>OX244277.1:8651700-9379200 GCA_945867215.1 Epinotia demarniana | reverse complement strand
GCCGTTCTTCCAGCTTTTCTCTCCTCAGTCCACAGTACCTACGATATCCCTTATTGGAAAAATCCTCGCTCCATCACTCCGTGATTTTGAGGTATCGTGCTTGACCGAGGCAGAGCATGCATGGAAAGCTGTCCCGGTAAAGAGCCGCCAATCTGCAAAGGTGTCCAGATAGTCTGGGATGAACCACTCTGCCGCCAGGTTCACGACTGGCTTCTGAACTCTGCCTCGTTAGCCTCTGAAAAAGCTTGGCTCCTAGCATGTTCAGAACAAGAGTCCGGATTCTGGCTCCACGCATACCCTTCGGCCCATTGCGCGACACTACTGGACAACAACTCTCTGAGACTAGCTGTTGGCCTCCGCCTGGGCTCCAACATAGTGGTCCCCCATCGCTGCCACTGCGGCGTGGAAGTAGATCGTCTGGGCCACAACGGCCTTTCCTGACAAAAAAGCGCAGGCCGCTTCGCCCGCCACGCTTCCTTGAACGACATTATCCGTCGGGCCCTTGCCAGCATAAACGTTTCAGCCGTCCTAGGGCCATCTGGTCTCGCACGCGACGATGGCAAGAGGCTTGATGGTATGACGCTCATTCCGTGGCAAGTAGGTCAACCCCTAGTCTGGGACGCCACCTACGTCGATACATTGGCTCCGTCCCACCTACCCACCACTTCGCAGAGGGCGGGCGCAGCGGCAGCATCAGCAGAGGCTGCCAAACGCCGCAAATACACGGGCCTTACAGGCCAGTGGAGACCAAGCGTCTCCACTGGCCGTGGGGTCCAGACGCCCAGAAATTATACCGGGACCTAAAAAACGGTTCTTCGAGCACACGGCTGACCATAGGGCTGGCTTGTTCCTCTACCAAAGAATTGGCATCGCCATTCAGCGAGGAAACGTAGCCAGCCAGGAAGAATCGCTTTACATCATAACATAAAAACACAAGATCTAACAATGATGGAGAATTGCTGTCGTGAAGAATAGAGTTTGCAGAATTGCGAATAGAATTAGTATAAACACTTTTCTGAAATGCCCTTAAAATCCTGTAACATCAGTGGACGCACCTTATACTTTGTGTTGTGTCGTTAAGTTTTAGATTGCTGAAACCGTTTGCTTCCAACTGCAATACAGTTTCCTGCATCACTCTGTTGAAGAAATTCACAGCGTCTACCAAATACACCCGACTGGCTGAAATCAAGCAAAGTGAGATTTAAAAACCTCCAGCCTACGTCAAATATAGGGCTCCCGCTACACGTGTAAACCCGCCCGCCCGAATACCCGTGTTCTTAAGCCCGCGGTGCTAAGCGTCCGTTCCACACGGACACGCCCGAACCCGCCCGGTCCGCGGGCGGGTACCCGGGTACCCGTGTACCCGTACACACGTACCCGCGGGTTCTAATTACACGCGGGTTCGGACCGTCCGCGGCCGTTTGAGTTGAGGCAAATATAATTTATTTATTTCATTTTACTCTATTTGTATTAGCAACTTTATGGGTTTGGTGTGTATGATGTTGTTTTATATTAGGTATGTGGCAAAAGGAAATATCGCAGGAAGCCTATGTTTGCTCTATTGCGTCATAATATTGTATAAACCCAGTATTTTATTTAATGATTGACCGACAAAGGGCACGCAAACTGTTTAACTTTTATTAATAGCCGCTTATAGATATGATAGCTAAACAAAAACAGTATGTAAGTACAGTCAACCACAAAAGTGGTCTACCTCTTTTGTACTTTATTGCATGCAAAATAAGGTCCAAAACTGGTAGCCCACTGTCATGGCTGACTCTATATGAGAACTTTTTAATATTAACCGAGCGCTTATTGTATTGTACACTCGAGGAAATTTAATGTTTAGCACTTTTGATCCTTAACGTCATTCAAATAGAGTTGACATTTGCTAAGTCTTCATTTTCCTCCACCGTCAGTATGGATCTAAATAAGGGACTGAATGTGGTATACCTTTTTAAACCGTACCTTTACTCACGAGGTTGAATATGAGCACCGAATAAAGGCACTGAATCAAAACGATACTTGCAGCATTACTCTGCCTACCTATCTAAAGGATACAGTAATCATTTTTAAAGAAAGGTACTCGAACAAAACGATATTACGACTATTTTGCTACTGCTTCAATGTATACCGTTATCATTTTAAAATGAAGGTACCTACTCAAACAAAACGATTTTACGATACCGATTCAAAGTATACCATAATTATTTCGATATCGGATAACGGTACGATTTTATGCTCTCATGAAAAAGTCGTTTTCTGCTTGCGTTATTGACAGGATTTTATCTTACAATTTCGGACGTACTAAACATCGTTGATGTAGTTTAACGAGGTAAAAATAATTTGCAGTAACGAGATCATCATTTGTATAGGCGTTATCAGTGTCTTGCAATTTTTTTTGGATATATCCAAAAGTCTTAGCGACTAAACTATAGATAAAGAAGTGGTTGAATTTCAAAGCAATATTAAGTTTTATGCCTTTGCGATAAAGTCGAAATTTCAACAAAAAAATGGAAGCTAATTACGTCTTAAGACTCTTAAGTTTACTTTGTTTGTTTTGTTCGTCACCTGCCGGCGAAACGGGTCTCCCAAGGTCGTCCATTTAAAATTAATACTCGGCCAGCAATTGCCTACTTCCCTGTTATCTTCGTTTACCTGGGCTGTGGTATTTTACCGCTGAACGGCTATATTAGGGAAGTGGAAGGGGCAGGTGGAAGGGGTCTAAAGGGACATATGATATAAACGAGTTCCACGTGGACGGAGTCGTGGGCAGAATCTAGTAAGTCTCATCCCATAAAAAAACATTCCATGTAAAAAAGAGTCCAAGTCTCGAAACTCTTCCATCGTAAAAAGTTGTGAGATATTTCGTAGTACCAAGTCTCAGGCATTCATTATAATCTTTATTTAATCATCTTCATCATCATCATTTCAGCCGAAATACGTCCACTGCTGGACATAGGCCTCCCCCAAAGAGTGCCAGTCCTGTGCCACCTGCATCCAGCGGACTCCCGCAACCTTTACTAGGTCCTCAGTCCACCTTGTGGGGGGCATTATTTACTTGCTTAATAAAATTTTACGTCACACCTGGCCATAATACGAGTTTTACTGCACGCTGCGCACAAACACCTGCGATCTGAGGCATTCACGAATTCACCGCCCTAGTTACGTACTAATGTACTATTGTGACTTGGTAATCGCACAATACTACATAGTTTTAGGTATGCAAAATTTCATAAATGCAGTAAAGTCTCATCATTATTTCTAAGTTGGGACCGGCCAATTTTAGACCACCAGCTTCGTTACTATTATGGTTCAAAACCAAAACTAGATTAATGTTACTACATTATTTTTCATTTTAAGCTCAAATAAAAATCTGGGGGCACGGCGGTGCCCCCGCCAAGTCGAGCAAAGAAGCGGCACTGCCGTACCATCTTTTTTTGAAGCAGTTCAGGCCGTTTTTGACCCCCCAATAACTTCGTTGTGAATGAAACTGGAAGCCTGAATTTTCAGTAACCAAGCAGGCATTGTTTAAACATGGTATATTTCAAATTTCATTCAATTTGAAGCAGTAGTTTAAGAATGATAACTAGTCAAAGTTTCTTAATTTTGTCACTCACATACTCACTGAACGATCAACAAAAACACTAATTTAGAACATAATTAGTGTTTAGTGTTAAAATCAAGATGAAAAAAATATTTTGCAAATTTCGGTCCGGATGTCTAGATACGCATAAATAACTTTGTAATCCCATATAAATATATAGGATTACAAAGTTTGCAGCGAATGGGAGAAAAAATTCAAAAGCAAGAATGAGACTGCATTCATAATTTGTATGTATAGATGACACAATAACCTACAAAAAGAAGTAAGATTCCATAAAAAAACATTCCATGTAAAAAAGAGGCCAAGTCTCGAAACTCTTCCATCGTAAAAAGTTGTGAGATATTTCGTAGTACCAAGTCTCAGGCATTCTTATTATTCTTTATTTGCTAGCTAAATATAATTTTGCGACTTGGCAATTACATAATACTTCATAGTTTAAGGTGTGCAAAAATCCATAAAAGCAGTAAAGTGGTGTGATTGCCAAGTGGCAGAATTCTATTTAGCTGGCATATAAAGAATAATGAGAATGCCTGAGACTTGGAACTACGAAATATCTCACAGCTTTTTAAGGTGGAAGAGTTTCGAGACTTGGCCTCTTTTTTACATGGTATGTTTTTTTATAGGAAAAAACTTACTAGCTTCTGCCCGCGACTTCGTCCGCGTGGAACTCGTTTATATCCATGTCCCTCCCCCAGACTCAAATCTTTATACCAAATTTTATCTAAATCAACTCAGCTGTTAAAGCGTGAAGGGGTAACAGAAAGACACAGGCAGATAGACCCACTTTCATATTTATAACATTAGCATGGATTCGTACTCACTTTTTTAAAATATGAGTTTGAGAAGGCGAACTTTACGTACTTTGTTATAATTTGTTACATTTATTCCTATGCTATTTTTATTCACAAATAACATGTTATAATTGCAAAGCTACGAACACTCATTTAGTACTTGTATGTACATTCTTAGAACAACGGGATAGTTCCTAGCTTCACACCACAACTCAAGGACGGGTAGTACTACCCGCGTGTAAACAGGACGCGGGTACCCGTGTACACGTGTACACGGGTACACGGGTACCCGTGCGCTAATTACACGGATCCGTTCGAACCGGTCGCTTAGACCCGCGGGCGGGTTACACGAACACGGGTACCCGACACGTATACACGAAACCCGGATACGACCGCAAGCCCTAATTTTTATCGCCTTAAATGAATGTAATAGGATCCAAACAATGATCAAGTGCGAATCGGACTCGCCCACCGAGGGTTCTGTGAAAAATTACAAAAGTATTGTTTTCAGAATTTTGCCTGTAGGTATATATTTATTATATTCCTGTATCAAAGTTCCAGGTCAATGGAAAGTACTTTACAAAATATTTCCTTGGGATTGTCAAATTATACGTTTTTTTCGGCATAAAGGGCCGTCCTTTTTTACGTTTATGTTGAAGTTTGATTTTTTTACAGCTCCAAGGTTTTAATTTCAACTCAATACCTCCACGGGTTCCCGAGATAAAGTGTCTTGACGTACAGACACACAGACAGACGGACAAAACAGAGTCCAATAAGGGTCCCGTTTTTTCCCATTTAAGGTACGGGATCCTAAAAAGAGATAGATACGTTGTCTATACGAAATTCCGTGTTTAAAAATGGACACCAAATCTGACAGCTTTGACACGTTTATACGTTTCTATTGACGACGCGAAACCTCCCGTTCCCGGGAATATTCCCCGGCACATCACTAGGTTGCGGCGAGATAGACTATCCGTCTGTTTCTTAAGTGTTCTAATTAGGAAAGGGACGGATAGTCTAATTCGTCGTGACACCGCTCGCGTTCTGTCTTGTAATAACCGTGCAAGACTTTAGTGGATAAGAATAGATCGCACACTTGAACAGGTTAACGTTCCGTAAGAGCCTGTGTCAGATACTGTGTTTGTTAGTCACCAGTGACTGACATGGCAGCCACCGTGGAAAGAAATAAAATCCTATAAAATAATGACAAATAACTCACCCCACTCTCCATATGTGACATTAATTGCAAAAGCAAGCAGAAAAAATGTACAAAGTTTCATTATGTAGCCTTGTTAAAGTTGTTAATACAAGAGTTTATAGTAAAGTCAGAACATTTAATGATACGATAGTCGTCGCATTAATTGTCATACAAAGGACTTGTGCCAGACTGTGCACTACTTACATGCATGTACATACATTATCTATATCTCAAATATCTCGATCATTAGTCATTAGTATTACCTTTGAAACAATGTAACGGATGTCAGGGCAACATTTTGCAACTAACAATGTCATTGGTTTTTTTGTCATTATTTAATCAATGTCATTATTTTATGTTAGGTACATCATTATTTTAGAATACAAATTAACTAGGTAAGTACTTACACAGCGTGTGACATCCATTAAATCAGTAATTTTCCAAGTCCCTAACGATAGCTTTAAATGTGGTGAAGGGTTTTTTCTTTTAAAAAAAACCTTTTCTAATGGAGAGGTAGGTTCTTTTTACACGAGCAACAATGTACTGCAAACTTTTATTTGACGTTTCATAGAGGCAGAGCTAGTTTCAAATGTTACTTTCAGTACTAATTATAAATGTTCTAATGGAAGTAACACACTGTGTAAATGTAAGTAGTTATTTTATTTTATTAGGTAGGTACCAACTTCAAAAAAACTCTTATTCTGTGTGCCCTTTGGCAAAGGCCTCCCCCAAACAGAGACGTCTCTAGCCCATGTTGCGCCCGGGTGCAATCATTACCGTAGCGCCCTCTAGCACCCCCTCCTCCCCCTAGCGCGCGCTAGCGCCCGAGTTGAGGCGAGTGGCGCCCTGGTGAGTGGCGCTCGGCGCCCCCTAGGACCGTGCGCCTGGGTGCAACACACCCCCAGCACTATAGGTAAAGCCGCCCCTGCCCCCAAAACTCTCCAAGCTTCTCCCTTTCACGCCAGTTTAGTCCAGGTTCTATCAGCATGTCTATCATGGGACGGCCGCGACATACCCTCGATTTTTCTCTCACTATAACTCTTGTTTTAAGTGTTTTCTCATTTGCTTGACTTTGTGTTAAATTAGAAGAGTGTAGGTGTACCTTGCATGTAGTATTCGCAATCAATTCAATACGTTAAAAACGTGTTCGGAATCGAATTCCATAGGTATAATCCATTAAATTTGAATCAAATCTATCATGATATCGCCAATTTAATTTGATAAACGGTAAAAACAACGGGGGATCATTACACGATAAAGAATCCCTCCAGCATTCTCGAAGTGATGTCATGTGACTTCGAAATACATTGTTCGGTTTTGAGACTTATGTAGATACTAATCAATTAATTACTAATACCTAGAAGTACCTCATATGGCATATCTTTCATATAGTTGTTATTTACGTGCACGGTAGTGTATCAGTCAAGTCCGTAAAGAAATTTAACTTTGTAAGCAATTACGGATTCGGTAGTTCTGTTCTAACCTTTTAGTTTGTAAATATTTATGATTTTTCTCTTTTTTTACAAGCCTTCATTTAATTTGACCCTCGTTGTTTGTTTGTTAGTTAGTTTGTGAGTGTGGGACAAATCTTGTAACTTAATTTTGAACCAGTTATCGTCAACCGATTGAGCTGAAATTGTGGGTAAGTGTAGCTGACGATTCAATCGAGCTGATCTGATGATGGAGACAAAAGATGGCCATGAGCATTCATTACTTAACCAAAGTCACCCCGCTGAGTTTGGGCTCGTTAGAATCGTCTCAATTATAGTAGTTGATGACGGTATACAGAAAAGTACAGTTGGAAATTAAGGCGCCGTTCATGGTCTTCTCTCTCTCTCACTGAGCATAAGCGTGAGCGAGATGGATTTACGTGCTCGGAAGCGCGGATATCATGTTTTTTAATTTTAATTTTTTAAATAAATAAAAAAAGTTATCACTGAGTTCTCTCAAACATGAAATTGTCGATTTTTAGAAGCAATTATAATATTTTTAGCTTTTGTGCATAATTTTTTTATGAATATTTTAAGTGTATTTTAGAAAAAAAAAATGAGGTCTAAACCTATGCTAGTGCTTTTTTTCTATAGAGCGAAAATTGCTTAATCATGTTTCGAATCACTGATCTCACTGCAGAAAAGCCCAAAGATTACTATTCGTATTTTTTTGAAACCATATCATTAATAAACAGACGCATTATATTGTTTCAAAAACTATGGTTGCTTAACTTCGCTATAAAGCTTAAAGCTTGTACCAAAAATACATTTTTTGGCAGAAACTTATTTATCTTTTTATAGTATTTTATGCAACTGTTGTATAAAACGCGTCTTAAAACGCGAGTGTCGTGAGTTGCGATGCGAGCCTTGGCGAGCATCGCAATTAAAGACGTCACGAGCGTTTTAAGACCAAGTTATACACCGTTGCATACAATACTTTTTCTACGACTAATTTTAAATAAATAGCATTTGACTTTTCAGGCAGTAAGTTTTCCGTTAGTTCTATTACTACTCACGCAATTTCCTCAGCGGTGCAGTTATTTTCTTCTTCGTCCATTTTAAAAGGAACGTACACATTTTTCTTCACTTCACAAACACGAATCAAATCTTAAGTAAGTTATTATGTTATTAATAACGAATAGTTATCACATTTCGTCTTTTAATTTTGAACTGGAACTTTGGTGGGAAATTAGAAATATGACACATTGACACCTCTTGTTTATGGTCTGTTTTGTTTTTAATTTCCTTGCACTTGCCATCCGAACCAAACTGAATCCGGATCCGAACCGAATCGGATCGGTTTATATTTATAAATAATACCAATAATTGGTAAAATATGTATATTAACACACAATACATGATAATTTATTTTTGTTTTAGTAAATAATATATGTTTTACAAATATTTGATGGTAATTAAAACTTCTTTATTTCGAAAATTTTGCTTATGAAGTTGGCACCACTGCAATATAGTGGCTGATTAAAAAAAAGTTAGATGATTTGACATCGTGGTAAACAGTGCTTTTATGGAAAATGTATGAACCAAAAAAGTACACTAAAGTGTGCGTTTATGGGCCAAAGAGCATAGAGTTTTTCGACGACTTATTATCGGTGTCATTGTATTTGAGCTAAAGCCTATATAAATGAAAGATAACGGTACAGGAGTAGAAAAAATATTTAATCAATCGCCATGATGTCTCAGAGAGGTAGGGCACACTGGAATGTCGACTCGTTCATATATGGAGCAGTTCATATCAGGATCTTCCAAGTGCATGGGTACGTGATGTTTTTCCCGGTGGCGAGTAAGGTTGTCGCAGAGTTCCCGAAGATGCAACAGTAAGGGACCTGCATATGTTTCTAGCTGTCGGTACAATAAACCCTCAAAGCAATAATGTTGTAAGGTTGATTTAGTATAAAGTTGTGGCACCTAAACCATTACCCGTCCAAATTAGGTAGGTTGTTTATGGCAAGTCATCAGCCATTTTAAGACCAGTTCTTAATGTAGCTGCATAGGAGCCTTTCCGTCCCTCACTGTGGCAACACCTATAGCCTGTCCTGAGTATTATATGCCGGGCGATTATGGTTTATAATTCGACTAAGACATGTCATTTGGTTCAAGAGTTACGACCATTTTAGACGTCGTCGGCATTCTACAGGCAGGGTTTTTCGGGGCAACAATGTCTCGAGTCATACCTTATGTATATTTGACTTTAAAAGTAGGCACTGTTTTTTTACTGAAATTAAACATTTCCTTCATACATACAGTTCGCACGAAACAATAATCGAAATAGCGCTAAGAACAGTAAGTTTCTTTACGTATATGCGCGCAAGCCCACAAATTGGCAACATTACTGCCAAGTCACGTTCCAATGAGCGCTGCCAGGACCCAACTAGCTATTTGCATCACTATAGTTTAGTGTACCGAATTGGTGATTAATTCTGACAACCATATGGTGGTAGATTATGGGAAGTTCATAAAATCATGCCAATTAGTCAAGCTACATACTGGTTGAATTCTGCGACGGTCGCATTCTAATATTGAATAAGCAGAGAGTATCTTATGGGTGCAAAACTCAAAGACAATATTGTTGTTACGACACTTTAATGTAAACTAAACTATATTATAAAGAACTAACAAAGGCACTTAGTTAGAATCTAACTTAGAATCAACTCTAGTGAAGGTTTTGCATTTAAGAAGTTGTAAAAGATATACTAAGTATTACATACATACATATAATCACGCCTCTTTCCCAGAGGGGTAGGCAAAGATCACGGATCTCCATTTGCTACGATCCCGGAAAACCACTTTCGCTTCACTCACTTTCATAATATTTCTCATACATGCTCGTCGGTTTAGTGTACTTTTGACCTGGCCTTTTATATATAAGTATAATAATAATAATACAGCCTCTTTATTTCCTTAATATAACATGCCTAAAATATTACATTACATTATACAACTTAATATATTAAATATCCACAGTTCTCAGTTATTTAAAAACACAAAATAACAAAAATATTCATTAAAAATTTACTATAGAGAAACATTTTTTTGCTTTAAAGAACATTAGGAAAGTACAGTTGTTGAAATAAATAATTTAATTAGAATTTATAATCATAGCTGTAAAGTTGCATAAAATGTAAAAGAGTAAAATAATCATTAAGAATCATTAAAACCATTAAAATATATTAAAGTTATTGTTGTTATCACAGTTTTTTGTTTTCTCTTTAGTTGATTAAAGACCGTAAAATATTCTCTTTAGTTGATTAAAGACCGCAAAATATCTGTATCATATTTTACGGTCTTTATACATAAGTAAATTCTGATAATATTAGTTCGTCAGAAGGCTGGCTGCATGTTCAGGTGTACTCCATCCAGCTGCGATCGCGCCACTATGCACGTATTGCAGACCCCTTATTCTGTTACTTGTTTTAAGGTCACCTCATTACTACGCATCGCGGTATCAAGGTATTTGTGGGTGAGCGTTGAGGTGAGCTTAAAACAAGCTACGGAATAGGGGGGCAGGAGACCACCGCGAATGCTGACTTCTGGCCAAAGGGTGTTCGTTGTGTTTAGGCGGTTCCGGGGGAAACCTACCGAACCCTACATGTCGTCAGGACGGGAGCCACACCGTTATGCCGTCTAAATTATGTCTAGAATTCGTTTTTATAATTGTATGTATGTTAGTAATTAAGATATTTGTTATGACCTTGGTCTTCTGAATTAAAGTAATTATTATCTCTTTTTTCGAGGTTTTAACAATATTTATATAAAAAGTAAAATATAAAACTATACATAAAAAACATAAAATCATTATAAAATAAAACAAAGGGTACCTACCGCCGACCCTTGATCCAGCCATCTACCGAGAGTCTCTTGAGGTATTACTATTATTATATAACTTACTATTAGATATATTCATCTTAAAGTTTAGAATGTGGAAAAGTCAAAGGATTACAGGATATGTATCTTCAATATATATATTTTTAAATTGAATTTTGAATACTCTAGACAAAGACGGAAATTCCTGATATTTCTTTTGAAAATTAATATTGACTGCATGGTACCTACTTAATCCTTAATACCCTCGGTATATAGCCTTGAACCTGGTTGTTCTAAAAAAGATAGTAAACCGACTAAGAGATGGTCAGGCACCTGGTATATGAGTAATATTAGGGCAACAATTAGAAAAAAATATATATGATATTTTATTGACAATACCTTTTTCTAACAAATATATACCTTACCAATTACCATCGCTCAGCGACGAAGGCCTTCTTTTCATTAAATAAAGATTAAAAAAAACCTTATCAATTCCTTCACAAGCCATTTTGGCTAAACAACTTGTACTATCAAAATAAAAATAAAAAATAACAAATTGAATTGAATTTATTAGTAAATAAAATAACAAGCCTTCCTGTTTCCGTCATTTTTATGACTTATTAATTTTATGCTGGATTTAAGAGCATTTTATTACTGTTTTCGTTTTTTATGTCTACAATTCTCAGACCCGTACACCCGTTTGTATCGATTTTGACTGTAAATAATACACTTACGTACATATACTACAACCACAGTAAAAGTATATCAGTGTTGACATTCTATGTACCATAAAGATATTGATTACTGAGTAAGAGTAGATGTGCCTTAACACCGTAACATACGATGGCGAGATGACGTAACAGCGGCGCTGGCGCTACCACGAAAATCGGAACTCGAAGTTCGTGTACATGCATCCTTGTCACTCGAGTAAGGTAAGTGCGATAGAGATGGAAATACCCGAACTTCTACTTTCGATGATTATAGCTCAGGTCACATAAACATGAAATGAATATATTTTAAACTATGGCCATATTGTCTCCTGGCTTAGCCGGACAGAATAACAACAAGAAAATGTTGATTGAACCTTATGATAGTACTTGATAATCAGTCTTGTATTACGCAGGGCAGTTGTAGCAAACCTCGGGGAACGGAACCTTATGTGTGGCCACGTTAAGGAGGATCGGCTGGAACACTTCAGGACCCCACTTCGCCATGCCTTCTGCTGCACTTGTGACATCATACTGATAAACAGACAAACATTTTTAGATGAAGAATCCCCCCGCCTAAAACACTGACTCCAAAATATGAACGCTCTGCGTCGATGTTTTGGATTATTCATAAAATAACTACAACTAAGAAAAGTTGGAAAACCCACGTCATTTTCATTTCAAAGTCTAGTATCTCAAAAACGGCTGAACAGATTTTCATGATACATGGCTAAGAGCAGTCATAAAATTATCTATGACACTAAAAACCGCATTCAAATCGGTCCATCCGTTTGGGAGCTACGATACCACACATCACACAGACACAACGTTAAACTTATAAGACCCCTCTCTTTGCGTCGGGGGTTAAAAATAGAGCATTTGTGACGTGTGAAAGTTGAATTCACATCCTTATTGAAAAATATTTGTATTGATTGTTGTCTTTAAAATAAGTCTTCGAAGTATCACGTTTGGGGCGCGGCGGGACGAGATATCCGATGGAATTTCATACACAATTCTCAATTTGGTCGATTAATTAGGAATTTCATACAACACAGCGAAGCAGAGCAAGCGAGCAAAGCGAACTTCTTTTGTTTTAGTATAAATTCGTATACGAACATGGGAAGTTTTTTTTTCATGTTTCAGAAAAGCACTATACATACCTCGGCGTGAAAAGGGATTGCCGGCCTCGTATACCTATCCGCCCTCGCTGAGCAGCCGTCTATATTTTTCCGGCCTCTGCCGTTACTAACTTTATCTACGCACATATCATTAGTGCTCTAAAATGCGTTCAGAAACCGTAGGAAATGACCAGCATTATTACAACCGACTTTACTATGAGAACTTTCTTGTCTGTGGTAGTAGGTAAAATCTGTATTGTATAATGTTATTACAGTACAGATTTTTGTAACGTTTTGAGTTTAAATTTGGAAGAGCCATCAAAACTCAAGTGGGTCTTTCTATTCTAGTATCCATAGATAATAAAACAGTTATCGATACGAAACGTCAATGCAGTATGTTTTTTTGATATAAACCGCATGACATTTGATCTCGAGCAATCTCGAGTGATATGAGTGTAGGGACTTCATTCGTTTGTCTATGATTAAAAAAAAACCATTTGTCATGACGGAGGATCGAATTACCGCCATTGCAGTTGTCACTTTTTTGTTGGTTTTTTGCTGTTACTTATTACTACTCATGTTTTGTGTAGATAAAGTAGTGTATGCAACTGCACATAATTATGCCTTAAAACACTCGTGTGATCCTATTATGAAACTCGCTGACGCTCGTTTCATAAAACCACACTCGTATTTTAAGGCCTCTCATTATGGATCAGTTGCATAAACTACTAATATCTAGCTAACTAATTACCTACCGAGTGAGATAAGACTTGAGTGAGCGCAGTAGCAGGTGCGAAAACCATCTTGTTACTGCTTCGGGGCAATGCACTCATTGTTACAGACGCTGAGAATTCTTCGGTAAACATATTGTAAATTACCTGAAAAATACGTTTAGTTTTATATTGTGGCCTTAATTATTTTTTAGAAGTATTTTCAAGATATTACAATCCAACTTTGGCTTAGCATCGTTCAAACTATTCAGTTAATCTCAATTTCTTTCATTCGTATGGACATAACATACAAATTTAATTACAAAAAAAACCGGCAAAGTGCGTGTCGGGCCAGACGCAGTGTAGGGTTCCGTAGGTACTCGTCTTTAAACTTAATGGTGCGGTTCCGTCGGCCGAATTTTAACGAAAGTTGGCCTTTCCAAGTACATCTTAAGTTGGTCGACTATTATTCGGTAACTAGATATGCCTACTTGGCTGTGGTAGTTTTGCTTTTAATTTCCATTAAATATGTACATCTGTCAGTATTTTTTTAGAGTACTCTCATAACGAGTAAGAATTACTACAAGTGCCTAACAATTTTTATTCTACTGTTTTGTCGGCGTGATTGATTTTTGTATATACCTATTCCGAATTACAGCAATTAGGTAACTGAGCTAAGCCGCAGACTGAGAGACGGACATGGCGAAACTATAAGGGTTCCTTGTTGACTACGGAACCCTAAAAACATTAATTTTACAGGGATACGTTTATTAGGTACTCAAGTTTATAGACTTTCTGGAATTGTAGGGTAACTTCGAATCTGATTGATAGTATATATACAAAGGCTATGCGGACCCCTTCATATGAAATGGTACATTCAAGTCAAATAATATCATCAAAAACACGTCCCATTACTGAAGTCGGCAAATTAAGGTTTCATTCCATATTTAAAAGAGGATTAATTTGATAAGTATGTACTGTCTGGGGTATATACATACATAAATAACCAGGAGATGAATATCTGTACCTACAGGACTCTATTATTGTCAATTGTTATTAAAGTCCTTTTATATGTACATATATTAATAACCCTGCCAGTACTAATTTTTTCACAATACCGTACTTCACCATTTTCATATCGTCGGGGATAGTGCAATACAGCGTAACTAGCACTAGTAAATACTGCGTATCTACTCGACCTACAAATTGCAAATCCGCGTAACTAGCACTAGTCTATACTGCGTATCTACTCATCACCCAACTTTACAGGAAGAGCTTAAAACGTTTTATCTTTATTATTTTGGAAGATATTAACTATGTTTCTACACAGAACATATTGAATTACGAATTCTACAAGATAGTGAAACTAATTTTATGAAATCATAACGAATTAGGTATTTACGTCATTTACGCGGTTTTGATTTAGCCACTTAAGCCATGAAGTGGAAACAAATTCAGTATGTTCCGCGGTATTGCAAGAAAACACATGAAGTTCATAGAAAATTTTTAATCAACAAAGCATGGTATGTGTCTCAAAATGTAGTATGTTTTTGTAATTAGTAATATGGCTGATAGAACATAATAAAATATAACCTTTTTTCAACTCTTTACAAAAAATATTTCAAAAAATGTAATTACCTTAAATAACTATTAGGAAATTAAGTATTCTTATATGACAAATTGTCATAAAATTTATGACAATCTGAAGGAATAACACTCTTTAACTGTTGCAGATGTTCATATTTTGTTTTTATATCGGTAATCTAGCATGAAAAAGCTGTGGAGCAACATTGGATACCACTTTCTTTGCCCTTTGAGGTAAGAGTCGAAATTCGTCGTTAGAGTTGAGCGTATATAAATTAGTAATAAAAAAACAGGGTTTCCCAGTTTCCGAAAAACCAACGTATTATATTTGATACAATGCCAAGTTCCCGACAAACTAGTTGCATGGCTTCAGAAAAAAAAAAACTTCTGTATTATGAATACAACTGGAGTTGAATTTTCCTAATCAGGCACTTTAATCGATTTAAACGTACTTATGAGTTCCAGTAAATTCCAACATAACACTCTTTGGTTTTAAATAATCTTGAATTATTACGATTTTACCAGATTACCTACTTAGTTAAAGAATCACATTGTGAAAAGAATCACACACACAAGAATAACATTGTACCTAACACTCAGTAGGCAGCCACCACTTATTATAAATCAAATAGTACTTACAATCATAAACCTTAAAAATGAAAATAAGATCTATAAACTTGTTGACTGTTGTCACGTTAAAATATCTACAGACTTAATTAAGCAATAGTTTGTTATTTATCTTTTTTTTACAAAAACTGGAGACAACTGACTGACTGGACTTAGGTACTGGAAAAAAATTGCAATTATACGAAATATTGCCTTAACTGAAATCGTTACTAACTAATGTATATTTAAATTATGTAATTAATTCAAAAGAAACACTTATCCAAAGTTTTTTTGTTGTTTTTAGTACCTGACACTTGTTTTCACCACAATAACACAATCGGAACAGCCTACCGTAGTCATCTGATTGCAGATACGCGGAATCGTCACTTGAGAGTGATTGAATCGCGGTATTGTTATTAAGCCATAACTAGCTTGTTATTGGTCAAATGCAACGGGGTTTTGAACTAGTATATTCTAATCGGGTTTTTACTTTCGTTGGCGGGAAATCTCAATTTGGCTACATTTGTTAGATACGCGGTATTAACCAATGTCAGTTACGCGGATTTGCCCTAGGAGGGTTGTGCAGATACGCAGTTTTTACTAGTGCTAGTTACGCGGTATTGCACTATCCCCGACGATATGTCCGTAATCTAGTGCCTGTGAAACTTTACCGCAAACGGAAACTCAGCAGTATTGTGTTTAAAAATCCCGGTAAAATAGTGATGACTGCCGTCTTCCAGCTCCATGTGGATATCATAACCTAGCGCCACCTCCACCATTCTTAGCGTAGCCTAAAAAAACACAAGTTAATTTATAGTACATTACGTAACTAGGGCGGTGAATTCGTGAATGCCCCAGATTGCAGGTGTTTGTGACCCGAACCGAAGGTGAGGGCCATAAATATGCGCTCTGGGGCTTTACGAATTACCGCCCGTGTTGAGTACAAAATTTTACGTCTTCACCTGGCCACAATGCGAGTTTTCCCGTACGCGCAGCGTGCAGTAATACTCGCATTATGGCCAGGTGTGCCGTAAAAATATTTTATAAACTGCCTCATTTTATAGTATTTGACATTCTCACGACTGAGAGGAATCTAAAGAAGCATAACATGTTAAAATCTATCAAGCCGCATTTGCTGCAGAATGGCTGCCATAAATTACAAGTAATCTTATTTTTTTTCTAGTGCAAAGTAAAATTTATCATCAATCTGATCTATTCGCGGTTAAAAATAATAATGCCGTGTTGACAGCAATATACAAATGCAGACTGCCAATCAGACTCCTATTTTTATAGGCATTTTATTTATTTACCTATTATTTTACACGTCATAAAATGTGGGTTACTGCAATGTCATTGACTTTTCATCGGCCGGGGACTATTCTGTCGTAAGACTGGTCAACCTTTTTGCCATATTTTCTTGTATTTTTAGAATTAAAGGTATGTTGTATTGCTCATTATCATCATCATCATATCAGCCCGTGCTGGGACCCGCCCACCCCTTAGCAGAAAAAAGCCTTTGAACGGGTTAGTCGTTCGTTTAATAGCCCAAATCACTTACTGTCCTTTATTGATTAAAAACTCTTCATTTAACTTAGCCGTATGAAGGGGTTTCCCTTACGGGGCACTACCGCTACTGCTAGAAAAACCCTTTCGAAAGGCTTTTTTAAGCGCTTTTTATTGGGTTGAAGCGCTTCCTCGTGTGGAATACCCATTCATTGTGCTTTAAAAGCCAAATTAATGGGTATTGAGGAGCATCGGCTTTGGTAAGAAAACCCTTTCAAAAACCCTTTGAAGGGGATACCGTATTGGAGCGCTTTAATAGCCAAATGAATGGGTTTTGAGGAGCATCGGCTTTGGTAAGCAAAGCGTTACGAAAAACCCTTGCAAAAACCCTCGAAGGGGATACCGGGCGGGTCCCTGGAAAGAGGTCCACTGCCACAATGACCGGTTCTGCGCCACTCGCATCCAGCGTACTCCCGCGACCTTTACCAGGTCATCAGTCCACCTTGTGGGGGGGCCTACCCACGCTGCGCCTTTCGGTACATGGTTGCCACTCGGTTCTACGTGCAATATGTTGTATAGCTATCTCCCTCTAACTATAGCTGCGTCTCTGTCGGTTGTAGAGATTTTTTTGAGTTTACCTGAGCGAACACGCTGGTCGTGTTGTCAGTGTTGTCAAACCGCCAATTTTGTTGGACGGTGTGCTGGATGATGTCGACTTTTTGGATGGACGTGACAAAGGCGTTTTGGAACGTTACGTTGCCTTTTACGTGCCAGTCAAAAACGTTTTCACTGTTGAGAAATAAAATATTATTATAATCGTATAAATAAATAAAACTTATACGTATTGCATAGGGTATTGGGAAAAATTGACGATTAAGTGTTAAGTTGTGTTAATTATATTTTATATTAAAAATATATTTGTTTTGAGTAGATCTATCACAATCGATCACTTTTACGAGTGGCCGCCCACCCAAAAATACAACATTTACCCTAAACCCCTTTAATATATATACAATTTCTAAAATAAGTACTACCTACTGATAAGCCAGACTTAGAATGTTTAAATTTTTGAACAAACGCCAGTTAAAATAAAGTCCTGATTTACTAAACATCGTCAACATAAGAAAAGAGAAAAAAATCCTGGTAGTTATATTAAAGCTTCAATAAATGCCTTTAACAAAAAGCCTTTGTTTTATCGATAAAAAACCGGTCTAGTATATTTCCGGTGACAAACGAAAACTACAAAAACTAATTGTATCACCATTTTTACAAAAAAAAGTTGGATAGTTTTATGGATAAAGGCATAAGTATGTTGCCACAGTCTTGGCTTGCTCTTTACAATCATGTTTTATCATCGATCAAAGTCTGCCTACGTGATAGCCAATTTTTTGCTATGTGCGCCGGTAACTAGATTATCAGACGTAATCTCGAGGAGATGATCTAAAACGATAATTACATTATACATATTATCTTTGTCTTTGTCTGGTATATGGCTGGCTGGTGCGATAGGCTTTTTCCATAGTGCATGTTGATAAACGATTAAAGTTCGTTTTTAGAGCTCCCGAGGATGTGTTGTGTTGAGGGAGGGCACCCGTTCGTCTATAGCATCACAACGAATCCTCAAATCAATAATGGGTCAGCAACGCGCTGTAATTCTTCTGAAATCATAAGAGTCCATAGGCTTGTTTACAACTGTAGTAATATAAAAAAAAACACATGAAGTTTAGTAAAATTAAAAACCCTTACTCAACTGCAACCTGAAAACTAGGTATCTTCAAGTTGCACCAGCCGTATTCTTCCACGTCCTTCATCGCAGTCTCCATAAACTCGAGAATGTAAGGCATATGGTCGACCAAACGGACATTGTTAACTGAAAATACGAGATTCATACTTAAGGGTCTATTGGACTTAGCATATTCAATTAGCTTCGGTTTTGTATTTTTAGCGCGCGCTCTGGTCCCCGCACGACAAGCCTAATGAATACGGTAAGTCTTTGACAATAGTCAAATCAGGGGCCGTAGACAAGGTTACAATCGACAAGCGCTGACGCCAATAGAAAATAATAAAATGTATGGGAATGACAGATGCCGACGAAACACTTTTCGTTGATATCTGTCATTCCCATACATTTTATTAGTTTTCTACTGGCGTTAGCGCTTGTCGATTGTAACCTTGTCTAGGCCCCTAGTTTCTTTTTATGAAACGTCAAAAACGCTCCGTTATTATGGAAGGTATTTGTAGGGTACTTGATCGTGACGTCAACATCAAACAAAGTCCTTATTGTTCGTTTATATGAATTGTGTTGCCAGTGATGACATATGGCACTGAAACGTAGTCGCTTACTATGGGCCTCATAAGAAGGCTCAAAGTCACCCAAAGGGCAATGGAGAGGGCCATGTTGGGTGTTTCTCTGCGTGACCGCATCAGAAATGAGGCTATCCGCAGCAGAACCAAGGTAACCGATATAGCCCTCCGGATCGCTAAACTTAAGTGGCAGTGGGCGGGGCACATAGCACGTAGAACCGATGGCCGTTGGGGCGGAAAGGTTCTCGAGTGGCGACCACGTCCCGGAAGGCGCAACGTGGGTAGGCCCCCGACAAGGTGGACCTGGTAAAGGTTGCGGGAGTCCGCTGGATGCGGGTGGCGCGGGATCGGTCACTTTGGCACTCTTTGGGGGAGGCCTATGTCCAGCAGTGGACGTCTTTCGGCTGATATGATGATGACGATGATGATGACATGCATTGAAAAACATTAAAATAGTAAACTTAAATGACAGATTGATACTTTCCGAGTATTTTGGAAATGTTTATCTGTTGCTAATAAAAAAACTATTTATGATCATTGTTGTCAAATACCCTAGAGAATGCTCGTCCGACAACGAAACCAATTTCAGTTGAAAACGGTAAGTATAACAGAGTGGAATATTTGGATATTGCCGAATCCTGTACCAACGTTTCATTTGTGCCACAACCAAACAGGCGTCATAAATCTTGTTTTTATTTTCTACCCAATCTGTCTTTGCTACATATGAACATGGCAATGTGAGATCAAGTTAAAAAATTGGCCGACGTTTGTTGTAGATATTGCGAGCCCCCCTAACATATTTATTTTAAGTATTTTGTTTTTAGTATTTGTTGTTATAGCGGCAACAGGAATACATAATTTGTGAAAATTAATAACAATCTATTGCGGTTCTTGTGATACAGCCTGGTGACTGACAGACGGACGGACAGACAGCGAAGTCTTAGTAATATGGTCCAGTTTCGTTTTACCCTTTGGGTACGGAACCCTAAAAAGTACTACAATGACAACTTCCGGCGCCGCCATTGCAGACGTCTCATGAACGATTTTGAATCTTCAAGTAAGCTATTGACAGCCGTAATATTCATACCCCTTAGGCCCTTTTCCAACCAATACGTATATATATCAATTCCGAGAGACATAACAACTACATATGCGTGTTCGAAGGTCAGCCTTTGACTGGTTTTGCATTGATGTGAATTGTCGGTAAACGTGAACTTCACTCAATTTCGCTGTCAATTAAGTAGGTATACTATCGACAAAATTAAATCCTCACCCACCATGGAACCTTGTTACAATTAACTGACATATTAACGACATATGAACGTACGTATGTTCGTTAATTGTAACAAGGTTCTACGGTGGGTCATGATTCAGTTGGTTAGATAGTACATTCAAATCCATAAAATTCTGCATAACATATAAAGACGTTTTGTTAGACTCACCATTATACTGCTTATTAATGGATAATATATAAATGATTTAATCGCGTACCTATTTATGCGCATCGGTGAGTCACTTTAATTTGTAACTAATTAGGTTGGTAAACATCATATTTGACATTTCTAAATTGTTTGTAAACACCAAGATAACATCAAAATAACATAAACGATTTCAAATAATTACGTATTCCCTGTATAATTACAAAAAAACTTGGTGTGGTGGAAGAGTAGTTTAATGTCCTCAAAATGCACTAGGTTTGTATTGGTACTTATTATGGATGCGCGGTAAAGTCCTTTAGAAGAGAATGTTAATTGTGTAACGTTTCGATGAGTTAGGGCACATCGACTGTCATTTTCACTTCCATAAAATTACAGTTGATATCCCAAAGCGCATTCTTCAACTGCGCAATAACACTGCAGAATTACGTCGCCTTGTAAATTTATTGAAAGCCTTATTTTGAAACGACAGATATACAGAAACCGAATGTTTAAAAAGTAAAATAGAAAAGTTTATGAATGATACTTTGGACACTAAATGGAAAAGTTAACTGTAAAACAAACTTATTGCAATATTTAAATTCTATGCATTTAAGTACCTACTAAATAATCACAAAGGCGGTTCTGATAGAACCAATTTGAAAAAAGTGACGCGTAGTTAATTATTTTATGTCTTTATTTGCCATATTAAAATTACTTACCCGTAGTCAACAACTGTGGGTAAACTAGTGTCACATTTAATAATAAAATACAGCACAGAAACACTCTCTCCATTGTGCCAGTCAACCAAAGCCCGACGATTGTCGCAGCCGAAAGGTTTTGTCTGAATTATTAATAATGCTATCAAGAATTGATTAGGATAAGACATAATTGGTTATTTATTTATTATCTGCCTCATAACTAATTTATCATCTTTCACAGGGTACATGATTGATGAAAGTAATGAACATGCATTGTACTTACGACTCTTACGAGTATAGGTACTACTAGTCGCACGATGAGCTGTACAACTGTGCCTAAACCTAAAACCTGCTTACTAAAATTCACGTCAATCGGTTGAGAAATGTGACCTGTTTCTGTGTTTAAAACGGTTCAAAAAATACGGATAAAACCGGCGCATAATTCAACATACATACTAATATTATAAATGGGAAAGTGTATGTGTGTTTGTTTGTTTGTCCGTCTTTCACGGCAAAACGGAGCGACGAATTGACGTGATTTTTTTAAGTGGAGATAGTTGGAGGAATGAAGAGTGAGATAGGATAGTTTTAATCCCCGAAATCATCCTCTAAGGGGGTGAAATGGAGGGGTAAAAGTTTGTATGGAGCTGCGATATAAACGAGTTCCACGCGGACGGAGTCGCGGGCAGAAGATAGTATTTTATATAAACGGGAAAAACTATCTGCAGGGTAAATTTCGAAATAAATATTAATATTTTAGCCGTTTCAAAATTGAAAAACAGTTGTGGACGCGCCAAAGAGCTTAGATTTAACGATTTTGACACTTAATTTAATAATGTTCCGTGTCAAAATCTGCCATTCTTATTGACGGGAATGTAGTTTCTTAGAATGATCTCCTCCCGAAAAAAAGATGACCCTCGTAGTTAAATATCTTCGAAGTTAACATGGGTGGACAAGTGTAAAACACGAAATAAACAACATAGAAAACAAAAATAAGAAACATAGGAAATAGTTTTTATACCTAGTTACAGCGTCTTGTACAAGTTTCGTATATACTCTTTGAATATTTTATGTATTTAACAATTGCATTACCAAGCTAACATCTTTCAGATGCCATTAATTATGAATTAAGTCAATAGTCATCAAAAGATGATACCTAAAATCGCATTAGCTCCATTTCATCCAAACGGATTACCCTGTCAAGTTTGTCTAAATCGGAGTGACAGGAGAGCTGTCAAAGCTGTGTCAATTCGCGGACCGCTGTCAAGTCGGGATACATATCACGGGACTTCAAGAACAGGGTTGTGGTGCAAGCGAGAGCGTTACGCGATAGAAAGAAAGAGTTAATTGTATAATCTCGGTTGGTGACGTCACCGATATATCGCGCTGGTCTGAAAGATTTCACTTTCTGTATCTGACTTTGAAATATGCCAGGAAGATCGGCAATAAAATCCGAATAGCATCCCTCGCCATCCTTTTATGCTTTGAGCTGCCAGTATAAACACCTGAGCCTTGGAATACTAATGAACTTTTTGTATAAACCCTCTGAATTTGAGGGGGGTTGTCAGATTGGACATTTGAAATATACAAATGCTATTGCGTATTTTAATACATAATTTTACTGTAGGTATACATTTACCAGATCGATCCGCAATGTTATTTTAGTGGCGTATGTTCACATTTATGCTGGATCCATTTCGAATAATTCAAATTGAAAAAAAATGCAACAAACGAGAACAAAGAGAGGGTCACTGCGTAACTATTCGCAAGTGCGTTAGGACAAGTAAACTATCTGTCATTTTCCCAAACAACAAAAAAAACGTTTAGATAGACGGTACCTAAATAAACTTCAATCAAAGCTCAGTTTTAGTGTAAGTTTAGATCGGACTTACACAGAAACTGAGAGCCTACTTATACCTCCTGAAAGAAATTACTTACAAGTTACAAACAAAAACACTGCACACAATATACACACAAACATAATATGTGCTACAATGAGCGCTTATACTAAGTAATATTTTAATTTGCTAGTTGGTTGGTTGTAATTGTATACTTGTATTAACATAATCAGGATAACTCGCGTCAATTTTGGTAACTTGGCTGTAATCTGAGGGGCAATCAACTAATCACACATTTTGAACGCGCGTTAGGACAGCCCAACTGTCATTTCCCATAACGAATTAGCATTTAGAGCTTCTTAAAGTACGTACCTACATTGAGTTACGTATAGGTACTTTTACTACATTACAAGCCTTGCCTTGAGTAGGAACCAGGCAAACCTCTGTGAATGGCACATACCAAATCTTGAAGATTCTATATGATTTAACAAGAATGTCTTTATGTCAACCTGACCCCGTCACTGGCTAACACCGTTCGATAGAACGAGACTGACGCTCTATCTTGTCACTTATCGCGTGATAAGGCCGGCCATGATACGGGGCCTAGTTCAGAATATGTCAAGATAACTAAATAAATGTTTTTTTTATCCTGTATGTATATGATTTAATCCTAGCCGAAACACGTCCACTGCTGGACTACGGCTGCCCAAAGATCTCCACAACAACGACCGATCTTGCGCTGTCGTCGGAGATCAGATGGTCGTTCAGTCAATTGCAAAAATATGTATCGATTTAATCCTTTTGTAAATATGCACCAAAACCTTAATCTACTGCCATAAGAGCAATATTTATGAGTGAATGTACCAGTCGTATGCACCCATATTTTTACACTTAACTGTTCCAACTTGTTGGGGGTCTTCCCAAGTTGCGCCTTCCGGTACGTGGTCGCCTCTGGAGTAGCCTATGGCCCCAACGGCCAGCGAGCAATGTGCACCACCGCCTACGGCCTTTTAAGTCTGGTGACTCTCTATGTTTTGTCGTAGAAATTGTTTTACCGAAAACCCTGGCATGGATACTTACCAAAACCAATATTTAAGGATGAAATAAAGTCATTGTTGATTGAGAACCATAGTAAGAAAACCTGATTATTTTAAATAATGTGTATACTTTTTAATGAATTAAATTCAGTATTTTAAGTTTTACATTTAAACAGTTTACCCTAAGGTTTAGCATAACTATAGTACGAGTATGTAGCTACCCACATCAGATAAAGCAAAGAATTAGTGTACTTAACCCAGTCGCCAACAAATTGCTCTGCAGTTTGGCGAAGTTTTTGTAGTAGTTCTAAGTTTTTTATTTTATGTGAGCAATTAATAAGAAAAAATTGCAAATTTTTAATTTCATAATTAACCTTTTTTTCAGAAACACTAAACTTTTCAGGATTGTCATAGGATTGTGAATAAAAACCTAACCTAATTCTACAGAATTACCTTTTAGCTGTTCCTAAAAATTAAACCGTTTCGTTAACCGATGAAATGAAAATTCGGCGAAACAGTGCATTCGGTGAAAACTTTGGGATTCCGGGAAAACTAAGACCTTGTTGGGATATTGGGATTAGACTGGTTTTCTCACGATGTTTTGGGGAATAACAGTAGACAAATACGGGTAGATATGCATTTTACTTTCACTGCATATACTTTTTGAACGAGCGCTACGACAAATCAATTGTCATTTTTCCTGGTACAGAAAAATACATCTCACTGACGTACAGTCAGCATCAGAAGTAATACGCAATCTAAGACGTCAGAAGCTCTTATTCCCCTTTAATAAAGACTTTTGACGCCTTCGTTTGCGTAGCTATTTGATGCCGACTGTACAGTGCGTTACGCACTTTGACCAGCGGATCAATTCTTTATCATTAAAAACATTTATACGGCTTTAACATTGTAAGATATATTTACTGCTTTATTTAACAGGCGCTTAAAAACTCCGTTAAGTCGATCGAAAACCGATAAAATCGAGCAAATTTTATTTCCTTGGACTTGTTAAGTGAATTTACGAGTTGAAGAAAATTGCTCTTTTATTGCAGGTAAGTAAGTTTTTTTAATGTGGTGGACTAACATTTGCGCAGTAGGTACAAGTAGCAACACTAGCAACACAGCGGATCTTTGCGAACATTACGCTCCATTACACTCGCATGCCAGTTTCATTACATAACGGTTTGCTCGGTGTAATGAGTTCAATCGATATATTAAACTACGCAGTGTATAGCTAAACTGGCTGGCGAATTTTGCATGCGTATAAATGGTGTTTTATAGACGAGTATGACAATGATAACGTTTTAATTTCCGTTTTTTGACAACTAATGCGGTACAAAATACCTGTTCCGCGTGTAAAAGCCGACTTCCCGCGTGCCACCACCCACGTAGGGTTTTTCACAGAACCCAGGAGGTGACGCGGGATAAAACATAATATAGCCTTATGTCCATCCAAAAGGCCCTCTGGATATACTGGGGATAATTCAATTTAAACTTTCGTGAGACATGTTGAACTAATGCTAATAGTCACACGGTTCAACTCACGTATTAAATTTCACTACGGGTAACATTTTTCGAATTCTTCGGGAGTTCTTCTTTAGGATGAGTGTTTTCGAGGCGGACCGCAGCCCGTGACCTGTGGTGGGGAGAGGGGGGCAGTCTTGCGTTGGAGTTGTTGTGTGACACACGACACACATCCCGAAGAAGAACTCCCGAAGAGTTCGAAACACGTCGGCCGTAGTGACATTTAATACGCGAGTTGAATCGTGTAATTACTCGTATAAGCATTATTTCTGGCGTTTTTTTTTGGAATCGGTTCCTTTACTGGTACATACAAAATAACACAACTGCAAACATGCATTTCGCAAAACATAATCCATTTATTATGAGTAGGTATAAAAGATTTATTTATGTTTAGATATGACCTTATACTAGTTGCCCAATAAACAAGTTTCTGTCGAAAAATTCATTTTTTTACAAGCTTTTATTGCCGACTGTACTTTTCTGTATACCATCATCAACTATATTGATTGAGAAGAATCTAACGAGCCCAAACTCGATGGGGTTGCGTCGTTTAATTACCGAGTTCCTACATGTCCCTATGGCCACCTTCCAGCTCCATCATCGGATCAGGTCTATGTCATAATAATGTTGCATTGTCATCCGATTCATACATGAAGTGGTTCAAATTTAACTTGCAAGATTAGTTTACAGACAGACAACGGGACAGGTGAAACTAAATAAAAGCTTGTAAAAACCATGTCCAGCCATTCAAACAAAGACCCCAAAACATGTACTACTGACCTAAAATACGCCGACCCCACTTAAAGTTAAAGTGCCACCAGTGGAACATAAAGCCACGAGGGCAAAGGGGAAAAAACGTCAAACGCACGTCCTTTTTAACGTACAGCATGCAAAACTGCCACTTTGCGTGTCGTTTTAAAGCACTTAGCATAATGCATAGTCCTCTGTGTCAGCTATGTGCGTTAGAAAGATGCTGAGGATGTAAATGTGTGACGTCAGGGTTAAAGGGTCCGTGTTCATGATGTTTTAAATAAAATAGATAGAGATATATCGACGGTGGAAATTTCAAATGTCGTAAAGGACATTTTGTCGTAAGTACACTAAATATACCATTGGAATCAGTATATTTTTTTCTATCCGTCTGTAGTATCGGTCTCTCGATACGACTCCTAATAAAAAAGTTATGAGATGGTTAAGTTTGTCGTAACTGCTTCGTATTTAAAATACTGTGTCGTATCGGTCAAATATACTTTCTTGTCGTCTCGTGGTCTTAAGCGCAAGGTCGTATGTCTCAATAATTTGGAAATTCCTATGTTGTAAGGCACTACAAAGAAATGACATTGCCATTGATCTCAATCTTAATCTTAAAATACAAAAGAATTCACTTGTGATACTCGTGTAGAAAGTTCCTTTTAGTTATTTAAAGGTCATACAGATTTCAAATAAACGTCATTCCTGTGAGCAATGCAAAGCAAAATACAAATCATTAATATATATTAAATCTGTATGACGCATATAATTATAATGTTATTTAGATGTGTGTACTTTTTACTTGTTACCAATAATGTACATGTAACAAAGAAATACGAGTACACCTGTTTCTGACTTGATGCAGAACACTAGGTGTTTAGTTAAGCATTTGATTATCTTGATTGTGATTTTGAATAGCTTATAATAGCACTGCAGCTGCTGCTTGAAACCTACTCTCGAGACAACTGTTCGAGGCGCTCTAAGATTCAATAAGGTGTGGAATTTCTTATGGAAAATCTCGAACGCCTCGTGAATACTACTTTTGTAGTGCTGTTATATAAATGTAAGATGTAGCTTATAGCACAAATTTGTTTCATTACGTTTCGTTATGTTTAATTGTTTCCACACATTTATTTGGAAAAATAAGAAACGTTAATCAGACTTATAACATTTTTATACTTTCCCGCATCCGAAAAGCTTAGAAATCAATAAATTTAGTAGTATAATCTTTATTTTCATACAGTTAACTACGTACTTACTTCACTTACCTCGAAACTTTAATGACTTTACAACAAAAAATTCGTAGTAGACGTTAGTATTAACGCAGTTACGACATAAAATTATAATTTAGTTGGAAGGCGTAAGAGATTTTGTCACATAAATATTGTTTTTTCAGACGCGTAACACACATTTTCTTCATATTTTTTTGTCGTAAGTGACACTATTTTCTAAACTACTGCATTTATTGCTATGCGACTAATAGGTTAGTGTAGATGACGTTATTTGAAAAGTATACATCTAAGATTCATCTTTATAGGATGAGTAGTTTCAAAGTTATATTTATTTTTAAATGGAGTTTTGTTTTTTGGCTCCCCTCAAAAGTAGGCATTTGTCCCTTACGACATTTGAAATTTCCACCGTCGATATATTGATTTAAACTTTCACGATTCTCACACATTATTTTTACTAAACGGGACTTCACACATCACACACACATCATCAGCCTATATACGTCCCACTGCTGGGCTCCTCTCATGTATGAGAGGAAACGGGCAGTAGTCCCCACGCTGGCCCAGTGCGGATTGGGGACTTCACATACACCTTTGAATTTCTTCGCAGATGTATGCAGGTTTCCTCACGATGTTTTTCCTTCACCGAAAAGGGGAAACGGGACTTAATCGCGTATAATTAGCTTGTTTATTTACCTACTGAGGTCTTCCGATGTTTCGGATGTGTCGCAAACTCGCAACACCCACGTGCAACTGTCACCTCGATTTGTTTACCTAAGATTTTATAGTTTACCCAAGTCTGCCACTAGATGTCGCTGTTAAGTATATGAGTAATCTTGAAACACGCTATGAAAAATTTTCCTGGAATAATGACCCCCCAGCGTGGTAATTAAGTCAAAAAATATTGATATCTTATATCCTTCATATATAATATACGGTATACGGTACGGTACGGTAGTATACGGTACGGTAGTTCAGGCATGCGGCGGTCGTGGGTCGGGCTCGTACCAGAGTTTTTCGGAACTTATGTACCAACGGAATATTTATTTAAGTACCCTTAACTTTTCGGTGAAGGAAAATATCATGAGGAAACCAGTCTAATCCATGTCCTATCTAAGTCCTACTAGTCCTATATAAGCTCTAGTTTTCCCTCTGGCTTGGAATGTTAGATGTCGCTTTCGTAAAACTAGTGTCTACGCCAAATCTTGGGGTTAGGTGTCAAGCTGCCCCCAAATTTTAGAGAGTTAAATCCCCCATCTAAATCGTCCCGCCACTGAACTACAATCTCACAGACTTTCCCATTTTATAATAGTACTAGCTTTTGCCCGCGACTTCGTCCGCGTAGAAGTTGAGAAAAATATTTCTATTAAATTATTTTAGGCTTAACCTTAATTATCCCTGTCCCAAACAAACTTCTACCATTTTGAGGGATGATTCGAGGTATAACTATCCTATATTCTTCCAAGAGTTTTAAATTATCTTTACGCCTATGTTCATGTAATTCCGTTTTGGGTTTAGGCGTAAAAGGCTTAAATTGCTAATGCTAAATTGAAATTTAATTTTTTTTAAATATACAATTGTTTGTAACTACTTAAACTGTTTGTTTTTCATAAAGTATTAAAGTAATTTTATATGTGTACTAAGCTACAATACCTACTGGTTTTTGCTTACACTCGTGTGGTGTCGGGTTAGAATTTCACCACCCCCTTTCTTCCTGTGGGTGTCGTAAAAGTCGACTAAAGGACCAGGGTTGAAGTGTGTTGTAGGCGATTTGCTAGCAACCTATCACTGCAATATATATATGCATTTTGTCGATCTTTTATACCCACATTTATGCTAAGCGTGGCGCTGGAACAAACGTTTCATGCGCTTTGCCTACTCCTTTTGGTAGTTCCGTTTAGTAGTTTTAATTACGTTAGTCCGGGGTGCCTGTATAGTTTTGAAAGTAAAATTATCATATGCCAAAAGACGTAGAAGTTTCCATCTCCATCCCCAGTCCCCATTTAAAGGTGTGAGAGAATAATATATATTTTTCCCCAAAATTAACTTCTTAAATTAACAAAATGATCCGCAATTTTATCTAACATTATCTTCTTCTCGGTTTGTGAGCATCGTAGTTCTAACCTAACCTACTTTTCTGGTAGCTGTTCGGTTCTGTAAGGATCGCAGTTCTAACTTAACCTAACCTACTTTTCTGCGAGCGGTAGGATTATGTATTCTGAATTAATGGCTCACCAAATAGTATATATGTCTGACCGAAGAATTCCCTTTCTTCAAAAAGTACTTGTTGCCCAACCCCTTTGAACCTCCAACCTTCGAGGAAGAGTATAAAAAACGCAGTAATTTGTTTTCTAGTCCTTGACCGAAGTTACAGTTCCCTTATTTTAAAATTGTCTTGTTCCCCGTATAAATTTCCAACTCCTATTAGCCATTTAGGGGTGAATCTCGTTTAACATCCAGTATTTTTACCCCTGACGCAAAAAGAGGGGTGTTATAACTGTTATAAGTTTAACGTGTCTGTCTGAGTATCTGTGCTCTGTATCTATCTGTGGTATCGTAGCTCCCTAACTTCTTAGCCATGTTTCATGAAAATCCGTTCAGCCGTTTTTGAGATATTGGAATTTAAATGAAAATGTTTTGGTTGGTGAAATGGTTTTTCAACTTTTCTAAGTATTCAAACAAACAGTCTAAAATCGAAGTTACAAATCTCTTACTTTAAAAATGTCTTGCTCTCTATACAAACTTCGAAGCCCCTTTTAACCCACTTAGGGTAAGATACAACTATACATCTCTTACTTAAAAATTTTCTTGCTCTCCATACAAACTTTTCACCCCTTTTTAGCCTCCTTAGGGGTGGATTTTTCCAAAATGCTTAAAGTGCTTTTTTGTATTCATATAACTAATATGTCTACAACGTTTCAAATGTTTAGCACAAAAGGAAAAGTTTCCTACTTAACCCCCCTAGGGGTAGAATTTTGTAAAACGCTGACAATTCTTTTTTTGTATCCTAATAAGTAGGTTTTTTACAAAGTATCAAGTTTCTAGCTCAAGAAGTAAAGTTCCCTTCATACAAACTTTGCACCCCTATTTAGCCCCTCTCGAGGTGGAATTTTCTAAAACGCTGAAACTGCTTTTTTTGTATTCTAATAAGTAATCTTTCTACAAAGTTTCAAGTCCCTAGTTCAAAAATAATGTTTCCCCCATGCAAACATTGCACCCCTAGTTTACCCGCTTAGGGGTGGGTTTTTTCAAAACCTTAAAATTGTTTTTCTTGTATTTAAATAAGGAGTCCATACACAAAGTTTCAAGTCACTTAAAATTTTACTCCATCCCCATACAAACTTTCAACCCCTTTTTACCCCCTTGAGGGTGGAATTTTCAAAAATCCCTTCTTAGTGGGTACTTTCGTTATACAACCTTCCTATTGTGAAAAAATCAGCTTTCTAGGTTCAACGGTTTGGGCTGGGCGTTGATTTAAGTGAGTGAGTGAGTGAGTCAGTCAGTCAGGACTTTCACGTTTATATATTTAGATTAACCCCCCTAGAGGTAGAATTTTGTAAAACGCTGACAGTTCTTTTTTTGTATCCTAATAAGTAGGTTTTTTACAAAGTATCAAGTTTCTAGCTCAAGAAATAAAGTTCCCTTCATACAATCTTTGCACCCCTATTTAGCCCCTCACGGGGTGGAATTTTCTAAAACGCTGAAACTGCTTTTTTTGTATTCTAATAAGTAATCTTTCTACAAAGTTTCAAGTCTCTAGTTCAAAAATAATGTTTCCCCCATGCAAACATTGCACCCCTAGTTTACCCGCTTAGGGGTGGGTTTTTTCAAAACCTTAAAATTGTTTTTCTTGTATTTAAATAAGGAGTCCATACACAAAGTTTCAAGTCACTTAAAATTTTACTCCATCCCCATACAAACTTTCAACCCCTTTTTACCCCCTTGAGGGTGGAATTTTCAAAAATCCCTTCTTAGTGGGTACTTTCGTTATACAACCTTCCTATTGTGAAAAAATCAGCTTTCTAGGTTCAACGGTTTGGGCTGGGCGTTGATTTAAGTGAGTGAGTGAGTGAGTGAGTCAGTCAGGACTTTCACGTTTATATATTTAGATAGTTATATTATACAGTTTGGATCACTAAGCCAAAATAGTTGTATAACACATTATTTTGGCATGTAGTCTAGCTATTCTCACGTCATTTTATCTCAATCAGACCATTCCGAAACTCCTTTACCGAACGGGAATGCAGAATTAAAGACCAGACGTACGCCGAAATGTTCCATTAATGCCGTGTATGAATATGTATGTCGAATGACCGTCCGGCAGTAATCAAGTTTGCGGCCGCTCGTACCGGCATGACGATGATTTTGAGAGGTAATTTTGAGTACCTTGTGTTTGTGGGACGGTCTCTTCAAGTGCTGAATTCAGGTTGAATTGTTCGTTTCCATTCACGCATTTAAATTTTTAGCGGCACAAGCACTTATAAACAGATGGGATATACTTAGTCAATTAAAGACGTTGTGTGGATAACCTAAACTGAATTTGGGTGAGAAAATCAAATGGGGAGAGTTTTATTCGTGGTTATGCAATTTTTAAATATATTTATAAAATACATAATAAAATAATACTAAAATAACTATGTACATCCTGACTATAAACTAACAAAAAATAATAAAACTACCTAGGTACATATTTACAAATGAAAAACCGGCTCTAAATCCGCGCCGTGCTGCAAGGTGCCCATAAGGCTGGCGGCATTGCCGCGCTGGATAGCAATGCTGATCCGTTGCGCCAGATAGCCGCCAGCCCGTAGCTCACTTGCTTCCACGACACGCTTCGCGAGCTCCTTGAAAACTGGTTAGTTGATTTCCGTATTTACAACTGAAATCAATCGAAGATTTTCTTTCAAAAAGTAAGTAGTGTTTGCCAAAAAGGTGTCAGTCAAAATAAATAAAGAATAATAGTTAATAATAGGTATATAAGGTAAAGGACCTAAAGTTCTGACAACTTTATGATAAATAGTTGACACTCATAGAGTACTTGTGCTTAGTGGTCATTTCAATCGTTAAAGATTGAAAGTTGCTACAATTATTGGGACGCTGTCAAAAACTGGGACGTTTACCTTACTGCATTTAATTTCATGTTATTTTAGTAGCCACCATAATAAAAACAACTGGCCAATTATATAACATTCATTCTACCATTTAACCGCGAAATTAATCACACGAATCAAAATTCAATTCCCGTCATCTCCAAAGAACAAATAAAATGATCGACATTTCCCTATTCAAATGTATGCGACAGCTGGTCGGATAATCGCCGGGTCGCAATTAAAACTCGTGCGATTGGATGTCGCTCGGTGTGAATATTTATCAGTGATACCACAGCTATGAAAATTTGGGACTCCGGGTAAGGTTTTCTGATTTGACTCCCTGCAATGCTAAATAAACAAACAAGAAGATAAAACTTAACAAGCCTTTTTTTATGCCTTACGTTATGTATATGGTTATGTGGGACTCCCGTATGAGCTGAAGGGTATACTAATAAGGTACTCGTATAAAAATTGTTGATTTCAGCTTTGATAGCTCACTTGGTAAGAACAATCTACCCGATCTGAAGAAAATAAAAAAACAAAGGTTTCCCTGTAATTAAAAATGTCATTTGCAGTTGCTTGTACCTACTAAGTAAACTAAAATTAATAAATAAGTATGCATGTTTTTTTAGCCATTACGTGGATTGATGCGGGTGGCGCAGGAGCGGTCATTGTGGCACTTTTTGGGGTGGCCTATGTCCAGCAGTTGACGTCTTTCAGCTGGTGTGATGTCATCTTCATGATGATGCATTTTTCCTGCGAGAGTGTTAATGACATTAGCATAAGTTTGAATTTCATCTAGCCCGTGGAAGATTATTTATCTCAATGCATGTGCGAGTACTGTTTCCATGTTAATACACAAAGTTGGGATATTCCCAACGGGTATAGAGTTCACTGTCAACGTGGGGGATGAATACTAATGGAAAAGTCAGTTTTAATTTTGTCACAGTATTATTAACTATTGCACATTTCGTTTTTTACAACATACTAGTGAGGATTTATGAATTTACATAACAACCCTTTTAACTCATACCTACATAGATCCAACCCAATCACAGGTAGTTCCAAATCGAGCTCATTGCGTAGGGATTAAAATAGTTTTGAACCAGTAGCTTAGTTGAAAACAGCCTTTTCAAGAATTATTAATGTGGTGTTCTGAATCTTAAGCTCGAAAAGTGTGTTATATTAGGCTTAGTAAGCGGGGCTATAAGTAGTAGTACATTTAGCCCCTCGGGAAAATATGCATGATTTCCAAAACATATTAATTTGATCAAAATAAACACTTCACCGTATTAAAACTATCAATCACAACTTTTTAAAACAAAACTTTTATATTTGCTGTTAACTAATCAGAATACAGGTAGGTGTTAAAATTGACCACTCAATAAACATTATTAATTTCAAACATTAGGTGTTTTATACAATCATTAAAAAAAACAAACATCTGTGTCAAAGCAGTTTATTAAAAAAAACATGAGGCCAAATGAAACAATCTATTTGCCGTGGAATTTATTATTGATTGTGGAGGGATAATCTTTGTTTTTACTATTTTCTCGCAGTCGAAGTGAAAAGTAGTGTATAGCCCTCGAACAATTTCCCCTAACTTCGTTCTGGAAAATACTTAACCATCTCACATAGTATTACGGCTTATTTTAGACCCTTGTCATACAATCTACTATTGTATCCCGTGATGTAGGTGCGGGGTGAAAAGCAGTGTTGCATATCCGCCAGGCTAGCAGCAAGCGCTGAGCCCCGAGCCTCTTGACTCACCTTACCTATTTAATTTATTTTCTGTTCGAGTTGTGTTTTTTTTCAACGGTATTTTTTAATGTAATTTTTATTATCTTTAACTAGCGACCCGCCCCGGCTTTGCACGGGTGCAGATGGACGCGCTATTTTTTATAGGCACGCGCTGCCGGCCCTTCGGCCGCTACAGCCGCAACCGCTATATGTCTCTGCCTTTTAAATCTGTAATATCTTGGAAAATATTCATGATTACATGCTGTACAGGTCAATATTGATCTATATTACATGCACAATGTATTTAAGGTACTTAATTGGGTTAAGATTATTGTTGTACTGCTTAAAATTGCTTCGTAAATAAGCCATTATTTCTCGTAAAAAGTAAAGGATAAAAAAATGGTTATTGTGGGTTATTCCTAAGAGATAGACAAATATACGATCGCGGACTTTTTTGTAGACTTTTTTAAGGTGTACAATATTTTGATCTATCTCGTAGGGTTCAGCCAGCGTTTGCAATGTAAGCGCAAAAAAATGCGTTTAATTACGACATCACATTATAAACCTCTAAAATGATCAGTGTTTCTCTACTGTAATATGCATGTATTATACATATAAACCTACCTCTTATCACTATATCTAATGCGTAGTGATGTTTTACAAGAAATTCAAGATTAAATCATCTTGAATGTTTAATTTCAAGATTAAATTAATTATTTTTCAGATATTATCAAACTCAAACATTTATTGTGACAAACAACGTATTTTTCGTCTCTTTTATGAGCATTTAGCGTTTCAAAACCAACATGTTGCAAATCTACACGCCTTAAACAACGTATACTTCAATAAGGATTAATCCAAAGACAATAAGGCGAGTGACAAAACCAGCAGCAGATGCCGTCTAGACGATTCCGTAGGTTATATTGTGGGGAGGTTTTTTTTTATTTATCATCAATATTTCGCTAGACGTCAACTGTTTGGCTGAGTTCAGTAATCAGTAATTTATTGCTTTCATAGGTACATAACATAAGGTGGTATATCAAAACAAGATCAGCTATGAGTCCTGCAAGGGCACTGCAATTTACATTCTTAATTAGCTTATTAACAAACTAGACTAATAATAATATAGCAGAAATAATTAGTAACAACATTTCAATAATAATAATAAGACATTAGTTGTAGGTACTAGCTTACATAAGATCATTGTATTTTATTTTCATTATTATGCACTAAATTTAGGAACCATCGCCTGCTTGGACTATAATTCAATTACTGAGTTGTTATTGTCTTGTCTTGTAGGTATTCCTCAACTGTGTACTTGTAGTAGGTTTTGTCCACGAGAAATTGTTTTAAGATTTTTATAAACTTGGTTTGGTTGGGTTCATTTTTTATGTGGTTTGGCAATTTATTAAAAATTCTTACTGATGTGGGATAAAGTCCATTCTTGTGTATTGCCAATTTCGATGTTACTTGTGTCAAATAATTTTTAGTTCGTGATTCGAAACGTCGGGGTACATCGGCGATTTTAGAGTATTTTAGAGTATAGTATATAGAGTTTTAATGATAGTTCGAACAACACAACAACACACAACAAGGCACACAAGGAAACACGGTTGGTTGGCACGGGGAGGTTTAACAAGGAAGGTTATGTACATACATGTAATTATCCTCCGCCATGATGTGGAACGGACACTTAGACCCAATACGCACTATCGACTAGTCGCCGCGCCGGCGACTTGGTCTCTCGGCGACCAAAACGTAGGCGGGTGACCGGCGACTTGCGTAAACTCACAAAGTCACGGTCGCCGTCGACTGAGTCGCCGGCGACTAGTCGACAGTACGTATTGGGTCTTAGATATCCTTGCCTAATGCAAGGCGCAAGTTATACTCTGTGGGTATTAGTCTGTGGTGTTGTGTTCCTGGTGGTGAGGACCTAAGGTCGCCAGAGCTCCCGAGGGTGTGTTATGTTGAGAGTGAGCGACCCGCGTTCGTCTCTACCAACACAACGAATCCTCAAATCAATAAAGGGTCGGCAACGCGCTTGTGATTCTTCTGGAGTAGCGTCCTTAGGCTACGGTGTCCGCTTACTATCAGGCAGACAGTATGCTCGTTACGAGTAGAAGGCCTTTACTTTCGCTGCCAGGAATCCGCCTAGCGGGCGCCTACGTCGTAGTCGCTTTCCGCTACATACGAGAAAAACTACGGGATCGGCTACGAGCGTAGCGCGTAGCGATTATTGGCAGCGAAAGTGTTAACTGCACATAAATTGGTACATTTTGACTGGGAATAATACTTACATAATTCCCATCTAGGTACAGTCGAGTTCTCCAATATCTACACAGACAACCTTTCAAAAATATCTATACAGAGACTTTATTGTTACTGACATAAGATACGGTTCACTATTGTCTTGCAGAAACTTTTTTGACATATATGTGATTTGCATAATGATACTTGGCAGAAGTAACGTTTGGCAGAAACACCTTACTCAGAGTATACATACAATGGCATTCATCATTTCGCAGATTTTTATAATATCGAATCTTATATTGGCACAATGTTGATGGGCATAACTGTCTTCTGAACGAATAGTACTAGTCGCAGATAATTACTTTTCATAATATTTGGACGGCACAAAGTTGTCAAGCCGCGCCTTTGCCGGCTGCGGAGATATTTTTGAAAGGTTGTCTGTATCAGTGGCGTGCATAGGGTTTTTAGTTAGGGTAGGCAGTTTTTTTTTGAGGAGACCTACGTACGTCACCTATGTGTCGTACTTGTAGAAAAGAGAAAGAAAAATGCATAATTAAACTATTATTAAGTAAAGTAATGTTACGTACGTGTTGTGTAAGTTACTAAGCCTTAGGCTATTTCGACTTTCGACAAAGTGAGTCTCCGTCAGCGTGCGTTGTGTTAGTAATACTATCTTAGGATACTACGAGTATACCTACATGAAATTGACGAGTAATATTACCCCGAGTTCAAACTTATTGCAACTGTGTCTTACACCTACCTTTTACTTATTATCGAACTACAATAACTTGCTAAATTCACCGAAAGTTAACTTCTGCAAACATACTAGGTCAATACACCGCTCACAGCTAAAACACATACTTGTGGCTTAATACACAAGTATAGAATAGGCCAATAAACAAAAACACACGGAAAATTCAATAGAAAACGTAAGAATATCGCTTCTAACCGAACTATGTAATGCAACTGCAACAACACGAATATTTTTTTCACAACACAACTCCAAATAGGACATTTAAAACAAATTTTCGCAAACAAACAACCCTGACAAATTAGAACGCCCCACGTTACAAGTAATAATCACAGCAAAAGGGACTTCTTTCATTTGCCGCATGTAACTTTGTGCCGCACGATCGTTTAATAGGCGAATCGTGATTACAATACGCCGATTGGCTGAAATTCGGCGGTAGCGCAAGCGTGATTGGTCACAATACGAGTATTTGTGGCCAATCACGCACAGCGCTGACGCTGACCGACGAGGTCCGGCGGCCGGATTTGGAAGCATGTGTGGGTGTGAATTGCGTAAACGTGTGCGCACTGAGCAAATCCGTACATAGTTCACGGACGATATTTACACAAGCGCACTGTGAGAGTGTGTGCCGTGGCTTAGGCGCCGTTCGCGGTGCCTGACCTGCTGTGAGCCAGTCTGATTCGCGCGCAAATTTAAATTGCACCGCGTGTCGTTATGTAAGTTAAGAACTAGATTGTTTTAAAAACTATTATAGTATCATCATAGAGAAGAAAAATATATGTGGTGGAGTTATTTTGGAAGGTAGGCACTGCCTATTTGCCTATATGGTACGCACGCCACTGGTCTGTATCGATATTGGAGAACTCCACTGTACTCATCCTAAAAAGCAGATTAAACGTGCGAATAGTTTACTGATTGTGCTATTTGGGCCGTGGACTTGACGGCAGCGGGTAGCGGGGCGACAAACGGCACTTCATACATTCTAGCGGCTTCAATGTACAGGGGCAGCCGCTCGTCTTCCCGCTGCCCGGTGGCGTCCAGGCCGCGACCTTACAAGTCTATTTTACAATAGGCTCCGCCTCTTATCAGGGAACCCTGGTGCCGAAACGGGATGTCATATAGGCTGTGGTCATCCTCCACGGCTATCACGTCACGGCGCGCGAGCTCTCTCGAATTTTCTCGCACTATCCCTCTCTCTTTTGCTAGAACATTTTGAACAAGATATACCCTCTTGTTGTGTGCGAGAAAAATAGAGACTATGTCGCGGCGGTCTTATGGTAGACGTGCTGCAAGTCCATTCCGGTGAAAGAGCTTTTGAAATCCGACGAGTACCTAGTCCCATACATGTATGTAGTTAGCACCTATTAATATTGTATTAGAAAAGTGTATAGTAAGATTGTATCTTTGCAAGTTATACATAATATATTGGGGGTAATCTCCGGTACCCGTTTTCGTAAATTCTTTCAACATATATAGAACGGATGGGCATTATGCTATATTTAGTCCCGCGTATTTGCCTGCGTTTTTTGCAATACGCCAGCAGAGCCGCGCGGGTAATATATAAACTCCGTCTTCATAAGAACACTCATTAGTCTAAGCGACACCAACGGAAAGGCGCAACTCTTGAATATAATGAATTAAAATACCATTTAAATACTAAAAGCGGCGAAGGAAAGTAACGAACCGTACAAAATGCCCACTGAGACCCCTTTTCAGTACCGTTTAATCCATTTAAACATTTTGCATGTAAAGCTGAGTGACACGCGTGCACTTAAAAAACCAGCCAGTACCAAAAGCAACAACTCAGAAAACAATAGCAAGCTAATAACAACTTTAACAAAAGCTGCATAAGATGTTAAATTGAATGAGTGTTGCAAACCTCTTATGTATCCTGTTTTGACAGCGATAATATACAAACTTATCTATACGGTCAGCAGCGCTGATGTCGCCTATGAGAAAACACAATCTCTGTACACAGAGTCGTTAGTTAAAGTTTTGTCCGCCCGCATAAGTAACTTTGCATTCGGCACTCTTCTTTGGGAGCTAACGAGGCATGGCTGGAAAACCTTGAGAGGTGTTTTCCCATATTTGCTCTAGGAAGAAGTGTTTATTTTTTAATTACAAAAAGCTGGCGCTCTGTCAAAAGAAAAGTGAAAAGGATAGGGATTGAAGTACCTTGGTACAGATGCCGTCAAACTTCTTGAACACTTGACCTTGCCTGCGCAAAGGCGAATTGTACCGGCGAGCTGCCCCCCCACTTCGTCCCGCATGTTCAAGAAGTTTGACGGCATCTATAAACAAAATGAATATTCATATTAAATGTAATGAAACGGTTTACTCTCGTCGCTTCTGGTCGTATATATAGCTAGAAATGTTTCGAGCGAAGACATAACTAAATTCAAACTCACGGGAGTTTTCAACATGAGTTTGAAGTTTTGTTTTATTTTTAAATTTCAGGTGTATGTATGGCATACAACATAGAATTTATTTTCGCACTTTTTAAATTTGATTCCTGCTGCCCCTGCGACTCTGTCCGCGTTTTACACAGAAGACAAGCCAAGCCGCGGTTTAAATAATACCTCTAGCTATTATACTGGTGAAATATTTTTTAAAATCCGATGAGGGTTCCCGGATAACCCTTATAGAATAAAAACTTAGACAGCATAAATATCTGTACACGCCTTTATGACATTGACAATGGAATGCTGTATCTACATATATTTTACGTCCTTATTTAAAACGTATATACCCCTGACTACAGTTAGATATTACTACAGTAAAGTTACTCTATTATAGTATAATATATTCTCGAGCCATGAATGCCTGTGGTCGCCGGCTCGAATCCGGCTCAAGGCGTTATTTTTTTTTAATGTTACCATTACTTTAAAATTTATATTTTTACAGTTTTTAGTACGACACATATTTTTTTAAATAATTAATTTCAGCTACTTTAGCAATTTTGACTAAAGTAGCGTATATATATATATATATATATATATATAATTATATATATCCTTAAAACGATTCCCATCTTTATACTATGAAGGATCTTTGCACAGGCCTCGCTGAAGATTTTCAGAAGTACGCTTCACAAGCAATTAGGTTGTCTCAATTAATTAACCTGGTTAAACCAGTTCACACCGACAGTTACCGTGAAAAGTGATTTCCCCAGAGTTTACATATTCAGTACGACAGTATGTATACACGTGTCAGTGCGTATCGGGCAAAGACAATGGTAAGAATAACCTCATGAGTTAAAGCCTCGTTTGTGGCTGCGAAAAGGGTAAGTGTGTAAAAATAACAGGTTTTGACAATTACATAAAATTATTTCACAATTTGGTAGCCATAAGGTTAAACTTGTCAATGCAATAACTTTAAAGTTAGAGGTTAGTACTCTAGTACTAACCTCTAACTTTAAAATAATTTTATGTAATTGTCATGTAGGCGTCGTGTGAACGCTGAGCTGTGACCACGAAAGTCGAATCTCGAAGTTCGTACGAGTATATCTCCGTTTCTATCACACTTATGGTTGTAAAAAAACAATTATTATCTAGTACTAACCTCTAACTTTAAAGTCATTGTATTGACGAGTTTAACCTTATGGCTACCAAATTGTGAAATAATTTTATGTAATTGTCATGTAGGCGTCGTGTGAACGCTGAGCTGTGACCATGAAAGTCGAATCTCGAAGTTCGTACGAGTATATCTCCGTTTCTATCACACTTATGGTTGGTACTCGAGCGATTGAGATAGAGATATACGAACATCGAGATTCGATTTTAGTGGTAGCGCCGCAGTCTATGTCAACGCGACACAGCTCGCGGATCGTCCAGTGACTGCCCTGCAACCAGGGGCAGTGCACTCCGTGAATTGGTCGCACTGCTACAAGTACATACACCTACCGGCCCCAGAGGGTATGTTAGTGCTGGCACGGCACGCACGCGTTCTACTCCTATTGAAAGAAAGAAATATATATTATTTGGTGTAGTGTTTCGGTTAGATCTACTAAGAGACTTACAATTGTTATGCACCAAAATGGATGCCACTCAGCATATGCCACCAGCAATACATTTCTGAAGGCGCTGGTTTTCAAGGCACCCAGAGAGGGAAAGATACAGATAAAGATCTTGAAATGTAACTTATAATTATGACTTAAACGTAACAGAACTTAATATATGAGAAAGAGAGGTCAATGTTCGATCAAGTGTTTACAAATCAGGGCTAGGTGTAGGTATGATGTCATTTACAAATATTGAAATTAAGAGCTATGTGGATTGTCCGCTTATGCATTAGATGTTTGGAGGTTGATTAGATACATTTTAATGTGTTTAAATGATGCAGTGGATTGTGGAATGCAGCACGTTGCATTGCATGCGATAGAAAGGGATGGCTACGTGTAGGCTCGTTCGGCATAGCTAAACAGGGGATTTGTCAACGGAGAACCTTCTGTACGTAGTGCTATTATTTATTCTGTGGTGCAGGTCGCGTATATTACTCTGTATACGACCTGTGAACTGAGCAATTCAGAACCACACCAACTTTAAAATCATTAAGAAATAGGTATTTATGAATTACAAGGTAGCCGTAGACTTAAATGAAGGAATGAAATAATAATAACATGAAACATGACAATAGCATCTAGATATTTAACAAAAAATGACGATATCAATTATTCGTTTCCCATTTATTTCATCTAAAAAAAGTGTCTCCTAACCTCGCATCCGGAAAATTGATGAAAACCACATTTACACGGCAGAATGGTATAACTTGAAATTTCCAATCAAAACATTTATTCTTTGTTGGGCATTTTCGCTCGCCACTGAGGCATAGGGCTCAAGCAATCATTTTATAGGCATTGTGTATGACAGGGACGTAATTGAACGGTTTTGGAGGGCCATTAGGGATCCGTGCAAATTACCTAGAGAGGTTTTAAAAATCAATTACGATATTTACAAACATGAATTTCACCTTTAACTAGAACACAGAAATATATTAACAATAATATATATTATACCCACGAGAAAGTATTTTGGCACACAATGAACGCAATTTGTAGCAAAACGATGTCAAACTCTTTCTTAGAAGTAATTAACTCCGAATGACAAGATACATCGATCATCTCTATCATGCACGCACGTCTATCATGGGACAGCCGCAACATACTCTCGATTTTTCTCGCACTATACCTCTTGTTCTAAGTGTTTTAATAAGAGAGACGGATAATGCGAGAAAAATCGAAAGAGCTCGTGCGCCGTCGCGTCATAGCCGTGCAGGCCGCGCCAAGCCTAAACACTGAAGGCCTCCACCCACCGAATGCGTGTCGCGCGCGGCGCGTATGCTGCGCGGGTGCGGGCCTGCGCAAGTTGTAAGGCATTGAAACTACACTTCAAAAACACACCGAACGCCGCACGAACGCGGGCCCGCGCGGACCCGCGGCGCTAAAGTTGCAAGTTACAACTAGTCAGCGCGGCCGCGTGTCGTGCGCATCGCGTGGGAAGCGCGGGCCCGCGCGTTCCCGCGCTGCTGAGTATGATCGAGATAGTGTGAGATACATATTAAATCTGTTGGTAATGAGAGAGATATGACGCGCGGACCCGCGCGGACCCGCGCGGCAGCAGCGCGGCAGCGGCGCAGCAGCAGCGGGGGCCCGCCGCGTATCCCCACGTTGCTACACGCCGCCCGTTGCGGAGTGAATATACGCTTCAACCGCGCGTACGCGCCGCACACGACACGCGTTCGGTGGGTGGAGGCCTTTAATCACATTGGCGCGACCTGCAGTAGCCGTCACTTGATATACTTACCTAGGTGTATTTACTAGAGTTGAGAATCACGCAAACAACAACATTTTGAAATAAGAAGTGTTCTTTTTTCGTACCGATAGCAAATTGCAAGATTAACAAAAAAAAACTGTACATTTTGCCGATTTAAATAAATAGATCTTAACAATATGTATACCGGCCGATATGCATAAGGGATAACACCTGTAACATTATCTGTTTAAAATACCTTTATTTAATTTAATGCCTTTGTATGCAGGAACAAAGGATAGATATGGGTACAATAATATATCATAATATCGTAATAGTACCTACATTACGTAACTAGGGCGGTGACTTCGTGAATGCCCCAGATCGCAGATGTTTGTGGTCCGAACCGAAGGTGAGGGCCATAAATATGCGCTCTGGGGCTTTACGAATTACCGCCCGACCGAGAGTATCGAGTACAAAATTTTACGTCTTCATCTGGCCACAATGCAAGTTTTCCCGTACGCGCAGCGTGCAGTAAAACTCGCATTATGGCCAGGTGTGACGTAATAATACATTACGTAACTAGGGTGGTGAATTCGTGAATGCCCCAGATCGCAGGTGTTTGTGGCCCGAACCGAAGGTGAGGGCTATAAATATGCGCTCTGGGGCTTTACGAATTACCGCCCGTGTTGCGTACAAAATTTTACGTCTTCATCTGGCCACAATGCGAGTTTTCCCGTACGCACAGCGTGCAGTAAAACTCGTATTATGGCCAGGTGTGACGTAAAATAATAAACATATTTATATGCAATTTACTTCATTCGTTCATTCACTACCTTTTTGGCAATTAGTCACTGGTGTGTGTAATCATTCACCTCAACTCTCCTGAGGATACTTATAGCTATATTGTCTAATATTTAAGTACGTTGTCAGTTTTTGAAAAAATCCGAATAGTTACGTCATAATCTTTAATGAAAAAGGAAGCATTTTGCAAAATACGCTCATCTTTAGGAGTAAGGACTTTTAATGCTAGTTGAATATATACCAAGAATCATTAACATTTTTAAACGCAACTGTCAGCTTTTACAATACGAATGGCTATAGAGCTGTATCGCTACGTGTATTTAATAGAAGGTATGTTTATACATTACTTGACATAGTTTACGAAATCGAGTTAAATTTAATTACTCAGCTCTATGGAACGTATAGTAAGTAAAACCTAATTAGGTAGGTACATTCTCTTACACATTTTTGTACATATAATTTAGATGGAAATACATTTGGTAATAAAACAGTTTTTGTAAATCTAATAATTATTTTTACTATAGGAATGTAAATTGTTTTGCACAAAAATATCATAACTACCAATAATTTTACAAAAACGGCATTAGTGACAAAGTTAATTCAATTTTTTTTGAAGAGATAATTAATTACTAATGGAATCTAAGATGCAAGTGTAACTCTATGGCCATACTCCTGCATGATAAATGGAAGGTTTTGTTTAAAGAAATTATATTATAGGAGAATTTTTGCTTTTCATCAAAGCCGAACTAATGTAGGTAGGTATATTGTTTTTGTAAACATCTCTCCAATGTACAATGCTCCACTTCCTTAGTTCAGTGCTTGAAGGTGAAAACTGAAATTGATTGATACGAGTTTCGGAGGCTAAGTAGCTTTCCATTAATATCGATAAGATGCATCTGTCAGATAGGCAAGATTGAATGCCTTCCTAATGCACAGGTTTACAAGATGGACATATAATACCTATTTGTGTTCTATTTTGGCTGTATTAGGTACACAAGGTGAAATTCTTACGAAGAAGAATATAGGTCTTTGGGTGGAACATTATTTTGTAAAAGATAACATTTTGAAATTGAAAGTGAAGGAAAACATCTAGAGAAAACCGGTCTTATCCCAACAAGGTCCAGTTTTCCCTCTGGGTTGGAAGGTCAGATGGCAGGCGCTTTCGTAAAAAGTAATGCCTATGCCAAATATTGGGAAGCGCGCAAAGCGGACCCCAGGCAACCTAGGGCACAACCGGTAATTACGCTAATGGATTAATATTTTGTAATTATAAATAAATAAATAAATATAAATATAAGGGGACAATCTTATACAAATCGACCTAGTCCCATAGTAAGCTCAATAAGGCTTGTGTTATGGGTACTAGACGATGATATATATAATAGATATAAATAATTAAATACATAGAAAATATCCACGACTCAGAAACAAATATTCATGCTCATCACACAAATTTTTGCCCTTACCGGGATTCGAACCCAGTACCTCTTGCTTCGTAGTCAGGGTCACTACCAACTAGGCTAAAGCGGTCGTCAATTATAGATCATATATTTTTTAACACCACGTTGGTGGCAAACAAGCGGGCGCCTGATGGTAAGCGGTCAACGCAGCCTATGAACACTTGCAACTGCAGGAGTGTTGTAATGCTCGTCCCCGATCTTTAAATTTATTTTGCCTGAAATTTTATTTGAAAGCATAGAATGGGTTCGAGGTTTCGCTGACTATTAGAGTACGAAAAAAACATTTTATCGATATTTGATGGATGTGATAGTAACGGACGTCTAATCCTCACACCGATACATACATACAACAGGAGCGCTGTTTCGCAGCATGTTATTTACCGTATTTCCTGTATATTTTCAAACACAAAGTTATTTATCGTCCAAATATTGACTCGATTGCGCATCCCCTCGCGGTACAGTTGACAATGCACCGTTTATCCGGCGCTGAAGATCACGCGGCAAAGATTAAAAAGACCACTACACGCCCCTTGCTGCGGGGACGACGAGAGCGGCTTCCCGTTAGGGATCGAAAGTCGTACCCTTAATAATATTCAGAGCAATGACGCGTCGTTGCAGCGTCCAACAGGCAACCGGATGGCTCCCGGTTTTAGAGCTCCCTATGTGAAACCACCGTGTGCAAACCGGACTGAACCAACTTGGACTGGGGCGGAAATAGAAAAAAAAGTGTTTTTTTTTTAGCCGCGAGGCAGCTGATTGAAACAGCGGATGCCTGAAAGTGTGTACGCTGTTTATATAATGAAATGCTGTTTCAATCGATTACCTGGCGACAGTTATTTTTTTCACCCCCTCCTCATTTTCCGTCCCAGTCCATGTTGGCTCAGTTTGGGTTGCACAGGGTGGTTTCAAATAGGGAGCTCTAATACCGGGAGCCATCCGGTTGCCTGTTGGACACTGCAACTACACGTCATTGCTTTAACTATAACTTTCTTTATACTCCGACGGTGGTAAAAAAAGCACGGTCAGCGTAATGATAAGCAGACAACGAAGCCTAAGGACCTTGTGATTCCAAAAGAATCGCAAGCATGTTGCCGGTTCAAGTAATCAGGACTCATTGTTTTGGTAGCTAAAGACAAACGCGGGTGCTTCACTGTCCACACAACCACAGAATCGATAATAGTACAAGTACAGAAGGGATACTCCTTTGATCTGTACAAAATGCACTTTTTTCTCAGCAAAAACATTAAGATTTATGGCCCTCTGACGTCGTCGACGAGGACGTCGACGTTCATCGCTACAAGTACATACCCAACGTTGGGGCACCGGCATGTACTTGTAGCGATGAAAGTAAATCGCGGAGTGTCCCGAGCCTGACACAACACAACCTCGGGATCTCTGGCGACCTTACTCATCACCAGTGTCCTCTGCAAGGTCTACCTTACCACCAGGTCAGGACGAGATTTAAGTAGTAGCTCAGTTGGGCTGCTCCAATCATGAGTGAGATTTCGCTATGCCCTTACCTGTCTGAAGGTCGGTGGCACGCAAAAAGGCACGGCCCGCTGATAAGCGATTGCCGTAGCATTGACAAAATACTTTTTATTTATTTGTTAAATACACATAATATATGATCTAAGGGATGGAGCCGTTCTGTAAGCAAATAAATGTCTGTGTTGGGAGACGCCGCTGTTCCTTAGCTTAGAATCCTAAAGGTAGGCATTTTACATTAGCATCTTAATTATCTATATCTACAAACTGCAACTATTCAGGTAACTAATAAATAAACGGGATTAGAGATTTTATAGATTAAGAAACCTGGTCACTACTTTCTTGAATAAACAACTTCCTTTCCTAGGTATTCTTAATCCTACTGATAGATGTTGAGACGTCTTGTTTTAAGAAATTGTTCCGTACGATTAGTACCTAATATAAAGTAAATGGATTTTTTGGTCGTAACTGCTCAAAGCGAGAATTCACGGGAAATCCAGCATTCTATTTTATAGCGGTATATTTGTAACGGCTTTTTGATTTTAATTTTTTGATATTGTACTGTTGATATCCTTTTATTGCTTGATCAATTATTTTTTTGTATTAGTTTTATTTTAAAATCGAATGAATGTTTTTTTGGTAAGTATTTATTTGTTTTGTACCTTCTTTGATTGACTTTACTGTGATCTAAAGCAACGAACAAAAATAGGGCTTCTGTTACAGTTAAAGTGAGAGGCCATACCAGTAACAGCCCCTATGACTTAGGGGTCCTGGTCGGTGCCGCAGGGGTGTTTTAATAAACGGAAAACTGATTTATAGCTCTCAAATAGGAATTTTCCGGCGCGGTGAAGGCGGTGGTTAGGGTGCCGGTTATTTGGAACGACTAGACGCAGCGTTAGTCGCATTGCGGATGGTGCGCGCGAATTAGATTATACTTTTATGATCAAATTGTCATTGAAATTTAAAACTTCATTTACACATACTAAACCAAAGTTCTTCAACTTGTTTAGGGTTCCGTAGCCCAAACGGAACCCCTATAATTTCTCCGTCACAGGCATTTTACTCAAAAACTGCAAGGTGTATAAATTTGGACTAAGTACTATAAGTGTACTATAAACCAAAACATTGTTTTGGGAACACGTTCCAAAACTTCTTTATTTTATCGCAATCTGAGCAATTCATCTTATGACATAATTTTACTAACTGAGACGTGGCTATTAGACGGAGTATTGGACACGGAGTTATTTGATGATCGGTATGTCGTTTGGAGGCGTGACCGTGATTATCTTTTAACTGGTCAAAATCGTGGAGGTGGCGTTATCATAGCTACTCGCAGGGAGCTAGCGGTCATTCCGCAGCCTACCTACCGATCATCAGCTGAAGATTTGTGGGTGACCTTGACTATTAAGAGCCGCCATAACACGTCAATTAAACTGCACCTTTGTGTTTTATACTTATGTAAACAAGGTAATGGTAATACCTTCTCACAGCAATTATGTAACTTTCTTGGTAGCCTGGGTGAAGCTGTTTTACGTGGTTGTGATGACAAGTATTTAATAATAGGCGATTTTAACATGAGTAATATTATATGGACACATCAGCAATCTATTTTGGTTCCCTCGAACTATAAAACTGAGGATGAGTGCAGTTTAATTGATGAGTTAAACACATTAAATTTAACCCAATACAATGATGTTCTAAACCAGTACTGTAAGTTGTTGGACCTTGTCCTGTCAAATGATGTTGTGCATGTTGGCGAGTGTTTAGACCCTTTAGTACCGATTGATACCTACCACAAAGCTATATTAATCTCGATTCAATTTGCACAAATAAGTAGTTTGAAACCAGCCTCTGGTACTAAATACTGTTATAATAAAGGTAACTATAATTCGATTAACAATGAGTTGACCTTGATTAATTGGGAGAATGAATTCTCGCGACGTTCATTAGAGGAGTCTGTTAGTTTTTTTTATTCCATATTTAAAAAATTGCGACTTAAATATATCCCTAGTAAAATATGTCCCACTGATAGTTTTCCTAAGTGGTACTCGCCGGCTTTAAAAAAAGCTATCAAAGAGAAATTTAAATATTTAAAGAAATTTCGTATATATGGCAATATATCTGATTCCAACTCTTTTAATATTCAAAGGGACAGGGTCAAAAAACTTGAACAGTTATGCTTTAAATCATATATTCGCAGCCTTGAAAACAATATCGTTAAAGACCCGAAGCAGTTTTGGTCCTACATCAAGTCACGCTCTGTATCACATGGTGTACCGAGTTGTCTGAAGTATGACGAAAGATTGGTCAATACAGGCGCCGATATATGTGAGGCTTTCTCTAACTATTTCTATACAACTTATTCTGCGCCTAGTACTGACCTAGTGGCGCCGGTCAACCCTACGACTAGTTCAATTACGCATATATGTAATATACAAGTTAACTCGGATGCTCTCATCAAGTTACTGTTAAGACTAGATCCGTCCAAAACAGCTGGACCTGATGATATGCCGGCTCAATTTTTGATTAATTGCGCGAAAACTATTGTGGTACCAATATCCCTACTGTTTAAGCGCTCTTTTGCTGAATGTCATGTCCCTTCGATTTGGAAATCAGCCTACATTACACCCGTCCATAAGAAAGGCCCAAAAACTGAAGTAACTAATTATAGGCCAATTTCAAAACTTTGCATACTTGCTAAAGTACTTGAAAAAGTAGTTCATGCTCAATTATATGCGGCAATTAAGAATTATTTTAGTCCTTTCCAGCATGGTTTCCTGCGTTGTAAGTCTACCGTTTCGAATTTGGTACTCCTTAACGATTATGTAACTAAAGCCATGTCCGAAGGTAGCCAAGTGGATGTAGTGTACACTGATTACAGTAAGGCATTCGATAGAATTGATCATAAATTACTTATTCTAAAATTAAATAACATGGGTATTCACGGTGATCTATTGCGATGGTTCGCATCTTATATTGATAACAGGTCGCAAGCTGTTGTCATTAACAACTATATGTCTGGTTGGGTAACCGTTCCCAGCGGCGTCCCCCAAGGATCGTTGCTGGGGCCGTTGCTCTTCAATGTATTTGTTAATGACATCAGTGATTGTTTCCACTCTTCCAAATTGCTATGTTTTGCTGACGACATGAAGATTTTTATTAAAGTGAATTCATTAGATGACTCTGCCCTTCTACAAGATGACCTTACGCGTCTTGCTGCATATTGCCAGAACAATAAATTAGACCTTAATATATCTAAATGCTATACTCTAACCTTCACAAGACAACGTAGTATAATACCGACCACCTACAAGCTTAATGATGATGTGCTCTTATCTGTGTCGTGCATGAGGGACCTGGGTGTAACCCATGATTCTAAGCTTTTATTCGAAACTCATGTTGATAATATAGTAGCTAGTGCTACTAAGGCATTAGGATTTATTATGCGCAGTTCCTTACATTTTACCCAAATTAAAACTATTAAAGTTCTTTATTGTACATATGTCCGAAGCAAACTTGAATATGCATCTCAAATCTGGAACCCCTCTTACAATATCTATATTAATAGATTAGAACGTATACAGAAAAAAATTATAAAATACCTCTGCTTTAAGCTGAAAACCCCTTACAACTCATCTAATTACGAAAATATTTGTAAAAAACATAACCTCATTCCACTAGATAAACGTCGTCAGATTGCAGATATTACTTATTTACTTAGTATCTTAAATGGTAACATTGATTGTCCGGAATTACTAGCTAAGCTCTCCTTCAATACTCCATCTAGGTCCAAAAGATACTTCCCTCCCCTCTCAATTCCATTTACATCACGTAACTATAGAAAAAATAGCTTTTTATTACGAGCTGGTAAAAGCCTAAATGAACTAACGAAGAAGCGGGATATTGACGTTTTCAATAGCAACATCACAACTATAAGACGGATTTTAACAGACGAGTTCTTCAAGTGAGTGAGTCGCATGTGACAGCATGTTACTGTAACGGTTTATGTACATATCACTTAATAATTAATAAGCTCTGTTCCTTACATGGGTATTCATTTGTATGCTTGTGGGTAACACGTTGTAAAATTTAGTGCTAACCACCAATTGTTTGTTAACCTGTTGCTACTGGTGGGAACCTCTAATTGGCTCTTTGTTACTTAATTGATATAACTTGCTTATATTGTTACTTTGAATTGTTAGCTGTTGGCTCTCCGAAAATTAAATAAATAAATAAATAAATAAATAAACACTCCAAACGTATAACTGGTCACTGAAAGTCCTCTAAATTTAGAACCATGTAAATGAAAAATATGGAAATAATTATGCAGATACTCAGAACGCACTAAAGCCTACCTCACATCTTGTCTTTATTTAGAGTTCACTTTGGAACGTCATCACCGGCTCTGAAATGCCCAAGGTAGTCAAATCAATGAAGCGCTGTGGAACTTTGTAAATAGAAAATACTTCGTTTCATAACAATTGACAATCCACTAACACGCGCAATAAAGAAACGGTAGATTAAAGCGATATTTGTAATTGCACAGTCATCCGCGAAGGAATTTAGGGGATCGATTTCTTTGAGATTTTTGGCGGTTTTTTAAAGAAATTATAACGCTCGAAGAACATTGGGAAGATGCTGAAATTCGCTCACTGGTTGGATTAAAAATAAAATCAAAGGAGACTGGTTGACGAGATTTTTTTCAGTTCTTTCAGTTGATTTGTTTCTTTCTACACATGTGTGTAAAGGTTGTGTTGTAAGATAGAGAGACGCGAGCCTTATTGTATTTTGTTTTTGTATTATAGGTGTCACTAACGACAACAGTCCGTCATACCATCATACATATCTGCAGACATTCTCAGATAATTTCAGTGATCAAGTAGTCCTGCCGACAATTCACGGAGTAAGTGGGTATGCGACCACTGTTGCCTTTTTTCGATTCTACATTTAACCCAAAGTCTAGGGCGACTTCGCTTTTTTACAACCTTTTCTTTAACTTGCACTGTATGTTTGTTCGAGTGGAATCTTGCAACTCAATATTGAAGCAGATATCTTCTACCGACTGACCTGAATTTTTGGGTTTAGGTATAGTTTGGATAACAATGCAATATTATGGTACCATCGAATTGATCTGATGGAGGCAGAAGGTAGCCATGGGAAATCAGGACTTAACAGACGCAACCATTGAGTTTGAGCTCGTTAGAATAGTCTCAACGAGTTATTGATGACGGTATACAGAAAAGTATAGTTGGCAATAAAAACGGAAACTTATTTCAAATTTCGTTATTTCCTATAGCGAGGTAACACAAAACTTCATTCTTTGAATACGACATATATTATTGGCTCAGTGGGTGGTTGACGTAAAAACCGTTATACCGCGTTTACACGTCGGTTTTGCTCGCAAGTCGATCAGCACCAACGAGCCACGAGTATATAAATGAAAATAAAAATAAAATAAAAAATAAAAAAGCCTTTTATTTCTTGTCCTGGAAGCATGGTCGAGCCACGATTATACAAAAACAACAAACACATTGTCACAAATTGACTGGTAAAATGTTATATTTTTACGAATAAAATAATTGAATGAATGGATAAATACGGATCGTACGTTGATCACCCACTTCAATCTGTATGTATATAACCCAAAGGACTTAAACTTCAACAATTCTGAAATTGAAGGTTTGAGTACTTTTCATAGTACCAGTATCCTGGTAGGTATTTGCCGACGGCACAGATACTTAGGCAAGGAGCGACACGTTCCTGAGGTTCCTAGGTTTACCTAGCCGAGACTGCTGAGGAATTTGCTAACCGTACCGATATGTATAGGCTGATCTTTACTTAAATTAATTGTGATTTTAAGCTACCATTACAGACACAGTATTGTTATCTTTTCTTTTAGTATTTTTCATCTGGCAACATTATATGCCCGCGTTTGACAGATCTAAAATAACTGTAGTGTCACTTTTGTCGTTGTCGATGTCGTTTTGAAATACGGTTGAAGAAAATTGAGCTCCTCGCGAATAGTCGCTATATAGTTATTGGGAGCGATAATTCAGACCTATTCAAATCCACTACGTGCCTTGAGAAAGCGGAGGACATCTGACCAGCTGCGTATAAGTAGGTACTCAGGTGCCAGGTAACCTTGGAATCGGGTAAGTGGAGTACGAGCCAGGTCTCAGGGTCCTACAACTGACGAAGGAGCATCGCAGCAGCACCTTGCAACGGTGAGTGTCTGTTAAGTGTCTTTAAGGTTATGTTCTCATTGGACTCATAAAATTACTCTCGTTAACGAAAAACCTACAGTTCATTAGTAAACTATACTAAATAAACAGTTCAAAGAACTGTAAACCGACAACAGAAAAGTCCCTGTGCATTTATCGAAATCGGTTTAGCATATTACACGCTACGGCGGAACAGCACACACGTAAATACAAACATAGGCTGCTAAAGACATATTCCTGTCTTTCGGTTCTGCCGTAGTCGGGCAAAAATACAGTGGAACTAGAGCCAAGCGACTGTACCAAGTGGTTTAGTGGTTTTTTGGGACAATAGTCCAGCAATGTGTTCTTTGAAATGATTAAAAAAAGTTCAATGGGACACCAACAAAAACTGCTTTGCAGTCAGGCGGAAGCATACATTTAAATCATGCACTAAGTATTTCGTTTGTAACAAATATATAGTTGCAAGTACCCTGCTATTTATGATTCACACTCTTAGGACGTACACCGTCCGTAACTAAGTGACTGAACCAGGATTCTAGTCTGTTCAGACTTAATTTGCCTAGGCAGATAAGTGGTATTTGCAATTCGATTTTCTATTCGAGCGAAATTCTTATAATTGTGTACCTAAGCATTTAGTAGCATTGCTACTTGGCGTTCCTAACAAATAAAACTATTTAATGGTAACATAATTACATAAAGTTCACTCGATATAATATTGAAGCAGAAATACAGAGAATTAGCGTACCTACTCCCACGCTAATTCCCTCGCCTCGCCTTTAGATAACCTACTGAATTCAACAATAAAATATACTCATTTGTGCCTATTTGCAAAAATAACACTTTCATGTTTGCAGTTTTTGAAAGCCTGTTCAAAGTTTATGTATGTTATTTAAATGTTGGGGTAATAAATTACACCTAACAAAATTTCGTAATTTTTTAATTTTTTTTTAATCGAATCATTATTCTAATCTGCATCTTCAAAAATGTGCGATATCATTACAGTTTACACCCTTACGAATACTGGATGTCCGTACATCATCATAATAACATACCCGTCTCACCCTCAAATTCTTCGTCAAAATTGTATATCGAAAATTCTAACTATGAGAACTATTCGAGTCATCCTGTACGGCAGTATCGAATGCCGTCGATCGAATGACAACGTGGCTGGAGTGCCAAACATTCCTTTGTTGGGGGTTGTTCGAGTTACTGATAATTACTTAATTTACTGGGCATTGTTAACAGTAAACAAGAAACTTAGATATTCTAGTGGATGTGGCTATTGACTTGGAGTTCTAGCACTAAATTAAATCCTATTTGAAGGTTTTTTATGCAAGACTACGGCAGAGCCGAGAGGAAAGGTTAAGTTTTTAACCGTCTATGCTGTGAAGAGAGAAGAAAAAACTGTTGGTAAAGATAGACTTCTTTCTTGCACCTTTAGAATTTTTTAAAGCAATTTGATCACCTTAATAGGTGTCTGAAGAGTTCGCCGGTAAAGTATTTTTTTCTTAAGAATTTCCTCAAGATACTGTTAGCGAATACCCCGCTTACGCAAATAAACTTCACTTCATAGATAAAACTCTAAAGAACCCCCAAAATACACGGCGCCCATAATGACTGTCACAACATTTCATTTTTCTCTCCGCGAGTTGTGACTTTGACACTTATAAATAGGCTCCGTTTATCTACGTTGTCACCTGTGCCACTCGGATACATTATACAAAATCTCTCGTCATCTGGAACACTTTAATTCACTCCATTCTGAACCTTGTATACCATATAACAACCAGTATAAACTGGCATTTGAAAACGCAAAACTGTTAGTGTAACATTTAGGCAACCACAGGTCTTATTAGCTTGGCGATTCCTAACTCCATTGTAGTTTCTAATGAATGTTGATAAAGACCAAAGTCGCAACGAAACAGAACCCTTCAATAGGGACCATATTTTGCAACGATCATCCGTCAAGCAGTCCTCTGGAGGTTCACTTTCACGATTTAAATTTGACGTTTTGTAAACTTTAGGGTTGAATGTATAAGCGTATTATTTCGGGGTGCAAATATTTGATTCGGTTCAGGTGAAACTTTAGAAAGTTTGGTCGAGGTATTAGTTTGTCGTGTATAATGGTTGTATAATATTTAACAGAGATGTAATCAGGGTTACATTCCGGGACAGTGATAAATAAGCATTTCTAGAATTATTTGTTCCAATTAAGTATATCAATTAAGACATGTGTTTAATCTTGCTAATATATTAAATAACAAAATATAGCATTTTTTTAAAGATTTTCTCTTCTGTCGTGTTGAAATAAAGAGTATTTATTATCATTGTATTACCTATTTTTTATAAGTTGTATGAAGATTATTACTAGGTATTTTTGAAAATTAAGGTTCTGTTATACTTAACTTAAATGTACTTTCTTAATTAAAAAGATGCTCAAAACGTTGCATTGCATGTACCAAAATAAATAAAGAAATGATGATAATGGTGAAGATAACAGTCGTTATGGTGATGACAGTAGTCATTAATGGTGATGATAATATCATAGTCATCTCGCACTCGCGGTCGCCAGTCTAATTTATGACATTCTAATAGAATCTGTATTGTGCTGAATTACGAATCACAGTCGTGTGCTAATTTTATTCACCTCTTTAGTGTGATGATATTAAAACCAAAGTAAAACTTACTAGTTAATCGGTACTATTTACCGACCGGTTAGCCTATAGTCTATTTTTTTATTCCGTAGACTAAAATGACAACCACAAATCAAACAATGTCAAACGTAGAAATAATGTGACCAGCTATATACAAACAGTGCTGATCTTTGATATCAGTTTGTGAATAACCGATAAATTGTTGAATTAATTTTAGATTCAAAATAAACAATAAATAAAATCTACTCACAAAATGATACGAAATAAACAATAAATAAAAATTTACTCACTACTAATGTACTCATAAATTTTAAAATGACATTGACGTATCGCCGACCTGACGCGAAGCCATTTTGGTTTACGTATTTGGCATTCGTCATTTTAGTAGTATATAGTATCGGATGTTTTCAGTGCGTGTTCTCTCGTTTTTAGCACGTCGTCGGATTATCCATTCATTGTGTTACAGACGCTTCATCAACAAATATAAGTACCTCCGCATCGTTTATTTTCGCTTAGTACCGGTTGTAGCACATCACTATTTATAAGACGTAAAAAACTAGCAATACATGAAATGTCATTTTAGTCTACGGAATAAAAAATAGACTATAGTGGGTAGTGACGCTGCCTACGAAGCTGAAAGTCCTCTTTTGTTTTGTTTCGGAGTCCTGGATGTTTTCTATGTATTTAATTACTGTATTAATATATCGTCGTCAAAATATAATAGGTACATATCATCCATAACACAAGCCCTTGAGCTTACAGGGCTAGTTCGATTTGTGTAAGATTGTCCCCTAACATTTAATTTATAAATTTATTTAGTCCAAAGAATGGTTGTATGTACATACGCCCCTTTCTCTTGTTACAATCCGAAGACTATTAAGTTATAATTATAACGCCACTATGGATATGTATGTGATGATGCATCTTGGTGCATCTAACAAGAAATAGTCGTTTTTCTACTCCTGTACCGTTATCTGTCATTTATATAGGCTTTAGCTCAAATACAATGATACCGATAATAAGTCGCCGAAAATAGAGTAACACACTGTTTATAAACGCACTGTTTAGTGTATTTTGAATGGTTTATACATTTTTCATAAAAACACTGTTTACCACGATGTCAAATCGTCTAACTTTTATTAAATCAGCCGCTATATTGCAGTGGTACCAACTTCGTAAGCAAATTTTTTGAAATATTTTTTTTTTTACTACGAAATATTAGTAGAACAAAATTATTTACTAAAATTAAAATAAATAAATATTGTGTGTTAATATACCAGGTATATTTCACCAATTATTAGTATTATTTATAAATATAAACCGATCCGATTCGGTTCGGATCCGGATTCAGTTTGATTCGGATGGCAAGTGCAAGGAAATTAAAAACAAAACAGACCATAAACAAGAGGTGTCATTGTGTCATATTTCTAATTTCCCACCAAAGTTCCAGTTCAAATTTAAAAGACGAAATATGATAACTATTCGTTATTAATAACTTATTAAGATTTTATTGTTGTTAGTGAAGTGAAGAAAAAATTGTACTGTTCCTTTTAAAATGGACGACGAAGAAAATAAATGCACCGTTGAAGAAATTGCGTCAGTAGTAATAGAACTAACGGAAAACTTACGGCCTGAAAAGTAAAATGTTATTTATTTAAAATTAGTCGTAGAAAAAGTATTGTATGCAGCGGTGCATAACTTGGTCTTAAAACGCTCGTGGCGTGTTTAATTCAAACTCGCTACACCCGCGTTTTAAGACCCTACTTATACAACATCACACACACATCATCAGCCTATATACGTCCCCCACTGCTGGGCACAGGCCTCCTCTCATGTATGAGAGGGAACGGGCAGTAGTCCCCACGCTGGCCCAGTGCGGATTGGGGACTTCACATACACCTTTGAATTTCTTCGCAGATGGACTTATACAACAGTTGCATAAAATACTATTTCGTGCACGCCTTATTAGCACGCAAAATTTTGTATACTACATAATATCATTATTACTACACTCCCTGTTCGTCCTTCCATTAGGGTGGGTTGCACTAAACCGTCTGTTATCGTAAGCGGTGCTCGTTAAAATCAGAACGTATGGAAAGTTTGACAAGTCTCTATAAAGTGACAGCTGCCGGCGCCATATTTAATGTTGATCGGTCTGTAATCGTAAGTTGGTGTAACCCGCCCTTAGACTGACAATAATATTTGACTTTCAATCTTTCGTTGAACGTTTTTTTTTCAAGTAGGAAATTCTTAACGACGATTTAAGACGAACACGATTTCGTTAATGACTTAATATTGCATTTTTGCTTATATGCCCAAAAAACTTGAAGCCCTGGATGATGGCCATACGATTAAATAAATTAATGTTCATTTGGGCAACCAACAGTACAAAATGTATAATGAATACTTAAATTACAATGTTAGAATAATACCTCGACTACCATCGTTATTCTGATGAAAATTTCCGGAAAACTTTGTTTAATTCAATTTCGTTCCGTTGTACCTAGTAACAACATACGAGTAATTGCATTGATCACACATCTTTTAACGAATATAATAGTACATTGTGATACAAGTGAGGTAAGTTGATAATTACATCAGAGGCGAATAAGGAAGCCGAGGATGTAATTATCAAAGCTCACGCGTATCATACGACGTTTTTCAACACATTTTGCGAGGAAAAAATCATTTTCATAAGATGAAAATGTTATAGGCCTGCCAAATTATTTACTTTACATTAAGCAAATCATTAAGATGACAACAGGTTTTTACTCACAATTGCACATCGCCAAGAATTTCCAGTGGCGTCCATTCTATTTATCACTTTTCTAGTCACCACGAGTCAACATTTTTGATAGTAAATTAATAACCAAACACGCATAAACAAATTTTACAAATATTTGTGAAATAAATAACATATAAGGGCGCCCAACAGTTTTTTTTTTCGTGAAGTTTGCGCAGTGTGGGCACAGAAATCTCTAAACAGCCAATACAAAATAAAATTATATTTTCGTTTTAAAATGTTATCTGTATTTAATTCATGTAAAATGTTATGAAAAGTGAATAGTTTTACTAAATTAAACGTTTCCATATCATATACAAAAAGAAATAGTCAAACAATTAACAAAAAGGATTTCATTTGTTTAGTCGAGTAAGAAACAATTGACAAAAATTAAAAAAAATTGCTGTACATTCTGTACAACCCAGTTAATTTAAGAATGCACCGTGTTCATGCATATATCTTGCTGCAAGGTGCCAACGCGACTTAATCGGGATATAACCATAACACACAAGTGTTGTAATGTTATAAAACCCGCGTTTTTAATATCCAGGATTATGAGCCTAAAAACGACACAATAAGAGGTACGTTACGAGCAATTGTGTTGAAAATTGATTGTTGCATCATTTTGCTAACATGAGGAAATAAGTCAACACATTGCAAAATAAGAACTGTTTTCTAAAAACTGAATCTGTATTCAAGTATTTTTTACTTAATCCTGACTTCCCGTCTACTGTATGTTTCATTACTTTGTATATCATACTCGTATGATTAGTTTTAAAATGGATTATCTATATTTCGATAACAAACAAAGAAACTAAAACAATTATAATTTTGGATGTCCAGGAATGTTGTCCGTCGATAGACTCTATGATTTTCTATTGCTTAAAAATAACAGCTAACGTGATTAGCATCACTTACGCAGTGGATCATCTGTAACTTTAGATACTATTAATAATTCTGTGGCTCGATTATGAATTACACGTTGCAAAGGCCCTCAGCCAAATAGCCTCGGTTACCTACTTTTGTTTTGGCATAATTTATTGTTTTATATTGTTATCAAATAAAAACAATTAGGTACCTACTATATATACATTTTACACATTAATCAACAAAATGGTCATTAGTGTAATTTACACACTTAATTAATTTGGATAAGTTTATAATCTTATTAATAGTGAACTTGCGGCCTCGAGGATCTTTGTCAGAATCAGTGAAGGGATAAATGAACTATGATCATTTCCCTTATCCCATTAACTTAGGATTAGAATAAAATTATAAATAAACAATGATATTGTTGTTTTGTTCTGAGACTGCAGTCAAAAGAGAAAATTTAAAGCATGCCTAAATTGACGTACTTAATTGATACAAACTATTCTACTCGTAGATGTGCTATTTAACTGTTGTGTGCATCCGAAACAGAATAATCGAGGTTTAAAACGTCAGTCGCAATAAAATGTTTCATAATAACCAAATTAATACAAACGATACCTCATTGAAATAAGGCACACACTTAGTCATCTAAGTGTATTTTCGTTTACACAAGTCACGCGGCGCGCGAAATATCGCACTTTTATTTATCCACCCTTTGTCAATTTTGACTCACCCCTCAAGATCGATATACTTTATTGAAAAATTCAAAACGCCGCTTTTTGTACTATGTTAACCCTTGTGTAGCTTTAGGTTATGCTGTGGTCTAAGGCAAACACTTTATACCAGTGGCTTTGTGAGCTGCAAAGTTCGCAAGCCTGTCTTTTCTTAACATATTTTTTTTAAATTTTGAAAAGCTGTGTGGACAAAAAACGCACATGCTGAAACGAAGCTCATTCAATTGAGAATTTCACGGGTCACTTTTGCTGGTCCGTTGTGTAACGTTTTGTTCTTATGTTAGGTAGATCTAAATGTATTTTTTGTATGGGAAAATGACAGTTGATTTGTCCTAATGGTTCTTCGAAATGTTATGCAATTACCTCTCTGGATTAACTAAGAGTAGAGTGGCGTAATTATCAAAGAGAGGCATATGCAACGGTGTCTTTATACATTTAATCAAGTGTTAACTCATTGTTATTTGCTTACAATAATGGTGTTTTCGTTTGATAGTGAACTTTTAATATCTGTTTTAATATTTGTTTTCCTTTGATAGTGAACTTTTATATCATCTCGTTCATACATTGAGCACATCGAAATTGTCATAAAAATTCCATCGTATTTTAAAGATCATCGGTATACTGAAATGCCTGTAAATACATATATTATGCATGACTACAAAACTATGAGTTATACAACTACTGTAAATTCTTACACAAGTGACTACGGTACAGTTAAGTGTAGAAATATGTATGCAAACAACTTACTCATAAATATGCCCCATTACTCTTATGTCAGTGGATTAAGGTTTTAGTACTTATTTATTACAAGTTATGGATACATATTTTTGCACTTGACTGTACTAATTGCATACAAAGGGAGAGCATAAAACTAGCCATTTTATATTGAAGAAACTACACCTTGTTGCTGATGACCAATAATCGATGGTCCCAATTAAAAGAGTCGGATCTGCAAAACAGCTACTTTTCAGGAAAAGCCGTCAAAGATTTTGAAAAAAAAATTGTATAAAAGAAATTGTTTATTAATGGAATATCGTTAACAAACTTCGAATGTTTGCTTATTAGTAGGTTGTTTTTCCAAAAAAATACAAAAACCTCCTATACTACTTTTTTACCGGAATAACTTACGCATCTTTTGTAAGAAGTGCCACATTTTTGTCTGGAAATTGTATACATTAATATGTCGGTTGTACCACATCCGACAAAAATGTACTCCAAAAATGTCGTAACTGGCAGAACTGACATTGTTGCACGGAAACTCTTATGTAACAATTTAATACAGAGAAAATTTACTTGATAACTGAACAGGCTGTAAATTACATAAAATACACAACAAAAAATACGCTATACTTTTCCGTGTAATATAGTAGGATGTGTCATATCCGATACTTTGTAGTCACTGTGTGTCCCGTAAAAATGTCGGAACTGTCACGTCCGACCTTTTTAAATGTCATCTGTTCTTAGACCCGACCTTTTTATCTTGGTTTTTACGAAAAGTAATGAGAAAAACGAAAATCTTTGAATGTGGACTTAAAGTTTTGAGTTTTTTAAGACCTAAGCCTCTGAAAAGCAAAAATCTCAATTTTGCAGATCCGACTCTTTTAATTGGGGCCGTCGTAATAACCATACATGGTTAATTATGTAGCACGGAGTTGGCGTAGACATTAAGACAATATTGAATAAAAATTATTAATTAAGGTTACGATTTCAGTTGTTTATACCGATTCTGCAAACGATACTACGCACGGAAAATGTTACATTTACGATGTCTGATCATAGTGTTCATTATTCAATTAGCAAGAGAAGATTAGTTTTATTCTCATACTTGTAAAATATGAAATATAAATAGCATTATAAGTAGAAACGTTTTTAAATTTTTATGCATAATTTATTATTACTAGTCAATTTTGTGTGTTTTAATTTAAAAACTTTGACCATTTAGTACCTTTTTAGTGTTATTCCATAAATTAGTTGATGCACTTATGAACCAGGCTGTAAAACGCTCAAGATTTTAACTTGAACCATGACAACACTGTGACTGTGACTGACACCACCAAACAAGAGGGCACCTTCCCAATACCTAAGAGGGATAACAATTTACATGCGCGCATTCTCGTTAAGTATGTATATTTGCAGATAATATAAAATGCTTGGTACTCTGGGTAGTCAAGGAGTGCAATCAAGTACTTGAAAACTTTCGTACACGATCGGAAACTCGGTCGCAACTCGGCCCAAACTTAAGACAAACCGCAGTAGTTTTATTACGGAAATTAAAAGTTAATACACACATACATACCTACATTCACGCCTTGATTCCCAAAAGGGGCAGGCAGAGCACATGAAACTTATGTTCCAGCGCCACTTTTAGCATAGATGAGATCGACAAAATGTTAAATTGCAGTGATAGGTTGCTAGCCCATCGCCCACAAGTCCCACAACACACTTCAACCCTGCTCCCTTAGTCGACTTTTACGACACCCACGGGAAGAAAGGGGGTGGTGAAATTCTAACCCGACACCACGCGGAATAATAGTTAATGATGTAAATAATACCATTTGAAACCTTGTACCTGGGATTAGGTACTAGAAAGTTTCGTATTTAGTGTATCTTAATTTCTTTGGCAGTTATATACCTAAGTTAGGTAGACCGCTTAGCTAGCTATATTTATATTTTTTGTACGACGTCTTTACTACGTCAATTAAGACCCAATACGCCCTTTCCTACGGTACGGCTACGGCCTAAGCTACGGTAGCCCAGTGGTTCAGGCATGCGGCTGTCAAACGGCGGTCGTGGGTTCAAATCCCGGCTCGTACCAATGAGTTTTTCGGAACTTATGTACGGAATATGTTTTCATATTTACCGTTAGCTTTTCGGTGAGGGAAAAACATCGTGAGGAAACCTGCATACATCTGCGAAGAAATTCAAAGGTGTATGTGAAGTCCCCAATCCGCACTGGGCCAGCGTGGGGACTACTGCCCGTTCCCTCTCATACATGAGAGGAGGCCTGTGCCCAGCAGTGGGACGTATATAGGCTGATGATGTGATGTGATGTGACGCCCTTTCCACTAGTTGCCGGCGACTGAGTCGACGGCGACCGTGACTTTCTACAGTTTATATTATGGGCGTTTACGGACTTAGTCACCGGCCGCCCGCCTATTTTTTGGTCGCCGAGAGACTAAGTCGCCGGCGACTAGTCGTCAGTGCGTATTGAGTCTAAAGGCTAATCTAATATCATAATGAAACTGATTTAATAAAATGAGACTTGATTTAATTCAAAGTTCGGTTTCAGTTTCCCTGTTTTTAATCGTTGGTTCTTTTGCTTCTTTGGTATTTGGCACAGATTTTTCTGTTGGGACTCTTACAGTTTTGGGCTCAGGTACTTGCGATTTTCTGCCTTTATCTTTATCCAACAATATTTCATCTTCTACCTTATGTTCATACTTGACAGGTTCGTGTAAAAGAGTTCTGTCTATCTTTTCTCCTGAATCTTTGCTCTTTGGTTTACTTACATCTTCCTTTATTTCATTTTCGCTGTTCTTTACAGGTCTCGAATCTTCAATAACAATTTTCGGCGCTTTTGGTGTCAAATAATGTTTGGCATAAATTTTATCCCAAAAATTAAATCCTTCTTCAAGAAGATGTTTACTTAATACCAGGTCATCACCGATTTGTAAATACTTGGGGTCGTTAGCTGTGTACTTGTGCCATTTGATGTCAGATAATTGACTTTCATATGCCGTTGGATCTCTGAAAAGTGAGAAAATGTAATAATGAAAACATTTTTATTTTTATATTGGTGCAATAAAAAATATTGTTATTTTTGTTAGACCTTTTGAAATCACGGTTTTAAAGCCCGGTCATTTATAGACATGCGTAGTAGGGGGGTGACTTATAGAGTAGGGGATACAGATCCAATACGAAGAAGCCTGTTGGAGAAGCTTAATGTTATACAGTACACCTGCTTGAACCCATTTACGGGTACATCAGTAGATACCTGTGAATCGGTGCCATCAGGTGTTTTGGGTTGTAGGTTGAGTGGAAAGCGGGCTGGCTATAGATGAAATTTGGATGGACAAATTAATGGGCTATTGTAAGAATTCCGGACACCTTCCATAACATTGTGAGATGCTATCGAGGCCGGTGGTGACTAGCCATTTGTTAGATGGGCCCCTGAAAGCGCCGTCAAATAGGTGTCGAGAGGTGGTGCTGCGCTTTCTCCGTGGTTACTCGCGGCGTTATGCCCTTTAACACATCCACTCCTGGAGCATATGACTCTAACGACTCCACTCTGGACGGCCAATGAAGGCAAGCCAGACTTGAGAGCCATGAGGCCCCCGTTGGGGTTCCACTCCGGCCGAAGAAGAGATGCCGGAGACGGAGGCCCTGACCGACCTCGGGCGCACTCGGGTCCGTGGGTCGTTACTCCCCAACAGCTCGCCACGAGCTACCCAACTTATTATACTGGGTTTATTATTATTATTATACTAATCCTAAAATGAATACATCAGAGTATATTTCTGGGTCAATCAATCCATACTAATAATATTATAAATGGGAAAGTATATGTGTGTGTTTGTTTGTTAGTTTATTTGTTTGTCCGTCTTTCACGGCAAAACGGAGTGACGAATTGTCATGATTTTTTAAGTAGAGATAGTTGAATGGATGGAGAGTCACCTAGGATGGTTTTTATCCCTTAAATCATTCCCTAAGGGGGTGAAACGGGGGGGTAAGAGTTTGTATGGAGCTGCGGTATAAACGAGTTCCACGCGGATGGAGTCGCGGGCAGAAGCTAGTTATAAATAAAATATTTAGATACAGTGCGTACATAGTCTATACTTGTACTATTTACTTACGTAAATATTGTTCAAATTGTTTAGTTTATAATTTAAGTGATAGGTTTCAATTAAATACATTTTCATCCCAATAAATCTATAGGTATATAGAACAATTCGTAGGTGCAGTTAGGCTTAAACAGAGGTTTCCAATCGAATGATCTCTTTCTGGGAGTATCCATGTGAGTGAACAAAAGTACTCCTGGTTTGTGCAGTGTACTAGAAAATTTTGAATTTAAATCTCAGCTTTCCGGAATCTCACTTATTGGATTTAACTTTTTAACATATTAGAATACCGTACTTCCATATTTCTTTTACAGTAATTTTAAAGGAATGAGCAAAAGCATGCGAAGATGACGAGTTGATATCAATAACCACTGCAAAGGTTACTTGAAGATAAAATAAGAAATTATTTAAATATCTGTTTTGAAGGTACTGAGATGGGATTGAGTTTCACGTGGACAGTGTAGATTTTGAGTTTACTTGTACGTTACTGATTTCATTTGCCTTAGAATTGGTTATATCTAATACTCACTCATATTTCACAAAATCAGCCCACATCATCGTCATTCGGTCCCTTGTGTTCAGGTCGCTATACTTATTTGTAAAACCGAAGAAATCCAGTATATACGCCGTCTGATCTCTGTGACTTGCTCCTTTTATTTTGTCCATAAAATAATGTTTCGTGTTCAATTCTCCAACATATGAAAATTCGTACAAAAAGAGCGGTCTATCAGTGTTTCTCGCGTGCAATTTAGCTGATTTTAATATAGAATATTTAAACATTGAATCAGAAAAGTAATCAATATAACCTTGTAAAGTATCATAGGATACATCTTCACCTTTGAAATATTTATCTTTTATGTCCTTGATAAAGTTTTCTTTTAATGAATCATCATTAAACCATAGGTCAGCGGGCAAAAAGTCATCGAATTTCTCAGTCATTTTTTCACTCCATACGTCAAACTTAATAGACCTGCTAAGTCCTTCCATATTAGCAAATCCTGTCAAAATTGCTACTTTTTTGTTTTTACCTTTATTGATAATGTCTAATGGAGATTCAGTCAAGAATGCTTCATTGCCATTGTGAACATTTTCAATACATGGCGCAAATCCAAATGTGCTGTTTGTCAAAAAGAAGTTATGACCTGTAGAAGCCAAGGTCTCGCTCGATGTCTCCAAATAAAATTCCGTCAAGTCTCTCAGACTGCCTGTATCTTTGAAACCGATTGCAATGGCCATGTTTCTCGCTGTGCTAACAGGATCTCTATTAATAGCAAACGGAGATAGCGCGGATCCACTTTCAAGGATAATTTTATCGATTAATCCATCGGTAGTGTCAGAAAGAGCGAGTAGTTCTGCCATCGCTGCTCCAACACTAAATCCGGCAACGGTTACTTTTTTGGGGTCTCCACCAAACTTGTCGATGTTTTTATTAATCCATCTCAGTGCAGCTACTTGATCTTTTAAGCCTGCATTGCCAGGTATTTCTTTGTTGCCAAGACAAGCAAATCCTAGGGCACCTAGTCTATAATTGTAGCTGATGACGAGAACATCTCGCCTGGCCAAGTAATGATACTGTGCCATATTACCATTTCCACCGGAAAACGCTCCGCTGTGCACATAAACTACTACAGGTACTAAGTTATCTTCAGTAGCTATTTTGGGCACTAGAAGGTTCATGACTAGACATTCTTCTTCGCCGTCAACTATGGTTGGTTCATCGTCAGCAGTAAGGTAAGGTTGGTGGCATCTGGTACTTTTGGTTTTTGCTGTCATCACTCCGCCCCATGGTTCAGGTGGCAAGGGAGCCTAAAAAATACATATTATATGTTTTATTCATTTAAATTGGCAACATGACTGTCATAATGAATGTAGTACGTTTACACATTCATTCATTATCATCTTAAAAAATTATTTAGAAACTCGCTGCATTAAATATACTAAAATGATAAATAGGAAAAGCAATTATGCCTGAGATGTTAATGCCGTTTACAGATTTTTTGCGTACTTGCGTTCTTATTATATAGATACTCTGAGAAGAATACTGCCCTTAATAAATATACAAAAGATATCTCTTATACCCAAGAATGTATTATGAAGTGAATTACAGACATAGGTACTTACCGCCGTATTATTAGTAAATACAGATTAAAACTAATTGACTCATATGTATAAGCACCTGCTTACCTGGAACCGATCTTTCCCCTTCGGTACACTCGCATACGGCACTCCATAGAACTCATAAAAGTCTCCTTTCCAATACTTCTCCCCCTGCACTCCTCCTTCGTCCAAAATCACCACTTTAGTATCTTCCAAACATGATGTTAGATTTATCAAAAAATAAATTACTAGAAAACGTAACATGCTCGTAAAAATCTGTTTCTAGAGTGTTCTTATCACTAATTACAGTTGCTAACTGATTGATAGTGAGTATTTTGTATAACGATTTTTATCGCTGGGAACTCCTTGATAGATAATTATTACTTTAATCTAAATCAGAGGAGGCCTGCTGTTACATACAAATGTAATAACAACCATTATTTATCCTTATAACAGAAAAATTAAACGAATTCCCTGTTTATGAAAGTTTTAAAAACATGTGTACGGCAAACACAGAATTAAAAATTGGGTAAAATATTGGACACTGGGTTTAAAAAAAGTATATTTCTACAATAAATTAGAGACCACTAAGGTTGACAGGTTTATGTATTGCCTTTGTTGAGCTACTCATGTTAATTTTCCACTTACATTGTCTAGATATACGTTTTAGGAATAAAGATATTTAACAAGATTAAGGCTTTCATAAATATTACCTCTAAAATTTTAGTCAGGTACGGGATATAAGTACTTGACTAAAATTTTACTAAGATTAACTACTGGTTCTAAATTTTAGCTACAATTCCATATAACTTGAAGCTTGCGGTGTCAACCAGAGACCCCAGCCTAAGGCATTTATAAAAAAACGAGTAATATGAATAACAACATTATTCGAAAGCAAGGCCTATAATATTTCCGCATATCATCGGAAAATTTCCGTCACGTTTTAAAAAACCCTTTCACTGCCCCGACTTCAAAGGAAATCTGAAATTCATTAATAATGCAGCAAAAAGCATAAAGCCCCAAATCATGGGTATGAAGCGTATTTTATTATACAGAATAGCAGTTGGAGAGGAAATAACACAGATAGGGAGTGCAAAATATATATTACCATAAGAAATCCGTTGCGGACACATTTCTGGTGTCCGGCGAGCAAGTGGGTGCTTTTACGCGATACGATTGCATTTTTGGACCTACCATGGTGTTGCATTTAGACCAACGATTCAAGTCATAACAAAACTTAAGTTTGTTATTCTTAAATCTATGTATACCCGACTACCTGCCTGCACGGTTTCATCTGTGTATTACAAAGAACCCATACAGAGTCACGGGATAAAATATAGCCCATAGGCTAAGTCCGGTGATTCTAAATACCTAATTTTTTTTTACCGGGGGATGACTGGATTTATGATATTTTTATCCACTGAAAACTCCACGGTGGTGCCCTGCATCTGCGATCTCATGTTGAACGCACTGGAGCCCCCCTCGCGCCTCGCCACATTTGGCTCGTCCTAGCGTAAAGAAATGTTGTCGCCTTCCCTAGGGTTCATAAACGAGTGCCCCAGCTCCAGCTCGAACACTGCGACCCCGATGACCCCCTTTAGTCGCCTTCTATGACAGGCGGAGGACACCGTAGGAGTCCAAGCCTGCACGGTATGATTCTGTATGTTAACTACAATAATTGACAACATTTCATATTTTCATGTAGGCCATTTTATGATTTAGTTCGCTAGAAAATGTTTTTTTAAGCGACACGTGTTTTTTATTTCTCCCTTAATTGTAATTTTCATTCAAAGCTATCAAATTGAAAAGTAGCGGATTCCAGAAGGTTGTAAGTAAATTATGACGTCAATACTAAGAGTCTGTATGGCAGTTTGGACACCTTTCATATGGCAGCCATACTGACGTCACACACGGTGAAAACCACTTTTATACGTTTTCGCGATTTTCTTAAAAGCGAGCAGGAAAAAAAACACAGAAAACTACTTTATTACGTTCAAATAACATAATTACCGAAATGCTTTTCGATTTAGGCGTCATTACATATTTTGAAATATTGTCAATTTTTAGTTACAATCGGAGATCACTTGACGCAGAGATCACCTTTTGTTAACATTTTACAGGCACCAGGAGTAGGAGCCTCTTTAGCGTTACCGCATAGCGTCTTTAGCTTTGTATTGTAGGTATTAGTGTAGAAATCGCGAGAGTGTAAATATCTAACGATTTACAATGCAAAAAAAACATGTAATTATCGGATCAGCTCACAAATTGGTTAGAATCGGTAGGGAAATGTGTCATATAGAGGAGAACAGCCGCACATCTAGACAAAAGGACCCAAGTTAAAAAAAACTATGGCGAAACGGAGAACTTCGTTCGCTTCGCTCGCTCTTTCAATTAGAGTCAACTGTAGAGTATAGATTACTTAGGGCAATAAATTGCGGGTCTCATATAAAATGTTTATAGTCGAACATTATCCTCTCCCCGTATCCAATTCGTACCATATAAAAGCAAACAGCATGCCTCTTTATGCGGAATATATTCGGTTTAGTAGGTTTCCATGTAGACCTGTGCATAAAATATGGTGCTCGCTACTTTTCACCGTCGACTTGTAACAAATATTATTTATATTTCGTGTCTAACGCATTCTGACACTCGGAATTCAATTTCGCACGGGGATTGTCACGGTATTTTTCTAGAAACGTGCTGAATCTCGGTTGTGAACGCGTTCTTGAAGTATTGAAATGATATGTGTAACAGCTGGTTGATTTCGTAACGTTTCGTACGTACGCTAGGTAGATCTAAAAGTATTTTTTCAATGGGAAAATGTCAGTTGCGTTGTCCTAACGCTCGTTCGAAAAGTGACTCTATTACCCTTTTGGACACGCCCTGTGCGTGTTGGGGACTTCACATACACCTTTGAATTCATTCGCTGATGATGGAGGATGCTGAGATGTATGCAGGTTTCCTGACAATGTTTTTCCTCCCCGGAAAGGTAACGGTAAATATGAAATGATATTCCTTACAAGGCTACAGTGAAAACAATGCTACGTTATTTAATATTTTTAGGAAAGTCCCTCGTCTCGCACACGGTATAATTTAGGGGGGCGCTTTTGTTCACCTAATTTTTTAAGTCCTAATATCGGAAGGCCGAAAATGTTCTTCATAAAATGTTATGCCATAATAATCGTTAGTCCTAATAATTCTTATTCCTAACGATCGTAAGTCATAACCACTCGTAGTCATAATGACGATAATCATAAATTTATCATATCCTAATATTTCTTTCCATATTTTTTTTCATCATAACACTCACTTGTCCGTTTTATTTAAATTCATAATGACATTAGTCATACATTTATATTTTTTTTCATCAAAAATGTTACTTGTCGTTTGTCTATGGCAGGTCCGTGTAGGTACGACGACGAGCGAAGCGAGGAGGAGTGTTAGGTTGTCCGCGAACCTACGCGCGCGAGCCGAGCGAGCGAAGCGAGCGGCCGGCGAAGCACCAGAACCTATTTTTTTTAATTTACTTACGAAAGCGCTTATTCATTAAGAGAAAAAAAACAGGACTTGATGTCGTATGTTCATAGTTACGATGTTAGGACTAACAAAATTATGATTTATGTCCGTTATGAAGAAAACTGTTATGACTAACAAAATTATGACTACGAGCAAGTTCTTAGTACTGAAATTATGAAGAAAAATTTAGGACAACTGATCATTATGACTTCCAATGATAGTTACACTTTAGGAACAAACAGGTTAGGACGAAATAAATTAGGACTAGCGATGATTATGACTACAATACGTTAGTATACAAAAAAATAGGACAACGAATTTTATGGCAGCCAATATGGACCCATAATTTAGTAACATACCTTAATACCAAGCATTTAGATGAACTTAATACCGTTAATGACGGTTTCCAAAGGCCGGCAGCTCACGCAATGATTAAATTTATGTCAATCCCTTCACAAAGAAACAGCCCCAATTACGCGAAGAAACGGTTAATCGTAATCAAAAGTAACCCCATTAAGGCGAGTCATTAGCAAATAATTCAAGCGGTTTGAGAATTATACTATCGGGTGACAGGAGTGGGCCGAGTTAGAAGAAATCGGATTTTTGGACTTTTCATCAGGGTTTCAGAAAGGAGAAAAATTCTCAATTGGACTATGGTTCCCAAAACAACTGAAAATTCAAACCGAATCGCATATCAGCTATAAGATGTCCACTCCACTGCTGGCTATAGGCCTCCCCCAAAGAGTCCCACAGTAAAATATATAAATAACTTGGGAAAAATTACTGCACGCAAAAAGTAGGTACGCTAAAATTGAAAATGAATAAAACCTCGTAATAAATTATGTTTTGATGCTGACAACATCACATATTCCATTAAATTTATTTTAATTTACGTACAGTAAACTGTAAAAATATGGCTGCATACAACTTACTCATGAATATGTCCCATATCGCTCTTAAATCAGCGGATTCAAGTTTCAGTACATATTATTTATTAGAGAATTAAATAGTTTGTTTTTCACTATTCTTTTATTCCGCTCAGTCACGCGGGTAAAAGATAAATAGAAAAATAAGTACTGAAGTTGCTTTAAAGAATAGAATAGAATAGAATAGAATAATAATTTATTACCAAAAAACAAAGTACAGACATAAACAACAGTGACAATACAGAATAAAAATATGCTAAAAAGAATAAGGAGTACAATTGTTTTGAGGCAATAGGTCCCAGACTCAGCATATGCTGAACAACAAGAGTTCAGCGCTGGTTTTCAGCCTGGGCCTTATTTAGGGCTCGGTCGGTGGCAGAACCTAAGCGTCGGAGTTGGACGCCGTCCTTTCAAATGCGTACAAAATACATAAAATAATAACAATACAAAAGTTACATAAGAGCGTGTGTGTGTGTGTATGTGTGTGCTAGCGTGCGTGCGTTGTTGTGTGTGCGTGCGTGTATGGGTGTGTGTACGAGCGTGCGTGTGTTGTGTGTGTGTATGTATGTGTGGGTTTGGGTGTGGGTGTGTGCGTATGTGTGAGTGCGTACAAGTGTGCGAGTGGTATATAGTGTGAAAGGAGAGTCAACGTCGTTTAGAGTGCACAGTCACACAACGAAATCTGCAACCAAATAGCCGTGCGGAATTCCTACCAATTGCTTCTCTATGAGCATCTTCTTAAAGTTCGACTTAAATGAAAGTTTCGATGGTAAGCATCTAATTGGTGGAGGAATGTTATTCCAGCATTTGGTCGCAAGATAACGGAAGCTACCTGTAAAAGCAGCTGTCCTGTGTGGGTGCACTTCTAAGAGACATCGACGTGTTGACCTGGTGCCATGCCTTTTGTGAAAAGATGAAATTCTTATTCTCGAGTACAGATATTCTGGCCTTTTGTATTTCATCACACCAAATAGAAGGCATGCGAGATGTAAATGTCTGCGTGAGGACATGTTTAATGTTGAAGCCTTGTTTAAGTAAGGTGTGATGTGGCTTCTAGGTGGGATCGAGTAACAGAAACGAGTACATGCATTTTGTACTCGTTGTACTAGACGCCGAGTCTTCGCCAGTAATCGAGGTCCATACACAATATCTCCATAATTTAACCTAGAGAGTATCAATGATTCACAGAGTATCACGCGTACCTTTTCGCTCAACAGATTTCGGGTTTTATATAATACCTTCAATCGGAAAAAACAAGATCGTCGCAACTGACTGTCAATTATGATACCTAAATCTCTAGCTTCCTCCACACGTTCAATCTGTGAACCAATGACGCTTAATTTTGGATCGTTTACAAGAATTTTAGAAATTTGCGTTTTCGAGCCCAAGACCATGAATTTTGACTTTTGAGGGTTAAGCAGTAACCCATTACTATCAGCCCAAGCCGCAATTCTATAATTTAGGTCCTCATTTACCTTGCAGATCGACTCTGCAAAGTCATGAGGAGGTGCTGACAAATACAATTGGAGGTCATCTGCGTACAAATGGTAATTACAGTATTTGATGGCTTTAATTATATCTGCGCTGCAGCCATTGTAGGCAGCTTCTAATTTTTTTCTTGCTCTTTTTTATTTACCTCTTTGAGGCTTTCGACGTTTCGGATGTGTCGCAGCATCCTTGGTCACGGGGCGGGAGTCCCGTTTAGTTAAAATACCTCTAATGTGTGATAATCGTGAAAATATAGATCATTATAATAGATATTGAGGGGGCGCGCATGGAGCTGTCTTTAAGAAGCAACTGGCCCGAAGATTCCCGTCTTACGTGTGATGTTAAATAACTTTGTCCAGATCTTTCTTGCAAACCTTTTACAAGAGAAGCCTATGGTTTAGGTTTTGCACGACGAGCTGCGCATCTTCTAGAATAAATCTTTCAAAGGCTGATGAGACTGCCCTCGCGATGCAGCGCGTCCGGTTTGTTCGTGAGCGCACACTTCTACGGCTTCCACGCTATCATGCGTATTAATGTACGCGTCGCTGCAGCAGCGACTGAGGGTGAGGGGTAGTTAACAACATTCTGTAAGTGATTGCGGACAGAATGTGTGACTGTCCCATTCAAAAACAGTGGGTCGATTGTCTCAGAGGTTGTGTGACATACGTCAAGAAGTTGTTTGAGAAGATTTTTTTCCTTTACTTTATAATTTTTAATTTCGTTAGCAGCGTTACTGCTTAATACACAATTAATTTAGTATGGGGTGGCGCATCGTTACTGACGATTTCTCAATATCATTTGAAACGTTGGTGCCGTTAAGAAGCCTAAGTCTTCTAGTAGATGTCGCTACACGCCTCCCTAAGGCGTTGTAGGAAGGAAATTATTGAGAGATTTGGTGGCCGATCCGGATAGTTCCGATAGCTCAGTTGGTCAGTAGCAACGGGCCATGAAAATATTTTGTGTAGTGCTGTTCGTGTAAAATAAATAATAATAATGGTTATTTGCATAACTCGTGTCATTGTGAAACAATCCTTATACAATTTCAAAAAAGTGTGTAAAACAAATGTATTCCACTTGTATCTCCCAACTTGCACCCAGCGGTCCTACGGGAAATTACCGCTTCAACCAATTAGAGCCACCTCGAATAAATTGTAAGCTAACACTCGGAGATATTTTTTAATTATATGCCGTAACTCTGGACCTATTCAGTGATTTGTTTCGGCCATTCCTTTTGTTGGATTAAATTTTGAGGTTTGATTTGAATTTTGATTAGGGCAGGGATGTCTCATGTATATTGTAGTGAGCAATTTAATTGAATTCATGTGAGCACTTTTTATATTTATTACTTTTATTAGGTACCTGTTTTATGAAATTGTATTTTTGTCAGACGAGTGTGATTTAACGCACATTCGTAACAATAAATCGCAAAAGAAAATGTGAAGGACTAACTTAGAGCTTAATTTTACAAATACCTAGAGTATTAAGCACCCAAAAAAAATGCGTTTACAAATGTTTTACGGACTAATTTATATATTTTTATCTGATTGCGATAACAATTAACGCCTTAAACGGATCGCTACTATTTTTGTTACACCTATATCTATATATTATAAACATACAACATACGATAAGATGGAGCTGACATCTTCTGAAGATAGTCTGCCATAGTCACCAATCATCATCACAACTTTATTACTAGTATTGTCCGCCCTTCCGTTATTACCACAGTGCTTTTATGTATTAAGTAATTCCATTTGCTATAATTTATAATTCTATAAGTTTTCTATAAGTCTGCATTTTGCAAATCAGATTTTTACCAAAAACTAGCAAATAAAATAAGGCACAGAGCACACGAGCAAAGTTACAACAAAGCCTGTTTGCCGACTTAAGCCAATTTTCCGACCATAAACTCGGTACACACGAATGCTCTCCGCCGAGGCATAAACCATTTCTGTTTACACCTGCCTAGGTATTACTAGGGGTTTGCGCTAAGAACACTAACCGAGTATAACAAAAGTATATGTGTGCTGCGGAACTTTTAACCACAACTGTTGCAGTTATACTTAAGTGATGTTTTTTCAGTATTTCTAGTTGTTTGCCATTTTAATTTTACATTTTACGTACCTAATATCAGAAACTTGCTAAAAGGGAACGAGCCCTATTTAATCGAGAAAGATTTCGACCATCACGATATAAGTGGTGTTATTTTTGAACCTATTTTTATGTTTTGTGAGTATCAGCTGCGTGTTGTTCAAAAAACTGAATTCACAAGTCTTTAAAAGTAAACCCAAGTCCTCGTGCAAGACATCGTTTGTTAATCGTAATAAACATCGCGTTTCTCTAAGCTACTCAGTACTATTCGCTCGTCTTAGTATCTTTGGGTTCAATATGGAGCATACATCCAACTTCAAAAATATTCTTGAACTATTCTCGCTGCGGCAGTGACCACACGTCACACGGACTCTAATTAAATTCGGTTACTTCACGAGTTCCCGGCACCTGCAAATGTTGTTACCCTAGTATTTACCGCGGGCTGGTCTTCACGACGTTTAACCACACTCCTGAGGGTGTCCAGTTTAATGTCGATCTCTGATGACGCACAGTTCTTATGGATATCAGGATCAGGATATACTAGAGTGAAGTGATCGGAATGATAGAGAGGTCAAGAATTAGGACTTGAATTTGGTAATTTATATTTTGGTGATATTTAGTTTTCACTTGTTTATGTTGTTCGAATCAGCCAGAGCTCAATTTGTACTTGTGCTTGTGCTCAAACTGAAGGCTTCAAGTCTTCAAGAAATAGGACATCTTAGTAAATACGAAATGAACTAAGATATCAAACTTATTAAGTTGCAACTGATTCTTGCAATTAAGCCTAGAAGGCTTCATTAAGAATATGAAAATAAAGAATGTATAGTAGGGAGGATGAGTTTATATTTTGAGTAAATAATGAAAATTAAATTAATATGTATCTAATTGAAAATCCGATCTCAAAATAAACTTCGCTCTTTTACTTCCAAGTCTTCCAAGTTTTTCCAAGTCTAATTCTCTAAAGAATAGCGTTTAAAATGTGCTTTATCCACTTATATCTTAGTCTTAAAAGGATCGCCACCGTTTTAGTTGCACCCTGTATGAAAATGAGCGTTTTGGTGCGCATTGGCAAGGGGCGGACACTCCGCGATTTACGTTAATCGCTACAAGTACATGCCGGTGCCCCAACGTTGAGGAACCGGCATGTACTTTTAGCGATGAACGTCGACGTCGTCGTCGACGACGTCAGAGGGCCATAAATCTTAATGTTTTGGCTGAGAAAAAAGCGCCTTTTGTAAAGATCAAAGGAGTGTCTCTTCTGTACTTGTACTATTATCTATTCTGTGGCATTGGTGTCATTTCTCCCACCGACTACCGACAAAACCACATGCCTCTTTCAAATCACCTTCCCGGATTGAGGTTACATTTTCGCGCCGTCTTGGCGCACTACATAAAGACGGTAAACAAAACTCTACTTATGAGTGCTGGGCCCGGGGGAAATAAGAGGTGCGACGTCCTATCTATTTGCACTACTCTGACCTCACACGTGAGTGTAACACGGTTCTAATGGGGAATTCATATGTTGTTTACAGTGTAGTTTTACTGTTTTGTGGTATATTTCTTTTATATTTGTACTAGGACGGTGATGAACAAGCATACCGCCTGCCTAATAGGCAGGCGGTATGCTGCTCACTTGAGCAGACATCGCCTATTGACGCTTTCGACTACAGACTAGTCACAAGAGCGGTGATTGTGTTAAGTTAACTGTTGCAGACAAAAACAGTTTCTTCACTCAACACACCGCAATGGGGGGGAGGAGTTAGCTGTAATAATTGCGGTATGAATGCGGTACCTACTGCATGCGTACGTAAGGAAATCTGGGACACATCAATAAGCCTTTTAAGGTAAACTACTAAAGCAAGTGCTATTCGCAGAGGCAGCAAGGTAACCGATATCCCTCCGAATTGCTAAACTTAAGTGGCAGTAGGCGGGGCTTATTAAACGTAGAACCGATCACCTTTGGGCGGAAAGGTTCTCGCAGCGTACGTAGACCCCACAAGGTGGACTATGATCTGGTAAACTACGTGGGAGTCCGCTGGATGCGGGTGACACAAGACCGGTCATTGGGGCACTCTTTGAGAGAAGCCTCCCCTTGATTTATCTCTGCTGATATGTTGATGACGACGATGAAAGCACTAATACCGAACGAATTTGGCCGCCAAATGCGAAAGCGGTCTGATTACCTACACGTATTAGAGCGAGATGGTTCCTTCCCCCAACTAGTGCACTGCAGTAAGCTAGGTCTAAAAGTATTAATAGACGTTCAAACCGTCCGGCGGACCGAGAAGGACACAGCTGTCTGAAAGAATCAGATAGTCATATATACGCTCTGATTCTTTCAGATAGCTGTGTTCCTCTGTGGGCTATAAAGGCCGCTAAAAGGCCGCTTTAGCTGTAGGTACAAATATATTTTAGCACCGATCTAATCTTGTACCGCGTTGGACTTGGACTCGTATGGAGTGTTATTTATAAATGGGTACCCACAGGACCGTAGAGGTAAATACCCAGTGCTAGAAAGGTCTGTTTGTAACTGTTGTTAAGCCTTGTAACTGTGTATAAAAGTATTGTACGAATATTGCTCATACATACACGTAAAGCCCAGAGTGTGTATTTTATCCTCTCAAACTACATTTCTGAACGGATGATTATTTCGGAATACTTAAGCTACATATTTTTTTTTATAATTTAATTTGTGTCGACTCGTGGCGGGGTTCTGTCATTATCGGTGGCGGTTTTTTGTAGGTATTTATTTGCATGTTTGCGCGTGAAGAGAGAGGGCGATCATTGACTGTATTCAAAAATACGCAAGTATAATACACATTATTTCATTTTCAGTAATAGAACAGGACGATCATTAGCGGAATAGCAAAATAATATATTGTTCTAGGAACTTATCAAAGATTCCCGCACAATAACTCCTGACTCCATCTATTACCCGAGGGCAGTGTACTGAATTCTGAGCGTAGCGAGGAATACAAGGAGTAATAATTATCACGTGAGGTATAAATGTTTATCCTGCCAAGAATAACAAACGAAATCTTATTTGGTGAACGATATGTGTAAATCTTTTCATATTACCTGCTTCCATTCGATATAAAATCAAGCGATCGATATGCATATCGTTCCGGGCTATTAAAATAGCCAAAATATTAATTAATTAAAAAATACATAATGGCTCATATCGAAAGTAAATTAATTTCATTTCGAAATTAAGTTGAAAATGTAACCGTATTTTTATGACATAGAGTTGATAATTGGAATTTGCGAAAAAACGAGACACGTCCTTGTGAAAATTCCTCAAAATAACGTAAAATTTTCCGTGAATCGCGATAAAATGCGGAAATATAATTGGTTTTAGTTTGCATAATCTGTTTGTGTGTGAGCCGAAAGGTAAATTGATGATGCGTTTAACGTGGTAAATAATGATTTATTAATTTTATTATTAAAGCACTAAACTTTCACAGTTTTTTCAGTATTGAATAGTTTGTAATGGAAGTTTCACTAATTTGCACCGTGACGTCTTACATGAGTGATGTTTGATGTTTCGTATATATAGGCACTACCAATAAAATTATCATTTGAAATCTTATGTACCAAATAGTATTCATTTCCTATGAATTAACCGTGGCTTTTCAGTGAAGTAAATTCGCAAAGGAAAACTGAATTTGTCAAGAAATTGCAGTGAAATCTTCGTGGGAACTACATATCCTCTGTGATAGGATGCCTTTGCAGAGGGATGTATAAGTTTATTAAGTATACCTAGACCGATGATGATTATGATGATGATGATCTTAATTGTAATAATAACGACTATCGTTGAAACTCCCAGTACAAATCGAACGTGTATTCAAACGGTGTACATTTCTGCAGTAAAAAGGTATAAAGTCGACCATTTCGAAACATCACTAAAAACCTCACTCGAAATCCGTGCTTTTACGACATAATCCCGTTGTTGGCACTCTATGGGCGGCCATCAAAATAATCGACAGTTGTAAAAAACAAACGATGACGATAAAAAAGCCTAAAAAGGTGCGTTCAAAAACACCAGTCCTTAATGCAAGTAATCTGATGGATGTTGACCTTTTCTACCGTAAAAGTGAACGCTTCCGTGGGAATCAGCCAGATGGTGGTCTTTTGGGTAGATCTAATAAGAGTGCACCTATCGTTGTGATTAACAACCTAAGCAAATAACTTATGTAAATACAGGTTTAAAATTTTCAGTTGACGAGCTTAATCTACCTGTTCGATTTTTTACCATAACAACTATTTGTTGTATTACAAACAAACACATCACTTTAAAATATAACGCTACTAGAAGGCTACAAGACATAGATATAGACATTCATATTTTATTTGAACTTAAATAAAAAAAACGAAACTACTTCTATACCCGATACTTGAAACGGACAATTTTTGATCGTAGACGTCACCATCCACAACAACATTCGTAATGGCGGCTAGTGTTTCACTTGAAATGTAAATGTAAGTGGTTATAAAAAACATAAGATGTTTATGAATATAAACTTAGTTCGACTTATTTATTTTAAAAAAATATTTAAAAATACTATGTATACTATTTTTTTTTCTTATAAGTATTATAGTATTTTACGCTATCGTTATTTCCCGAAAGAACAGATGCCGTGGCGTGGCCGGATTATAAATTCAAAGTCTACCTCATCGAGTGTCCCCTTCCATCAAATATTTTTAGAGTTCCGTACCAAAATTGAACCAATGGAACACTAATACGATCACTCTGAGGATGTCCGACTGTCACAGCCAGTTCTCGAAGACCGTTTGACATAGGAAGCTCAAATTGGTGTAGATATAGAAATGTATGGCCTAATTTCTATAAAAAAAGTCAAAAAGGTGTAAACTCGAATAAAGGGGGCAGTTTGAGGGGTAATAAGGGGTTTCGAATATTTTTTTTTGGATTGTAAGGAACGTGTAAGGTAACATTCGAAAGCTCGTAAAATTTTGAGACGGTATACAAATTTTGAGTTCTTTTTACGATACTAGTGTAAAATGACCAAAGTAACTTTTTTTCTTACAGTGCTGTCCCCAGCTCTATTTCAAAAACTATAGCCAACTAAGACTTGGAAATACACATGCATAACGGAAATTGTAATACCGAGCTGGTAGTGGTGAATCGTATTGTTGCCTTATACCATTCAAGTTTGAGAGCTTGCTGCGAAAATTTTGAACCAGACACCTAAGAAAGAAAGAAAGAAAAACCATTTTTTCTATAAAGCACACATAACAGGACAAGATTAATAATAATAACATAAACGTAAAAAAAGGCGTGCACACCGCACACAGGGTCCAGCAATGTGTGCGATAAAGAAAAGGCTGCGACTCGGCATGTGTTGCTATTTTGCAAGGTGTGCAAATTGCAACGCTGTTATTCTGCCACTGCCTATGAGTCTAAATAGATATCAAGTTGATCGATAAACTTATATAATAACAGACTTACATTCAATTGTTGGCGAGGATACCAAATACTATACAGAAAACTCAATATATTGACAAGAAGATTAATGAATATCGGAGGCAAGAAGAAATATATATATAAAAAAAAACTCAGTAAATAAATAAATGTGCATAATATGTATATGGGATAGCAGGACTAATAATATGGATTAGGTAGAGAGCAAAACAATTGTTGAGGCTTTTTGATTGGCAAGTAGCAGCTCACGCAGTTTTTGTTGGAAGCTAAACTTAGATCCGCAATTCCTTAGCGGGGGAGGCAGGTCATTCCAGCATTTAGCGCGTAAAACCTAGAAAAAAAGGCGAGGACCTAAAACATTAAAATTACTCGTTTTTCGTACCTATGTACTGGGAAATGAATGATCAGGCGATAAAGTATGCAATCATCATTTAAAATATAACTGAATGTTCGGAACACTAATTGCTGATTTCCGACTCGCACTTGGCCGTTTTTTTTAAATTTAGAATCCTCCCTGTCATGATTGATGACGTGTTTGCAGGGCGGACTGTGATTGGCTGATTTTGAATTTCGAAAGCATTCGTTCTAAAACTGAATGGCGAGAATGGAACGTCTTGTTGAATCTTCTGATTTGGGAATAAGGGATTCGTTAGGTTCCTTTATTGCGAATGAATTTTATATTTGGAACGCGTATTTTCATGATTGTTATATGAAGCAACGATCAATAATATACCTCTTGGGTTTGAAATGCCTACTGTGATTGACATAAACGAGTGGCATTGTGAGGTGTAAAACCGCGACCCTACCTTTTTTACATAAAAATCGGTAAACTAAATCGACTAAAAAGTTATAAGTATATAACTATAGCATGTTCACATGCTCACAAATATTCATAAGAATCGCTTAAGAAATGCGACTAGTAGAGGAGAATAGACGGACATCCTGAACAACGAAATAATTTTGGCCCAAGCTCTAACGGACAACTTCGTTCGCTTCGCTCGTTCGTTCAATAAATGAACTGGAGAAAATCTTACACATAAATAAATTAATAATGACTATACAAACAGTTGTTTCCAACGCCAACCTTTATTATATTTTGATTATAATTTATAGCAACAGATACTAGTTTTCGACGTAGATATGACGGATCCCATAAATCCCATTGTGTATCTCACTGGTCCCACCGCGAGCTAGTAAGCTAGTTTGTTCGTGTTTATAGCCGATAGCTCATAAGCTATCGGCTATAAACACGAACAAAAGATAAGCACTCCCGTGTAAGTAAAAGAGACACGGCGATATTTATAGTTACTCGCCCAGCGGTCAGCTTTAAATATCGCCGTGTCTCTTTTACTTACACGGGAGTGCTTATCTTTTGTTCGTGTTTATAGCCGATAGCTTATGAGCTATCGGCTATAAACACGAACAAACTAGCTTACTAGCTCGCGGTGGGACCAGTGAGATACACAATGGGATTTATGGGATCCGTCATATCTACGTCGAAAACTAGTATCTGTTGCTATAAATTATAATCAAAATATAATAAAGGTTGGCGTTGGAAACAACTGTTTGTATAGTCATTATTAATTTATTTATGTGTAAGATTTTCTCCAGTTCATTTATTGAACGAACGAGCGAAGCGAACGAAGTTGTCCGTTAGAGCTTGGGCCAAAATTATTTCGTTGTTCAGGATGTCCGTCTATTCTCCTCTACTAGTCGCATTTCTTAAGCGATTCTTATGAATATTTGTGAGCATGTGAACATGCTATAGTTATATACTTATAACTTTTTAGTCGATTTAGTTTACCGATTTTTATGTAAAAAAGGTAGGGTCGCGGTTTTACACCTCACAATGCCACTCGTTTATGTCAATCACAGTAGGCATTTCAAACCCAAGAGGTATATTATTGATCGTTGCTTCATATAACAATCATGAAAATACGCGTTCCAAATATAAAATTCATTCGCAATAAAGGAACCTAACGAATCCCTTATTCCCAAATCAGAAGATTCAACAAGACGTTCCATTCTCGCCATTCAGTTTTAGAACGAATGCTTTCGAAATTCAAAATCAGCCAATCACAGTCCGCCCTGCAAACACGTCATCAATCATGACAGGGAGGATTCTAAATTTAAAAAAAACGGCCAAGTGCGAGTCGGAAATCAGCAATTAGTGTTCCGAACATTCAGTTATATTTTAAATGATGATTGCATACTTTATCGCCTGATCATTCATTTCCCAGTACATAGGTACGAAAAACGAGTAATTTTAATGTTTTAGGTCCTCGCCTTTTTTTCTAGGTTTTACGCGCTAAATGCTGGAATGACCTGCCTCCCCCGCTAAGGAATTGCGGATCTAAGTTTAGCTTCCAACAAAAACTGCGTGAGCTGCTACTTGCCAATCAAAAAGCCTCAACAATTGTTTTGCTCTCTACCTAATCCATATTATTAGTCCTGCTATCCCATATACATATTATGCACATTTATTTATTTACTGAGTTTTTTTTTATATATATATTTCTTCTTGCCTCCGATATTCATTAATCTTCTTGTCAATATATTGAGTTTTCTGTATAGTATTTGGTATCCTCGCCAACAATTGAATGTAAGTCTGTTATTATATAAGTTTATCGATCAACTTGATATCTATTTAGACTCATAGGCAGTGGCAGAATAACAGCGTTGCAATTTGCACACCTTGCAAAATAGCAACACATGCCGAGTCGCAGCCTTTTCTTTATCGCACACATTGCTGGACCCTGTGTGCGGTGTGCACGCCTTTTTTTACGTTTATGTTATTATTATTAATCTTGTCCTGTTATGTGTGCTTTATAGAAAAAATGGTTTTTCTTTCTTTCTTTCTTAGGTGTCTGGTTCAAAATTTTCGCAGCAAGCTCTCAAACTTGAATGGTATAAGGCAACAATACGATTCACCACTACCAGCTCGGTATTACAATTTCCGTTATGCATGTGTATTTCCAAGTCTTAGTTGGCTATAGTTTTTGAAATAGAGCTGGGGACAGCACTGTAAGAAAAAAAGTTACTTTGGTCATTTTACACTAGTATCGTAAAAAGAACTCAAAATTTGTATACCGTCTCAAAATTTTACGAGCTTTCGAATGTTACCTTACACGTTCCTTACAATCCAAAAAAAAATATTCGAAACCCCTTATTACCCCTCAAACTGCCCCCTTTATTCGAGTTTACACCTTTTTGACTTTTTTTATAGAAATTAGGCCATACATTTCTATATCTACACCAATTTGAGCTTCCTATGTCAAACGGTCTTCGAGAACTGGCTGTGACAGTCGGACATCCTCAGAGTGATCGTATTAGTGTTCCATTGGTTCAATTTTGGTACGGAACTCTAAAAATATTTGATGGAAGGGGACACTCGATGAGGTAGACTTTGAATTTATAATCCGGCCACGCCACGGCATCTGTTCTTTCGGGAAATAACGATAGCGTAAAATACTATAATACTTATAAGAAAAAAAAATAGTATACATAGTATTTTTAAATATTTTTTTAAAATAAATAAGTCGAACTAAGTTTATATTCATAAACATCTTATGTTTTTTATAACCACTTACATTTACATTTCAAGTGAAACACTAGCCGCCATTACGAATGTTGTTGTGATGGTGACGTCTACGATCAAAAATTGTCCGTTTCAAGTATCGGGTATAGAAGTAGTTTCGTTTTTTTTATTTAAGTTCAAATAAAATATGAATGTCTATATCTATGTCTTGTAGCCTTCTAGTAGCGTTATATTTTAAAGTGATGTGTTTGTTTGTAATACAACAAATAGTTGTTATGGTAAAAAATCGAACAGGTAGATTAAGCTCGTCAACTGAAAATTTTAAACCTGTATTTACATAAGTTATTTGCTTAGGTACTTGTTAATCACAACGATAGGTGCACTCTTATTAGATCTACCCAAAAGACCACCATCTGGCTGATTCCCACGGAAGCGTTCACTTTTACGGTAGAAAAGGTCAACATCCATCAGATTACTTGCATTAAGGACTGGTGTTTTTGAACGCACCTTTTTAGGCTTTTTTATCGTCATCGTTTGTTTTTTACAACTGTCGATTATTTTGATGGCCGCCCATAGAGTGCCAACAACGGGATTATGTCGTAAAAGCACGGATTTCGAGTGAGGTTTTTAGTGATGTTTCGAAATGGTCGACTTTATACCTTTTTACTGCAGAAATGTACACCGTTTGAATACACGTTCGATTTGTACTGGGAGTTTCAACGATAGTCGTTATTATTACAATTAAGATCATCATCATCATAATCATCATCGGTCTAGGTATACTTAATAAACTTATACATCCCTCTGCAAAGGCATCCTATCACAGAGGATATGTAGTTCCCACGAAGATTTCACTGCAATTTCTTGACAAATTCAGTTTTCCTTTGCGAATTTACTTCACTGAAAAGCCACGGTTAATTCATAAGAAATGAATACTATTTGGTACATAAGATTTCAAATGATAATTTTATTGGTAGTGCCTATATATACGAAACATCAAACATCACTCATGTAAGACGTCACGGTGCAAATTAGTGAAACTTCCATTACAAACTATTCAATACTGAAAAAACTGTGAAAGTTTAGTGCTTTAATAATAAAATTAATAAATCATTCTTTACCACGTTAAACGCATCATCAATTTACCTTTCGGCTCACACACAAACAGATTATGCAAACTAAAACCAATTATATTTCCGCATTTTATCGCGATTCACGGAAAATTTTACGTTATTTTGAGGAATAATTTTGGCCCAAGCTCTAACGGACAACTTCGTTCGCTTCGCTCGTTCGTTCAATAAATGAACTGGAGAAAATCTTACACATAAATAAATTAATAATGACTATACAAACAGTTGTTTCCAACGCCAACCTTTATTATATTTTGATTATAATTTATAGCAACAGATACTAGTTTTCGACGTAGATATGACGGATCCCATAAATCCCATTGTGTATCTCACTGGTCCCACCGCGAGCTAGTAAGCTAGTTTGTTCGTGTTTATAGCCGATAGCTCATAAGCTATCGGCTATAAACACGAACAAAAGATAAGCACTCCCGTGTAAATAAAAGAGACACGGCGATATTTAAAGCTGACCGCTGGGCGAGTAACTATAAATATCGCCGTGTCTCTTTTACTTACACGGGAGTGCTTATCTTTTGTTCGTGTTTATAGCCGATAGCTCATAACTTACTAGCTCGCGGTGGGACCAGTGCCTTAAGAGGTTCATTTTATTCCAGTATGCCGTTTTAAAATGAGAAGTTTGTATGGAGAGTCGACTTAAGCCGAGGGTGGTTCTTCTTAAGTGGGTGCATTGGAAATTATCTCGTGCTTTGAAACGGCGTTTTGACTAGATTAAGAAACAATAAGGTCTGATTTTCAGATATTATATGATTGTTTATCTTATTTAATCGATACGATTGCTAAAAAATTCCTCTAGTTTTTTTTTTAAAAGTTGGGTCTTTATTTTCCTTTTTTACTCAGTCAACTCAAACAATTACATTATTTAACGACATAATCAAGTTAATGCTGTTGTATTTTATCTCATCTAAAACCTCACTTGATGAAATAAATATAAATAAAATTTTAGTAAATTAGGTATTTCTCGAAATTTGTCCAAAAAAGCCATTTCCGAAGAGTGTTGCATTTCTTTTTCTCGTGCGCGTAAGGCATGAGCGTGTCTCTGTCAATGGGGCGTGGTCGAGTCGAATCAAGGCATCCCCTTAAGAGCTGAAATGAATTCAAGAATGGTGGACTTGAGACTACTACTGTTGACAGCGACATATTTACGACTCCAAGTAATTAAATCCAACGAGCATTCGCTTCCATTTAAAGCTATTTATTATCCGATAAAATATAGAAGACATTAAAAAGGAATCTATGGTGGAACTCATTAAAATGTAATACGCCTGGTGTCGGGTTAGAATTTCACCACCCCCTTTCTTTCCGTGGGTGTCGTTAAAGTCGACTAAGGGAGCAGGGTTTGAAGTGTGTTGTGAGCGATGGGCTAGCAAGCTATCACTGCTATATCACATTTTGTTGTTCTTTTATATCCACATTTATGCAAAAATCGGCACTGGAACCTATTCCTTTTGGGAATAAACGCGTGAATCTATGAATATATTAATAGTGGATCGACAAAAAATCCGTATAATTATAGAATCTGTTGACAAAAACAGTCGGACAGCGGGACATCCGGACATACGAAACAAATTTGGCCGAGGCTAAAACGGAGAACTTCGTTGTTTCTTCGGGATAAAAACTATCCTGTCCTTCCCCGCGACTCAAACTATCTCTATACAAAATTTTTATTAAATCGGTTCAGCAGTTTAAGCGTGAAGAGGTAACAGACAGATATACAGACACACTTTCGCATTTATAATATTTGGTTTTTAATTCGCCCGATTAATTACGGCAAAGCCGAAAGGAAGGGATATGTTTTTAGCAGTGTATGTGTGTGTTTCACCGTAGCGTTTAAAATGGGGTCCTGTCTCTTGACCAAACAACTTTATGCCAAATGTCTCATTTGACAAATGTTTCATTTGACCTTATGCATTTTTCGTGAAAACAGTGGTTTCGGGCATTCTTTGAATATCATCAAATAGAAGTCATACTCATAAGGTTAGGTTAGGTTTGTTTTATAATAATAATCCTATAAGGCTTTCTATTCAAGGAAAAAATACATTAGGTCAAATGAAACTTTTGTCAAATGAAACATTTGGCCAAAAGTTGTTTGGTCTAACAAGGGTGAACCGTTTAAAATACTAAACCGATTTTGATAAATGTGTTGTCAATCGAGTTGAAATTATAGTCCGGGTGACATATATATAATAGATTTTGTTTAAAAAAAATATATTTTTCAGTTACTTTTCCGTAGTCAATGCCTACAGTTTTTTTTACTGTTTATTTTTGTAAAAAGCTGTTTGCGTGATACATGTATTTCTATTTATTATTTTCTGTAGGTACGATATTGTGTTTTTTTACGACCATAAATCTTTTTATTTTTATTTTATATTCTATTTCGAAACAGTGAAACTAATTATTTAAATAGTGCTTGGCTGTAGCAACACTCTGTCAATGATCTTAACCAGCTGCAGACATCTGGAAATACATTTGATTCGTCACTTCGCACCTCAATGTGATGTGTGTCGCAGAAAGTTTGTATCATTAAAATAGTTGTCTATGCTATGACATGGATAACTGTTTATTTTTCCCTTTTCTATTGTGATTTTCTTTCCTTGCCATGCTGTCGAAACTTGGGGTTCGATTCGATCATAAAAGATATAGAACAATACTTCATGAAATTATAATAAAAGGATAATTTCATGCAGTATAATTATGTTCTAAAGGCATAGTAACCCCTTACCATAAAACATATTATCTAATTTTAGTAAGTATAAGCATAATGCTCTACTTAATAAGCTCTACATAAAACGAATTTCAAAGTTATGCATTTTTTTTGTAACATGGAGATATGACAACTGATCATTAATGATTGAATTTATGCGGAATTTCATGCTAAATTAAATGACAACTTTTTCTCTTTTTTCCCATTTTCTCTGTATACGCTCCGTGTACGCTTTTTATTCCAGTTTAATTATACCACCATTATAAATCAATTAAGAACGCAGGTACATAATTATCCGACTTAGTTAAACGGCAGGCCTATATTTTCCTTTCCATGAGCGCCGAGCTAACATTCCGGAACGTTGGACGCAACATATTTAAATCACATTGATAGGTGAAGTCATCATCCTACTAGCGTTATCCAAGGAACCCGGGGTCCGCTTTGCCACCTAATCCCAAGATTTGGCATAGGCACATTGATATGCGAAGTGATGACCCGAATTGATCTCCTGACCCTTATATCCGAACGGGCGCTTGTAGCTGTAGATTTCTTCACGATTTGAAAATACACGGAAGGAAATCATGATTTTAATTGCCTCCATAGCTAAAGGTTTCTTTTTGGCCGATGGCAATCATACTTTGAATGCTGCAGGGCCTAGAAATATACGACATACGTCCTACCTACATTACATATCAGGTGATACCCTACTATCCTACTAATCTTATAAATGCAAAAGGTTGGATGTTTGTTACTCAATCACGCTTAGACGACTCAACCTTTGGATGAAATTATGCTCCAAGATAGTTTATAGCCTGGATTCAATTTAGAATATTTTTCATCCCAGACCTAAGCAGACGAAGTCGCGGGCGAAAGCTAGTTTGACACATTTGCCATACCAGCATCTTCGGTAATTGTACCATAGTTACCAAGTTAAATCTAGAAAAGCCCCTCGAGGCCAATGGCTTTTCTAGATTTAACTTAGTTTTAATTTAATCTAGTTCGACAGAAATAATATAGTAACATTCTTATTTACTTATAAAAGTGACATACTTCGTCATCGAGTAACTAAGCATAGTAAAAGCTTTGCTTAAATATTAGTTTGGGGCTAGGTCGATATGTGTAAGATTGTGCCCTATTTTCAAAGACAGAGACATGAAAATAGAGACATCCGCGTTTCATAATATTTCGAACGAACATTAATAGGACATCCCACTGCCACTTCAATCGTACTAAGTAATTAATATAATTAGTGCACTTTCATCTTAATTACACCACTTTTTTCGCCGTAATCATTATGATTGTTTACTAGAGTAGTCATTTAATAGATCTATTTACCTAACGTACCTACGTTTGAAACGTTACCCAATCGACCAGCACGGTTAGCACAAGACGGCGCGCGAGCTCGCACTATTCGTCTCTTCTAAGTTTTCTACTAAGAGAGAGAGAGAGAGAGAGAGACTGTTAGTGCGAGATAGCTCCAGAGAGCACGCGCGCCGTCTATTTCCAACCGTGGAGTACGGCTATGGCAGGACGACTCGCGAGCTGTGTAGCGGCAACATAGATTTTCCGTCTCTTTCTAAGTGTTCTAATTAGAAAGAGACGGACAATCTATCGCGGCGACAAAGCCCGCGGGCCCTATTGTGTCAAAATATCTAGGATGGAAAACCGGCCCTGAGGCCCTGCCGCAAACGAAAACGAATTTCGTTCGTGTATCTCCCTCTCTGTTGCACTTGCTGGCTTGAGCGACAGAGAGGGAGATACTTGAACGAAGTTCATTTTCACTTCGCGGTAGCCCCTCTGGCCATAATTTCCTTCGTTTTTTGCAAGCGAGTCTTACGTAACGTTTCGCCGTATTGCCACCCACAAAGAGTTGTTTGATTTGACAAATTGCGTCCTTTGTCGATCGAACTGTCGATAACCCCACTATTTGTCGATCCGCTGGCGTTAAACGATTTCGTCCCGGCGAAATATAGTTTTCTGTATGGTAGACGTCCTAGTGCTTTACTATGGCTAATACCTGATATTTAGAATCTTTATTACTAACAATGGAGTGAACAATAAGTTTCACCAAAGACATAAAATGGAAGAGTAATAAACAAGCATACAAAGTTCAAGACACTGTTTTTTTAGTGGTAAGTACATAAGGTTTTTTTAATAGCTTCGAAATGTATCCAGTGTTTTAAACGCTACCTTGGAAACTCACGTATATATACAAACATATTCTGCTAAAATCATATCCCTGCCTCGATCGTAGTCGGCCTAAAAGCAAATAAGTACCTATTTGGTGACAAGTGTTACAGAAACAATCCAAAACATTATTCCGAAATATACATAACCTTAAAATAAAACCGTATCTTTTAAATGAAACAGGAAATAAGTTCAATTATCATTAAGAGTGAATAGGAGATAAATATTCCTAGACAAATAAACTTAAAAATCTATGGAAATCTTCCGTTTGACTTGAATACATCGGCAAATAATTTATAGCGAGAAGTTGTTTGCTTACAGGACAAGGGAATTCTCAAAGGAAATAAATAGGAATATTGTGCCTTTGTGCCGGGTTGTAGCAGCGTCTACCTACTGCATGTAAACTTTAGCTCCTTTACAACTGTAGGTAATCTTTGTCTCTTCAATAAATAGGGAAACATGTAATAATATTGTTATACTCTATACTCGTACTCATCACCACAATTTACCAGGTCATCAGTCGACCTTGTGGGGCGTCGTCCCACGCTGCTCCTGCCGGTACGAGGCAGCCACTCGAGAACCTTTTGGTCTAATTATGGCCAAATTTCCAAACCCAGAATAACGTACTGTACACTAAACCTTACTCTGCTAGTTTGTAATGATGTGTGTTGAAATGGAAGTTGCCATAGTCAGCGTGCCTAAGCCCAAGTCCGTGACGTACCTAAGTTCAATAGTTAAGTTAGCAAACATTGACAGGCAAAAGGAGCCCGTTCCTTTGGGAAGTGATAGTCCGAGGGCTTTCAGTCAATTTACTGGCGCTATTGAACAAAATGATATTAGCAAGAATATTAGCAAGTGATTCCCTATAAACTGTTTGCTATAATAAGCTCTCTTAGGACTGGGCCCACGGTCTACCATGGATTTATCGAGATAAATTACATCCCCGCTTAACATACCCTAAAAAAATGTTCCTAAGTTTTGTCAGCGTGATTGATTTATATACCCATGCCGAATTACAGTTTTCTTGTAGTTAGGGTTACTGAGCTAAGCCAAAAACGGACAGATGGACGTGGCGAAACTATAAGGGTTCTTTGTTGACTACGGAACCCTAAAAATACAAAAAGGATTGAATGCTTATCACAATTTTGCTTCTGTATGTCAGCGACGATTACAACACATAATACCAAGTTCAAACACTGTTCCCTTGTCAAAACGCTTTAAACTTCTCGCACTAAATAATGTACATGTCTATGTTAAGTACCTTCCGTCCCTCATAGTAGGATTGATTGAAGTTATAACCGTAACATTAGTAGCCGAAGTTGTGTTATTATTCAATAACTACCCCAGTGGACCGGATTTCAATTACGCAAGTTCGCTTAGTTCCAAACAACGCCCTTACTGTAATTAGGTACTCTCGATAGGGCACACTCTTTAGACTCTACAATTATTATTATGCATAGGTATCTACCTTTGGACGGGGCAACTAAAACCAACCACACAATCCAAACCAACCTAACAAAAGGCATTGAAATGTAGATCAGTATAGGAAATTGAGTAGAATTTTTTATAATTTCAAAAACGACCGAAACTAGACAAATGCAACTCTATAACAATGGAAATCGATTTAAATTCCCTTAGAGAACAAGTCCTTTCAGTAGGCCTATGGGTCTAAGGAGGATAAAGCTTTCAAAGCCCTGGCCGGCGACCGCGACCCCTTTTTTTCGTGGAGAAAACCTGCTAAACCCAATCACGACGGTATGACTGGGTTATGTAGTATTTGTAACTGCGCTCGGCGCTCTCTTGCGGGGGACTCCAGGATATCATGCTGAACACACTGAACCCCCTCGCACCTCGCCACATTTGGCTCGTACAGTGGAAATGAATATTGCGTCATGGACTTATTATTTACTATAGGTACTATATTAATCTTACGCGGTGGAGGGAAGCTGGGTTTTCTGCTGACAAACTGCTATACAGCGAGGCAGATACTAATTATAGCTCTAAATGTTATGTTGTTAAATGAAATAAATAAAAGAAAAAAAAATCTTAAGCGAATACTCTGGCTCCCGCAAGAGCACTTCGACCCCAATGACCCCCTTTAGTCGCCTTCTACGACAGGCGGGGGAGACCGTAGACCTATTCTTGTCCGAGCCTACATTGCGTGCAATAGTAAATATAATCGGACAGTAAAATATAACGTATTTTCGCGAGCGTCTTTTGTTCCATGCGATCGTCGGTGACTTTGGCGGGCGGTGGGCCCATAACCTATTAGCTTTAGAGTGGGTTTAAACCAGGATTGAAAGGAATGGTAAATATAATCGGAAAGTAAATTAAAACATATTGTTTACATATTTTCTTCTAAGACAAGCACACGTCATCAACAATAAAAACTTAACAACGCTTTCAGAATGAAAACAGTTTGGTTTATATTCCAACAAAAGCTTTGACAGAAACTTATTACCGGTGAGATAGACGGACGGACTAACCAGGACACCGTTGAGGATTGACCTTAGTAAACATTCATCCTCCTACTGTTATTCCTGGTTGTGCCCTTAAGGAGCCCGGGGTCCGCTTAGACACCTAATCCCAATATTTGGCATATGCACTAGTTTTACGAAAACTGCCATCTGACCTTCCCAACTAAAGCTTATATGGATTAGACCGGTTTCCTCACGATGTTTTACTTCACCGAAGAGCTAACGGTAAATATTTCGTAGGTACGTAAGTTCCGAAAAACTCATTGGTACGAGCCGGGATTCGAACCATGACCGCCGCTTGACAGATGCTTGCCTGAACCACCAGGCTACCGTAGCTTCACCTTAGTGAACAGTGAAACAATAATAATTCTGAGTTCGCGGGAAGTACCCTATAGGTTTTGATTGCGAGTTTAGAAAATTTGCGGCATAAACGGCTGTATCTTTTGATTGCGTTGGCTTAATTTGATTTTTTCATAGCTCCAAGGGACAGTAGACCTGAGTATTTGGTACAAATTTTAGCTTGATACCTCCACGCGTTCTTGAGAAAAAGGGTTTTGACAGACGGACGGACGGACAACAAAGTGATCCTATAAGGGGTCCGTTATTTCCTTTTGAGGTACGGAATCCTAAAAAAATATATAAGCAAGAGTATCCAATCGTCCATCAATACAGGAAGTTGCAAGACTGCCTGTAGGGACGTCACAAAGTTAGAGCAGGTGTGACCGCCACGGTCACGAACCCCGACTAAATTGTAATAAAATATACTTCATTAGTAGAGGGACCAGTTGGGGACACTTGAAATTGGTACGGAATATTACGTTGATTTCTTGATAGCTCTAAGTTTGATTGGTTGTTTTAGGATACAAGGGTTTGAATAGGGTTGGTGACAGGATTAAAAATTTAGTGACATGGAGAAAAACGCACGTTATCCACGTTCACCTGACCCCGATCACCCAGGGGAACTTTTTTTTTTAACGGAGGCAGGACGTGTCGTGTATGACGGACTAACCGAAACTGGACTACCGTCTAAAACCACCAACGACATCCGGCTCCGCCTTGTAAAGGGGGGGCGTCGCAGGATCGCTCTTGGCATTCAACACCTACCGGCAATTATTTATTTTTCAACTAGGAAAATATATAATGTTGGTGTTGGGTCATGCCGCTTCGCCGGACGCTACCGCCTCACATTTTCTTCGCTCGCTCGGCTCGCGCGCTGTAGGGTCGCAGTTCACCTGACAACCTAACCGTTTATTTCCCCTGGGGGATCAGGCTAGGGGATTCTAGTAGAGAACAACAAAAACACAAAGTTATAAGTGTCCAAACTTTTAAGAGGGGCTATACTGTCTCTTTCTCGCAAAACGCATCTTAACATGAAACGATTGTCATTTGCTATGACGCTCGAGGTGTGACGTCACGGGTCAAGCGTTTTCTCTCTCCATCAAACAGTATTTAGACTGTATCTTCGTAATTTTTTGAGATATTCGAATAATATTTTCGCCATCGGGCATATTTTATTGCCTTATTTCTTTTGGAGTACCTATTAATAAAGTTAAGAGTTCACAACCCTATCGAAGCAGCCAAGTAGCTACTGGCTATTACATTCTATTATTGAAAAAATATATTACAGGCATTATAATGACACGGGTCACTTACGTCACTAAGGTCGAATATCGCTCGAAATATATGTATCGAATCGATTTACGAATACTAATGATTAAGAATCGCGTCGAGTCAAAATATTTTACACAACTTACAGGGTTATCCTTAAGTGACAGTGGGCAGGAAACATTGAACGTAGATCCGACGGCCGTTGGAGCGGAAAGGTTCTCGAGTGGCCACCCAGTACCGGCAGGGGTAGTGTGGGTAGACACACAAGGTGAACTGATGCTCTGGTAAAGGTCGCGGTAGTCCGCTGGATGCGGGTGGCGCAGGACTGGTCATTGTGGTACTCTTTGTGGGAGGCCTATGTCCAGCAGTGGATATCTTTCGGCTGACATGATGATGATGACGATGATGATGGAGAGAGATGTTATCTCGATGGTTAATCACCCTAGTACGAGCGGAAATCTCTTTATAATTAAAGGGGCTGAAAAGAGGCTTCCGCTTGTATTACGACTTACAAGCTTTTTTACGCCCCTCCTCGGAAATGTGGCAAAAGATGGTCAGAATTCAGGCTTCAAAGCTAGGGTCAGTCTTTAATTACATACTTATTTGCAATTTCCTCGCAGTAGGCGTGAAAAGTACTACTTTCTTGCCTCTACAACCATGTACAATTTTTATTTTTTGAATGTACTGTATGTAAAGCTACGATTACTCTAAATCCAGTTAAAGTTTGAAGGCATGTTTGTAGCTTTTCCTAATCATGCCACTATACACTATGATTTCCGAAATAAGAGGCTATGACTTTTTCTATAACAGTACCTATTTCGCGTTGCTCTCAGACGGTCCAGAACGCAATTTGCCTAGTTGGATTTTGCCCACATTGCAGTTTGACTCCCGAGCATTATGCCTAAAACGCAAAGTGACCACTTATAGGTAGGTTAGGTTCGTTAGGTTTCTTCAGATGCCCGAAGGGCAAACAGACCAGAAATAGGAGCCGTAACCTCCAAAACGACGAAAATGTGATGTAGGCATTTTGCGTTTTAGGCATAATGCTCGGTGGTCAAACTGCAATGTGGGCAAAACTCCAACTAGGCAAATTGCGTTCAGGACCGTCTGAGACCAACCCCCTATTTCCATACCAACAATGTGAAAACATAACATACTTAGAAATAAAGTTAGTTATTAACTCATTTATCATATAAGGCAGTAGATAATTTCTCGACACAGTGTATTTCTAAAGTAAGCATTCCTCTAAAAACCACACCAAAACAAAACGTAACTAAGCGTTATACCAAAAGCCAAGAATTTAATTTATTCTCATAATTAAACAGCTTTGAAACAAAAAGTTACGTAAAAGAAGGGGTTTTATCTCGCCTTGTTTACGAGAAGCATAAAGCTAATACCTTTTGTCCTTTAAAAAGCAAAGGGGAGGGATTCTTGAAAAAGTGTCGATTTGAATGATAAGAGTTTCGCGGGGCAAAAAGGACGCCCTCGGAGCGACAGCGGAAAGAAAGGATTGGAACTGTGATTGTCTTTTGTTTAGACTTTGGAAATAAGTTTTAACTTTAGAGGTCCCTAGCTCAAAAAACGAACTTACGTAGTTTGGATCTAATTTTGAACGGCAGACTTGAATAATATGAACCTATTTATTCACACTGGGAACCACCATATTTAGGTTGAAAACCAGTACCATTGAAAAAAACGTATTATAGTTGCTATAAATTATACTGGAAAAAATGAAAAAAAAAAATACTCTGGGCGGATCCCAATATTTCAAGGTAGGTATTCTATCATGTTGTTTTAAAATGAGCACCAAACTATGTTTGAGGCTTCAACAAGCCGGATGGAGCAGCTCCGCGCCAAAAACAAAATTGATATTCGTGGGCCGATTTTCGCGCGTAACTGCAGCGTTTAAAGATAGTTAGCCAACGGATGGAAAACAAGCGCGACGCGCCAGCGCAAAAAATCAACGTTGGAACATCAACGTCACCGTCCGTCCATACCTTTATTTGGATTAATTTACCGCAGAATCAAATGGCAGGAGTGACTGTCTGAGAGACCACGACCAAGTGTCAGCTAACGTGGCGCGCCCGTGAATGTCCTCTTCATTTTTTTTTCATCTATACTCTGTTTACATTCAGCCACTTGTACCTGCTCGAACTGCCAACCAGTAGATCCACCAGTAGAACCAGTAGGATCAAGAAAAGTGTGTATTTATACTGCCCTACACTCACATCGCTTCTGACTTTCAGCAATGGCAGACGTCGACAAAATTGCAACACACTACACAGTACAGCCTGCAGAGCAAAGGAAAAAGAAAATTTGCCCTTGATTTAAAGGTTGATGACTCCCGCAACATTTATATGGAAGATAAATCATCAAGTATTAAACGTACCCTTGCAATAACGTTAAAGGTAAGATGAACAAAAAGTAAAATCTTATTCGTCTTACAAACTTGCTGAATCGAATTATTTTTCATCTCATTATGACGCTAGATGCTGCTCTGTCATAAAACAGCTAGTAATACAGTAGCGACAAGTGTTACTACTATATTGATGAGAGATGTATATATGTAATGTGTTGTTTTCGACAGGAACGATGAAATAAAAACTAAATTGTGTTGCTCTGTGAAGAGATACATGTTTATTAATTACGAGTTTGTAATTTACAATGTATCTTAAACTATGCTAAGTACAATTCTTACCTGTAAAGAGAAACAACATTTGAAGCTATTATTCCTCCAATTCCTTAATATTATCTATACTATTTAATTATTACATGCACTTTCGTTACATTGCAATTTCCAATAAAACAAGTGACCGCTCGCAACTGTCACTGTCAATGTTCGGCACAGATTAGAGCCAGCGGCAGCGGTCCAAACGGCATCTTACAACTATTGCGCAGCACATTGAAATGAAGTGTGACTACAGTAGCTTCATTTTACATATATATAAACACACACATGCCCCACTTAAGGATTCCACAATATGTACACCGTTCCACATCTTGAAGTCTACTGGCACTGCCGCATTCTCCTTAGCGTCCCCTTGAACGCCGGACCGACGCGTGTCCAACACGGTATAGTAACGCGGCGCGGGCCCGCCGCAGAAACGCGCTGCTGCTGCCCTCGCGTATGGCAAAGAACCCAGCCAACTTACAAAGCTACAAACTCACAGAATTTATTTGTTTGTTTATGTTGTTAAGGTTTGTTTATTATACATTTCTGAACTTGATGGAATGGTCAAGCAATAAATATATAATATAAATTATACGAAGCGCATGTTTTCATATTTTGTATTTTTTTTGTGTGCAGTCTCAAAAGGCAATGGCAGTATTAAATAAGTTAGCCTTCTGTGAGTGTGACTCCTGCGCCAGCAGCCAGGTGCATTTAATATCTGCACCGAGTCCCGGCGCGCGCATAATTCCCGGCAACCCGGAACAAAGTCCGGGAAGGACACTATAACTACCTAAGATTAGGGGCAGGGGTGGTATGGCCTTGTTAAGAAATAGATAAGATGTCCGTGGGTTCCTCGCTTTGTACAAATGATCTGGAAAGGATTACTCTACTAATTAACTGTATGGAAAAAGTTTTTCGTAGCGGGAATTGAACCGCGACTCTAGAATCCGTCCATCGGTCTTAACCAACTATAACTAAGCTAAGTAAACATACTGTAGAAGACGTGGCAATAGAGAGATCTCTCAGGGACCGAAGTCCCGTTGAGAGTTGTTTTGATTTGATGTTTATGCCAACTGATTAAGAACCTTCTATAGCGCGATGCAGAACACGTCAGATTCGACAGCTAACAGGCGTGACGCCACATCAGCCCCCCTTCGAGACTGGGGTCAGCGACGATAGAGCGCTCAGAGCCAGGGTGGCGAGCAAGTAGAGGGAGAGAGAGAAGAGAGAGAGAGAGAGAGAGAGTCTGGCTTGCTGAGAAAGTTGGGCGTCAGTCGGGATCTTCAGAGTTGCGCTTATATCCTGTTGTATGTAATGTAGTACACATACAAACAAAGAGGTTATTGGAGGTTAGGTTTTCAGTTTGTGTGTTAGGTAACTTCATCCTTTTTTTCTTCTTTTTTTACAAACAACAATCCATTGCCGGAGGTCACCAATGTAGAAGACGTGGAAATAGAGAGATCTCTCAGGGACCGAAGTCCAGTTGAGAGTTGTTTGGATTTTATATTTATGCCAACTGATTAAGAAACTTCTATAGCGCGATGCAGAACACGTCAGATTCGATCGTATTTGTGATTTAACAGATGAATGGACATAAATAAATCTCAACCCCATTATTCATAAAACATGACCTGTCTCTTTGGACTAAAATATAATGCTATTCTTTTTTACTAGTTAAAACAAATACTCAAGTGATAGATAAATTCACGAATTTTAATGCCATTTTAATCGAATAATAGTTGCTGCCACGATTGATTTGGTTTGAATACGTACATAATGATACAAATTAATAACACATTAATTTGAATCATGTGTGGCGGGCGCAATGTTGCTTGATTAATTGCAGCGGTCTGCTTTTGAAAGTCGAATCAATCAGTACACTTATAATGAAACCATTTTATTAAAAACTCTAGCTGTCCGCGAGGTTCCGCCCATATACTACAAAGAACGCAGCAATGCCGCGGGATAAATCCATACTAATATTTTATAAATGGGAAAGAGTGTGTGTTTGTTTGTTTCTCCGTCTTTCACGGCAACACGGAGCGACGAATTGACGTGATTTTTTTAGTGGAGATAGTTGAAGGGATGGAGAGTGACATAGGATAGTTTTTATCCCCCAAATCATCCCCTAAGGGGGTGAAATGGGGGGTAACAGTTTGTATGGAGCTGCTATATAAACGAGTTCCACGCCGACGGAGTCGCGGGCAGAAGCTAGTATAGCATATTACCACGTACACCACGTACTGGTTAATGATTTTTTTTAATTGGAGTTGAATAGTTCCAGAGATTATACCGTATACATTCAAACTTTCAAAGCATCATGAGCTTTTTACAAACTTTTATTTAACTTGACCTTAGTTTGTTAGTGTGGGACAAATCTTGGAACTAAATTTTGAACCAGTTAACCTCGACCGAATGAGCTGAAATTTTGGGTATAAGTATAGTTTGGATGACGATTTAATACTATGGTACCATCAAACTGATCTGATGATGGACACGGAGATTTTGACAGAACTTTATTCTTTTCCTTTTTTAGTATAGGTAATCTTATAGAATAATCAATAATCAAACCACTTTCGAGCAACTCCTCTATACAGCATACATTTCAAAATTCTTGTACCGCATCACCTTTCCACGGGAAGCATCAAACGAAGCAAATTGATACAGTATTGGGAATTCGCTTCCTTAACGACAACGGAGGTGCATTCTACTTACAGTAATAGGCCATTAGTTGCACCCGGTTACTGTATTACACGAACAAGGGCCTTCAGCCGGATAGTCTGAGACATGCCATCAATAGATCATCCATCGACCAAGGAAGAATTTTGGCCGAATGGAGTCAAGTTACGGCTTTTTCGCGGTCGGTTACCTGACACCATGAAGTTGCGTAACATTTCGCAGTTATAGTATTTTTGTTAAAATAAGTTTAAATTGATTTGTATGTTAGTCTGTAAGGTGTGTGTAAATATGGGCCTTTGTTGCCTGATTTAAATGAAGTCCCTACCTGACCTAATAAATCTAGTTCAAGGTAGAACTAGTAGTACCCAGGTAGCACCCGCAACCTAGATATAACCTAGTTATAAGCTTTTTTTCTAACATTCCAAAATATCAAAAATGCACAACATTAATATTCAAGTTTTCACTTCTGCCGGCACTCCCGGAGTGCAACCCGGTCTTTTTTTATCGAGAGTATTGTGTGTCGAGATGGTTTTAGCTATGTTGAGTCAGGGGTGTTGTATTTATAGAGCTACTGCAGTTGAATTATGGTGATGCAATCTTGTACAAAGATTAGATTCACAAACTGAGAATGCCAAGAATGCCTCACAACAATTTTCAAATGGCGGTTCCGTTAATTCTGAAATACGAGTATGACCTGAGAAAAACTGCATTTTCTCGCCAGAAATATGCTAAAATATTCTCACGAACTTCTTTTAACGTTGCGCACGCGAGCAGAAAGAAAGAAAAAAGGCAACGACTGCTCAACGAACATACAAGTCATACGGAGAAAGAAGCATGGAATTTTAAGGCTGTTCGTTAAAAGGTGGAAGTATGAAAAACGAAGGCGGCAATCTATAAGGGCGGGTTGCACCAACTTACGATTACAGACCGATCAACGTTAAATATGGAGCCAGCGGCTGTCATCCCGTATAAACTTGTCAAACATTCAGAATTTTATGAACTCCGCTTACGATTACATGCGGTTTGGTGCAACCCACACTAAGAAAATAATAGTACATTACGTAACTAGTGCAGGTGTTTGTGGCCCGAACCGAAGGTGAGGGTCATAAACTCATAAATATGCGCTCTGGCGCTTTACGAATTGCCGCCCGTATTGAGTACAAAATTTTACGTCTTCACCTGGCCACAATGCGAGTTTTCCCGTACGCGCATTATGGCCAGGTGTGACGTACTCGTAAACATATTAATAGGTCGGCGGTTTTTCCTTCCAACACAATCGATTAGAAATACAATCAGCTGTGATATGGTTTCAATCAAATAAAGTAGGTATTTATTTCATTGATTTCTGCGTACTTCCCCACTACCTCATTTATGAATCGATTTAAATAAGTACTTAACATTTATTATTTGAAAGTACATGCTTCCATATTGGTCCCATTGTTACCTACATAAGGAATTAAGGGAAATTCTCAATTATATTAGGCGCACATATAGTGATTTTTCTACGAAGCCGGAGTGCCCGGGTTCAAATCCCGATAAGGGCATTTATTTGTGTGATGAGCACGAATATTTGTTCCTGAGTCATGGATGTTTTCAAATGTATTTAAGTATTTATTTATCTATATAAGTATGTTTATCGTCGTCTATGTAGTACCCCTGGTACAAGCTTTGCATAGTTTGGCAATCGGTCGATTTGTGTAAGAACGTCCGCAAAAAAAAAATTTTTGGTACTTTCAGTGTACTTACAGCCCTCATACATTTGCTTTCGAAAACCAATTTAGCGAAGTAGAATTAATGATGAAGACCACGTTTGAGTTTTGGAACTCCTCAGTGATGTAGATACTTTACAGATTCAGATGTCATTCCATTTGATATTTTAGCAACTAATGAAGTACCCAAGGTAATTATTGGATCCTTGAGAAAGTCGTTATTTTTTGTTATAATATATCAAATAAATATTAAATAATAATGTTAACGTACATGTAAAAAGTGCCGTATCCATACTCACAAGCATCGCGTTAAAAACTTTTCTGCAGCAGCCTTCACAATGAAATTTCTACAAAATGAAAACAGTAGGTATCTCATGTGTACAACATCCCGCATGGGTTTCATTAACATATACGTTTTCTTCAGAATCGCTAAATTATCACGTAAAGGAAGAAAATGAAGCAGTTAATGCTTTTTGCCGGATTAGGCCACGGGCTGACCCCCGCCCCGCCATGCTGCCCGCTGGAGTCCAGACTGTGACCTTAACCCTTTCAGTGCCAGTCACAACACACAGTGCATCAGAGCACTATGGGCGCTATTCGCAGCGTTATGAGCGCAGTGTGGTGGTGAATAGGTTAAGATATAAATAAAGTTAGTATTCTTTGTAAGGGTTGAAGACATTTTTCACCGTAACTATAAATAAATATTCGATTCTATCAATGAATGACGACTGAAGTATAATTAAAAAACAATTGTATCTACGTATTTAGAGACATGGGCCCTGGCGTGTTTGAAATTCTCTAACCTGAATACTGAATATAAGACCGAAAACTTTGCGTCCACTTAATAGTTTTTAGAATCCAAATCCAAAAACTCAATCAATAAAGTTTTACAACGAATCAATCATTGTTACAACCCTAGCAAAACCAATTTATATACACCATCGATTCAACCAAAATTCAACCATACGTCCCAAGTATTAAGAATACATATGGCTGTAATAGACGCGTTTGCGGTGCCGAAGCCATCTGTCACGGAAAATGATGGAATCGGGCATTGGTGTTGAACTGGCGTCCTTGATCGAGTTATGTCAAAAGTTACTATAGGTCCTGTAGGTACATGTGACATTGTTGAACGAAGAGTGACAGACAGTGATCTATAGTCGTGTTTTGATTGGGCCTTCCGAGGTAACTTAATCATCTGAGAATTGCATTGTAGGGGTAAAATACTCAATTTAATACGAGGCAAAACTCTTTTTGTGTTTGAACCAAGTATTGTTTTACAGTCCAATGTTTGTCTGGTAGAGATTGCTTTCATGCACCAATTGTACTTTTTTTAACGCTTTCACTGCCATAAATCTGGCTAGCGGGCGCCTACGCCTTAGGCACTTTCAGCTACTTACCGGTAATCCACGTGCTCGGCTTCGAGCGTAGCGACGCATCGCACGCAATTTGTAAAATACTCGTCAGTCTCAGAAGAAGGGTTACTTTTTTCGAGCGTATTTATTGATGTGGACAAGAAAAAAACTGGATACATTTTGACATAATGATGTGTTCAGATAGCAACATGGCGTATAATAATTAGAAATATAAATCTTCAATATTGTATAACTAGGTGAGAACAGTGTACAAAATCGAAGTTCCAATTATCAACAGCTACTTACTCGCTTCATAAATAAAATAAAACAACATTGTAATATTCAATAACACACACACAGCTATAGAAGTACAACTTTAGAAGTTTCATGGATTTTGACATAATATGAGAAGCCTATTAATTTTCGTCTTGGGAGTGATATGGGCTTTAATATTAGTAGAAAAGCAGTCAGGTTTTTTTAAATAGGTAAATATTTTATGAAGTGCCCTCATTACTAGTGATTGCCTCTTCAAACATAAAAGGAAAAAGGTAAGAACTGGCTAATTGGCCACAGGAAAATTGAACTTGTCACGGACAGGCTTCCTAAGAGCCACTAGCATCGCTAGCATGCTGGCTTTTATCACGGGAAAGACAATGGTCATCTTTTTTATCGCCTAGGACTATTTTAAAAGCAATTAATTTTACGACTAAAATAACAAAGTATGTACTTACCGATTGAAAAAGAAAAAAACAGGTCAAGGGCGAGTCGGACCCATGCACGAAGGGTTCCCTACCATTATCTATAAAAACGGCAAAATAATCACGTTTGTTGTGTGGGAGCCCCCTTAAATATTTATTTTATTCTGTTTTATATAGTATTTGTTGTTTAACGTAAAATTTCAACTGTCTTACTATCACGGTTCATGAGGTACAGCCTGGTGATAGACGGACAGACAGACGGACGGACGGATAGCGTAGTCTTAGTATATAATAGGGTCCCGTTTTTACCCTTTGGGTACGGAACCTAAAAAACATGTTACAGTCGGTCTTTAGAAGCGGCAAAATATAAAGTAGGTAGTAAGGGTAGGTAGTCTTGTATAAAAATAAATTATAGCTCTACCTTACTGTTGATAATAATCTTTTCGCCTTCTCCGGTATTCAGGAACAGTGATCAACTATTTAAACTCATTCAAATTATTTATTAATATTATAAAAACTTCACATCTGCCATCTAAATCAACTTACTTTCTTCTTCTGTTTTTTCATAGACAAATAAAATCTTAAACACGCTTTTAAGCTGCCCCGGCAGCTTAAAAGCGGCAGAAGATTATTAGAAGCAGCAAAGACATTAAAACTTTTTACAAAATATAACTGTATATTTTGTTCTGCTCTACACTTACACCCTTGTATACCTGGTGAAAACAATGTGCTCTAATCGGTAAATGTTAAGAGTCGCCAGGATTCTCGACTCTCTATACAATAGTAGTTTGGTTCTTATCTCAAAACGACATGCTAGTATAATATGAAACTTTGTATACCTACACAATGTAATCCGCCATGTCTACGTTGGAAATGAGTTGCTGGTGTTAATTCATTAAAAAAGGAATAATAATAGAGCATTTCATGTGCTCTGCCTACCCCTTCTAGGGATAAAGGCGTGAATGTATGTATGTATGTAAAAATATTTCATTTTATTTAATCTTATGGCAAACAGGATGACAAATATACACAATGTAACATACATAATCACTATAAATTCATATTAAGGCTAACCAACCACTTGATGGCCTCGTCGCTAAGGGCGATCAGGTCTTCTGCTCGATGATGTGCTGGATGGTCTGTATGTGGGCACAGCAGGCGCAAACTGGTGACTCTACCCAATCGCACCGATGTTTATATTGAGCGCAACGGCCGTGGCCAATACCAACCGCACCGATGTTTATATTGAGCGCAACGGCCGTGGCCAATACTCTACCCAACTGCACCGATGTTTATATTGAGCGCAATGGCCGTGGCCAATACTCTACCCAACCGCACCGATGTTTATATTGAGCGCAACGGCCGTAGCCAGTACGTAGCCGGTTAATATTGCAGTGACATCGGTTAGATTGAAGTGTTCCGCTTCATTGTTGTTCTATAACAATTTTATAGCATCAGAAACTATTTTTGACCTGCACATCGCCGTTAAATCGTCATGCTAGTACCAGATTCTTAATTAATTTATTCCGTCAAAGTCCTGATTTAATTAGATTGTAATTAATTCTTTCACCGGCTAAGTCAACTGGTTCGCGCGGTAATTGAGTGCTGTGCTCTTACAGGTTTTTCTTTATTGAAAAGATTTCAAAAGATATTTGTTCCATTAGACTCCATGATGTTGACCAATTACCAACTTGAGTCTAATGGAACAAATATCTTTTGAAATTTCTTCAATGATAATGATGTTAATCAATGCTTCTCATCAACAGCGTCTATAGGTGTCCCTTTGCGGCTCAGGTTTCCATGAGATGAAGCCCACGTTGGCTCAGTGCTGGTTGGGGACTTCACAATACACATTAGAATTTCTTCACAGGATGTTTCCGATTGTAAAGGGCATAACGTTTAAAGTAACTATGTAAGTACATACTTACTTACATATTCATAAGCGAGTACCTACCAACTAACCTAATATGGATTTTTGTGGTCCGAAATAAATGTTTTTTTTTTAAACACCCCAGTTACTTAATCCATTCGAGACTAAATAAAAGCGGCCAAGTGCGTGTCGGACCACGCACAACAAGGGTTCCGTGCCTATTAAAAAGGTCGTATCCTTACTGAAATCATATGGCACTTACATCCTTTCCTTTAAGTAAGGCGGTTTTTTAGAAATATCTCGAAAACCTTTGAACCGATCTTGTTCAAAACAATTTGCATGATTTTTTTCATTTGAAATACACGGTTCAAAAGTTAGAGGGACACAATTTTAGTGACTTTCGGGGCGATTATCTCCGACTCTATTCACTTAATCAAAAAAAATTCTGAGAAACCTTATATTTATTTTGGAAGGCCCATCGATTGATGTGCCACACGTGGGCATGCAATTTTTTTTTTGAGTTTCAATTTTATGTATGGAGTGCACGCCTAAAAAAAAACTTTTTTTGTAATTTCATTACATAACTATGTAGCGGTTAACAAAATACACCTATCTTCAAAATTTTATTCAAATACACCCTATAGTTTTCGAGTAAAATGCCTGTGACATACGGACGGACAGACAGACAGACAGACAGACAGACAGACATGACCTTGCAAAAGGTAATTAATAGCATTAATGAACTATAATAAAATTCTATACTACAATCCCAACACATTTGGAAATGCGCTAATTGTTGCCAATTTTCATCATCATTCATTTTTGACCTTATATCTCGTAATACTCGTTTTATAGAATGTCGGGTGATCATGAGACGTTCAAAACCCAGGACCGTTTTAATAAAATCGACAGCTGATCGCTACTTGACTGTACGCTTACATTACATCGCAAAAAAGAAAGTATTTAAAGTAAAGGCAGGTCGAAATTACAATTATTTAACAAACTGAATCTATTTCAAGGAAACTAAAATAATTTCTTTTTATGGACTCTGTCAGCTGTACTATATGTACTTACGGACTTGCTAATATGGTGCTTAAGGTCTAAAACACTGAGTTCTTTTTTTATGAAACATATATCTTGATGCAGGTTATAAGTTAACGCTATTAGCAACTACTGAAATGTAGCTAGAGCTGTCATTCTGGGGCCATGAACCTAGAATACTATGGACGGGCTGTACGTGTTGCCACGGTGAGGGACGGAAAAGCTCTTATGCAGCTAAATTAAGAACCGGTCCTAAAATGGCTGATGACTTGTCATAAAAAACTTACTACGGGACGGGTAATGGTTTCTGTGGCACAACTTCATACTAAATCAGTTGTGGCAAATAAAAAAAAAGTGGAACTATGACAAGGACAATGAATGATATTCCCCTTTCTGTCACACTTATAGAGATTTGTATGCTACCAGCTCGCTCGCACGTGGTATTATTATTACCATAGCCTGTCCAAAGTATTCTTCGTTCATGTTCTGGGGCACATTTCTTGGCATATTTGTTTGACATTGTGCATCTAGTTCTATATACTAAATCAAAGGTTACCTACTCGTACAGATAACGGTAGTCTAACTTTTTCAACTACACTGCGTGATACTGATAACGGTAATAGGACTTTTGGGATAGATATTATAAAGCATAATATAGTGCACAGCACTACGGTGGTATGGTTCAGTCCCACCCTACACCCAGGGGTATTGCTAGGGGTATGATGGGTCTGACATGAAAAAGGTCATATCGTTACTGAAAACTTATGGCACTTACGTCTTTTTCTTTAAGCAACGCAGTTTTTTATAAATATCTCGAAAACCTTTGAACCGATCTTGTTGAAAACAAATTTCGCTGGTAGAATTTTATAATCCCTATGAGCATGATTTTTTTCATATTTTTAAAATACACGGTTCGAAAATTAGAGGGGGGGGGGGGACACAAGTTTAGTCACTTTCGGGGCGATTATCTCCGTCTCTATTCGCTTTTTACAATACAGCTTATCCTGCGGCCCCACACTAGGCTATGCCTGACACGTGGTGGCCTGATTCGGTTTCAACATGACTTTACTACAAAAATTACTTAAAATTATAATTATTATTAAAATTATTTGCCGGTTACATACAGTCCCAGATAGTCGTATTAATAAAACACCTTAGAAACATTATATTTATTTTGAAAGGCCTGTCGATTGATCTACCACAAGTGGGCCTGCAATGGAAAAATATTTTTTGACTTTCAGTTTTATGTCTGGGGTGCATCCCTAAAAAAAATCTTTTTTAGTAATTGCATTACAAAACTATGTAGCGGTTAACAAAATACACCCTGTCCTCAATTTTTTATTCAAATACACCTTATGGTTTTAGAGTAAAATGCCTGTGACATACTGACGGACAGACAGACAGAGAGACAGACAGACAGACAGACAGACAGACATGACGAATCTATAAGGGTTCCGTTTTTTGCCATTTGGCTACGGAACCCTAAAAACGGTACGCATGCATTTTTCCGCCCTGTTTTGCAAATCACTAGGAAACCAGGACTCATATAACACATTCACCGATACGCTACGCTCGTAGTGCTACGACGTAGTCCGTAGCAGCTTCACGCATTCACTGCCAAGAATCGCTACGCACGACGGCTACGATCCAATAGGTTTTCTGCTAAGCGGCTACGGCGAAGGCGACCGCTAGACGGGTGCCTGACAATGAAACTGTAGAACTTGCGCGGCATTACATATATATGTCGTAATTGGCGCGGAATGGGTCTAAGTTAACATTTGGCCAATATCTGTCATATGTAGCAGTTTGAATGAAGGTAGTTTTAAAATGATACCTTAATTAACTATATCTCTGTGAGCTGTAGATCTCGCGACGAGCCTGTCTTTTTTACCCGAGGAGAGTCATGTTTTTCGAGTGTATGTGTGTATGTCTTATTATTTGGCACGCCCTGCAGGCTCAGGTTTGACGGATTTCGACACAAAATAAAATCGCTTCGCTTTGCTTGTTAAAGTACTCGTAAAGTACTCGTAACATTGCAAAACTAAAAACACCCCTAAATTAGTAGAATTAACTTCTCTGAAGCAAAAACGTTCAATTCTAAATTAAAATACTTACCCGTTTATAAGTAAACCCTCGAATATTTTATCCTCCACAATGATTTCCAATAGGCAGAAATATCGATAGCAAAACGCAGCGACAGGCGAAAATAGTTGCTATCAAATCCAATACAATTTTCCGATGAATTAAACAGCCGGCTTAGCGGATTTGCGTTATGAGAAAATCACAAATAACACAACAGATAGTGATTTGATTGTATCGGAAAAAAGCTCCGTAAGCGCGTTTCCGATTTATTTATCAATTTATAAACGCACGATTAAGTTTACTGAGGGTTTTGTCGTTTGTATGGTTAGTTCTGACTTGGGCGTTTGGCGACATATAGTTATCATAAATGTATATTCATTTGACAACTTCTGAAACGGCACCAACGTCTCAAGTTACATTGAGATAGCTTCGCGGTAGATGTCAAGTAGAGGTATTTTTATGAAATAAATTGATTATATTGGGTGGTGGTATTGGGTTATTTTTAACCGACGAAAAAAACGGAGGAGTTTCATATATATATTTTTTATTTATGACCACGCTTAACTTTTTAGAGAGTAGTCCGATTTTAATAATGATTTTTTTGTTAGAAAGGGTCGAAGTTGGTCCCACATAAATTTTAAATAAAAATTCCAACCCTAAGGGTAGGAAAACAGGGGATGATTGATTGATTGTTCACTTACTGATTGAAATGTTCGACCACATATGCAGAGAGTAATCACAAATATTGCATGTAAGTTACTAGTATTTTAGTTAGTAATTAACTAAAGTAAGCCACAGAAAATTGAAAAATAAAAACTTTTTAACAAAAAAATTAAACAGCCGAAAAAAACTGAAAAACAAAAAATAATAAACCTTTCTTATTTGGTTTAATAACTAAGTTCTTAAATGAATCTAAGTGTACCTAATTAATGTTGAGTCGGCGCCAACTCAAAATTACTTAGGTTAATAAAAAAGGTTTAATATTTATATGATTGTTTGGCACCGACTCAAAATTACTTAGGTACACTTAGATTCATTTAAGAATTAAGTTATTAAACTTAATAAGAAAGGTTTATTATTTTTTGCTTTTGAGTTTTTTTCGGCGGTTAATTTTTTTTACGCTCTCCCAATGCAATGGAATGGCGGTTACTCCACCGACAAGAGCAGAGCTCTTAAGTTGAAGAAGAGAGATTTTTTTTTATTAAAACGTTTTTACATTAATTGTTGGGTGTAATTGACAATGTATGATTAATACGAACAAAGACATAAATAGCATAACATAATTCATAAGAGATCTAATGATTCGTCGCCACTAGGAGTCCACGGTAGCTCAGTTGGATTTACCACCTCACTCGTGGCGAATTATTCTTCAATTTCTACTTTGGTCGTTTTTTTTTTTGCAAACATCCCGTCAGTTGAATAGTTTTCATATACAGCAGCAGCATTTACAGAAATGTTTGGTTCCTTTGTTTATTTATTGGTAACGCAGTAACAGGCCCACAATTTTACGGAGATTAGTCAACTTCGTGAACCATGTCTACTGATACATACTACTGATACTACACTTTCATTCATCAGATAACCAAATCAGGGTGTAACTTGATACATGGGAAACCGAGCTTTGATATACTTACTGCTAGGCACTACGACTAGCTACAGACTTTCGTTATTTCGATAAACTGAATCAAAAAAAGAATTATAATATTCTACTATTACAAATGCGAAAATTTGGATGTTTGTTACTCAATCACGCTTAAACGGCTTAACCGGTTTGGGTGAAATTTCGCACGAAGATAGTCTACAGACTGAATTAAAGTTTTTTATGTTTAAATTATTAGTTTTTATCCCGGGTCCACGCAGACGAAGTCGCGGGCGGAAGCTAGTAACTACTGTATAATTCTTGAACCTGTTCACAAAATTTCACGAGAACAGCCGGGCAGACACCAGACATACAAAAGACATACATACGAAATAATTTTGGCCCAGACCATCGTTCGCTCGTTCAATTAGACGTGTTGTATCTTCGAAACAACTCATCCGAATTAATAAATTCTTTCATAATGGACCTTTAAAATTTGTCTACTTATGCTTTTGTTTTGAGGTGTGCAATAATTAGTATTTGTATTGTAGTGTATTGTATGTCCTTATTCGTAAACCTTCATCAAACCTAACTTAGATACAGTAAAAAATTCGTTTGTCTTTAATGGTCATTTTCATATTTCTTTTTGTAGGAACAGGATTAAAGGCTTTTTTGTTACCAAATGTTTGTTAACTTGTTGTTGTTAAGTGAGGTAAATAAATAAGTTAATTATGCGCGTTTAAGTCCCGTTTAGTATAAATAATGTTTGTTAAGTTTTATAAATAAGGGGGTACTAACAGGCCTTTAATAATTTCGTCTATCAGATCCGCCTGGGTAATTTGTAAGCTGCAGGCGAAGCCGGAAGGGCAGCCAATGTTTCTATAAATTTAAACTATTGCATACTACCCGTTTATTTAAAGAAAATACGTGCGCTGCTTGCATTCGCAAGCAACCTGTCCAGTACTAAATCAGTACGAAAAGTCGAATGCTCCCTACTAGCGGTGACAGTTCGTAATGAACGGGGAAATTGTGCTCGACATCTGGAATATTGTCTCCGCTGGCCTGGGCCACAATTCGGTTCATCATCTTCACATAGCATTCACATTTGGATGTGTTTAACGTGTTCGTTCTAACGCGTTAGCTCAGTGCGCGAGCGAGGCACTTGTCCCACCGCCGGCGAGTAGCGAGTACTATCATAGTAATTCTTATTCGCGCGAGTAAAGGCGAGTGAGGTAAGCTCTACTACTCGCCGCCGGTGGGACAAGTGCCCAAAACATTATCTCTCACATTTTGTACACACATAACTTCAAACCACGGCCGGTGCAATCCGTGTCGAAACGTCAAAAATGAAAATAAATAAATATCGCGTTAGATCCGTGCAAAGAAATCTTTTAAATTCAAATAATGCTGAATAACAGAAGGACGTTGCTTAGTATGTCATTCTTGTATAAAACCATGAATAATCTAATTGATTCGCCTCAAATTGTTGCTAAGTTCACTTTAAGTGTCCCAACTAGAATACCTCGCATGCCTCGTGCTTTATTTCACGTTCCTTTTTGTAGGACCAACTTTGGCAAGCACTCACCTGTACCTCGCCTGTCGCGTGCTTACAATGATCTCGTTACAGAACACGAAAATATCGATATTTTTTGTGATTCTCTTAACAGCTTTAAATGCAAACTCAGGGATCTGTTGTTGAACCTCGAACCATAGTCTAACTGATGTGATTTAGATTTAGTTTTAAGTTGTTAAGCCTAGATAGTTTAGTGCATTAAGGCAAAAATTGTAAAGCATGATGTGGTTGCCTATTATTAGGGTTACAATTAGATAATAAGTAAGTGTATGTTTCCACATAAAATGTAATATTGTGAACTCCGTTGGCAATCCTAAATAAATAAATAAATAAATAAATAAATTGGAATGCAAAGTATGTCTCAGATAGACCTGGGCTGCAATCTACAGGCGTTACAGTAACATAAACCTTCTCGCTCCTCTCACGACTAACGTAACATGCCGCAGCGACTCGTGGAAAAGTGGTGCTGCCATCTAGGCAGCACTGTTTTGCTAACAGTAGCTAACAGGAAGGCAGGCATGTATAATAGTTCTCACTATATATGCCGCGACGGGAACTTACACGCTTCTTATTACTATCTACTAATCTGCTAATTTTTTGTTCCGAGGAGGGTTCTCGTAATTATAATCCAAAAACATATTTTTTTTGACGTTCATAGCAATCACCGTTTTATGGAATTTTAGGTTCTACTTAATCTTAGGGGTTTCAAGACATACACCAAAATTCATGTTTCTATGTTAAATAGATTTTGAGTTAGTAAGGAGTCAAAAGTGGCTCCAATCAAAAAAATCGATATAAAAAAAACAAAAATCTTTATTCAGGTAAAATTATGAAAATAATATATTTATAGGGCCGGAATTTCCTAGCAAGTGAATATACACCTGTAACAGGAAATCCCGCTCTTCCACAGTAGCAACAAGTATTCAATATCACCCAAAGTAGACTTAAACAACATGCATTGATTAGTTACATTAATTTACAGATCTTTAAATAGTCTTTATTTATTTATATTTATTCTATATTCTTATTTATTTACTTTAGTTTAGTTTAATATAATATAACACACGCCAGTTCCTTTTGACTTTGAACTGGGCAGACACATGCATGCGTGTCTACTTTTCGTGTCAGTCTGATACATAAACCAGATTGCATTCAATCTTTTTGATTGTGAGATAAGTAAATCAGGATGATTTCAAAAAGCACTCGCAGCCTCCAGCGCCTGTTTATCGCAACAGAAAATTTCATAGATGCACTTTAATGCACTTCCCGGCCCGGGCACAAAGCACGAACTTGGTTGAATATTTACGGGTGCAATAATCTTGAGTGGGGCTTTGCTGTTATTACTGAGCTCATGTTATTTACGTAGTCGTCGCACTTAAGCAATAATGTAGCCTTATATTTATTTATTTATTTATTATTATTATTAAGTATTCATAAAGGTTAACAAACCTCTGTCAACTCGAATGTATCCCTTTGGCATAATAGTATTTTATACAATCGTTTCATAATGATATGTCCGAGTGACCTAAGTAAGGTACGAGATTTTAAGAGCTAATTATGTAACTATTGTATACAATACTTTTTCTACGAGTTAACTAGAATAATTGAAAAGTCAATTATCATCATCATCATATCAGCCGAAAGACGTTACGACGACACTGCTGGACTGGTCCTGCGCCACCCGCATCCAGCGGACTCCCGCGACCTTTACCAGGTCATCAGTCCACCTTGTAGGAGGGGGGGGGCTCGCCACGCCAATGAAAAGTCAATGTATGTAATCTATTGTACCATACTTTCAACTTGCACGTTGTCATTTCTTCTGCAGTACCGGCCAAAGAATTCTCATCACTGTCACTCATGATTATTTTTATAAGGTGTTTAATTAATAATTTGTTTAGTAGGTACAATCGAACATGAATACAAAACATTTGTATTCAAATTTTCAGAGCAAAGAAAAATATCTGAGACGTCCCGTTTCTGATTGGCCAATACTTATATATTTTTAAAATGTTTGGCTTATCACAAGGCAGAAGCGACGCAATAGCGTGTTTAAGTAGAGACAAATTTGCCAAGTACCGCGACGGTGTTACGTTACGAAACGCCTTCATTGGCAAATTTGCATTCAATCGAGTCTCCTTAAACAATGTCATACTTTATCGAAACATGAAGTTCTATTTTCAATTTTTTTATAGTTGACTAAACTGTTGTCTTATGAAAATATTACTTGAGTCGGAAGTGCCATAGACTATCCAACATTGAAAGGTGCACGATTATAGTTTGATCTATGAAGTCATAATAAGCAGATTAAAGTCGACGAGTAGAAAAACACATAAATCAATGCGACATTACGATTATGGGTAATAATTATCTATTGTGGCAGGGGGTGCAAAACAAAAATACAAAATTTATTGCTCATTAATAAATATTAACTTGCTTGCCAGAAATCGGAGGCACTAAGTTTCATGTTGCAGCCAAAATAAATGCCATAGACCAAGTAAGGGAGGAATAATAGGAAATAACTATATGTAGCAACTTTAACAACTTATTGGGATCCTTTTATGCGTGTATACCGTTGTGGCGTAATATGACTGGTTCATGCTAAATCGATTGCTTTTATGTATGTATGTATGTATGTATGTATGTATGTATGTATGTATGTATGTATGTATGTATGTATGTATGTATGTATGTAAGCACTTTATTGTACACAATAACAGGTCAAGGAATATACATGTCACACAATAGATCAAAGTACAAAGGCGAACTTATCCCTATAAGGGATCTCTTCCAGCTAACCTTTGAGCAATTGAGAGGAAGGTAGGTAGAACGAGATAGGCAAACTTATACCGTGTACAAAAACAGAGAAAATAAAGCAAATCCTAATTAGTATTAATTCTAGACAAATAAAAACATGCCAATACATATATAAATATACAATATAAAATATAATACACACTAACATATGTTACATATATATCGCAAATATACAATAAATAAATAAATACTATATTCAACCAATTCACAAGTCATTGGAAAGCCACAACTTCTTCAAATTCATCTTAAGTGACGCAACAGACTGCGACTGTCTCAGCGACAAAGGCAACTCATTCCACAATTTAACAGCGCGCGCAGTAAAAGATCTGGAGTATGTTCGCGTCTTTCTAGACGGTACAGCAAGAGTAAGGTTAGTACTCGACCGCAAGCGGTGGCCACTGCCGTCTGCCATATAACTAAACCGCTCAGAAAGGTAAGGAGGGGAAGTAGGGCTGAACAGTGTATTGAAAAGTAATGACAGGATATGCACATCCCTGCGCCGGCGAATCGGTAACCATCGAAGCTTAGAGCGGAATTCAGAGATATGATCATACTTGCGTAGACCAAATACATATCTGATACATACATTTTGTAGACGCTCCAGCTTATCAAGTAGCTCCTCGTTGAGGTCCAGAAACGCAATATCGCCATAGTCCAGAAGAGGAAGCAAAAGAGATTGAGTAAGGGTCAACTTGGTACGAAGAGGAAGGAAATTCTGGAGACGTCTTAGGGAGTGAAGGGATCTAAAGATCCTCTGACTCACCTCAGCTATATGGGGTGACCAAGAAAGCGTCTGGTCCATGGTGATACCCAAATTCCTGACAGTAGAGGAAAGAGGAATAGAAATTCCATCAAAAATAATGTCAGGCACCACCACCTCTGAGAGCTTATCTACATAGTAAGGACTACCAATAACAATCGCTTGCGATTTCTTCGCATTAATTTGTAAACCATACTTACACGCCCAGCAGCGTATAGATTCTAGGTTTCGATTGACTTCCGAAATTAATGCGGAGACATCATCCACAGTAGCCGCTGCATAAATCTGTAGGTCATCTGCGTAAAGGTGATATGATGTAGTTAGGGATTCGGTGATACTATTTATAAAAACAGAGAACAATAATGGAGAAAGCACCCCGCCCTGTGGAACGCCAGCGGAGAGTTCGCACCACTCGGACATCTTGTCATCGAACGTAACGCGCTGGCGCCTGCCAAAGAGGTAGCTGCGAAACCAGGATAAGGGAGTTTCATACATGTTAAGAGAGCGGAGAATACCTAGCAGAATATCAAAATCTACCGTATTAAAAGCACTGCTAAAATCAAGAAGAACAAGGACAGTGAGCTTTTTGGACTCGATATTGAGACGAATGTCATCGGTGACGTTAACTAAAGCGGTGACCGTGCTATGCCCGGGGCGGAATCCGGATTGGAAAGGATTAAACAAAGAATTTCTGTTAAGATGAGAAAGGAGACGACGATTAACATAATGTTCAATGATCTTTGACAAAACTGGGAGAATAGAAATAGGGCGGTATTGAGTGAAAGATACAGCATTAGGGATTTTGGGGAGAGGAATTACGTGAGCATACTTCCACGATGCCGGAAAGGTTCCAGTGGACAAGGAGAAATTTATAATATCCGAAAGGGTAGGAACAATAAAATCCGCCACGAGCATAAGCATATCCACACTGAGGCCATCGTCACCGATTGCCTTCGTCTTAATAGATTTGAGAAGGGCAAGCGTCTCCTGCGGTGAAATCAAACCAAATTCAAAGGGAGATAGGTCGGGGTGTGTAATATTGGCAAGAAGTGAAAGAGTGGATTGCTTAATGGATGGGTCAAGAGTAACCGGCGACGTGCTGAAATGTTTGTTAATAGCGTCAATGTCAAGAGTATTGGAAGAACATTGCTGAGTTTTGCCGACCCCAAGAGACTTTAAAAATTTCCACAACTTAGAAGGGGGACACTCCTCTATTGATTTGTGGATATGGAGGCGTTTTGCTTCCCTACAGACTTTGTTGCAGCAGTTACGTATGGAAATATACCTCCGGCGATTTTCTTCCGAAGGAACCAGCCGGAACTTAATACGAGCTCGATCGCGCTTGGCCATGTACTGTTTGATCTCCGGCGTGAGCCACGGTGCAGGAAAGTGTTTAACTCGCGTTGGTTTCAAAGGAGCATGCTTATCAAAAATCGCAAGCAATATGGCATTGAAAGCCCCTACTTTCATGTTAACATCGTCATGACGACCTACACTGCTCCAATCAGCATGTGAAACATCATCCCAGAGCGCTTCCAGATTTACATCGCGGAGATTTCTACGCATGATTATCTTCTGTCTCTTCTTCGGGGGACGAATGTTAAAAGAGGCGTAAATTAAGTCATGCTTTTATTAATCTGGCACAGTGTGAAATTTCGTTAGCAGCCTGTATTCGCTTTTTGCTGCCTAATTTAATTATACATACGATTCTAAAACAATAAATTGATGCTAATCGAATAACAGGTAACCGTTTTGTTGTACCCCATATGCAATAGGTATTAGAGTTATACCACAAGGTTAAGGGCAATCCCCTTCACACATCAATATGTGTTGTCCCAAAAGACGTTCGCGGGCAGACTGTCATGCAAAACCATGATAACAACCTTGCTCATTTCTCTATTGACAAAACTTTGGAGAAAATCATGGCTACTCACTGGCTCCCTAAAATGCGAAAAGATGCAAAGTTTTGTAAAAAAAAGTACGTCCGATCATGTTTAGCATGTAGTTACGCTAAATCAAGGGGAGGTAAGCGGCCAGGATTTTCGCATCCCAAATGAAGAAATTACAAATCATGCTTCCTTGACAACGGTAGTCCTGCACTGTTACCCAAGGTGCAAAACCTAATTAATTCGCGACACTCGGAATAACAAAATGGCGTTCGTACGTGCGTTGAATAACGGCGACCTAAAGACGGGTCGGGTATCAATCCGCGCGAATTTATCGTCCTATCTGCATGCCCGTCGGGCGCTGAATTATGCCCGTTCTTTCCGAGGGACAATTGGTGACGTACTTTGATTTAGTTTTGGGAGTCGGGTAATGTCGCTTTTTAGGGTTGTGCTACGGCCAAATGGCAAAAACGGTACCCTTATAGATTCGTCATGTCTGTCTTTCTGTTTGTCTGTCTGACTGTCCGTCCGTATGTCACAGGCATTTTACTCGAAAACTATAAAGTGTATTTGAATAAAAATTTGAGGATAGGTGTATTTTGTTAACCGCTACATAGTTATGTAATGAAATCACAAAAAAACATTTTTAGGGGTGCACTCCATACATAAAACTGAAAGTCAAAAAATATTTTTCATTGCATGCCCACGTGTGGCACATAAATCGATAGGCCTTCCAAAATCAATATAAGGTTTTTCAGCAATTTTTTTGATTAAGTGAATGAAGTCGTAGATAATCGCCCCAAAAGTCACTAAAATTGTGTCCCCCCCCCCCCCTCTAATTTTTAACCGTATATTTTAAAAATCATGCAAATAGGGCTTATTAAATTCTATGAGCGAAAATTGTTTTGAACAAGATCGGTTCAAATGTTTTCGAGATGTTTCTAAAAAACCGCCTTCCTTAAAGAAAAGGACGTAAGTGCCATAAGATTTCAGTAACGATATGACCTTATTAGTAGGCACGGAACCCTTATTTTGCGTGGTCCGACACGCACTTGGCCGCTTTTTGACCTTTTGATACGTATGTTTCTTAACACATTCAGTGTCAATTTCGAAGCGCTACGCTCGTAGCCAATGCCCTGTGTTCGCGCCGCTTCGTTAACTAGTTTTAATATTTAGTCTTAAGTACACATTAATGACACTTACACCCTTGTATTAACGTTCACTTTGGCTTGTATTCCTTTCACCTATCAAGACACTCTGATATCACGACATAGCTGTAGTAACCAATCACAGACACTCTCACACACACGTCACACACATACGTCACAGCCACGCCGCGCTTGACATTTTTGCATTCCGCATCCTAGACGAACGACATACAACCTCTGTAATTTTAAAGGAAATTATAAGCATTTTCGAAGATCCAGAGTTTCAATCATCTTCTTGTTCCTATACGGAACACCCTGGTTTTCCGCTTAGTACTAGAGATTTATAATTGAGTCTTTGTTTGATTGCAAGCTGTGTTTACATGTTAGTAAATAGTTATACATTCATTCATTATATTTAAGATTCAAAATCTTGTCGGTGGAGCAATTTCCATTCCTCTCTGTTCTCAGCTATTGTTTTGACCTCTTGATACGACGCGCCGTTTACTTTTTCTTTTATTTGGTCCATAAAAGATCTTCTTGGTCTCCCTCTCTTCCTCTTTCCCTCTATCTATACATTAAGTTATACATTAAGTGTAAGAAAATGAAATATATATAAGTATCAATAATAACTGTTGGTAAACCTTTAAATAAATAAACAGAGTAAAGCCTACTACCAGAGCGGCCACCTAGTGGGTGATAAGTGTTCATCCTAATTTGAAACATAAGAAATTCTCGTTGAAATAAAAATACCCAATCAATGGCAATTTCATACATGGAGTAAGTATTTTTTTCTTGAACTACATATTTATATACTAAACCTTTCTTATTTCGTTTAATAACTAAGTTCTTAAATGAATCTGAGTGTACTTAAGTAATTTTGAGTCAGCGCCAAACAATCATATAAATATTAAACCTTTTTTATTAACCTTAATAACTAAGTTCTTAAATTAATCTAAGTGTACCTAAGTAATTTTGAGTTGGCGCCGACTCAAAATTAATTAGGTACACTTACTTAGATTCATTTCAGAACTTAGTTATTAAACTTTATTATTATTTTTTTTTTTTGGTTTATTATTTTTTGCTTTTCAGTTTTTTTCGGCGGTTTAATTTTTTTGATACAAAGTTTTTATTTTTCAACTTTCTGTGGCTTACTTTAGTTAATTAATAACTAAATTACTAGTTACTTACATGCAATATTTGTGTGTTTACTCTCTGCATATATTATGTGGTCATACATTTCAATCAGTAAGTGAACAATCAATCATCCTCTGTTTTCCTACTACTAGGGTTGGAATTTTTATTTAAAATTGATGTGGGACCACCTTCGAGGTACCCTTTGTAATAAAAAAAGAATTATCAAAATCGGACCACTCTCTGAAAAGTTATGCGTGGTCATACATAAAAAAATATATATACGCGTTGACTTGAGAACTAGGGATTGCAATCCGGTCCGGCGGATCCGGTAATCCGGCCGGATCCGGTACTTTTTGGCGGCCACCGGATCCGGTAAAATTCCAATTACCAAATTACTTGTACTTAATACTTTGATTTAGCATTTAAGAGGGTGCAAACATTTCGTTACAACTCGACCTAGTCGCGATCGCCTGCGCGTGGCCCTGATAGCTACCCACACTACGATATTATTGTGTGCGTGCCGGTTTGAGTGCTGCCGGCCGGTTGGACCGACTCTCTTGATCATTGTTATACTTTTACTTTATAGTGAGCTAGGAAATAAAAATCAGATGAGTTTTAAATGTTTCTATTTTATTAAACTTACGCACTTATTTACATACCATAAAACTAGTGCCTATGCCAAATCTTGTTATTAGGTGTCAAAGCGGAGCCCGAGCTCCATTATGGCACAACTGGGAATAACGGTAGGGATGATGATGACGCACTTATTTACATACCATAAAACTAGTGCCTATGCCAAATTTTGGGATTAGGTCTCAAAGCGGAGCCCGAGCTCCATTATGGCACAACTGGGAATAACGGCGGGGATGATGATGACGCACTTATTTACATACCATAAAACTAGTGCCTATGCCAAATCTTGGGATTAGGCGTCAAAGCGGAGCCCGAGCTCCATTATGGCACAACTGGGAATAACGGTAAGGATTATGATGACGCACTTATTTACATACCTACCATAAAACTAGTGCCTATGCCAAATCTTGGGATTAGGTGTCAAAGCGGAGCCCGAGCTCCATTATGGCACAACTGGGAATAACGGTAGGGATTATGATGACGCACTTATTTACATACCATAAAACTAGTGCCTATGCCAAATCTTGGGATTAGGTGTCAAAGCGGAGCCTGAGCTCCATTATGGCACAACTGGGAATAACGGTAGGGATTATGATGACGCACTTATTTACATACCATAAAACTAGTGCCTATGCCAAATCTTGGGATTAGGTGTCAAAGCGGAGCCTGAGCTCCATTAGGGCACAACCGGAAATAACGGTAAAATAAATAAAAAAACAATTCATAGGATACAGAGGTTTTGCTATTTGGAACATTCTGTTATATACATACACTGGCCATCTCATTATCAACATAATCAATTGACCCATCCTCCATTAAATTTGTCGAATTTCACATTTTTTTTCTGTCTGTGAATAAAGATCATCATTACCACAAAAAGTAATTGCCAAAAACATTGGTTTCTTTTGAAAAGTACATGTCCTAAGTTTCATAACCGGAGGTTTAAATACCTATAACGTTTTCCATGAAGCTACGGTAGCCTAGCGGTTCAGGCATGCGGCTGTCAAACAACGGTCGTGAGGCTTGTACCAATGAGTTTTGATAGTTACCGTTAGCTTTACGGTGAAGGAAAAACATCATGAGGAAACCTGCATACATCCACGAAGAAATTCAAAGGTGTATGTGAAGTCTCCAACCCGCACCGAGCCCGCGTGGAGACTACTGCGCGTTCCATCTCATCCACGAGAGGAGGCCTGTGCCCAGCAGTGGGACGTTATATAGGCTGATTTATTATTAGTAACATGGTAAATATTTGGTAACATGGTGACTTACCTTTTAACTTGTCGGGCCGAGGTAGGATCTGATTTTTTAATCCCAAATAATTTTCGTTTATTCCCCATTTCTATAAAAAGTAATATCACTTTAGTGCTTGGAGAAACAACAAAATAAACAAACTTCCTTAACATGTAAAATTACTTACCAACCAAGTATCAATCTGAAGCGGGCGCACTACAGCTTAATTACGCAGGTGCATGTAGCGTACGCTCGGTCACCGACCTTTGCGCGGCGACGAGAGCGATACGTCCGTTCTCTGGGAGCGCCCGGCGCGTAATGAATTGAACGACGCTTACGCGCGCGGTTATATAGTGGTTTTTAAAAAATGGTCTAAATTAACTGGGTCACCCATAAGCATTAAAAAAAATCACGTCATATTAAACAAGGCCCGTAGTTTTATAATAAAATGTTATATTTCCAAAACATCAACATATACCTCAATAAAAAAATGTTTAACCTAACCGAATTAGACATTTTGTAGTATCATTTTTTTATAGGAAAACAAATATTTTAGTACTAGTGCGTCTACTATGTACTAAAAGACTATATATCCTATTGTAAAAGGCAAAGATTAATACGTTTTTGAAAGTTTAATATGGAAATATTCTACCTAAAAGATAGCTCTGACGCGTATTTTTGGAAAACACTCCAAAGAAAACCTGGTTGTTTTCAATAACCGTATATAGAATTAGAATTACAGCTCTGCTATGGTCTAGAATAAGAGTGTATCTATACAAAACAGAAGTTTACTATGATAATGTAATCATTTGAACGAAAATATGGCCTGTGAAAAAGCCTTACGTTAGCGAAAATACAAAATTTTTGTTTGCACCGTCTTAAGACGATTAAAAGTTCCTTGTTCCTTTCCATTAAAACATTTTACTTATTTTTTTCAAAAAAAAAGTCATTTTGTTTTTATCATAACATAAGACAGAGTTACCCTATGTTCAAATTGTTCATGCGTAACTATAAATAGGTTAAGGCTGAATGTTATTGAAGCAGATGCTCAATTTGACTTATTACTGTGAGTAGTGAGACTGATGTTGCCTTAATAAAGTTGATTTTTAGCAATAAAGCATTGTTTTATTACATTATTTGCGATAGTTTGTCTACTCTTAAACCAGTAAACAAGACAAAACGCATAATATTGCATAAACACGATGAAAAACTCTAATCCGGCCGGATTGAGAATCGGACCGGATTGCAATCCCTATTGAGAACCTCCTCCGTTTTTTTCGTCGGTTAAAAATGATGAATCCTTTAGGAATCGACGGCGACAGAACTTCTCAAATAGAGATTTCGAATTCTTGGGAAGCATTTTATACGGCCAATTGGGACCTTGTGATATACAGGGTGTAATTGTTTACGTGATACAAAATAGCAAAATGTGAATGTATCCATGATTCTGAGCACCTTTTATTATGGGACCAACTTTGTGTTATGCAAAAAAAAACACATGTTCATACATTCTCGTCAGTCTAAAATGAGCACAGTGTATGAAATAGTTGGATTTTTTTGGCATAACACAAGAATCATGGATACATTCACATTTTGCTATTTTGTATCACATAAACAATTACACCCTGTATATATCACATTACACACAATTAATAGGCCTGCGTAGTATTTATTCAATGTCAAATGTAGAACATGTAATTGAAGATGATTTGACCCTGCCAATGTGTTTTCTTAAAGAGTGTCGATCAGAAGTCTGGAGGCCTATTTTTGCTTATCACTTTGCATCTGTTTCGGGTTAAAATATACTTCGCTCTCACGCACACAGACTTAATGTTTCAAAACGAGCGCAAATATATCAAACTGTAATAATAGAAGTAAAGCAATGAACATAAAGGCCCTGCTGGGGATAAGTACTGTATCCACAATAATGTCCACATTCTAAATGAACACGTCAAAACAAGCGAATCCCAATCGGCGCCACGGAGCCAGCGGTGACCTATGGGAATACCCATCACAAGTTGAGACGCCGAGCGAGTTAACTGGCAGCCGCCCGGAGACCAACTTTAATTGGACTGCGCATGCTATTCCGAGGGACGATTGTCTTGTAAAACAAGACAATCGTTCGTGCTGCGGTATGCTCCGTACCACGAAGCATGTATAGGTTTACTTTGTACATGGATATTAGAACAGAAGGATGGAATCGATTCTCGGAAGAGCAAACTACGTGTTGGGCATAAATCAAACAAATGCAATGAAGTAGAATACTAAAGCTTAGGTATTATTAACTTTCAATAGTTCAAAGCAAGTATAGTAAAAGTGCAGTGCTTTGTTTTACTTAAAATGTAGGTACTTAAAACAAACCAATTTAACTTTACTTAAATTACATACTTTTCTTACATTTATAAACACAGTCACCACTTGTAGTGCTACGCCGTAGTCTGTAGCAGCTTAATGTCTATATTAGTATGTAGCTGAAACCATCCGTACAAGTTTCAAGCATGAATGTCGTCATTGACGCTGAATGGGTTTACCCGTGAATTGCCGACAAACTTTTAATAGAATATCCCTTCAACTGCGCTGTATCAAAGATTTTCACTTCACCAACAATTCATTTGGTCGAACAGTTGATACAAGTTTATATGGGTTTTCATTTTATTAATAAGTCATTTCATAGGTGTGTATTATATTACACTTACGCACATTACGCAATGTTTCATATATATTCAGTAATTTTAATCACCTAAGACAGACTTCGCGTAAAATTATTTCAATATGTAAGTAAGTAATATTTTGTATACAAAACTGCTCGAGTTTTTAAATTAAACGCAATTGAATATTCAGAAGACCAGTTACTAAAATGCTTAGCCATAAAATAAAAAAGGGTAATAACTCATAGATAACCATGAAAATGTTTTTTCCCAATGGCTCGCAATTCTACCTAAAACTCCTCCTCGCTTCGCTCGTCGTCGTACCTAACGGAGAACTAACTGCCTTAGGTAGCATGCCGATACGGTTCATTTATGTGTGAATGTAATATAACTAACTTTGTCAATTTACCTTTTTACCCGACTGCCCGAACTATAAGAGGGTTATTTAAGAACTTAAGTTAAACTTAACATTAGCTTAAAATGGGTAACCGATTGTATAAAATTATTTTCCCGGATTTTTATAATAAAACATTACATTATATTTGTTTCATAACTAAATAGATATATTGAAGATCCTTTGAAAAAGAATTCATATAATTATAAGGTGGAAGTAGATATATGAATAAACAGTTAACACATTGAATAAATAGACAGCGATCTTGTGAAATTTATAATCGATCAAGTAATATTCGTTGAATAGTTTTTCTAGGGAGTAGCAAATGTAAGTCGATAATGGGTTAACGAATACCTAAGGGAAAAACCCTACCAAAGTTTAACGGATTTCAATTTTTTGTGTATAATACAATATGTAATACGTATGTGTATTTATTGCAAGTGCGCAATTATTGCATAAAAAGATACGATTGAGTAGAAAAAACTCATTTTTTAAATTTAGACACAGTTAGCTGCATTTTACGGTAACCGAGGTGATATAAAACTAGTAGTAGCGTTGCTGAGCGATGCCTCAGACGGACAGACGGACATGGCGAAACTATAAGAGTTCCTTGTTGACTACGGAACCCAAAAACTATGACATTTATGTTTTTTCTCAGACAATCTCACGGGCAAAGAGCTCTTCCCAGTAGAAAATACCCGAGCAAACACAATATCCCTGCAACAGTGAATGAAAAACTTGATCCATTTAGAACTATTCCATGCATGTCCGGAATATTCCGACTGTAGACTAACCGTCTCAAATAGTTTAAAAATTTTACAGCGCCGTAAAACTCTGCAGTTTTACGAGGGACCTCTGGACTCGCGATTGAAGTGTTCTGTGGAATTGATCTGCTGTAGTGTTATTGAATTTAAACTGTTTTGTAATAAAATGTTGGAACTGAAGAATGGGACCGATTTATGTGAATACAATATTAAGAACAAGCTTACTAGGTACGCTTGCAACTGCGAAGTTACCAAATATAATAGGAACTTTGTTGAAAAAAAAACCGTTATCTTCATTGTACACATTATCCTAAAAAATTACATTATACAGGCTGTACCAAGGGAAACATTACTATTGAAGATAAAATGGAACCGAACCTACCACATGTCTGTTTTCCTGTGTAAAGATGCCTATTGGATCAGGAAATGATAAGGCATAATTCCTCCTAAAATATAGGGCCACCGTAAAATTTGATTCAAGTTAGATCTATTCCCAAGTGAGAGAAGAATTTTGAATTTTATTTTGAATAAATCAATGTAAGGAGTCAATGAAACACACATTAAACTAATCCCATACTAAGCTTGTGTTATGAGTGCACCAGATGACGGTAATTGTATTAGATACAAATACTCAAAGACATAGAGGATAAGGTTACGCAATTATCCGACAGGTCGTCAAAATGAGGTCTCATAGCCATTATGACGCAACCTACTGATTACTGGACCTTAAATATTTATCGTGAAAATTACCTGTCAAACAACACTACACCTTGTAAACCGTCGTTGTCATAAAAAGAGACCAATTCTGCATTAACACAGAATACATTAAACTGCCACCCCATGCATTATCAAAACAAAGTATACAAAATAGGGTAGACAGACTTATGCTAATGGGAACCAATTTGTTCGCCTAATACCACGCTGAATTAAAAGAGCATATGAGTTCTTGTCTTCTGATGCTCTAAAGGCCTTTTTGAATTAGGCGTTCATCCCATACCAAACATTTAAGCCGGCGACGGCTTTGGCCAAACATTGGTGTAGACGCCTGTTTAAAAAGCATACTGAATAATTCGATACACAGTTGAGTTACATCAGTATAATATAGTGTCGTAGAGTGTAAACATGTACTCCTTGTATCTCTTAATGTCGTCTATGATTTATTTTTCCTTTGTTTTGTTCCCTGTATCAAATACTTTATGTACTTCATGTGTATTATTAATTTTATAATACCCACTACTGGTACTATTAAATGACAAAAAGGAAGTTGTTGTTAAATATGTCAATCGTTTTGTTTTTAACCACCGACACAAAAAAAGAGGTGTAAGTTTGACGTGTCTGTGTATATACTATACTATACGAAGTGCACTCGTACTCATCGGTTCTCATGCCAAGACAGAACAAAATCGGTGAGGCCGGCAACCCCTTTTCACGCTGAGTTATGTATAGTGCTTATCTCAAACATGCAATGAAATAAATAGAAAAAACTCCAAGAAACATCAGTTTACGTGGCTGAACGCCGTGATGCTGTAATTGTGGAATGGAAATTAAAAAAGAATGGAAATTGAAACGCCATTACGGACATCTCGTCTCGCTCTCACTGCGCCCGAAACGTGACACTATGAAGAACACAACGTCAATATTTCATTGCATGTTTGAGAAAAATCTTTTGAAGGCGGGGGCTGCTGGTTGCAGCAATGACGGGGCATAGCGCTGGTTTTATAACGAACATTTTTAATTAATATTTAATTATCATGCTTGCTTGTGTGACCGACTGGTAACTCATGCTACTTTTAATCTGGAGGACATCGTGGGTTCGTGTCCATGGCACTAAATTTAAAATTAAAGGAAATATTGGAAAAAAAATGTTCTGACCCGGATTTGAACTGGCGACCACAGGCATACATAGCCCGTCGTTTCTAATAAACTGAGCTATCGGAACAATCCATTTTGAGACATTAGAACTTTCAATCAGTTCCTTCTTACAACGCCTTAGGGAGGTGTGTAGCGACATCTACCTAGATGACTTAGACTTTCATAATAGCATTAGGTTTATAAGAAAAAAAAAAAAGATTTTTAACAGTATCTTTTGTTATAAGAAAACAACGTGAGGTTGTTGAGACTGGCCTAAACTAAACGCGGTCTAGTTCTCTGCTCTGTCACTTTCGTCGAACTAGCGCCTACGCCAAATCTTGGGATTAGGTGCTTAAGAGGACGCCGGGAACACGGAGGATAGCATCATTATTAATATTAGTCATGAATAAGAACGGGTACGGCCTGCTACTGTGGGTTGGCGAAGTGCGTGTAGTAGGAAGTTTGACAACTGTACGAGTACAGCATGACGCGCGGATTAGTGGAGTGTTGAGAGACAGCTCTGAGCGCAAGTGAAGGGCTGTCGCGGGTGTTTAAATAAGTTTATAATATGTACATAAGCTCCTCAGTACGGATATAGATTTAGACGTACCACCTACTTATTAATACCTGTACAGTAGCGATGCGCGACTTCGAATGATTCGAATAATCGAATAATTAGCGATTACCAATATCAATAATCGATTATGAAATGTCATGTCTAGTGTGCGGAGTTTCGGTGGCAAATTTCACACAGTGGATAATGGAGTCGTTTTTATGATTAACTTTTTAAGATTTGAATAAATAAATTATTCATTTACCTGAAGTTCTTAGTATGACATTAATTAGGTAGGTACTCATCCCGACTGTTTAGGTAACATGTTTCTCCGTATGTAATAAGTAAAAATAAATAAATTTATTAAACAATGTTTACCTAAATACTTGTGTTATTTAGTAGTCCTGTGTTATCGTGGTATAAGTGGTTAATGCTCACAAGATAATTTATAAGGAGTATTATGCAAAATTAATCTTTTAATCGTTATTCGTTTAATCAAAAAAATAGTTAGGTGACTCCATTTACCTCTGTGAAATTTGCCACCGAAACTTCGCACACTAGCATGTCTATTACTAATGAGTAATATACTAATGTTGATAATCGAATAACGACTACTAATTAGTAACTACTATTGGTAAGCAATAGATAAGCTCGTCCTCTTTGGGATTTATTTGTCTCTAGTCGACTTCGTTCAGTTCAACTAAATCAATTCGACTTGGTTCGAGTCGACTCTGCAATCGAATGATTATAAAATGAGTCAAATAAGTCGAATGATTATTATAATCGACTAATCAATTTAGTATTATTTAAAGTCGCGCATCGCTACTTCTGAGCCTGCAATCATTTGTAAGAATGAAAATACCAAGAAACGAGCCGGAATATAACAAACTCTGAGTTATTCGCTAATTTTAAAGCTATAACTGTAACTTACTTAAACATTTAACTGGACTGGAGATTTCCTTTCTTCTCTTCTACCAAACGGGACTCTGTGAACAGACAGATTACTTCCCTTCAGAGCCCGGTGACTTTCACTAGCGAACGACGTCATAAAAGAGATACCGCTACTCGGCGTGTGACCAATGTTGCAATGATTACTATTTTACAACTCGGCTGCACTTGCACACACAATGAACATCTAATCCTCTCGAACGGTGTACAATTATGAATTTATGAGTTTCCAAAAGATATTCAAGCAAGAGGAAGCAAGAGGTCCTGGGTTCGAATCCCGGAAAGGGCAAACATTTATGTGATGAGCATGAATATTTGTTTCTGAGTCATGGATATTTTCTATATATTTAAGTATTTATATCTATTATATATATTATCGTCGTCTAGTACCCATAACATAAGCCTTACTGAGCTTACTATGGGACTAGGTCGATATGTGTAAGATTGTCCCCTTATATTTATTTATTTATTTATTATTCAATAAACAATATCGTAGTGTCAAAGCCAGGGCAAAAGTGAAAAGTTAAAGACAAGCAAAAATTTGTGGCCATGTAAACAGTAAGTTATTTTGTCGAGCTAATTTAGACTTTATAGACACAGAATTTATCGACTTTAATAAATTACATTTCGAATGTATGTTTAAATTCGACGTCTGTTCTTATAACTTGGGCCACAAGCAGACAGCACCTTGTGTTGATGCGATGCAAACTTCGCGTGGTGTCGCTTAAAATTATCGGCAGCGAGAACCCGCGCGAAGTTTTGGCGCCGCCTGCTCGGTAATACAACAATCGGGGGAACTTGGAGAATTATTGTCGTATATTAGCAGATGGCGCCTCTGAGATTAGAGTTTAATATATGTTTTAATTGCTCGTCTGCGATTTGAGCCAGTTTAATCTATTGTGTTCGGATTTCTATGTTTTCGAAAGCTTTCAAACGGGAAAGAATTACAGAAGAGTCATTCGATGCATTGCGGATTTTTTGTTAAAAGTGACATTACATTGTTCCAAAAATTTTTACTTGCAACTTTGTCGATGTGTGACCTCCCATATCAATTTCCATCTTCTTAATCCAGATCGTAAACTATCAACGTCGAAGATATTTTACACAACAAACATTGTTCATAAATGTACTGAAATATTTTAGCCACTTACGTATAGCTCTCAAGCCAATCCTATAATTATCTTTTCTTATCTTATCTAGGCGAGGGGCCTTTCGGATAGACTTCGATCCAGAGTGGGGTCTTTTGTGCAATTGCCCTCTCCTTTATGCTCGTTTATCATTTCGACAAACCAAATGATGCAGCTCACCGGAGTACCTTGTATTCCTTTAACCCTATCCTATACTATTAAACGAGCAACATTTGCATTTTATTTTGTTTGTTACGAATATTGGGTCAAAAGATTTCTATCAGACTTAAATCTCCATTTAATTTCCAAGAAAATTCAGAATTGCAGTCACAACGCCTAGCAAAGGTCGATCTCTCAGGTACTGTTAATAATAACAGCTTTGAAAATTAGTCAGTTGGCCTATTTTATTATTACTTTGTTATTTTGCCTAGGACACTAAGAGCTGTTTCCCACTGACGTCCAGTTATTTGCGGATATGGTTTTCTGCAGGATCCAGTTTTCTGTAGTATTCGTGCAGTATCCCGCAAACAGAATGCTTGTGTGAACGTTACTAAATATATTAGCACGTATACTACTAAAACCCGTCAGTCGGAAAGAGCTCTTACGGCCCGGCGCGGCCATGAAATTGCACGAATTGCGGTGTGGCAGACGTTTTAACTGTTCATTGCGCGGTCGAAACGCGCAACGCACTGTGGTTAGTTGGGATCACACGCAATGAATTAATAAACCGCTATCGCTGCCGCCACCGCGCAATGTCGTGGCTGGGCCGTTTTCATGCTTTAATATACCTAAGCTTTCAACCTAAATTTGAGTAGGTACCTACAGCTAATAGGAATATTATCGGTTGAAAATGTACTAATCAGAAACCTGTGCTAAGCTAGGCCTAACTGCCGCCTGACTCGCCCAGATAGAGCCGCTCATGGACTGGATGTAATTCGATCCATTGTCCATCCAAGCCGAAAAGGACATTACAATACACGAGCAGGCCTAATACGTACTAAATGAACTGAAGTCCTTTAAGCGGAAATAGACTCCTAAGGCGGTAATATTATAATATTAATAATTCGGTAAGCTGCCTTGTGGTAATACAGTACTTTCTAGCTGGTCTAAATAGACAGACATGCAGATGTCCTTGAGTATAGATTCCATGGATAATACATGCAAGGCAATACAAAGACTGCCTCTTGGGGGTAATGACGGTGTAACGAGCGTTAGGTCAAATGAACTGTCATATTCCCAAACAAAAAATTGCGCGCGTTAATTGTCAGTTTTTGTACGGGAAAATAAAAAAAATTGAGGAAAATGCAGGCAGTAGGTACTTAAAAACCTCATAATTTTCCAATTAATTCTCTTAACAACTACGCATCATCAATTCTAATCTTAATAAAAAATAAAAATAAAAACGCTCAAGTGCGAGTCAGATTCGCCCACCGAGGCTTCCGAACTTAATTACAAATGAAAAGTTTTCATATTTTTCCCTGTACTTGTATAAGACGATATTTACTTGCTAAATTTCATAGGTAGTTCTAGGTCAACGGAAAGTTCCCTATTTTGATTCCCTTGAGAGTGTAGAAATATACTTTTTTTCGGCATAAACGGCCGTATCTTTTTTTTACACTAACTTAAAGAAGTTTTTTTTTTTTCACAGCTTAAAGGGACTGTACTTAGATCTGAGTATATATCTATGCGAGCGTTCCCTAGATAAAGGAGACATACAGACAGAAGGACCACAAAGTGATCCTAGGGTTCCGTTTTTCCTTTGAGTCTAGGGTTCCTAAAGAAGATATCAGGTACCGGTTCTTTTCGTTTATATTGTTTGCACCTTCCATATTGTATATAAGCGATATCATAAAGTACTGTTTATGTTTTAAGTACCTTTGTCAGAAACGTGGTAAATACACATAGCGTCTGGTGACGTAGTTAAGCTTTAAGACTACTGGGTGTTGTTTTACGTATGGGGCCGGCCACAATATGTCCAAGGCACGGCGCCGGCGCACGGCGTGAAAACCTACAGCGCAATGTGGGTCCTATGTCTATCAAATTAAAAAAAACCTATTCTACCGACTCTCAAGGTTTCCGATGTTTGAACACTGACAGTGCTGAAGGATTATACATTATTCGTTTCGGTCATAGAGTACATTTGCGATGGCAAGAATCTGTGATTGATAAGTTATACGAAAGGTTACGTTAGGCTACTGAATATATATATTAGACAAAAACTTCCTGTTTGGTATAGTGGTATAGCTACAGGTCGATTCACAAGAGCTGGCACGAATGAATTGACCAAAAGTAATGACACTTGTCACTGCGAGTGGCAGTGTGAGTGCCGTTCTTATACAGGGGCCTCCTAATATTTTGTAAACATGTACCTCATCCGTTTTCGTTATTCAAGAAAAATCAATCATATTATTATTATCTTCAGCAAGTATCATGTTAATCCTTTTAGTAATTATTATTAAAGTCCTTTGTAAATAAAACGTATATATATTTTTCTGACTTAATTTCATGCCAAGAATCGAGAGGTGATGGCCTGTTCGAATTGTGAAAAATCTAAAAAAAGGACATAGCGTTGTCTAAAACACAATTATCATAATCACTTTTTGCATCAACCTGTATTTTATAATTATGTGATGCACACATAGACATTATCATTCACTCGTTCAATTCATTCGTGCCAGCTTTCGTGAATCGACCTGTACCTAGAGGTAAGAGTAGTGCTGCTCCCAAGATACGAGTAAAAAGCGAAAAACTGTACCATTAGGTTCAAACTAGATTTTTAGCCGTCGCTACATACATACACAAACAAAATCTCGATTCGAGGTAAATAACGCAGTATAATTATATTGAGCCATGATTGTTTTATCTTGGTTGATGATGAATTCACAGAAGTTTAGTTTTTAAAAGTTTAGCTAATCTTTAATGACCGCCATTTTCAATAGCTCAGCACTGGCCCATTAATGCTCGTAATTGGCCATTAATACAGAAACTTGGTCTTGTTTACAAACTCGATCGCAAGTTTTATTAATTGTATTGGTTGTTGCGTAATACTTAATTACTGTTTAGCCCTTTGCTGATTTCTTGCTAACTTTTTATTGGTTTTCGTAACACGATTAGGGCGGGCACACGCAACATGGATCGTTTCTTGCAAAATAAATAGTTTATTTACTATTATAAAATTTCTTTTTAGAATCGTGATGTTATACGTATGAGTTCTATGGAATTAATTTGTTTACAATATTATTATACATGTAGTTGATGTAGTAAATGTCATTCCGTGTCTTATGGCATACTCGTTACCCTATTGCAGGGACTGCTAATTTGCATAATGCACATTATCAATTCACAATTTTATAGAAAACTCCCGTGTGAATCAACATTTTAAAATAGTATTTCCGATCTAAACTTACATCACGAGAGATTTCAAACATCCCCTTGTATAGTGAATTTTATAAATACAACATTAACTGAACTATGAAATGACAAGTCTCTCGTTGAACTAAGTTTATCAGGAATCCCCTTGTTGCGTGTGTTTGATCTCATTTATCATTCTGCAAGTTACGTCGTTAATATTCGGCACAGCCTCCGCAATCACTGATACCGTGCGAGATTATTGTTCATGTGTCGCTTTGGTTTTGACTGACAATGTGGAAACATGTACCTAGTCAGGTACCTTACAAAAATATCTATATAGAGACTTTATTGTTACTGACGTTTAAGGCACATGAGTAGATATTTTTGAAAGGTTGTCAGTATAGATATTGGAGAACTCGACTGTACCCACAGAAAATGTGTATGAACTTTAATATTATATAATTTATATAGAAAACTCCCGTGAGTAGAGATATTAAAATATAATGAAATGGGTCGTGCGACTTTGAGGTCGCATATCCCTCTATATGTTTTGAACCAATACGTGATCCTTGTTCGTGAGTACTCGCGATGCCTCAAAGTTTCCTTAAATTTTAATATGAAAGTTACGTAAATAAATATAATTATTAAGGCGATGACCTTACGCAAATCGGACTACTAAGCTCTGAAGTAAGGCGTCTGAACTAAGTATAAGACGATAGGGTTTTTTTTTTAAAGAAATAAGGGTCAAAACATATTATTCATAATACATAATTGCCAATTAATGATTGATTCATACTATTCTAGAAATTAAGCGATATAAAATCGATTACCTACTGCAATATACCATCATGGTTATCATTGACATTATCGAAATAATTATGTAAAATTCTCAAAAGCGTAATTAATGAATGACATTGCACGTAACAGAACATGATATCCTGATTTATATTCTGTGCTTTTTTCGCGACGATTTTAATAGATACGGTAGATCAAATACAGACTGTTATAAAATATTATTGCCTACTTGATTTTTATCGTTACGGACAGGAAAACAATACTTTATTCCGGGCGAATCCTCCCTAACAAACTATTTACTTTATTAATTATGCCATCTTCCGTACGCCGTATCTCTTCTACTAATATTAATGTCATTTGGTGTGATTGGTGTTTACTATGGTACTAAATGATTAAATACAATCGGAAAATATATTGCATGAAATAACAAGGCATAAGGAAGTCTCATACTTGTATCATGTATGTTTGGATAAAACTGTAGATTAAACATAGTCTTATAATCTTGGTTTTCGGTATGTATGAATAGTTTCCCAATAGGCATGTTGACTGATAGTAAAACGTTCTTTTAAACAAGCGTAGCGAATAGATACGAGGCTGGCAATCCCTTTTGACGCAGAGGTATGTACAATGGTTTTCTCAAACATGCGCTAAAATAGAATAAAAAAACGCCAACTTTTTTTAATGGCTGATCGCCGTGTCTTTGTCTCACGAATTGACAACATTTCATATTTTCATGTAGGCCATTTTATGATTTAGTTCGCTAGAAAATGTTTTTTTAAGCGGCACGTGTTTTTTTATTTCTCGTTTAATTGTAATTTTCATTCAAAACTATCAAATTGAAAAGTAGCGAATTCCAGAAGGTTGTAAGTAAATTATGACGTCAATACTACGACTCTGTATGGCAGTTTGGACACCTTTCATATGGCAGCCATAATACTGACGTCACACACGGTGAAAACCACTTTTATACGTTTTCGCGATTTTCTTAAAAGCGAGCAGGAAAAAAACACAGAAAACTACTTTATTACGTCCAGATAACATAATTACCGAAATGGTTTTCGATTTAGGCGTCATTACATATTTTGAAATATTGTCAATTTATATTGAAACAAAAGAAGGTTGCTTTACAGACCTATGCCAAAAACGGTATGTTCGTTTGATATTTGTAAGGAAATAGTAACTAGTGACGTCGTTATATTATATGGTCAGTGTCCATTTTTGTGCAGACTTCTGATTATTTGCGTGAGTTTTGTTTAAATTGGTAATTTAATAATAATTTATGATTACTGCTGACGTGACAACTACTGTATTTTCACAGTTTCAGATGCGACCATATTTGGATACACATATACACTCAAGAGCAATAAACTGGTACACGTACTTTGCAGTCAACCTTTGTTTTCTATTATTTGTGTGGATCGTTCAATTGTTTGTCATGACCAAATCTTTGTGTTTGAGAAACTCAATAATCAGCAACCGTTTCAACTGTTCAAACCTCGTAGATCAAAACTCCTAAAATTAATCAAGGTTACGTAGGTACAAAAACGTCCCGGTGAACAAACACAAGCAGTCATTACCGCTGATCACGGGGGCTGGCAAGTGGTCTATTGTTGTAACCCCTTCCCTAGGGACCTAGGGCACAACCCTAGCGCGGAGCGTAGTGCGGTTGCTGAGGATTGGCGTTGGTAAGAAAAGCGTCCTCCATTTTTTTAATAATTTCATTCCTAAGCCAAATAATATCAGTGTGCTGAGCCTCAGTTTCTTCGCATGCAACAAGAAGATATTCAATAGGTTTATTGAAAATACATGCCCTGAATTAGGCTCCAATTTAATTCATAGGCACTAAACCGAATAAATAAGTTTTATTTTTCTCTTAAATTATCGTAAAATATTTTACTGACCATTTGCTCAATATAATATAGCGAGTATAAAATATTCTCCGATTTGGCAAATACCAAATGTTCAGAAAGAAAACAATCGTTTGGTATGTGTATAATAGGAGACGGATGCTTTATTAACGGAAATAAATGTAACCTAATAAGAATCCTATAAACAAATGTATTACTTTCTGTTACCTAATGGTTTAAGCTATTGATACACCGACATAACCCTACAACATAGGTCGTACTATTCCAGGTTACTAGCGGGGTCAGGGGTGCTAAGAATCTCCGGCGAAGATCCGGCTACCACCACCGACGACCCCTGGCCCTGGCAACCTACAACACGCGCACACTGCGGACCGATGAAAAGATAGCGGAACTGGAGGAAGGATTGAGCAAGTTGCGGTGGGACGTCATAGGGTTATCTGAAGTCCGGAGAGAGGGGGAGGACAAGATAACCCTTAAATCCTAGACCAACAGTCCCAGGGAGGTGTCGGGTTCATCGTCCACAAGTCCCTAGTGAACAATGTGGTGAAGATCGAGAGTGTGTCGACTAGGGTGGCGTACCTACCTTATACTCAGAGTATCCGAAAGGTACTCGTTGAAGGTCATACAGGTTTACGCGCTGACCTCAATACATTCCGACGACGAGGTGGAGGCTATGTATGAAGATATATCTAAGGCCATGCATAGCTCCAAAACCTACTTCACCGTTGTCATGGGGGACTTCAACGCTAAACTGGGCAAGAGAGATGGTGAGGAGTTAATAGTGAGGCAATTTGGAGTTGGAAGTCGGAACCACCGGGGCCAACTACTGGCTGGTTTCTTGGAGAAGGAGGGACTCTATATGATAAATTCCTTCTTCAAGAAACGTGAGCACAGAAACAGGATGAGTCCCGATGGTGTGACTAAAAACGAGATTAACTTCATCATGTCGACGAGGAAGCATGTATTCAATGATGTCTCCGTAATCAATACGTTTAAAACCGGGAATGATCACCGCCTGGTAAGAGGCACATTGAATATATGCGTCAAGCAAGAGCGCTCTCGATTGATGAAGTCTACGCTCGTCCAGCATCAACCCAAATTCAAAACCCCGAGAGCTTCCAGCTGGAACTCCAAAACCGTTTTGATTGCCTAGGCGGCGATGTGGACGAATTGAACGACGGGTTTGTGGAAGCTGTCCGTGTCACTGGGTCTAAGTTCTTCAAGGCCCAAGGGACCAACAGAACTAAAAGGCTCTCTAGCTCCACTCAGAAGCTCATCAAGGAAAGGAGTGAAGTGATTCTACAGTCTTCAGCCGATGCGACTTTATACCAGCAGCTCAATAAACAGATCTCCAACTTATCCAAGTCCCTTACCCGCGATCTGCGCCAGTTCAATACAAATCGTATAGAAGAGGCCATCCAGCGCAATAAGGGCTCTAAAGTATTCTCGAGAGATCTGTCTATAGGGCAGAGCCAGCTCGCGAAGTTAAAAACTGAAGATGTTTGTATCGTTTCTTCTAAACCTGAGATTCTGGGTGAGATAGAGCGTTTTTACGGACGGCTATACACGGCAACGCGCAGACCCGAAGTTCGTCAGGCAGAAGACCCTAGAGCTAGACTAACCCGACACTATACCGACGACATCCCGGACATCAGCCTGTACGAGATTGTAATGGCTCTCAAGCAGCTCAAAAACAACAAGGCACCCGGTGAAGACGGAATAACAGCCCAACTTCTAAAGGCGGGTGGAAAACCGGTCCTTACGGCCCTTCAGAAGTTGTTCAATTCCATCTTACTGGAAGGGAGAACTCCGAAGGCATGGAACGGAGGGGTGGTGGTGCTGTTCTTCAAAAAGGGTGATAACACTCTGCTGAAGAACTACAGACCCATCTCACTTCTGAGCCATGTCTATAAGCTGTTTTCGAGGGTCATTACAAACCGTCTCGTACGCAGGCTAGATGACTTCCAGCCTCCCGAACAAGCCGGTTTCCGAAGAGGCTTTAGTACCGTAGACCATATCCACACGCTTCGTCAGGTTATACAGAAGACCGAGGAGTATAAATTGCCCCTCTGCTTGGCGTTCATGGACTACGAGAAAGCCTCCGATTCGATCGAAACCTGGGCTGTACTACAGTCTCTCCAGCGGTGCCAAGTTGACTATCGCTATATCGAAGTGCTGAAGTGTTTGTACGAAAACGCCACTATGTCAGTCCGACTCCAGGACCAGAGCTCGAAACCTATTCCGCTGCAGCGAGGAGTCAGGCAAGGAGATGTTATTTCTCCAAAACTGTTCACCGCTGCACTGGAGGATGTTTTCAAGACTCTTGACTGGAGAAGGCTAGGCATCAACATCAACGGCGAGTACATCACTCACCTTCGGTTTGCTGACGATATAGTAGTCTTGGCTGAGACCATGGAGGACTTAAGTACGATGCTCGATGACCTCAGTAAAGCTTCCGAGCGAGTTGGTCTAAGAATGAACATGGATAAGACGAAGATCATGTCAAATGCCCATGTCGTACCAACTCCCATTACAATCGGACACTTTACGCTCGAAGTTGTAGACGATTATGTATACCTGGGACAGACTATCAAGTTAGGTAGGTCCAACTTCGAGTTAAAGAGGTCAATCGTCGAATCCGACTCGGCTGGGCAGCGTTCGGGAAGCGACGGCATATCTTTTCGTCCAATATTCCGCAGTGTCTCAAGACGAGAGTCTTTGACAAGTGTGTGTTGCCAGTGATGACATGGCACTGAAACGTAATCGCTTACTATGGGCCTGATAAGAAAGCTCAAAGTCACCCAAAGGGCAATGGAGAGGGCCATGTTGGGAGTTTCTCTGCGTGATCGCATCAGAAATGAGGCTATCCGCAGCAGAGCCAAGGTAACCTATATAGCCCTCCGAATCGCTAAACTTAAGTGGCAGTGGGCAGAGCACATAGGACGTAGAACCGATGGCCGTTGGGGCGGAAAGGTTTTCGAGTGGCGACCGCGTACCGGAAGGCGCGGCGTAGGTAGGCCCCCCACAAGGTGGACTGATGACCTGGTAATGGTTGCGGGAGTCCACTGGATGCGGGTGGCGCAGGACCGGTCACTTTGGCATTTTTTGGGGGAGGCCTATGTCCAGCAGTGGACGTCTTTCGGCTGATATGATGATGAAAAATTTAATACTAAGTCATATTTAATGTTGATGTCAATTTGAAAACTATGAAATCTTGTGTTCGTCTCGACTGGAGTAATTCCCTAAAATGACAAAGTTTTCCTGAAAAGTAATTTGTTTATAATTTCAGGCATCGAAACACTTGAAAAAAACTATTTCGAGTCTATGATTATAGAATTGTGTAATGATCTGTGATGAGTGAAGTGTAAACAGAGGAACCATTTCCTAATATTGCGACTACAGCTGCACTAACATTTGGTAATTTTAATCAGAGCCGTTTCATTTGAGCTGTAGGGGTAGATTTTATTCGTCCATTCGCTCCCTTTCATCCTCAATTTTACGATTATAGTATTAAGTCAAGGCTTATCGTTGTCAAACTTTTTACTTTGGATTATGATTCGGATTTATTTAAAGGATGGCTCACTTGGCTCTAAATAGAACGATAAGAGATTAGTTTGTTTGTTTTAACCTCGACTCACCGTTCACCCACCCACAAATATATTTGATGATTCGATTTTCAGTAACTAATGCATAATCAGATGTCTAATTTCGTGCGCCACGGGTGAGGTTAGGTACTATCGACAAAATTGAATCCTGACCCACCATGGAACCTTGTTATCATTAACTGACATATTAACGTCACATGATCCTACGTATGTTCGTTTATTGTAACAAGGTTCTATGGTGGGTCATGATTCAGTTCGATAGTACATTAGCGCGTTCTGAATAACCGCCCTCAAGTTTTCAGTGATGTGGTTGAACTTACTGATATTTTCAAATGCTATTTTTGCAGAAATTCAAACAACAGTCATATGACGTGGTTATGTAGATATTATAGATAGAATTGAAATAACGTCAACATTAAGTTGCCCTTATACCATTTACCTGATAACAATGTATTTTCTTTAGTGAAATAATGTATTTATTCCCTAGTCTAATATACACTTCTTTGCCACTACTATTGGCCCTGTATTGGAAAGTAACTGCAATAAACAAATATTATGATAATAAGTTATTCCTAAATAAAGTAAATGGTTCAAGTCATCCTTTTTACCACATATATTCGTAACTGCTTTCCGAGCGAACAAAAAACTATTAAACGTTACTAATAAAGGCAAAATTATTCATTACCGGAATATAAGGTTACTGTCATCACAATATCAGGTAATTATTCAAAGTGCTGACGAAATATAATTTCCACCGACTCGGCGTACATGATGGTGTTCAAGAATATGAAAATTACTTTTCGTCACTCTTAAGTAGGTACTTATGAGCATTAACTTCCGGGAGATTTCAACCTACGACCTCCGGGCTGTCGCTACACGCTAATGCGGCTCACCCCGCCGGTCACCCGTCACGAAACTAGACCTCTGCCTACGCTTAGTTACTACGCATCGCGATGTCAAGATATATTTGTGGGTTAGCGTTGGGGTGAGCTTAAAACAAGTTACAGAATAGGGGGGCAGGAACGAGAGGCTCTGGTATGTCCTCTTCACCGTTCAGTCTCATGATTACATTTCGTCAACTTATACGCCCAAAATCTGGAGCCAGTCTTATAAAAAAAATTCTCAATTTCCTTTTCAGTTTCCTCATATAATAGGCTAATTATCTGTCCGCACAACGGCGGCCGGTCGTTACGTCGGCAGCAGGCAAACGATTTATGGTAATGTAGACTAATAATTAGAACGAATCGTCCGTTAGCAAGTGGAAAAGAAATTAGAGCACTTGCGTGTGATATTGATGTTTTGTGAGTCAGAGTTTAAGTAAACATTTAGCATAGGGTTAAGTTTTTCTCAATTTGACTTGAAGGGCAGTCAGTCCACCGAGGTGCCTCATTCTGTATAATAATAAAAAATATATATTTATAGAATTGAATTTTGAACGATATGGCGGATGTCACTCAGCCAAATCATGAAATGGCGGCGTTTCACTATGGCTAGGAATTTCGTGATTTGTCGGATTTTACGATCGGCTGCCGACATGGATAAGACGTCCGTCTTGTTTTGACAGGTAAGCGAGTGCAGGAGTGACGAATGTGTTAACCGCAATGATAAAATGGCAACAATGCTAAGCCCACAGCTCATGAGACAATGCTGTCATGATCATGACAAGGCTATATTACTGTAAATCTCCCGAAGTGCTCCAAACTCAACTCATTTAAATTTACCAAGGTGTGGTAATACCTTTGTTATCCTTTGCGAAAACCGCATTCCGTGGCCGTAGACAAGCGGAAAAAGTTCCCTAGATAAGGCAGATTAGGGAAACCATAGAGAACAGAATGGGCGACTGCATTAGCACCTTGTTTTTACCGCTCGGACCGAGTCTGAAGGCGATTTGCATATTTATTGCCTCCCCGTCTGTATTAGCACTCCTCGACTGCTGTGTAAATGGAATTGCTAACACTATGGCCATCATCTGACTGATTGAGATAGCAAGATGCGCTATCATTTGCGTGGCAGAAAGAGTTGCCCTTTTTCAGGAATCGAATTTAACCCATTCAGGGCCAAGAATCGCTACGCGCTACGCTCGTAGCCGATCCCGTGGTTTTCCTCGTAGCGGAAAGCGACTACGGCGGTCTCACAATTATTTCTAATCATGTGTGCAGTAGTCGGCTGCGCGTTCATAAAATGATATCTAAGCTGGTGGGCTATTCATATACTTTACCAATCTGTAAATATATGAACAAACGTTATATAAAGTTATTTTTGAACCTATCTAATTAGCAAATACTCGTACAGAATATTCTATGGCATATATTTTAGAATATTCGGTGAAAACATGTGAAAATAACTAATCTACATAAATTGAAACTGCATAGTGAAGTACACTTCACTATGCAGTATACACTATCATCCTGCATCAAATCCACTGCCCTAAGAATTCAAATAAAATCAAAACATTTATTACTGTTTATGTTGCAGTGTTGCTTTTTTAATATATTAGTAGCCATGTTATTAGTCTTCTTAACAAAAGCATTATTAACTTATTTGACGAATATCTGAGACGGATTTTTTTTGTAGCTGAGTAGAAATAGCGATAGCCGGTCTAATAACAATAAGGTCTAGTTTACCCTATGGGTTGGAAGGTCAGACGGCAGTCGCTTTCGTAAAACTAGTGCCTATGCCAAATCATGGGATTAGGTGTCAAAGCGGACCCCTGGCTCCTTTAGGGGCACAACCGGGAAAAACGCTAGTAGGATGAGTAGCAATAGCGATAGCGATGAAATCGACACGTAATACCGACTCAGGTGATACTCGCTTTTATGCCCGGGAATAACGCAATTTCTGAACGAATGGCCGATTAACAGGGCAATTTGGGATCGAGTTATTCGAACCGATTCCGAGATACTTACGCTAAAGATGTTTGTCAGAATTTGCATAGCTCTAGAGGGCTTTTGAGTCAAGCGCAAAGACGCGAGCTTGTTTGTAAAGGTGAATAAATTGTGGCTCAGATTTGATACTGGTATTATGGTAACAAGATTAGTGGAGGTATTGAGGGTTTTCGTGACAATTTCTAGATTAACGGGTTAATAATAATGGCGTTAACGAGGTTGAGATCACTCTGAATCGGATGTTTATTTATCCCACATTGCCGAGGATAGCGGCAACAGACGGACCGTGATCGGTGGGTGCGGTCATAAGCCGAGTGGGTAGCGCGTTGCATGGTGTCGCCATGGAGTAGGTGGCCGGTCTGTGAGCACGCCTGCCCATCTATCTCTCCGGAAATTATTATTCTCATCTGATTGTGACTTGCCTCTCCACCAACTTATCCTAATGCCTAAAAAATAATCTAATCCGTTCAAAGGCTGTCTGAACCAGGCAAAAAATATTATTATTTTCGGATATAATGTATCTGGACTGAATAGTCAGTGTAGAGGCATAAGTATATTAATATAAATGGCTGCACATTGACTAAAATTTTCAATTACGTTATTTGAATGACGTAAAAATGATTTTATTTTTAATATGTTACTATTTTACAGCATTTTTCTTTTACGTAATTTTAAAGCGTACCTACGGCTTCTATGAGTTTTATCAATCAGACGGTAATTAGCAATTATATGTCATATACTTATCATGGAATATTCTGTGAAGAACGAATGTAGTTTGAAACACGTTTACATAAACAGTGCATCTTGACGTATGTAAGTATATCCTTTGTTGTATATAAGACTTAAAACAAAAATGAAGCATAAATGAAAAATTCAACGAAACTGACGAAGTTATACCCAGTAAACAGTTCGTTAGAATGTTAATGAAAGAGCTAAATATCTCAATCTATATTTATTGCGCACTTAAATTAACATAGTCTAAATTACCTTTTGCTGAAAACTTACCACTTAACTGCTTCTGTAGCACCTTTACTGAGCACTTTGGAATATTTATAGAAGTTGTTATCTTTGCTTATTATTGTTTCTACACAGGATTTATGACACGGTCAGGCGTCGGACACTCCGCGGTTAACGTTCATCGCTACTAGTACATGCCGGTGCCCCAACGTTGGGGAACCGGCATGTACTTGTAGCTATGAACGTCGACGTCGTCGTCGACGCCGTCCAGAGGGCCATAAATATTAGTGGTTTGGCTGAGAAAAAAGCGCCTTTTGTAAAGATCAAAGGAGTGTCCCTTCTATACTTGTACTATTATCTATTCTGTGACACGGTAAAGACGAGCGTAGCGCATTCTGTCGTCTTCTAGCGCTACTGTGCAGCGAATTGACAAACAAGCACCCGAATATGTTCATACAACAACTTTTAAGATACTAAACCGATTTTGATGAATGAGGTATCGATTCGAAATATGCTCCGGGACACAAAAAAAATCTTTTGTAGAATTTTTTAATTTTTTATTTTCAGTTATTTTTCCATTCTCCGGGTAAAATTTTCCGGACTTGTTGTGCCTGTTTCTTATTATCAATTTGACTAGTTTTTATTTACCTTTGTAGGCTTGTGCCTCGCGCTGTAAACATTGAACGTATTCCTAACCGAACCTACATTTAATTGGATAATAAACGGTTTCGAATGCACAATCCCATGATGATAGGATGCTGGGAGCTGTTTAACAGTTCTACCGAGCACGTCAGACACCGACAAAATTAGTTCCCAAGCCCTGATAAAGTTCCAGACAATTTATAGCGGTGCAAACAAGTTATTGTTGCAAAGAAAAGACAAAGAGCGTCTCAGAAACCGCTGCGGAACTACAGCGGAACTTCGCGGGAATGAATAACGCCACACACACGCGGGCTGTTCTGTTCTCGACCAATTAGTTAATCAATCAACTATTAATTAGCATAAGCGGAAGATTCTTTTTTTTTAAACTGTAGCGACATAACAAAAACATTGCATGATGCAGGCAGGACGTCCACTGCTGGCCATAGCACTCCCCCGAAGAGTTGCACGCTGCGCCTTCCGGCACGTGGTCATTAATTATACTTGTATCATCATCATCATCATCATCAGCCTATATACGTCCCACTGCTGGGCACAGGCCTCCTCTCACGTATGAGAGAGGGAATGGGCAGTAGTCCCCACGCTGGCCCAGTGCGGATTGGGGACTTCACATACACCTTTGAATTTCTTCGCAGATGTATGCAGGTTTCCTCACGATGTTTTTCCTTCACCGAAAAGCTAACGGTAAATATGAAATCATATTCCGTACATAAGTTCCGAAAAACTCATTGGTACGAGCCGGGATTCGAACCCACGACCGCCGTTTGACAGCCGCATGCCTGAACCACTGGGCTACCGTAGCTTTTGTATTTATTTTGTAATTATACTTGTATAGGCGCATTAGATTCATAACTTTTACAGTGTCCTCACGATCACAGGTTTGAAGGTGGGAGAAAATGTGATATTTATCTGATAGTTTGCTAGCCCATCATCTACAACACTCTTCAACCCTTCCCATAATCGACTCTTAACAACACTCACGTGGAGAAAAAGGGGTGGTGCTATTCTAAGTTCTAGCCCGACTTCACACGGGACGCCAATTTGTTAATGATGATTAATTTGTTTACTTGATGACGATGGAAACATGGTGATATTGGATAATGCGACGTGATATTCAATAATTAATTGAATGGTAGATGGCATGAACGTAATTAATGTCGTTCAATAGTGAACAGCAGAAACGAGGGAGAACCAACACAAGAAAATTTATATTGTATTTTTTTCATTGAACGATCGCGCGACGCGAATTATGTTCTGCGTTTCAGTTTGAGATGGTTTGAGCCAAAATTCTTTCGGCGTTTGACCGGCAGTTCTCCTCGACAGAGCTGTTTTCGCTACGCGCTAAAGCGGCTCACCCCGCGGGTCGCCGGTCACGAAACTAGACCTCTACCTACGCTTAGTTACCACGCATCGCGGTGTCAAGATACATTCGTGGGTGAGCGTTGGAGTGAGCTTAAACAAGTTACAGAATAGGGGGCAGGTAGCATTTCTCAACCGATTCCCGTGAAGCGGACTCAATAATTATAACCGTTTTTCAATTCTGTTTTTCCAAAAATATAAATAAATAATAAGACAAGTTCTTCTATCCTATATCTAATAGTCTATCTTCATCTAATCCTAATGGCTAACTCATCTAACCCATCTAATCCGAATACGCAAATAGCAGCACAAATAAGATCAAACTCAAAAAGTTGCTATTGAACACCTCAATGTAAGAACAAATAATTACTTAACAATAAATAGATAAGTTACATATAAATTAAATATACAGTTGTGGTCGATCATTAGATAAGATAATCTAGGGGTTGACTACGTAACGTTCTCTGCCGTGCGTGGGTGGGATTTATATATCACTTTCCATGCTAAAAATGACGGTAAAGCCGCGTACGGATATCGCGTACATTCGGGTACGCGTACCCTGGAATACCCGAGTTTTCTTTGACTCGCGGCCAAAAACCGACAGACGAGTGGTTGAGCGGCTACGCGTACCCCAAGAATGTACGCGATATATCCGTACGCGGCTTTAGACCGGATTAGAACGCGTACAGAGCGTTGCGTAATCAACCCGCTGGTACCTACACAAATAAAAGTGAGTGTACCATTCGCCGATAAACGTAAAGTTTGGCGAGAATGAAATAAATGTAATACCATCCTTTTTTCAGAAAAAAAGATAATAATAAACGATTAGAAAATAACGTAAAATTCACGGTTCTTGACTTTTTTCTCGTCGTATATGTCCAGACGATCATGTATGTATGTTTATCTCTATCTCTTCACATAGATTTACTTATAATTTGGCTGTGCGGCAAGCTTTATCTCTACATTATTATATCTGTAGTGCACTCCAGAATTGAGTCCCGTGCTAGTCTCATCCGGTAATAACCCACGGCTTTCTGCAATAATATTTTATGAAAAGCATAGATTACCTCATTTCTCTAATAATGAGGGTGAAGTTGGTACCCGCCCGCAAAACTTCACAGAGCGATCTCTTGCAAATTAGTTACAACAATGCTGTAGTTTTGGAGCCGCGGCTACACTTACAATGTAAGTCTAACATTCAACATTTATTCGGTGACGTAGTGCAATGTCGTTTGAGGAAGTGAGTTTGCTATTGTTTGGCCTTTTGACATAATTTATGATAGGAAAAGACATATAGTTAATAGGGGTGTAACCTAAGATTGTTTTTACGATGCCATTCTAACTACTTTTTGGAGATTAATAAAATGTTTGCCTAGGAATTACAATTAAAGAACATAAATACTCAAATATTTGAGTCAAAGAGGGACCGCGCTGGCGGCAGCCGAAACGCTTCATACTAATTGACATAAAAGTATGACGTCACAGACTGCAATTTGTAATAATCGTTGTATGGAAAATCAGGGCAATTACTGTTTCGGTCGCGAAATACTGGTAAATATTGATTGGATAGCTTTAAAAATCGTAGATAATAAAAACAATGCATATTTAAAAATGATTTTCTTTTTTACGGAATCTTTTTATGATTTTATTTTTACATTTTTCACAATCATTTGATGGTTTCCAATCCATTTAGTAACACTACGTTATCCATTTTAACATGAGTCTACAGCCCCATAAATGCATACATCCATATAATATATGTAATACTTAGGTACATACAATCACGAATATCCACCTGCTACGACGGCAAACCTCTCCTACTTCGTTCATTTGCAGTATTTTATTTACATACAATACATAGTGTAGTGTAGTTACTCTTAACATTGTCATGAACCAACACGTACACGTTGTATTGTTAAACTACTCTCTCTTCAAAAGTTTTTCGTTGTCGTCACCAGAAAACTCCATTTGGATAGAAGAAGAGAATAATTAGTGGTAGAAGCAAAGTCTGCCTGTTCCCTTTCATCCATGAGGTTTACTTTTTTAGGTAGTTCTGGAGCGCCTCCTCCAATCACTACGCATGGGCGCCGGAGGGATCCCCCGGGGGTGAGGAGGCCTTTCCCCAGCAGTGGGACGTATATAGGCTGATTTATTACATGTCGAAATCCGTCTAACGCTTTAGGCTGCATGGCGTGCCAAAGAATAAAACATAGTCACATACACACATACATACGCTCGAAAAACATAACCCTCTTCTCCTGCAGCAGTGGGGTAAAAAGAAGAAGATGCAGCTACAGGTTTTTAAGAGCTACAAGTAAGAAAAGCTAAATCAAAACTAGAGACAATTAAATAACAAAATAATTTTCACGGAGCCTAATAGTCTAGACCTTTCGAAAGTGTCTACATTCAATTAGAGTTCAGAAGTAAACTAAATTCATCATGAACTGGTGACCGTAGAGCTGGCGGCTTTCTCGCGCAACGCATCAGCATTGCAATTCAGCGAGGAAATGCCGCCAGCATCCTCGGTACAATGCCTCGAGGGCCTGTTTTAGATTTAACTTAGCTTTAATTTAATTTAGTTAATGTTATAGTTATCATCTTGTATATACTACCTACTTTAGAAAATAAATATTTTTATATTATAATTTACATTAATAATTCATCATTAACAAGGTGACTTACAGGTGCATTGCTCTCATAAAACTAATTACAACATTCTTTGAAACAACTTATCTAATTATACGATTAGAGTTAAATACTTTTTTTTAAGGTGTGCAAGATTTAGTCGGATCGAAATTCAAGAATTACATTTACCGAACGAGCGAGCGAAGCGATGCTTCAGCTGGGCCGAAAATCGTTCGTATGTCCGGTGTCCGGTATCAGGCTCGCTGTACCGCTGTACGGCTGTTCTCCTCTGCAGGTCGCATTTTTTAACCAATTCTCGTTAAATTTTGTGAGCAGGTTCGTTAATTATACAGAACTATTTAGTAACTTAGTGGCAGTGGGCGGGGCACATAGCACGTAGAACAGATGGCCGTTGGGACGGAAAGGTTCTCGAGTGGCGACCACGTACCGGAAGGCGCAGCGTGGGTAGGCCCCCGACAAGGTGCACTGATGACCTGGTAAAGGTTGCGGGAGTCCGCTGGATGCGGGTGGCGCGGGATCGGTCACTTAGGCACTCTTTGGGGGAGGCCCGAGTGGACGTCTTTTGGCTGATATGATGATGATAAGTTCTTAAGATCACAGAGGCACTCCTTTATTTTGTTGGTTTAGGCGTTCATATAATTTTCTACTGACTTAGATCCTCAGCTATACAATTTTGTCCATCTAAGTATACTAGTTTTCCCTATTCATAATTAATCAAAGTTTGCAAAACACTACCACGTTTCCCGATGTAACAATAAACTTACTAGGAAACAGATAAAAGTCCTTTTACCGAACTTATTTAGGTTAATGTACTCACTAAGTTAATTATCCTTTTCCGGTATGCCTGGAAATACATTATTACTGGACTGTCTCACGTCGTCTATTTCGAAAAAAGCTCTAGGGAATTGTCGAAACATTTTCCCCGAAGAATATTATATCAGCTACTATTGAAATAGTTTTGTTTGTCTGTGTGCCACAGTGGAAGATAAACAGTACGCAGATTACGCAACTATTCGAACATAGGTACATACATTCATCATCATCATCATATCAGCCGTAAGATGTCTGATGACTGTACTGTTAGGTCAACTCAACTGTCATTTTCCCAAACAAAAAGTGTCATATAGATCTACCTGACGTTACGCAATCGACAGAAGTGGAAATAGACGATGGTGGCAAATTGGCATACGGCTTGCCTAATAGAAAGCAGACACCTGGTCTTTGGACGCTTGCAAGCCCAAAGAATCACAAGCACGTTGCCGACTTTTATCAATTTAAGAATTCGCCGCGTCGACAGCTAGACAAATATAAATCTCAACACAGCGTATCTGTATCGAGCGTATCGGAGCTCTGGTGATCTTACTTACCACCGGGAACACAACACCACATATATATATAAACTTACGATTACAGACCGACGTTAAATAAGGCGCCAGCGCGCTGTCATTCCATAGAGAACTGTCAAACTTCCCATACATTCTGATTTTAACGAACACCGCTTACGATTACAGACGGTTTGGTGCAAGCCTTTAAGAGCCATTTACACATACGATTTTCATTGCATTGCGGGGCTGCGGGCTATCGAAATACGATGAAATCAATCAAACCCTTCAATGTAATAGAACTCGCATGCGAGTTGTTGGTTACAAAGCAGTCTTCTGAAGGATACATTCCTAATCGAACTACTCCAAATAACGAGTTGACATTCTGCTGTGCCCTAATTATTAAATGAACTTGGATTTAGTCACAAGATGTTAACGAAGGTTAATTACAAAAAAGCTTTATACCTAAGAGAAAATCTAGTACATAATTTGAACCAATTTTAATCATACTGATTATTCAAGAGTATGGCCACGCAGTAAGGCCGAACTTCTCGGCAGACTCAGGTCCGCTTATTTCACTTTTGTTTCAACCTGGCTACCCATGACTACATAATTAACCTATGCTTATTTTAAGCATATTTTATGGAATTGAAGTGTCTAATGAGTTTCAATTACTTATCATCAAAATACAGTAAAGTCTTTGAAAATCTGTAAGTTTAATTAAAGCGCGAGTGCAATAATCATTCAAATAAAACGATACACGGATGGAAGCGTTTTTTAAGGTGGCGAGCTAGATGGTTTTTATGGACGTAAATCTACCAGCTATATTATACCGATTTTCTTCGTGGTTCGCGTAACGTGCACGCTATAAAACTCAAATCATTACATCGCGTTTTACCGCATATCACGTAGTACTCTTTCTCTTACTTTGGGTCATCACGTTTGCCGTCATTGTTGCAGCCAAAAAAATCATAGAAGTCTAAACGAACGCCGTAAAATAGCCCCACAGAATGTCACCCCGCATGTGACACCCCGCACCTAACCCCGCATGGAAATGGCACATTTCCATGCGGGGTTAGGTGCGGGGTGTCAAAATGATGCCTGGCTGCCGTTTAGTTCTAACATTTTGCATACCGGGTTTCAATGGTTTTTTCATTAGCACAATGCGTCTTGTAGCACAATGCCGGTCAAGCATCGATGAGTGTTTCTCAACCACTCGGGCGAATAGCCATGAAACGCGTTAATGCACCTAACCAGAGTGACCCGTCACGCCTAGCGAAACTAGAACTCTCATTACGCATGGACTACGAATCGCGACGACAAGATATTTGCGAGTGAACGGTAGGGGAGCCAGAGGTGCGCGGGAGCCGAAACCACAAGTGGAACAAGGAACAAGCCTGGTATTAAAACAAAGACAAAAGTTCGGCACGTTGACGTGGAACTAAGGAATGTCACGAGTGCAGTTACCATGCGTAGTGCACGTTAAGCCGTCTTAGTTTCAATGTAGTTTTATTAAGGCACGTTGTTTGGTACTACTGGAACTCGACTGAGACTTCATAACTGAATTTACTAAACGAATTTAGTAAGTGTTTACAATTAATTCAATTCATCATAGTGCGCGGCTGTATGGTTTCGTGCGCTTGCAGCTGCCGCTCTGTGCGCGTGCGCCTGTAACGACGTTTGCCATGTCATTGTCGAGTTGACGCTTGAGTCTCAAGCAAGTAAGTAACACGTGACTAAGTTCTTTAAATAAAGGTAATAAAAATAAAAAAGTAAGTAACACTACCTTTTTATTTAGGCAGTTAGCTCAGGCGCGTAGACGTGACCTCTCTCATTGGCAGCTCGATGGCAAATGCCGTTACGGTTACGCCAGAGCTACCCTCACGCATTTACTTATAGTGATACTAAAAGTAAGAAACACTACCTTTTTATTTAGGCAGTTAGCTCAGGCGCGTAGACGTGACCTCTCTCATTGGCAGCTCGATGGCAAATGCCGTTACGGTTACGCCGGAGCTACCCTCACGCATTTATTTATAGTGATACTAAAAGTAAGTAACATTACCTTTTTATTTAGGCAGTTAGCTCAGGCGCGTAGACGTGACCTCTCTCATTGGCAGCTCGATGGCAAATGCCGTTACGGTTACGCCGGAGCCTACCCTCACGCATTTATTTATAGTGATACTAAAAGTAAGTAACATTACCTTTTTATTTAGGCAGTTAGCTCAGGCGCGTAGACGTAACCTCCCTCATTGGCCGCTCGATGGCAAATGCCGTTACGGTTACGCCGGAGCTACCCTCACGCATTTATTTATAGTGATACTAAAAGTAAGTAACACTACCTTTTTATTTAGGCAGTTAGCTCAGGCGCGTAGACGTGACCTCTCTCATTGGCAGCTCGATGGCAAATGCCGTTACGGTTATGCCGGAGCTACCCTCACGCATTTACTTATAGTGATACTAAAAGTAAGTAACACTACCTTTTTATTTAGGCAGTTAGCTCAGGCGCGTAGACGTGACCACTCTCAATGGCAGCTCGATGGCAAATGCCGTTACGGTTACGCCGGAGCTACCCTCACGCATTTATTTATAGTGATACTAAAAGTAAGTAACACTATCTTTTTATTTAGGCAGTTAGCTCAGGCGCGTAGACGTGAGACGTGACCTCTCTCATTGGCAGCTCGATGGCAAATGCCGTTATGGTTACGCCGGAGCTATCCTCACGCATTTATTTATAGTGATACTACACTACAGTCATCTTGCAATGTTAAAAGCGCACGCTGATATACACCCGCGAGCAAGAATGTTATGGACTATCTGCACAAATGTATGTGGTCAATAGTTTCAGTAAAATCTTTAAAGTACTTACATAATAAATATCAGATTCAATATCTGGCGGTAAAAAAATTACTGGTTCTCCGCGATACAAGCGGACCCCTGGTAACTATCTTACAGAATGTGTATGAATACATGACTACGTAAGTATTATTATTAATTTAGATACGATGTCATAGTAGACCAGCACATAGGGTGTCATTCCCTCCTGTCCATGTTTAGAACTCTGTCCCAGAGTACCTAACCCACCAGTGAAAATGTGGAATGCTTCTGACGCGTACGCGCACGCGTCGCTGGGCACAATCAGCCATGGCCGATCTGGAAATCCTTAAACAGATTGCGTTCCCAGGTCGGTCGCAGTAAGGAGAACTTGCTGAAGTGGGGCGCCCTAAGTAGCTCAGACGCCCAATGCCCATGTGGGACGGTTACCCAAACGATGGAGCACATGTTATCTTGCCCAGCGTGCCCGCACGCCTGCTCCGAGTAAGACCTTCGAGACGCAACAGACAGGGCGATAAGAGTCGCCACGTTCTGGTCCCGCACAGTCTGAAACCATCGACACGAGAAGAAGAAGATGCGTAGAAAATCTGACATAACAGACAAGTTTTAGCCAATCGTCTACAACACTCTTAAAGCCTATCCCAAAGGTAGCACAAAAACTTCTTAAGTGTTTTAATGACAGAGCATGTTAGGCAGCTGGTGTTGGTATAGTGATGGTGACTTAGAGTAGGTACGTAGGTTTGCTTTTACTCCAGGAATGTATGTATGTGATCGAAGTAAAATAAATAGTCATGTGTAAGGACATGAGGAAGGAGGAGTAGAATTTGGCCTAGGGGGATGACGATGTATAAGGACCCTTGTACCGGGTACTCTTTGGTCTCTGCCTAGCCCAAGAGTATACGCGCGTGAGGATACTAATAAGAAATCAGATAGGCAAATGGTAGTGGTGTTGATACGGCAGGCTATGCAGTTTTATTGCTAGCTTTAATTCAAGCTAACGTTTGTACTGTTAACAACCGGGTGTTGCCCAAAAGTGTTGTATTGTTAGTGTTATACGACAGCCCACGTACGTTAACCGTTAAGGGCAGGTTTTGGAATAAGCGAGTAAAGTGGACTCGTTGAATTGGCTACGGCTTGAACTTATCGCTACAGCGCCGGTATTCTAAAGGCGTCATCCGATAGAATGCGACCCAAATATCCTTTCAAAATAAGGGCTGATATGCCATGGTATTTGATGAAGGAGGTAAGGGGATATGACTCCCTTCTGTTTAATATCGCAGATGGAATATAAGCTAAGGTGCTACTCGAAGAGCAAGTGGTAGCGTTGTGTTGTAGTTACTTATTAAATCATATTAAAGTCTCGTCAATCCCATTACGGGTCATTAGAAAGGGATACAGCCAGTAAAATAATAAACGCACGTTTGTTTACTCTAAGAAAGGATTCACAGTTGTTTTTAGCCGCATTGTGGTACCTACCTAATTAATATTTGTCGAAGATCTTTAGAAATAGCTGCCTCATCGCTACAAGATTGCAAGTGCTTGTTACTAGGCTTATACTTGAATAAAGATAATTTTTAAGTTTTTGAATTTTGTGTAATCTATGTATTGGCGACCATGTGATTATTGTTTCCCTGTGTCATGTTAAAGCGCTCAGCTTGAGAAACACCACGCCCTTACCCTTATAGCCCGGGCCACGTACATCGTCGGTCGTTGGTAATTCTCGAGGGTTAGACTACAGCTGTCTAGGCCAAGTGGGGGCTGGCGAGTTAACCTACTGCATATTAGCTGCTACATTTAGTTTTAGAACTTATTTTATTTTAACAAATTATCTGCTTTAAAAGCAAAGTTTACACCGCCTTCAAATCAGTAAGTACTACGCCAAGCCCCGTAGGTACCTACATGAACGTCTCCACACTTCCTTCCCACTTTAGCATTTTTTCCGAAAACGAATGCACGAGTCAGTATAAAAAATATCCAAATTCGCTTCAAGTGCGCCTATACAATTTTAGGAGTTAAGTACCTCGATTGTTCCAAGATTCCATCATCAGATCCATGGGGCTACCTAGGAATAGGATACCCTTTCAAACAAAACGAATTTTCCTAATCGGTCCAGGCATCACCGAGATCTATTTATGACCTTTCAACTCTATGGGAAATCTTGATTTTAGACTTTAAACAATGGGGCAGATATACATGTTTGACTTTATCAAACGTTTAATACCTACATACCTACGTATACTTCCATAAAAAAACGACACATCAAACAGCTCAGAAGTCAGAACTCATCATCATCATCCTCCTAGCGTTATTCCCGTGTAGTGCCCCTAAAGGAGCCCGGGGTCCGCTTTGACACAGCACTAACCACTAACTAATAAGAAAAAAATGTGTAAGATAGCAATGCTTGTACTTGGCGGCCAAAAAACTGTAAATCGAATTATATAAAATAAAGTTCCTTCTATTCTATTATATTATATTCTACACGTGTTAAACTTATAATATCCCTCGTTTTCGTATAAAAATAATAGTGAATGATGGCAGATTATTCCAAAAAAAATCCAAATGCTTAACGTTCTTCAAAGTAAGACGAGATTTTCAAATATTGAACGAGCGCCTGCTCGCTGTGTCTGAGCAACCAGCAGGCTCTACACCTTGTGCGAATCAATCGTAAGGCGTCTTTGTACCCTAACTAGCCGCGGTGACACCGATGTGTGTTGGAACCTCAGACCAAAAAAATATACAGACGGAGCGTTACGAACAGTCTAGTGAAGCCAACCGGTTTTCAACCAAGCCCCATAAGTTTAGCACACGCTAAACAAATGAAATTGCACAAAACTCGAAATAAATGATCGTGACAGCATTGCGACACGTGCTGAAGAGTTTCGTGCAATTTTGTTTGTAGGTATATGTGTGCGTGAGCGTTGCTAAACTTGAAGCAGCTTGGTTTTGTTTGTTTGTGGTTTGGCTTCACTTGACTGTTCGTAACGCTCCGTCTGTCTTTTTTTCTTGGTCTGAGGTTGGAACTTGTGAAAGTATAACAATATAATTTTCCCTTCTCATGGTTGCAAAATTCGCCTTTGTGCTGGATGAAAGCTGCAAAATATGCCACTTTGCACAACGTTTTTTTCTAAGACAAAGCGTGCAATAAAGCTGCGCAGCATAAAGTCGTTATTTTATTTGATTTACTTCAATCACTCTCATTTCCGTGTTTTCTATTACTAAATAAATAAAACCAGATAAAATAAATGTGAATAATTACTTGTTTAAAAATGTATCTAAATGACTTGGCACTAGTACAGTCGCCATCAGATATATCCACGATGGGTGCGCCAAAGTTAATATTAAATTGCAACTTGTATTCTCTATATTTCAACTATGTTACTTAAGGAACTCTGTAGTTTACATTTTGTTACCTTGCCTTAGTAAATAAATAAATAAATAAATAAACTTCGATTATTGGAGTTCATATAATTTCTCTCATACAATTTTATCTCATAATGATCACAATTCATAATTATTTGTGCTAATAACTATCGTACCTCCGAATTGTCTATATTCATAATGTTATTCAACATAAGCGAAGACACACACATTATGTGTCAATTGTACTGTATTTTCTTTTTTGTCTCTGTGTGTCTTTTGTGTAGTGAATAAATGTCTTCTTTCTTTCTTCACAAGTATCTTTGTTTACTGTCTATGTTTATATACTTTTATATCATAACGATTTTTAGCAATATAGTTTAATATCATATTTATTTCTATACATACCTGCTAGTAGTTACTGCTAAATTTTGTAGTAATTTAGACTTACTCTGAGATCAACTAGTGCCAAGATAGTGGTGTATAAGTTCAAGTAGGCATTAGGGAACAGCGGCGCTACCACGAACTTCGAAAGTCGAATTTCGGGTATTTCCATCTCTATCGCACTCCCTAACTCGAGTGACAGGGATGCATATATTACGAACTTCGACTTTCGAAGTTCATGGTAGCCGCTCAGGGACTTAGTGGCAAAACCGACTCGGATCACGGATAGGTTAGGTTAGGTTAGGCTAGGTTAGGTCTTCGAGGTTCTTTTTTTTATAAAAGAGCGGAAAACAAAATAACCACATTAATAACAAATAGGACTAACAAAATTATGATATATGTCCATTATGAAGGAAACTGTTATGAACAACCAAATTATGAGTTCAAGTCTGTTCTTAGTAATGACGGACGTATTCCTTTTTTTACTAATTCATTTGTCTAGGACATGACATTATGAAGAAACATTTTATGAAGACTGTTCGTTATGAGTTCCGATGATAGTTACAGAAATTTAGGAACATAAAAGGTAGGAAGAAAAAAATTATGAAGAGTGATGATTATGATTACAAAGCGGTATTTCTAGAAAAAATCGACACATCAAGTTTATATGAGCCAATATGGACCCATCCACGATATATCGGAGTGGCCAAAGTGCTCACAGATATCCGACCACGTCTCTATTGTCGATGTGATGATGGTGACTATTATACCCGGTTGAAGAACTTGTTTCGCATTAATAAAAACCTCTATAAATTTGGAAACATAAAAATATGTGGAAAGGTTCAAATCCCCAGTTTTAGTGGTGCCGGACTCAAAAACAGCGCTGCAGTGTCTCAAATTTTCTTTTGAACATCCCCTATATTAAGTGCTATTATTTGCAAGGGAAATGTGCTGTAACTAGATGGACTCGTCTTACAAGGGGCGTGCTATTTCATAAGGAGTCCTATTACGTCTTGTCTGTCAAAAGACGGGCGTAAAATTGTGAACACTCACACTCTATGACAGATAAAATATATATTTTTGCATTTACATATTCACAGATGTTACAAAGAAAGTGAGAATTTGCTTATAAAAATAGTTGAAGAAATTAGAGGTAATTTTCAAGACACTATGACGTTTGCCAAGTTGAAATGATGACCAGGTACAGGTACCTAGCGGGACTCCGCTGGATACGGGTGGCGCAGGAGCGATACTCTGGCACTCTTTGGGGGCGCTATGACCAGCAATGGACGTATTTCGGCTGAATATGGTGACGATGATGATTGGCAGTAGGCATGTCCTCGCAATGTTATTTGAGTCGCAGTTATAGAGCCGTTTCAGCTTGGACCATAATTCTTTTGTATGTCCAGATGTTCGGATGCTCTACAGGTTGCATATCTCAGCCAATTCTCGTAAAATGTTGTGAACTGAAGGCGTAGCACGGTTGTCATTTTATCACGCACTTCTTCACGTCTCGTCTTTCTGCACGTCTATCATGCGACGGCCGCGACATGCTCTCGATTTTTCTCGCACGAATATACCTCTTGTTCTAAGTGCTCTAATAAGAGAGAGACGGATAGTGCGAGAAAAATAGAGAGCGCGCGCGCTGCTTAATAATTATAATGATTTTTTGTCAATTCAGTTTTTCGAAATTTGAAAAACATTTTTTTAGGTTAAGGCTCGCGCAGAATGCGCGAGCTCACAAGTAGTCATAACTCAAATTGCACGTCTGTACTTAGCAAAACATCTTTGACTGTAACAACGTCTTCAATTACAACCATTAGCATACGCCCATTAATCCATACAAGCCATATACAAGTAGGAACAGTCCATAAATAATTTCATACTGCTACGGAAGGCCCAAACAAACGCCATAGCACGCCTTAGCGCTTTGCATAATTCCACCGTTTGTATGCCTGTGCTAACGGACCTATAGTCACCTATGCCTGTGTGTGCGGTGGTACTCAGGGTCCTATTAAACCGTAGCTCTATTCCGGGCAGAAACATCATAAGCCTGGAGGAGAGCTTTGTTGAGTTCAGTAAAATCCTGTAATTCTTGAAATAGCCGGATTTGACCAAGAATTGTAAGTAGTGATGACAATAGATTAGACATATTCGCAGTGATACAAGAGCTTAGTAGCACGGAACAGCCACTACCCGAATAATACGAATGGAGAATACTTTATTGCACTAAGCGAGCCTTTTTGTACAATAAGTATTGTACAATAAATAAATAAATATGGGTTCTGTTAGTGATGCGACTACCATGACTTTATTGGTATCAAAAATTTACTCTGCGGCACAAATAAACAATATATACAATTTATAATTTATAATATTGGATAAATTATAAAGCTACGTGATTTAATAATTAGTTAGTTTGCATGATTTAGTTTATTGTTAAAGTTATACGTACTTAACCTTCAAATGATCTAAATGAGATATCACTTAACTCGCCAACAAACTGTGAATAAGTTTGGCGAATTTAAATCTGTACCAATAATTTTTTGAAGTATTTTTTAGTTCAATAAATAAAGTATAAAGTGAATTTTCGTGGTAGCTCACTGTCGGGAATGCGGGCTGTTCGGCAAATTTGATAAACTCGTACCGAGTCAATCGGTAGATTAGTATTGAGCAGAACCGAGAGAAAATGGCAGCTCAACCCTGATTCTCGGAGCTATTATTCTGTAGATCAAAAACAGTTGTTCGGAAAATCACACAAAATAGTGTAACAGATTTATAAATGTTTTCTATTCAAATTATGAGAAAATTATTGATAGTTCAAACTGATTCAAGAAAATACAATTTTTCCTTCTTCTCATGAGTCAAAAGTAGAAGCCTTTTTTTGCTTTACTTGCGTGTGATGCAAGTGAAAAACACCCGTTTTCAGATTGATAATCGATTTGGGACATTTGAAACTATATATCTTTTTGAAAACTCCTAAAAAAACATGCCAATGTCACGCCTATTATTTGTTTATTGTATTTATATAGTCAGCAAGGCACATATGAAAGTTACGGGCGGCGTTCACTTACCATTGAACGGCCTGTATGCTTGTCTTTATCAATATACATATAAAAGCCTTTAAGACAAACTATATGAAAGTGTCAGACATGATAAAAAAGGCCCGTCTCGTTACTGGTATCTTTCAAAACATGAATAAATCATGATTATTTCAAAGCGGAAAACGTTCGAGTGCTCGACTCTGTACTAGTTACATAGGTACTCTATGTCAAAGTGACTCGGTCGTTTACCGTACTGAAATGAAATCCTAAAAACAAAAATACAAAAATTACATACATTGACTTCGCTTGTTATAAAATGGAATCGAGTATACAACAAACACAACAGCTTGAAGATAGTATTTCGCCTTAATACAAAATCTAGGCACCGCAGTGTCAAGTTTCAATATCTAACTATTTTACAGTGACAATGTACTCCGTACCCCAAATAATGGACCGTAAGCTCCTTACGAAACAATGCCCCGCAGGATACTTCGTCGCGAGATATTTGGCAGCCCGAGTTCCTTAAGGTAAGACCGTTAGTACTTAGATGCACGATGGAAGACACCGAAATTGCCGAAAGTCCAGGAACAGAACACTACTACAGAGCATGTAGTATTAGTGTTATTATGGCTGTGGTCTTCTGCAACGCGGAGGTACCTATTTCCCCAGTTGGGCTGCTCCAAATTCGAGCGGCATGACATTTCGCTGAGCCCTACCTCTCACTGACTGACTGCACTGTAAACCCGTAAAAATTTGTCTCACTTATATTAGCTTCTTGTTGTACGCTTAGCCCGCGACGCCGGCCATATTGCGATCTTTGAATGAAAACCATATTGTCAAAACGAATTAATTACCTACCAACAGTGAACGAAAAACCATAGAATGCGAGCTCCTTACACTACCTGGACCCCACCAGCCAGTCACGATTTGACGTCACAGCCTTCGGGCTACGGCTAGACCCAAGTCAAAAAAAAAAAAAAACTACCTGGGCACGTGGCTTAAGCCCGGTATGCGCATATTGAAACTAACAGGCTGTCTGGCATCGTTTTTACACCCCGCCCCCAACCCCGCATAATGACAATGGCGCCCATTCTGTGCGGCCAATTTGCGAAGCTACTTAGATTTCTATGGTTTTTATTTAACCATTTCCACGAGACTAAAGCGAAGAAATAAGGCAAAACCATAAGTTCGAGATTCAGTATTTCGTAAAAAAAACGTGTGTCAAAATGGCAGCTTTACACATATAAATTGCATATAAGGCAGAAGACAAGCATTGAACGGCTGGCAAGCCTCTGCTCCATCCCTTAACGTTGGAATATCTTACCGTTATTAAACCACAAATAAACGAAACATTAGTTAATTCTCACTTTAGTATAAGTTGAAACCTCCCCCGTAGCTTGTTATTACTAGGGTGCGTTATCTTTGTTTGCACAGAGCAATAAAACAAATAACGTAAGTGTTAACAAACATACAAACATGTAAATATGAGCTTACATTTGGTACCGGAAATCTGCGGGTGAATTAAGGAACACGCAATTTGTATGATATTTTAGGAGGGTTGTTTGACGTTGTAATTATATTTACTTAATACCTACCTTTACTTACAAGTACATTCTTGTAGCATGGCGTGTATTTATACACTATATAGGGTGAAAAGATCTATGCATCACAAAAGGAACCCATTTTAAATCATCAAGATCTCATTTTTAATTTTAAAAATAAAGCATTTATAAAATTTCGCTATAATAAATAAACAGTATTAACACTTTCCCGAACCGGGAATAGACCTAACGTAAATGTAAAAAATAAACACTTACAATATCATTCAACGAATCTATAGGATCAATGTTAATCTTTTATACGACAACATATTAATATAGATTAGGTAATAATTTTGGTATTTGTAACGAAACATTTTATAATTTACTATATTTTTTAAATACATAAATAATAATTAACCGCTAAAAACTTAACCGCAATTGAACTCGACATGGTTGAGGGTTTCTAAAAAAATAATGAAGTAGGTGCTAAAGTACAAGATTTTGCAGGCACTCGTGCATAGATAGGTATTTTGAAAGTGACCTTAAATTAAAATAAAAGTGTTCCCAGGTTATTGGTCCTAAGTGGTTGTCATCGGAGACAAATTAGGAGACGAAGTGACTGCCTCCATCGGCGCCAACTAGACACTTACCCTCTTAAAACTTGATTGTCTTTCGTGGAATCCCACGGATTTACTAAGACTGGAGTTTACTAACACTGGAGAAGGCTTTTTGTTAGAACAGAGAGTTTATCTCTGAATCTGGATTCGCGGCGGTGTCAAGCTAATTTAAAGCCTATAGGTTTTTATATTATATTAGTTGTCACCAGCTTATTTCTTTAGCTACTTCGGTCAGAATGCAGTAAAATCGTTGATGGTATTATTATTTCAGTCTAGGTTAGTTCCTTAAAGTGGAATTCTACCAATTCTTCTGTAGCTAAATATGAAGAAAAAGATAACAAAGAGACGTCACGAAACTGACTGAAGTGTACAGTATCTCCTGTTTTGTGTATTGTTTAAGCATGTGTAATTATTTTCCAACACTACTTGAAGATAAAAATTAAACAATATATGTCGGTAATGGTTGGTTTTTAGTACTTTTCATCATCTAAACTAAAACCATAGTTAATTAAAACATAAGTAGTTCTTAGTCTACGTAAATACGTGGGTGATTTCGGGGCCATGATCAGACATGACAAAAAGCGAAGAAGATGACAAACTTTCCCTGTTTTGTGGTTGGTTCTATGGGAAAAGCTTTTAATTCCATCTTCTTCACTTTTTGTCATTCCGAAATAAGCCCCAAACTCATCCAGTTATTATACGAACGCCTAATACAAGAGAATTTTGAGGTTATTACGCAAATAAATGTCCTTAGCGGGATTCATTCCCGGTCTGCCACCTTCTTAGCCTCTTTTAATTATAATACTTTTAATTACACGGTTCAACTCACGTATTCAATGTCACTTCAGGCGACATAAAGTAAGTATTATTTTAACAAGTCTAACGAAAGTTTAAATTCTTTTAATTATCTTTATTTCTTTACATCCTTAACAGATACTTAAATTTAATTCAGAAATCTCTATAGACTCATCCCTCTTTCGTACATCGGCTCGCCTGTCATCGCGATCATTGAAGCGAATTGACGAAGGCTCTTAGTGGAAATTGTGACGTCAGCGCAAGTTTTAAGTCACCCCGCGTTTACAGTTTTGACAAGGAATTGAAAAGTTTGAAGACGAAATTTCTTTTATGGTAAATCTTTAAAGTGTTTCCGTTAAGTTCATAATTTTCGGGATGGGAAAGATTGATCGATGATAGAGACAGTTTGGAAAGAGGTAAAATATTTTATTGAAGCAATGAATAATGAGCTCTCTCATTATTGCGAAGTGTCATTAGGGACCTCTGTCCCTAATGACACTTCGCAGTGCAGCATAACTTTTTTTTTCTAAATTAGTATATGAATAGGCGACTAGTACCATAAATACTAGACGACGCAAAAGTTGTAGAGATAAAAAATAAAGAGTAGAGACGCTTGGGCCGTGGGGTCCAGACGCCCAGAAATTAAACCGGGACCTGAAAAAACGGCTCTTTGAGCACACGGCTGACCTCATGGGTACCCTGCCGCAGAGCGCCGACCTCGGGGACTACATTGTAGGCAGTGAACTTGCCCACAAAGCTAACGACCTCTGTAGCCTAGTTGGTAGTGACCCTGCATACGAAGCCGGAGGTCCCAGGTTCGAATCCCGGTAAGTGCATTTATTTGAGTGATGAGCATGAATATATGTGTCTGAGTCAGGGATGTTTTCTATGTTTTTAAGTATTTATACTTTGTATATCGTCGTCTAGTACCCATAGTACAAGCTTTGCTTAGTTTGGGACTAGATCGATTTGTGTAAGATTGTCCCCAAATATTTATTCATTTATTATTTATTTCATTTGTAAATATATCATTTTTAGTATAACTTTATTTATGTAGTAGTTTTTAAGTTGTTATGTACCTAATTGTATTGTGCTCTGAAATAAAAATAAATAAACATTGTCTATATATTTTGAAGTTGAGAAGAAAGGGTTACGAAAAAGCGTACTTAGAATATTAAGACCAATGATGTGAATATGGAAAAGAGGTACTTAGATATGAAATACCGTATTTAAAAGCGGCCAGGCTTCCCACATGAAAGAGCTGCAAATATTACAATTACACACCAATAATAAATGTCAAATGAAAGCAGGACGGTATTATGATTATTTCCGGGAGCGAAACAGAGACTACTGTAAATGTGGCGTAATATATGATGCAGAGAAATATATATGTACTTGTCTCTGTTTCGCTCTCAGAAATTATCATACCGTCCTGCTGTCACTTGACTTGCTGTTAAGGACAAAGAGTAATAATGAATCAGACTAAACACCTTGTCTTCTGTTAATGTTTTTCGTAATGTATTATAATATTGTACACGTACAGTGCAAACATACGTCTCAATTTAAGACGCTCGGTTTTTCATACAAACGTAGTTTAGCTCTCATTTTATAACGGCTTACTGAAATAACATGCCAACCAAACTGACAACCAAACTACATTTGTATGAAGAGCCGAGCGTTCTGGCGACACTAAGTAAGACATATATTTGTACTAAAATGTGTTGATAGTAATTTCACAACCATACACCGTATCAAAAATCAGCCTACAAATCTCATCATAACCCCTCTGTTTATAATATTCTTTGATCGGCAAAGATATTGCTTCTCTATCGTACGCACTCTTTGGGTACCTATATTTTTTGCACTCAAGATGTTCTGGAAAAAATATTTATGCAAGTAATTATTGAACACGTAAAATGTATATAAAAGTAGATTACTTACGAATGATAATGATATGCCCTAGCTTTGGCTCGCTTTTTTATAATCGCATGACACACGATGGTATGATTTTACTTTCGTGCAACAAATCTGACAGCTGCGACACGTTTACACGTTGCCATTGACCGCGCGAAACTGAGGGAAGTTCGTCCAATTGACTGAGTTTTAGTGTGCCACTTTTGGAACGCTTATAACATATCTACCTATTTTTATATGACATAATTAATTAAAACCCTTAAACACTAAGAAACTATGATAAAATTGATTATTGAGTATGCTAAGGTCACAAAACTCGTAAATATGCTAACTGGCTACATGGAATTTTCGAACAATACAAACTTGACAACAAACAGGTGTGAATATTTTTACTTTCCGCCAAAACTTTGTACATACAATATTCACCCCTTCACTTCTTCTAACGTAACAGTCGCACAAAGTTCTAACGTTACAAAGGTCATATCACCATTGGATTTTTAACTCTATTCGGCCTTTAAGAGTTAGGCGATGTTTCATAAATATGTATGTTTTGAGTAACTTTATTTTTTGTCGCTTTGTACGGCAAATGGCATGTGTTTGGAATTCATCAGCTTGAACTAGGAATGATTTTTAAACATTTATGAGTTTTGTGACAAATATTATTGACTATCTTATAGATTTTATCGTGTTTAATGATCATGATCATTCGCTTGTCCTTATCTCATTTACTTGAGGTCGGCGCAGCCTGTTTTTTTCTTCCATGCCTCTCTATCGCCCGTCAACTCATCACACACATCATCCTGTGTTCATATCGTCTCTTCCATCCACCTTTTCCTTGGTCTACCTCTTCTCTTACATCCTTCCACATTCATACTTAATGCCCTTCTAGTAACATGACTATCATCCCTCCGCATAACATGTCCATACCACCGTAAACGATTTGCTCTCAGCTTTTCAGTTATCGGCGCTACTTTCAGGCTTCCTCTTATCGTCACGCCACATATCCATCTCAACATTTTCATCTCCGCAACATGCAATCTCTGTTCATCCGTCATCTTTGCGGCCCAACATTCCGCTCCATACATGACGACAGGTCTTATAATGGTCTTGTATATTTTGCCCTTCAGTCGAAGGGGCATTCGGTGGTCGCAGATTGTTCCCGTAACCTGTCGCCATTTCATCCATTCTAATGTCACGGTTCAAGGTTTCTAATGTCACGGTCAATATCGCTATTACATTGTATAAGTGACCCTAGGTATCGAAAATCGGAGCAGACCGGCAGCGTTACGCCATCGAGCTCTATGGGCGTAAAATTGGAGAGAACGCCGAAATCGCAAAACATGTGTTCAGTTTTTGACCTGCTGATTTTCAAACCCACATTCTCCAATGATACAGTTTTAAATATAATATTTTTTACGGTTTATATAATTTACCTGGCAAGGCACAACTGAAGACAGAATTATAAACATATATTTATAAGACAGAACATCGAGATTCGAGACTGAAATGTGGACGAAATGTTGACCAAAAGGTTTTAAATACTGATAATTTTTTAAAGCAATTCGTGCAAAATTATTCCCTAACCAGTCCAAAATATCAAAACTGCACAACGTTAATATTCAAGTTTTCACTTCTGCCGGCACTCCCGGAGTGCAACCCGGTCTTTTTTTTTCGATATATGTCTATGCTAGAATGCTACAATTTTACAAGTCTACATAGGGAACACCGGAGTTTCGATCAATAACAACTGGCCATTTGACCAGTTTCGCTGATTTAAAATTTTAACGTGGAACCGGCCCTGAGAACGGCTTGTCCCTCAAGCAAGCAAGCGTCAAGTTGGTTTGTCTTGAAATTGACATTAAATATTATATTTAATTTAACCCGGCCTATGATACAATTCTTTATATTAGTTGCCAGTAAGTAAAGATATGTTTAAATCCAGGTTATAATATAATTAAGTCCTTAAATGGCAATTAAATTCGTTCAGTCATTTTTGCGTGATCAGTTGATCACTGTACAAATATTCAAAAACCCCCCCCCAGCGTCATTCCCGTTGGTGCCCTAAAGGAGCCCGTGGTCCGCTTTGACACCTAATCCCAAGATTTGGCATAGGCACTTGTTTTACGAAAGCGACTGTCATCTGACCTTCCAACCCAGAGGAAAAACTAGACCTTATTGGGATTAGACCGGTTTCCTCACGATGTTTTCCTTCACTGAAAAGCTAACGGTAAAATACGTACATAAATTCCGAAAAACTTAATGGTACGAGGGATTCGAACCCACGACCGCCGCTTGACAGCCGCTTGCCACAACCATTAGGCTACCGTAGCTTTTTTTGTAAATGTTCAAACACACGAACTTTACAATGTATAATTTCAACAGGATTTGAATACACCTACTCATAGGACGGTACCGGACGGATCCAACTATTCATTAAGTTTTGCACACTAAGCTTATTTTCTTACCCACAATCTCGCACCAAACTTGCAATTTCCAAAGTGCAAGTTTTCACCGGTAAATATGTACATCCCGTTTAAGACTCGCAAATCCGAGTCTAGCGTCTTAAGGCCACTCGACGCAAGACCGGTGGGAACAGTGCTAAACACCGCACCTGGTGAGTATTTAAATTTAATATACGTTTAAAGTATAGTTTGCGGTTATGTAATTAAACCACCACGCTTGAGTTTTGGGTCGCGTCCCCTTATTTCATTGACAAACATTTAATCGATATAATGTTACGCTGTATTTACATTTCATACTAAGTTATAAGTAAAAGAAACTTTAACCAGCAGACAGATAATTTAAATATCTTTTTCGTCCACTGAGTCCACATACGAAATTCTGAGAGTGATCCTAATAAGCCGTTGATAATCAACTCATAAGTTTTAAACCACTGTGGCGATATAATTGGGAATTGGATATCCCAATTCAATACATTTACCCAAATAGAACCCCGTCGTATACAATATGTAGTTAGTATGTAGGTAATCACTTAATTGAACACAAAACAGGTTAAATCATAAACATGAAATATGAGATTAAAGTATGTACAAAGGCGAACTTACCCTATAAGGGATCATATAGATAAGACGTCCTAAGACTATGCGACATGTAGGGAAATTACCATAAATAACCTATCTACGATATTTATTTATTTGTTTTTATTTGGAGAACCAACAGCTATAGAAACACAAGGCATAATTAAGGCACTTTCCCTTCATGTCGCATAGTCTTGGGACGCCCTGTATATCTCTGTAATCTCTATTGAAAAATAGGTCTGAAACGGTAATGATCGCGTAACATACGCATAATAACCAGCTGAGTCAAAACACCAAAACTCTCCCGCATTTTTACATCCCTCTCTACCGTATACAGTAAAACAACAAAATCCAATCGATCCGACCGTTAATTAAACAATTAAATTATAGCAGTCATACATTAGAGCAAACAAAGCCGTGCGTTGCGAGGCGCTCCATTTTATAATTGATTGGATGTGGCCGATTCGCCATTTGTATTGAACCTACACATTTGTGTCTCTGTGTGGAGGTTTGTTCCGCATGGGTCGTCGTTATCACGCGGTTTGTACCGATAGATACCTAAATAAAATTGTCAACGTCGAATAACGCAGTGATAAGTGAAAGTGATGATTGTTAAACTGTTCATAGAAAAATGAACAAAGCTGACTTTTTCGCGGACTTGAAGAAGCTGGCATTTAGTATAATTAAAGAGAGTAGTATTCTGAAATATTCCCCAGTTCTATGGAACTGATACGCATGACCGGAATGACCGGATTCTTGGATAATTTTGAATAAGGCGTTTAAACATATATTTGTGATAATCTTACTTATTTGAAAAGATGCCATTTATTTTAATGTATTAACTGAATATGGAATTTGTTTATCATAAAATATGATATTAAAATTGGTATTTATAAACCCAAAAGGGCTGTTATATTAGAATATAGCCATAACCTGGGTAAACTAATTAGATATAAAAGATCCGCTAAACTCCGTGTACTACAAAAAAGGAACACCTTCATTGCCCCTAAAAGTACAAACATATACGGACAATAATATGGTCCAGTCATATACCGTATATCCTAAATAGTTTGCCTGAGGAGGTAAAAAATGTTATAGAGGATAAACGTTATAGAAGATCAAATGTAAACTCAAAGAAGTCAGTTTAGTATATAAAACAATGGAAGATAAATAAATTTGTTATATAAACATGCATCTAGATTAAACAAGATAGTATCTGAGCTTAAAAACAAACTTCAAAATTAAGATTGTAGCCCAAGCACTTTATTTTCATTAGTATGGAAAAAAAATGAAATTTGGAAATAATTCATAACAGCAGCTTTTTTGTGTGTAACTGATATATTATCATTTTAGTAATTACGTAGACTCAAAATCCACCAAAATATTAAACATCAAAAAAATCGATATTTAACCAATTCCTGAAAAAAGAGGAAAAATATTAATAGATATTTTAATTTATCTTTTGGTTCATTTACAAGAGCTCTTCAAGAATAATAAATAAATCACACAAAAAACATAATGGACGAGTCATTTATTTTTATATATTTACTTCCCGATGGAAATTTTGGTGGATTCTTGGATAAGGCATCTTAGAATAACATTTGAAATTAAACAAACAAAAAAAAAGCTGTTATAAATTAATGTTTAAAAAAAACGTAATTTTCCTGGGGTATTGGGCTAAGTAATTAGTAGGCAAAATTTCTACCAATTAAATTAAGGAAATATACAGTTTAAATTTTAATGGTATTTATTTTATGTAACTTTTGACTAGTGTGCCAAGTCACTTTTCTCCTACATTAAAACATTCACTGCCAGCAACCCGCCTAGCGGGTGCCTACGCCAGTGCTTCCCGCTACTTACCGAAAAACTACGGGATTGGCTAGCACGTAGCGATTCTTGAAAGTGATTTGTTAATTGTACCGCTTCAATAAAAATAAAGTGTATATTATTGTATACAATATGTTAAATATTAAATAAGTAAATATTGCCGCGCATAATAGCTTGGGCGAAAATTGGTTTTAACACTACTTCATAAAAAATATTTTTTCCTTGGTAGCACGCAAAGTCCACGAAGCGGGAAAAACTGCGACAAAGAGTTACTTAGGTTAGGTAACGTTAGGTTAGGCAAGAATCAAGCAAGAATTCTTATTAAAAAAAACAAATACGTGTAAGTGAATCCGAAAACGGGATTTTTATTAAGTGTATTGCCTATTTACAAATTATCAGGTGGTGGTGCTGGGCAAAGTTCTTTCTGATCAAAACCTTTTTCATGTGTGATCCTCGTGATCATGTCCAAGGTGCGCTTGGGTTGGTCTCCGGGCACAAAGTGGGTGGCGTTCAAGACATAGATATCCGTCAGCAAACGCGCGCGCCGCACGCACCCCGCTAGCTCTCCGTCCACCCGCCACGAGTACTGCTTCGCGATCTTGTACTCAGCCGCACCCGTGAAATTGAAATGATTACGCAAGAAGTCGACAATTCCAGCATACGGTACTGTGTGGTCATTTTCTCCACCATAAAGGGTAACCGGATAATTGTCCAATAATTCCGACAACCAGGGCGCCATAGACCGATCAAAATCATATTCCAAATAATTGTAAACCAATTGATTGAAGAAGTCGTATGACAAATCTCCGACATGGATTGCTTTGCGGACAGCATTTTTAGTCAGTACCGCAACGTATTCTTTATTAGGTTCTTGACTGCTTACAATAGTATGTATATGATTATGAGGTTCTTCAGAATTAAGATTAAATTTATGTTGACTTGCAGGATTTATCCAGGCCCCACCAATAATAAGCCCAATAAGATTCAATTTAGTTCTCGCTGTGGGGTTCTTGTTAACGATAGTGTGGGCGAGAGCTGGGACGTATTTACCGGCGTAAGACTCTCCAGTGATAAAGAACTTGTTTTTTTGCAGTTCTGGGAAAAGCTGGAAAAACTGAGTCACGGTGGAGTAGAGCTGATCACCAACCTGAGTCTCGTCTGTGCAATATCCTTGGTCGTGGTTGGTGAAGCTGAAACCTGCGCCCACGGGGTTGTCGATGTAAATGACGTGGTGATTCAGCGCCCAGTGATGCTGTCTTCGTTCAAATTTACCGTTCTTTATTGTAATTGGTCCGTTTTCGACAAATAAACCAAACAAGGAAGATCCACCCGGGCCACCCTGAAGCCACACAAGCACCGGTGCATCATCCTTGTCCGGAGACATGCTGGGGAAGTACCAAAAGAACTGGTTGGAGTCGTAGGCCTTATTGACGGTGAAGAAGCCCGCATAGCTTTCAAATTGCAAGGTTTCATTAGGTGCTACACGTGCCAGCCGCCTGGCCTCCGCGATGTCGCCTCTCTCGATGTATGGCGTCAGGAACAACGGCTCCCCTGGGTCGTCAGTATCGCGCTCGGTTAAACTCGTGGCGGAGTGTTGAGGGAGGCCACATGACACTATTACTTGCCACGCTAAAAGGACCCACAGCAAGGTCGACATTGATACAGTTAACTGCGCAGACAGAAAATAGCGCAAGTTCCAGTGTGTTGCTTATAAGCACCACTTCCATTTCATTACTCAGATAAAACATAAATTACTTGAATACCAATATCATTATATCATTAACAATATGACGAATGATAAAAAATCTGTCCACGTGACTGACTTTTAAATTGGTTCCGCAACGAAGGAACTTTAGAAATGAATGTATATTTTGTTTCCGTTAATCGTAGTTTTCTTGGCGCTAATTCCAACTTAGTGAGCAATAGTCTATAGTCCCCACGCTGGCCGCGATGTAGGTTAGGATATTTTTTACGACCTTTAAATTACTTTGCAGATTTATGTATGCAGATTTCTTCAAGATGTGTGTAATTAGATGTAAAATATCCGTAAGTTCCGAAAAGCCCATTTGAACGAACCAGTAACGGAAGTTGCGACCACCATTTTAAAATAAAAAAAGAATTGAACTAATTGGCTAATACCACATCAATCGTTCAAATTTAATTAAGCGTCATAAGTTCCGATCCCTAGAAAAGGGAGGTACCATGAACGTTGTCCTTTTCTTGTCTTCGTCAGGGGACTACCGTGCCCATAGTTGGAGCTGGACCTTAACACTTTCACTGCTGGGTTTCTAGAAACCCGCCTAGTGGGCGCCTACGCCGTAGTAGCTTTTTTCGTTTCATACATATGTGGAAAACCACGGGATCAGCTACGGGCGTAGCGATTCTTCGCAGTGAATGTGTTAGGTATTCGCTATCGTTAATGATACTGAAATGAACATTGGTATTTTTAGATATCTATTTGTGTAAGTAATAAAAAAAATGCAATAAAATGCAAATGCTGCTTATTTAAGTCACATTCGACATTCCTCGAGCTATTTTCATTAAAAACTGAGCAGGTTATCATTCTCAATGTTGAACCTACTTTGGGTATTTTTAACATGGGAAGTTATAGTGTCATGTGGCTTTTCTCAAAATCTGGCGGTGAGTCTAGCCAATGGCAACACTGAGGACCCAGGAGAGCCGTTGTTCCTGACGCCGTACATCGAGAGAGGCGACATCGCGGAGGCCAGGCGGCTGGCACGAGTAGCACCTAATGAAACCTTGCAATTCGAGAGCTATGCGGGCTTTTTCACCGTCAATAAGGCCTACGACTCCAACCAGTTCTTTTGGTACTTCCCCAGCATGTCATGTCCAAAAAAGGATGATGCAACGGTGCTCGTGTGGCTTCAGGGTGGCCCGGGAAGCTCTTCGTTGTACGGTTTATTTACCGAGAACGGGCCGATTACGGTACAAGATGAGCAATTCGAACGCAGAGAATATCACTGGACGCTGAATCACCACGTGATTTGTGACGTCATGGAAAACGCCACAGCCGCCGCCGCGACTAGACGGCGCCGGCCAGGGGGACAGCCGAGCGGGGAGAGCAGCACACCACGACGCGCCCCACCACACCGCCGTCCCGCCGACCGCATATAAGCGCCTGCGCGACCGCCCACTGCAAGTCTTCCACCCGTCGGACTGCATTAGAACAGAAAGACGGGTGGCTCCGATCCAGATGTTTGACCGACCCATCCCCTGGGTCAGCGAGGCCAAAATCTTGGAGTGACCCTCGACAGGAGACTGACTTTCCGTAGCCACATCCGTAGGGTTCGCAACCGCGCGTTATTCGTACTAGGAAGGCTTGGGCCGATGATCAACAAGTTTAGTAAAATGTCACTTAGAAATAAGCTGACACTTTACAAGACTTGTGTTCGTCCAATCATGACATATGCAAGTGTAGCATTCGCTCACGTGTCTATGTCATCGCTCAAGCCGCTTCAGGTAATTCAGAATCGCTTTCTCCGTAGAGTGACTGGTGCCCCGTGGTACAAATCGAACCTCAGCCTGCACCACGACATGGGGATTAGCACCATGTATGGTTTCTTTAAGCAGGCTGCCAGACGTTATTTTGATAACGCTCCCCACCATAGGAATCCGTTAGTTAGGAAGGCTGCTGACTACGTCCCCATCCCTCCCCCCTCTGTCGTTACTCGGCGCTCACTGGTTAGGGGCCGCACGGTCCGGCGTCCTAGGCACACACTCACGGACCCGGACGACGAAATCACAGCGTCCATCGAAAGATGGAAAGCTGCGCTTTCGGCGTCCATCACATCGCGTACACACCGCCGGCGGGGTCGTCCACCGCGAGACAACACAGACACACATAGTCCGCTTTCGTCCCGGTACCGCCGCATACCGGGTAGAGTCAGTCCGACGCAAGTCGGGCCTAGCTGAGTTTCTTGCTAGACTCTTCTCAGCTAGGCTAGGTTTTAGCGAACCAGCGATAAAACTCCCAGTAGTTCGATACCACTTACACCCCAGATTCGGTTGATACCGTTCAACCAATCTCACTGGAGCGCAAACTCTTAGAGTATTCCAGTGTACAAAACTTCCCCGCGTGGTCGTGCCGGAGGCTTCCCCTGGATTTTCGCCAGGCCACCCTCCAACCACGCAGTTCGACCGCTATATTGGGTCCGTCCTATTATAGCAACAGTCAGGTTCAAAAAAAAAAAAAAAAAACGCCGGACCGCCAGAGTTTAGCTAGCGGCTCGCCGTGTGCTCAACTTTCTCCCCCTCGCCCTCCCTACCTCCCCGCCTCAGGCCGCTTGGTTACCGAGTGTTGCCGTGGCATCCCGACTTTAAGGCCGCTTGGCTCCCGAGTGTTGCCGAAGTCCTCCGCTCCCCTCACCCCTACCAGGCCGCTTGGTTCCCGAGTGTTGCCGGAGGAGTGAGTTGATAGGATTCCCGTTGTCTCAGGCCGCTTGGCTACCGAGTGCACTGCCGTGATAACGAACCCGAATCCGTGATACTACCAGGCCGCTTGGATACCGAGTGCACTGCCGGAGTATCACTCTCCCGCCGTTCCCACCTCTTACCGCCCCGAATCGTATCTGTTCGGCAAGCGTGCCCCGTACCGTTAGTATATAGAGCCCCGGGTAGAGCATAAGTGTTATTCATTTAATAAAAGGGCGACAAGACCCAGTTTTAACTATTAATTCGACCGCTGTTCTCATTCGCCCCTGCTCCTGCTAGGCTCCTTACCGTATGAGTTAACTAGTAAACCCTCGATAGCCCTTCGATGTGTGTCGGGCTAAACCCGCACATCACAGATTTATATTGACAACCCTGTGGGAGCGGGTTTTAGCTTCACCAGGCAACAGGAAGGGTATTGCACAGACGAGACTCAAGTTGGTGATCAGCTCTACTCCACCGTGACTCAGTTCTTTCAGCTTTTCCCGGAACTACAGAAAAACAAGTTTTTTATCACTGGAGAATCATACGCCGGTAAGTACGTTCCGGCTCTTGCTCACACCATATTCAAGAAGGATTCCTCAGCGAAAACAAAAGTTAACCTGAGAGGGCTAATTATTGGCGGGGCTTGCATAAATCCCGAAAGTCAACAGAATTTCCATACGGATTCTGAAGATACCCAGAATATTATAAAAATGAACAAGATCCGTAAATTGAATAGGCATACTGATGGTGATGACGAATACGTTGCGTTGCTGACTAAAACTGCTATCCGGAAAGCTATCCATGTCGGAAACGTGTCGTACCAAGAAGATGGTGATAGAGCAAACTCTTATTTATTCAATGATTTTTGGTGGTAAAGATAGGTCTATAATATAATTTAAATAGCGACACGTCTCAGTAATTACATATGTTAAAATAAAATACTTCAAATAATTTACTTAACGATCCTTCAACGTATGTATGTAATTCCCAGATAACGTATTTTTAAGTGACGAGTCACAGTACAATGGACATCTGGACACGTGTTTAATAAACCTTGGCTATTGGGGTTCTGTGTTATAAGACAAAACAATAAAACAAAAAAATATATAACATATAAACATTATACATAGTTCTTACTTTTACTTAGATAAAGCCTTTAATTCAAAACTTTATCATTCGTTTTTGGCGACAGTCAGGAGGAGCGGAGGGCGGGGAGTGATTAGACAAAATAAAATTATGCAGAATGTTTCTTTAGACAAAATGCAATTATGTCAGTCAACCAGTATACAAAATAAGATTATACCAACTAAAACTTAGGAAAAATCTAATTAGGGTAAATAAGATTAGGTGAAGTGAGTATTACGCAAAATGATTTTTGCACAAATGAAGATGAAGCAAAACGAGATATTATGTGAAACATGATTAGTAAAAAAAATAGACAAACTGAAATTAGGCAAAACGTTGTCAGATCAAACAAGGGTAATCCGGCTACCATAGCTTATTGATCAATAAATCTATCAAATTAAATTAAACGTCATTAGTTGCGGTCGTTGTCCTTGTCTGGTCTTTGTAAGGGGACTAGCGTGCCCATAGTTCACTGCTATAAACCCGCCTAGCGGGCGCCTACGCCGTAATAGCTTTTTTCGCTTCATACGAGGGAAACCACGGGATCATCTACGGGCGGGCGTAGCGACTCTTAGCAGTGAATGTGTTAATTTGGTTAGGTATTTGTTATCGTTAATGATACTGAAATGAACATTGGTATTTTTAGTTACCTCGATTAGTAATAAAAAAATGCTGCAAAAAAATGTTAATGCTGCTTATTTAAGTCGCATCCGATATTCCTTTTGTTATTTTCGTTAAAAACTGAGCAGGTTAATCATTCTCAATGTTGAACCTACTTTGGATCTTTTTAACATGGGAAGTTATAGTGTCATGTGGCCTTCCTCAACACCTGGCGGTGAGTCTAGCCGATGGTGACACTGAGGACCCAGGGGAGCCGTTGTTCCTGACGCCGTACATCGAGAAAGGCGACATTGCGGAGGCCAGGCGACTGGCACGTGTAGCACCTAATGAAACCTTGCAATTCGAGAGCTATGCGGGCTTCTTCACCGTCAATAAGGCCTACGACTCCAAACAGTTCTTTTGGTACTTCCCCAGCATGTCTCCAAACAAGGATGATGCACCGGTGCTCGTGTGGCTTCAGGGTGGCCCGGGAAGGTCTTCGTTGTACGGTTTATTTACCGAGAACGGGCCGATTACAGTACAAGACGGGCAATTCGAACGCAGAGAGTATCACTGGGCGCTGAATCACCACGTGATTTATATTGACAACCCCGTGGGAGCGGGTTTCAGCTTCACCAGGCAACAGGAAGGGTATTGCACAGACGAGACTCAAGTTGGTGATCAGCTCTACTCCACCGTGACTCAGTTCTTTCAGCTTTTCCCGGAACTACAGAAAAACAAGTTTTTTATCACTGGAGAATCATACGCCGGTAAGTACGTTCCGGCTCTTGCTCACACCATATTCAAGAAGGATTCCTCAGCGAAAACAAAAGTTAACCTGAGAGGGCTAATTATTGGCGGGGCTTGGATAAATCCCGAAAGTCAACAGAATTTCCATACGGATTCTGAAGATACCCAGAATATTATAAAAATGAACAAGATCCGTAAATTGAATAGGCATACTGATGGTGATGACGAATACGTTGCGTTGCTGACTAAAACTGCTATCCGGAAAGCTATCCATGTCGGAAACGTGTCGTACCAAGAAGATGGTGATAGAGCAAACTGTTATTTATTCAATGATTTGTATCAGTCTATGGCGCCTTGGTTATCAGAATTACTGGACCACTATCCGGTAACTCTTTATGGTGGAGAAAATGACCATATTGTAGCCTATGCTGGAATTGTTGACTTCTTGAGGAATCATTTCAACTTCACGGGCGCGGCTGAGTACAAGGTCGCGAAGCAGTACTCGTGGCGGGTGGACGGAGAGCTGGCAGGGTGCGTGCGGCTCGCGCGTCTGCTGACCGAGATCTATGTCCTGAACGCCACCCACTTCGTGCCCAGAGACCAACCCAAGCGCACCTTGGACATGATCACGAGGATTACTCACGACAAAGGTTTTGAGCAAAAAGAAATCTGCTCAGCACCACCAGTGGATAATTTGTAAACAGGCAGTATTAACAATACAAATTTCTGTTAAAATATCATGAAACTGGTCTCTCACGTTTTTGACCTGGCCTGTTTCATTAGATCTTTACATGTGTAGAATAATATCATATTTTGCTGATTACAAAAAATATGCTACTCAAGGAGATTTATCATGATAATTCAGAGATTTTGGGTAAAGGTATAGTTTGGATGACAATACAATATTATGGTACCATCGACTTGACCTGATGATGGAGACAGAAGGTGGTCATGGGAATTCAGTACTTAACCAACGTAACCCGGTTGAGTTTGGGCTCGTTACAATAGTCTCAATGAGTTACATCGTTGATGACGGTATACAGAAAAGTATAGTATAGTGAGCATTAAAAGCTAAAAGAATGTCAAAATTTATTTCGATTCAAAGTCTCCCTTTTATTTTTAATGTGTATTTATTTCCTTCCAAAGAATAAATAAAAACAGTAGAAAATTAGTGCTTATTTATTTATTTATCGTATGGCAAATCAGTATTTAGAACCGTGAGATCTTGGAAAAGACAGTACTGTTGCCAGGTTAGTGCTTAATTAAACATAAACAATGGTAGACAACAGTCGGTTTTAATACATAATATTATTTTAATAGCGACACATGTCAGTAATTATGTTAAAATACTTTAAATGATTTACTTAACGATCCTTCAACGTGTGTTCGAACTATAAAAAAGAATATATCTACATAGGTACTTAGGTGAGAAATTCCCTGATAACCTATCTTTAAGTGATGAGTCACAATATAATGGACAACTAGACGCGTGTTTATAAACCTAGGCTTAAGGGTTCTGTGTTGTAAAAACACAGAGATAAAAAACGTTTAAAATCGAAATCTATCGCAAATCATATAGTTTTTAGAGACAAAATATATTATATTTGTTATTTAAGGAATTCACACTAACGCACAAACTAAACGCATCGAAAACAGAAGGGGAAATATGTTGGGGCATCTGATACGACATGTCGTAATAATGGTGATGAATCACATAAGAAACTATAATTGAAGGAAAGATAGAAGGATGGAAAGGCAGGGGGAGACCAAGACGTGCGTTTATGAACCAAGCTAAAGAGAAAGTTACTGTAATGTCGTATCAAGAGCTCAAAACAGTGGCAGAGAGAAGAACAGAGTGGCGATTACTCCACCGACAAGAGCCCGGCTCTTAAATTTATGATAATGAAGGAATCTTACTACGTACGTTTTTTTAGTATTGTCCTTTCACAGGCCCCGAGTGGCGCAAACCAATCCAACCACATCTGGAAGCAACCGCAGGCCCTCTCCGAAATTAATTGTAAACCCCGATGCCCATCGCAAGATATTGGCGAACGCGTAGCTATGTCGGGAATATTCGGCTGTCTTTGGCCAAAGGCGGCTCACGGTCGAAATATTGATTAGGATAACCGGATTACTTTGTCAAGGTATTTGTTTTAAGATCCGTTCTTCTTCAATACACTTCATCTGAAAGTAAGTTTACATTTTAGGCTTTATCCGCTGAATAGAGGAGATAACCGTAATGTAACTTTCATCCGGGTGATTATTTCACGGAGAGGGTGAAATTAGATGTACAAAGAACAATCTTTTTCTCAAAAACTATGCATATAAAGATTAGCCTCTTCACTATTTTATATAAGTACAGGTAAGTAAGCAAAATAGTCTTTTTAACAACAGAAATGCAACACCACGTAACTATCTACAGAGCAAGTAGTGGCGTTATTTTCAATGTTTGTAATTCAATATGATCCGTAAAGTCGCCGTTAATGGAAATGTCCATTGACGGCTATGTAAACAACCCGCCATATTGAAATTGTCTCTGAATGATGAATTTACTAGTGATGGGGAAGACTCTTACTGTACCCTTTTATGACAAAACGTAATATCAAATATCAAAACAAAGTTACGTCCTTGCCGGCGACTTTAAGAAATTAATTTATTATTAACTATTATTAAAAAAATATAATTATTAGGACCAGCTACTCTGTAAGGTGGAGTTTGGCTGGTCCAAATAAGAGCGACCTGACATTCCGCTGTGGCCCACCTCTCGGCACTCGGCTGGTAGTTTCGAGCCGCATTGTACGGGTCAGTTAACCCTCAGAGCGATGATCACGTATTTTTGAACGCACGTTAGAACAATTCAACTGCCACTCAGCAAAACCCTTTAAAACAGCACCGTCATACCTAGTGCTCTAAAATGCACTTGTATAAGACCCCACCTCGTGTATGCCTCAGTAATATGGAACTCCAAATTCGATAATTATAATTATTCAAAGGCCATTGAAATGGTGGAAAACGTTCAAGGTCAATTAATGCACCATATACAAAAAGGTACAAAACGACTCACTTTGATCTCCTCCATAAATGCAATCTTCCCTCTCTTAAAGCTAGGCGTAAAATGTCCGACGCAGTAGCATTATACGACATTTGTAGAGGACATCACTATAGGTCCGACTTTTTGAAATTTGAATTGAAATTTTTAAAGTGTAGTTATACTATGTTTGTCATATGTGTCTTAGTGAAAGCTGTTAAGGGAATAAATGAATGTTCTTATCACATATTCACAAACCTGACCTCCTTCTCACTTATTTCTGTTTGCTTACCAAATGAATAAATTAATAAGTTTTCCCATACTGATCTACGTGACGCACAAACAATGCGTTACGAGTTTGACCAGCTGACCCCGTATCATGGTCGGCTTATCACACGATATGTGACAGGATAGAGCGTCCGTCACTGGCTGTCACCGTTCGATAGAACGAGACGACGCTCCTATCTTGTCACTTATCGCAAGTAAGGCCGACCATGATACGGGGTCTGGTGTACAACGCTGATGATGATGAACGGAAGCAGTAGTACAAATAGGAGTCAAATGTATGGAAATCTGACCGAATGCTGGTGGTGCCAGGAACTAATCCGGGTAAGTGAAGAACTCAACGAATGATAGGGGACTGAAATGAACTTTTAGGGTGCTGTCTCTTTGTTAGCGGCTAATAATAATGTTTTGCTTATAGTTCTATACAGCTTTATGACGAAACTGAAGACTAAATTAAATACATTGACTGTGTAGTTAATCTTAACTTATAGGTAATGATATTTACCTCCAACGAAATATGATATTTACCTCTGGCTCTTAGATAAAGTCACCTGAATACATCTATGAAGATTATCATGAGGTGTATGTGAATTTCCAAGCTGCACTAAGTCTGCAATATAAAGCTCCCTCTTGTCAATAGATGGAGAACGTTAAAATTGAAGTCGAATTAAGTTCTTAAATTAGTTCTTGAATTCTTAAATTATCTTAGCCTAATATCCAAATGTCTAAATCGTTACTTGCATGCTTATCATACAACAAGATAAATAATAACAGAATTCAATCATACATACAAAACGGTTACACGTTCACTTTTCCCCTCGCCGTTGGATGATACGTTCGTCGAGACATTCGTGTAGTAAATATCCGTTCAAACATTCGAAGAATTGTGGGCATACACTCACTCAACATCGTTTACTAAAGGGTTTTTGATGAGCTTTAAGTTTCATTTTAGCGAGTTTCTTTACTCCATTTGTTACATCCACTTGGGCTGCACGCTAGTCGTTTTTTACTCTTACCAAACCGAACACAGCTGAATGGCCCTTCGATTTGTGTCAGAAAATCATCTCCCATGCCAGCACGGGAATAGCGACGCGAATTGCAAGTGCCTTTATGCGTGCTCATTATTCGCTTTGACACTCGCACGAATATGTACACGCGGGGCTCCTATGATAACGGCTTTAGCCGCTATCATTAGGTCCCCGCCTTAAGCCCAACCACGAAACTAAGTCTTACGCAAACGTGTTTCAGAACTTAGGTGCCCCGAGATTGATTTAAAACGAGCTAGCTCTGCCAGCCATTACTAATTCCAAGTTGCGCTAACTTTGAATACGGGCACTTGGCGTAGGTAAATGAAATAAATTGTAAAATAGTGTTTAATAACTTTATTTAACTTCACTTGTATAACACAAGTACAGTCATGTATCAAACTAATCAAATCTTTTAGGTCGATTTTCGTCGACTGTCGTCCTTTAATCGTATCGATTTTAAACTTTGAAAGTTTATAAACACAGAAAATAAACATGAAACACGAAATTTATAGGAAGACCGCATTATGTTTAATTAGACAGATGGTATCATCTTGAATAAAGATGATCCAAGAAATTAGAAAGTCTTGGCTCAAGAAAATTTCGCTTCCTTCGAGATATTTTGACATCTTCCTAGTTAATTGCTTAGTTCAAGAATGTTTACTCCGAATCAATACTGTATTTTTTGTATAATATACGTGAATACAGCGACAAATTAATGCATGTGCAATAGGTACCAAATTTATAATTTAATACCATTTATTTGTACTGATATATGTCATGTTTAGCACCGCTGATGGTGCTAAACATGTTTTAACTAACCCTAACCCACACACTAACCCTAGGCATATTGTGTAGTTATTAGTGTAATTGCTAACAAAATATGGATCAAGTTGTCCGAAATAAATATTTTTGATTTGATTTGATTTATTTACAACAGAAGGACGACTGTAGTATTAATATTTATAATAAGGTATTATATATTATACAACGTGTCCCAAAACTCAACGATAAGCCGGCACCAGAGGATGGAGCTGCTTATGATTAGTCGAGAAAAAATAAGGAAAAAAATATATCTCAATTATTTTAGAAATTACAGAAAAATGAAATTCATCGAAAATCGACATCCCTAATGGTATTTTTAACGATCATGTCTACAAATATTCAAATATTACTGTTTTTTTTTTTGTTTTTGGAAACTTAAGTAGCCCTGCTATCTAACACAGTTCTTATATTATTATTTTCTATTTTCTTATTTTTTATGTTTTTTTTTTTTAGATATATTTTTTTCCTTATTTTTCTCGACTAATCATAAGCAGCTCCATCCTCTGGTGCCGGCTTATCGTTGAGTTTTGGGACACGTTGTATACAATGCATCCGACAATTTAGAATGAATAGGATTAGAATAATACTTTTAATTACACGGTTCAACTCACGTATTCGATGTCACTCCGGGCGACATGTTTCGAACTCGCTACTTGCAAGCTGATTCACATCACCTCCCCACACATCTGTCTTCGGTTCCACGCGCGCTTATCAACAGGGCTCTGCGGCTCTGTGACCCGCAATATGAGCAAGAGGAGCTGCAGCATGTGAGACAAGTGCTACAGAGGAATGGGTATGGTTGCACACAGAGTCAGCGAGTAGCGAGTCGGGGCACTTTGTAGCGCGCACACACGGTGGAGAGGGCTCCTGCGTACTTGCCATATATAAGGGGGGTCACGGATATAATTTGACGCCTATTACGCCGGAGGTTGAGCATTAGGACAATTTTCCGCCCTCATACCAAGATGAGGCAGATGTTCCGCTCTCCTAAGGACCGAGACCCGCTGGGTAGCCCGGGGGTGTACGAGATTCCCTGTGATTGTGGCAAGGCGTACGTAGGGGTAACTGGGCGGAACGTCTCCACGAGGTTGCTGGAACACATACGCAGCGTGAAGAAGATGGATGTTAGGAACTCGCGGTAGCAGAACATGCGTGCGATACAGGTGCTTCTCATTTCATTTGCTTCGACAAGGCGAGATTGCTGGTACGGGAGAAAGGTTATGTGCCACGCAAGATTCGTGAGGCGATTGAGATTGGGCGCCGCCCAAATTTTAATCGTGATGGGGGCTAGATGTTACCGCCAGCCTGGAAAACTATCATTCCTAATTGAAGTGGACAGTGTGTAGTGTCAATCCCGTGGTCACAGTGAGTTCAGTGTGCGTATCGTCTCTCTGAGGAGATGACCTCCTGCCGCAATCTCACATAACTGCTCCAGCGCTAGACTGCCCCCCTCCCCCCGCCCTATCGGCGCGAGCGACACGCGCCGCTCAGCGTGAGGAACGGGCGCGGGCAGTGATACAAAACACGGCCGCGAAAATACGCATTCTGAAGAAAAACTCCCGAAGAGTTCGAAACATGTCGTAGTGACATTGAATACGTGAGCTGAACCGTGTAATTAAAAGTATTATTTTAACATGTCTCACGAAAGTTTAAATTCGAATATGATTAGCTAGCTTGCGATCGCGAAGGGGAATTAAATATTACTCATTGACATTGACGCACCGATGGCAAGGATGTGGGCAGCTCGTAGTAATGCACACATGTATGTTTACGGATGCATGTATACTAATGTATGTATATTTATATATTGCTTTATTGTACGCTACCTTCAGCCTGCCACTTCGTCTTTAAAACTATCGGTTAAAATTATCCTATGTTAAAACATAAAATAGCTTTTATCCAGGCTGTAAGCTACATTCGTGCAAATTGTCATCCAAATCGGTTGAGCTATTTAACCGTGATTGAGATTGATTAACAAACATCCCAACATCTAAACATCCAAACTTTTGCATTTATAATATTAGTAGGATAAAACGTGGCAAAATGAAAACAAACAAACATACAAATAAGTACAAAGGCAAGCTTATGCCTCTAAGGATCTCATTCAGCTAACCTTAATTTTAAGCAAATAAGATAACAAAAAAAGTGGGAGATGACGACAGGTGATGGAGTCAGAAGCAGAATAGTAAGTGGCTAATAATACACTCGCGGTCAAAGAATACGGGTCGGTAAAATACCGTCACATTTCCTAAAAAGACCTCTTAATTAATATGAAACAATGAATATGATAATGTTTATTTAATTTTACATCTAAACGTAAATAAAACTCTGTTAAATATAAAAAAAACCTATCACGGTTATTTTATTTAGGGAGACCCGAATTTACTGACCGCGAGTGTAGTTTGTACCTAGAATTTCAAAAATATAAATTTTATATTTAAAAAATGTCTAGCTCAAAGCACAACCACGCGCAAGAACAGCGCAGTCGGTCATGTCTGTTTGGTGAGCCTAACAATACATATTTTGGTTATTTTTTCCAAATACAAGTTATATGATAAGTAACAAATATGTATATACTCGCCACATTAAGTATTAAGTTTGATGGCGAACATGACACACAGATTAAAATTTGACTGCGATCAAAAACAACACACAAACATAAAAAGTTCATAATTAAGCTCGATATGTAATGGGGTTGGCAACTGTCAAATGTTTGACGAGATGGCGCCATCATAGGTTTTACCTAATCACTAGCCTTTTTCTATGGGATTTGGTTTAAACGACTTGATTCTAAAGCGGAATTCTGATTATATCTTATCTAAAAAAAAACATTCATTAGGTAGTTTTAGTCTCCCGGAGCGTAAATTCGAATCGATCGATAAGTACCCATAACTATCTCATTCATCAAAATCAGTTCAGTGTCCTAAACGCTAAGGTGGAACATACCGTCCTAAATGCTAACATAGACTGCTAAAAGGTTGTACCTTGTTTAACCGACAATTGTTCCGTCGAATGTATGTTTCGCAGAATTTTCATTTCATCGAAAATATTGTTTTTTTCAAAATCAGTCAACTTTTCAAGAATGTTATAAAAAAATCTAACCTTACCTAATGGGTTGTACACAATGACCTTTTAGCTGTACCTAAAAAGAGGTTTCTGAGTAACATTCGATGAAACGAAAATTCGGCGAACCCATGCATTCGGTGAAGCGTTTGTCGGTGAAATAAGGGGACACCCTGCTAAAATCATAGGCCTTCCTTCGTGCTCTGCCGCAGTCGGGCAAACCAGACAACTCACAAAACAAAAGCATCAATACAAAATTTCCACGCGTAATTTAGCGTGTTAACTACCGCACACTACCTGCCGTTTAAGTGAAATCACTCGTATCTACTCAACTCAACACGTAGGTATTTAACGTGGGGTAATGGAATCAATGTCGGATCGTCTTTCTGTGCGCTCACTAATTCACCTTTGTTCTTACTTTGCAGACGGCGTCATTTGCACCATCGGTTGGGTGTGGCGCAAGTGATGAGATGAAGGTGTAAAGTAAAGCCGCGTTCACATTTGTTTGTCGTGTTGTGTTGTGGTGCATCAGAACGCGGTTTCATACATTTAATATGGTTGCGTTTAGATTTATCTGATGCCATGTGTTGTGACGGCTTATGTTGTGTCGCATCACAAGCGATCCCGGTCCGCGTCAGAATGGGTGAGGTGCGGGGGCCCCCCCAGTGACACGACACAGCGCATCAGACTAGTGTGCACGCGCCAGTGTTGTGTTGTGACGCGTCATAGCCACACGTGAAGTATGGACGACGAACATCCTCCTCCGAGTGCCAAGACCGAACTGATATAAAATACGTCATAACACGTCAGATAAATGTGAACAGCAGCCATCACGACACAGAGCATCACAACACAACACGACAGACAAATGTGAACGCGGCTTTATGGTTATCGAACGAGCGAGCGACGCGAACGAAGTTATGCTGCAGCTTGGGCTGAAAGTCGATTCTGTCCGGTGTCTGGTGTCTGTCCCGCTGTTCTACTCTACAGGTCGCATTTCTCGTGTTATTTTGTGAGCAGGTTCGTTAATTATATAGATTTTTTTGTAAAGTGACTTTTTCGACACTCAAAAAGGCTTTTTAACCGCCGACCATTATTTATTTTTATTTTATTTTATTTATTTATTATTTATAGAAAACATCCATGACTCACAGGAACAAGTATTCGTGCTCATCACGCGAATAAATGCCCTTACCGGGATTCGAACCCGAGACCTCCAGCTTCGTAGGCAGGGTCACTACCAACTAAACTACAGAGGCCGTCAGCTTTGTGGGCAAGTTCAATCATTAAATAGTTATTTTTCCGTCGATTCAGTTTTTCGTAAGTTAAATGACAGACTCGTGAGTTCTACAAGTCACAGAGCAACCAGTTAATATAGATATTTAGATACTGAATTCCATTCTTGGCAATCGCGAAGACAGTGGCAATTACCAAAAAGTTTCTCATATTTATAGTATTAGAAGCTAGGGCGTATCAATGTCCCTACAAAGTATGAAACCCTCGACGCGCGAGTCTGACTGGCACTTGAGGCCGGCTAGGCAAACGCTGTCGCCAGCCCCGAAACCCTCAGACGGCGAAGTTCATCAGTCTCGTGACGGTAACGTCGTTACAGAACTCAATCAGCGCCCATTGACGAGACGACGTAAGCTCAACTCGATTACGCGATATTATTCTCGCCTTACACTGACGGCAGACCGTCTCGCGATAGTTGGGTTTACATATAAATATAATTATGGCCGTATCGCCTGGAGCAACGTGGCTCCTATGCATGCTTCAAAAGCGTCTTTTGGAACATTATTAGCGAAAATGTGTAGCTGGCTAGTATCCAAAATTTGTAACTTTAATGTCAAGAGATCAGGGGACCGATTTTTGACTTTCGAGCGCTCGACTCCTCAACTCGAAAACTGTTATAAATTATGACATGGTATTTTGAAATAGCGATAGAATATTTAAGAACCGAGCGGTCGTATTCATTTCTATCAGTAGTAAGTAAGTAAGTGCCTGCAATATTGACACTACAATCGCATTTAAATTTATTTAATTCTCCACCGCTCGAAAGTCAAAAATTGACCCCCTGCAGGAAATAGAAACACCTGTTTTCGTCCCGGGAACTACCCATCTGGTCCTAAAATTATATCACAATAAATAGAATAAACCTTCAATATAGGGAAGGCTTTATTTTATCCCGCTCCTCCTAAATCCTAGAATTTTAAATGTTTGGTATCTACTTCTAGACTTCTTTACTAATATTTGAAAGAGGAAAAATCTGTGTGATTGTAGCTTTTTAAAATCAAAGATTTGGGTGATTTCCGGAAGTTCATTCGATTTCAAAAATTATTTCATTTGCGTGTAGAATGGACTTTCTGGACGGTTATAGGATATTTTTTTATCCCGCGGATTTGCCTCCTTTGTTTGCAATAAGCGAGCGAAGCCGGGCTGGGCAGCTAGTATACCTACACATAAAAATGAATCTAACTAGAATCATCACGAATCGATCACTACTTCTACCTACTATTATTAGGTATTAGGTTGTTATGTATATACGAGTAGATACAAACAATTTCAGGAAAGAATTATAAAAGTTAGCCCTGCTCAAGAAACCCCACTTAACATTAAATATATAATGTAATATGATTGATACAGCCAGTGCCAGTTACTTACGTCTTCTTCTTTTGCAGTAGTTATACCGGCGTTTGTTAGGGCTTTCTCTCCTAATCCTTTTCTCCACTTGCCACGATATTCGACGATTTTTATTATTTAGTATAAATGTGGAATGGACTATCTATACGATCCCATTCGACGTATGTAGCTGACTTAATGATCCAAAACTTCTTTACTTTGAAGTCAAGAATTCCCTGGTTATACCCCAACCTATCAAACTACAAAATATTGTCCCTCGTCTATTAAACATTAACAACGGAACCCTCTATTTAGTGGTTAGAGACCACTAATTATTCAGGGTTCTGCATATTGACCAGCGGAATACCAAATGCACATGCCGCCACATTACAAAGACCTCTGCGCTGTCCTCTTTAATAAGTAATGCTAGGCCGATCCGCGAAGGAGGCGGCTCTGTTTATGTTGGTTCATGTATAAACTTTGACGGCAAGCTTGACATTGTTGACAAATCTGACGACACGGATCTGATGAATAATGTAAACTAGTTAATATGGTGGATATTGTAACATTACGTTGGGCGAAGGGTATGGAATATTCAAAAAGCATTGCAGTCTGAGGTTAATGAAAGATTTATGAGACCAACAGCAAACAGAAACTTTCTCCAGTCTGACACAGCGACAATTATCCGCTCTTGTAAACCACGGTGATAGTCAAGTGAACAAGCCTCTTCAAGGTGACCAGGAATGAAACCCATCAAATATGAAAAAAAACTTTTTAGATACCGATCGAAAGGGTTACTCATTAGGATATTTTTTTCTTTATACATATAAACACATCATCTTCATCAAAAGGAAGACCATGAAATTTAAATGTATGGTATCCAATGCGATTTTTTGAAAAATGTTTGAATGTAGTTCCAATAAAATAAAATAAAACCATTTGTACAAAGACGAACTTAGGTATCCCTTTAAGGGATCTCTTCCAGCTCACCTTATTATCTCGTTAATAGGCGTTAAGTAGGTATGGCAACTTATTAAACTTTTATTATTTCTAATGTAAATTCACTAGAAACAGATTCTCGTATTGAAACTTATAACTATATCGCTAAACCTATTAGGGTAGGTGCCTCCAACATAAAACGATGTCAATCACTTGTCGTATACGTCGATATAATATTTCAAAGAGCTTGCCCTCACGTGAGAGTAACTAAGTTATTGGATCCCTCATCAGGGCTAATGAAAACATACTTGCTCGGAATACCTTATGAGGGTTTCAGTTATAGACAGCTGGGAGTAAAATTGTAACAGACAGGTCAATGGGACGGGATGGGGTAAGTAAGTATTAGGACCTAGTAGATGGTACCTGAGACGATAGTATAAAGTTAATTTACTAAAATTGTACCTTTTGCTTGAAGTTGGATCTTACTGATCGTACTGTGTAATAATATGCACGTGGCGAGGATGATCATATTGATCATCACCGGTAGTATCATGTTGTGCGCTCGGAGATGGTATCTGCCATGTGTATCCCTCGCTTTAAATTATTTTTGTTTTTAAGGGCATCTGTTGTTTCGGCCCCATGCATGCCTTCCAAAAGTCCGGGGCCCAAAATGACTAAACATACAAATAATAATAACAATATTCTTTTTTGCACTACAAAGAACAGATATTTTTGTTTAGGCGACGAAACAGCGTGACTCCGTTGTAGGATTCGGTAGGTTGACCCGGAACCACCGAAACACGACACCTTTCTGCCAGATTTCAGCACAATGATTCCATTACCAGTGATTTATTTAGCAATTATGATTTCAGTACCTACGTCAAAAATGCGCCTAGAATTTTTCCCGGACTTTTGTCTTTGTAGTATAGGTTTATGCCGATGCCGGTAGAATATATTATCATATCAAACGGGCATGTCTGGCCTTCAAGCCACTGGCGGAAAATGGCTCGAGATGGAGACAAGTGGCGACAACTCGAGTCGGGCAAGACAAGCTTTCAATCAATTAGCGATTGAAGTAAATGAGTAGAGCGATTGGAGTTAGTAGACTCGAGCACAGCAATACTGAACCTGTGGACCGCCGTGCTTTTGCGAGTGGCCCCGAATCCACTATGCGATCCTAGTATAACAACCATGTACCTTTTGGCTCCGCTCCTTAGCTAAAATGTCTTAGTGGCCCTCGTAGAAAAAAGGTTGAGGATGGTTACACTAGCAGCTAAGGCAAGTGTACTCTCTGCTTATTACCTAATCTTTTAGATGTGCGCAACGCAAAATCCTGAATGATTTTATTCATTTGACTGTACGTGCGTGTAAGATCCTGTTTGTTCTATTTGAAATGGTTTGGGATTTGCAATTTAATGGAGATTCCGTTGTAGATACGGTTGCATTTTTGGATATAAATAAATTACAGTTAATACATATTCATGCTTAGTTTAAATAGGTTGTTATGTAGTCTATGTTCGTACAAAATTGATAAAAAAGAATAAGATTATATTTTGTATGTATATGTATACCTGCACACTTCAGAAATGTAAATATACAAGGGTATCAGACATGTAACGTGATTAAAATCGTAATTAATATTTACTAAAATCATCTGTTTTTTGTTCAGTTGAATTAATTTGCCCCTGCAAGATTGATATCGTCATCAATACTTACGAAAACAGTATGACTAGGTACAAATCTTTTCTTCTCACAAATGGGAAAAATCTCACCCCTTGCGAATGGTACAATAAGTAATGGGGTGTCGTGAGGGTGTAATTTCGAGAATTCTCCCCTTCATTGTAAGATGATTTTCCAAGGGGACGATCGTGACTGGCAAAAGTATTGATGATCCGCTATAATGACGGATACGGCATGTTTTTTGTGACATACTTACATTTTACCAAATTTTGATAAAAATTCAATAGTCATTATCAATATTAAATTTGTGCACATCACTACTTGCTTACCTACACATATTTTTAATTACACAAAAAATATATAAAAATGGTCAAGAGTCTGAACAAAATACGGTTTCAGAAAATAATAATATGGGAAATAAAACTGAGACGAAATAAATAATTTGCGATTTGTCTTTTAGACAAAGTTATTGTTGCAATGGCAATGAAGATTTGAAGGGGACTATTAGAAGGATGCTTATGAGTTGGGCGGACACGGAAGCATCTGTGACTAGAGCCACACTACAGGCCAGGATGCACCAAGCCCATGCCCGAGACTGAACAACCTAGAGAGTGGTAGCGTGACCGCTTACAGCTGTCACGTCCCTCAAACATGAGTCATACGACGATGAAGAACAATTGTTTTTCAGTATTTTTATGAAACAAATGTAACCTAACCTAATGGGCTCTAAACGATACTAATATACAAAATACTTGGAATAGTCGAAAGGTTAAAAATATTTTTTTCGAGGTTGTGATAAGCTCCCGACGCTGACATATTAATTAGATGAGTGAGTAAGAATAAAACAATGAAGTAATAAGCGAAATATTTGTATGAAATGAATACTACCGGGTGACACGAAACAGTCTGCAAAATAATCCAACATTATGTAAATTGGTTCTTGCCTCCTCCAAATTAAATTTCGCAGTTCCACTATCAACCCACACGTTAAGGGGTACGTTTAATAATACGGAAGGCTAAACTGATTTATTGTCGTCAAATTCGGAGGAAACGTTCGCACCTCTATAAAATAATGGGAAACATTGTTCTCTCATAAACGTAATGCTACTAGTGGAAGTTAGTTACCACGCGTTCTGATTTGAACGCTATGGGAGTTGTTGTTATGGTCGATTTTTGCTTCATAAATTTATTAGAAATTACGGATATTAATAGAAGTGAATAGAAATAGTAGTTAATAGATGTATTGGCATAAGTAATACGAGTGCAGACTCGTCTCTTCATGAAATTAAGTATTATAAAAAACCCACGTGGAATATTTTGGATAATGTCTCAATTTTATATTTCAAGCTAAAAAATAAGTTTTAAAATAGACATGATATAATAACAATTGAGACAATTGTAGTAATAACAGTTTAATATCATACAAATTGAATAGTAGGTACATATTTTCCCGTCACCCCAGATATTAAAGTCGCTATTTCAAATAATTACTTTTATACCCAAAGTGCTTAGACGTACCTAAGGCCCGTCAGTCGCTTTAATACCAGTATTAACTCAACGAAAATTGCCTAAAACAACTTGACATTTGGCAGAGCAAAGTTTATTTCTCTTTTACGTTCATTGTCTTCAGAATTGGAGGTTCTGCCAATTAATTATGGGAGAAAAGTCAAGCATTTCAGTCCTGTGTGTGCGTACTTATTTGTTACTTAACTATCGTTATTTTGGAAGACAGACAGAAGGACATTTAAAAAAGTCTGCAAAATCTATCTCTGGATTATTGTAAGAGTAGAGAGTAGAACTACGCACTAACTCTGAGTGTGTCCACTGACTAAACCAGAATACACCAGTTATTTCCGATCACGTAGACACGCACACAGTAGCGTCTACTTCAAAACCTATTGTAGTACAGGTACTTATTATTGTGTGCCTAGGGTGTAGCTGGTGACGGAGAAGGGCACAGGCGGCGATAAAACGCCGTTAAGACTATCGCCTTCTGTCAGAAACAACCAATAAGTGAGAGTCTCTCATGTCGGTCTCGGGGACTCTTCGCTATGGGACTATTCAACATACTCTCGATAATGACAGTGGCCTCGTATATAATCTCGTCAGCCAGGGCTGACTTGGTCTTCTATGCCTTCACGGGGTTTTGCGTCGTGGGAGATTCATGGTTGATTGAGGAGCACATATTATCCTGAGGCATTATCGATGTATTGACCCGGGGAACAGAAAAATTCCGAAGAGTAATTTATCCGATACTAGGTATCATTATTCCGGTAAACCCCAATACCGAACGCCATTATCTGCAAAAAGAGAGTTTGGACTCTGGAATTAAGATTTGGATTTTGAGTACTATATCCTTAAATATCTAAGATTCCTCAGAGGAAGATGGCTTTCGGAGTTACAAAATTCCTAAAAAATATGCTTTCCGACAAATTACTCTTTGACCATATGTAGTGTGCTCAGTGACCCGACATCAAGATTGGAAAGAAGAAAGAAAATAAGTTTATTTCGCAAAAATACAGAATACAACATACAAGATTATCAGCTACAAAACTAAGGATGGGTTGTGGTTACAATATGAATATGCAATCTTTGATTTCATTTAGTGACATTTAGTTTGTTAACCGTTTATATCGGTCCTTAGTCTGCAAATTTTAAATGATTATTGTGTAATATTATTATAACTTTATTGTAAATTACTGGTTGATATGTAAAAGTGCCCTTGTGGCCTATTTGCAGAGTAAATAATTGATTTTGATTAAGGTGACAGAGAGAGGAAACTGACTGCTGATAGGTATATGCCGTGTCAGTACAGCTTTTTGTATCTGATCTTTGACCTAGAGATCTAGAGAAAGCCTAGACCTTAGGATCATCGAATCGACATCCCCCATTGCAGTTTGTAACATTTTACTATAAACGGGCTTATTAAATACCTAAAGTGTCCATTATATGTACGCAGTCAATCGAGAGGATCCACGGCCGGCAATGATTTACGACGGCCGTATTTTCGAAACATGACAGCCTCTGATCGCCTCAACAGATCCAAAATGCTCCATAAAGCAACTGCCAACTTGTTCCAACTTCACAATGAAATTACTCGATGCCTTCACTGGGCCTTTTTCGCGAAGTTTTAAGAGTTTGAAATGTCTGAATCTGGTTGGGAATGTCTGCCGCTTTTGTGAAGGTTTTAGTACTATATTTAAGAGAACGTAGTATACTTTACGGGATTATTTTGGGGTGACATGAGGGTGCTATTTGACTTACTTTTCAAATGTCCAGTTTTCTGCCGTATCGGTGGTATTGCCTTCGAACTCTAAAATTAAGCTTTTTTTAAGGAGAACCCCCAGTACCGGGGGGACGAATAATGTAGATATATCGATCTTGGCGGACTTTAAGGTCCTTTAGGATAACCAAACCAACAGATTTCATTGGAAATTGGGCAGGTAGAAATCTTACCAATTTCCAATGAAATGTGTTGAGCTGCGAGCGCAATATTTTAGGTTTGATTAAGAGAGTTCAAAAATCTGTTTTTTAGGTATTAATGTTATGAATGTAATGATCTATTGATTCCACCTTGGTTCTATTTTTACAGTCAGCAGTAAGTACAGTGTTATACTATTCTTTCTTTGTAAAAACGCAGGAAATATGGTGAGATTGTTTGATATATGGCCGGCCCGAAGTTTTATATAACTGTCATTGGAGTTACAATCTTCTTTCTACATTGGCAGAGTTGCTTTTTGAATGGACTACTTTGATGTAATCCGGATATTTAAAATAATCTCAAATAGAAGAAGAAGATACCTCCACCATTTTTAACGTCGCTGTAGAAAGCTTTACTAACAAAACTATTACCGTAACACACCTTCGCAATTCGCCCGCTTATCGACTATACCCTACATTTAAATCTGTTCTCAGTGTGACCAGCGCTATAATTCTCTGTAGACCGGCACTCCCGTTAAGGTAACTGAATACATTTAGTAACAATGGCTGGTCTACATCTGTTATACTAACAAGGAGCTTGTAGGCAAGGTGGTGGCTTGAGCTATCGTGGAATAGTAATACTGTTGTTTGTAAACGTATTCTGTATAAAATGGAAAGAATCAAATATTTGTTTAGGTCTGATCATTCCTATCCAACGTGACCACCGGCCGTGAAGCCTAGTGGGTAGTGACACTGCCTACGAAGCTGAAGTTCCTGGGTTCCAATCCCGGTAAGGGCAAATATTTGTGTGATGAGCGTGAATATTTGTTTCAGAGTCATGGATGGTTTCTAAGTATTTAAGTATATCTAATTAAAAATCGTCGTACACGGCCCAAACCTTGTTGAGTTTACCATGGGGCTAGCTCCATTTGTGTAATATTTTCCATTGATACTATTTATAATTATTATTTTTTATTATTATATCGAATCTTTCAATCTCTCTAAGTACTCGTATTTGAGCATTTCTAGAAAAGTTTGTTCTTCAGTACCTATTCCTTTGTTACCTACCATTTTTTAATCATATTTTTTAAGACACTGGTTTGAGATTTTTTTAAGTAGGTGACTAATTTAGTAAAAGGATAATCCCACCAAAAACATAAATGTAAAAAAGGAGAGCCAAGTTCAATACAAAAAATATGCTTGGCTGTGGGCTTCGCCGCAAAAAAAATGGAGATCTAAATGAGTGCCAAGTTATATGCAAAATCCAAATATTCTTTGCGTTATTGGATACCTATAACAATTGCTGTCATTTAAAAATGTGAGATCTTAAAGTAGGTTACATTTGAATTGGCCAGTTTTCATTACATCAGTCATTTTATAAAGTTATTCAACAATGTATTTTAATTCTGATAAAAACTTGCTACATTAACACTAACTCGACCTTAAGGCTGCCTCTTCACTGCCGGAGCTGTGGAGTGCGGAGTGGAAATGTGATTGTCACTAAATGTGATTGGTCGATTCCCGAACGTCTCCGCTCCGCTCCTCTCCGCTCCGTTTCAGTGGAGGCAACCTAAATTTTATGAGGGCTAGTGACGAGTTGGGAAAAAGGACGAGTTGAGAAAATGGACAAGTTGAGAGAGTGACGAGTTGGGATAGTGGACTAGTTGAGACAGTGACGAGTTGGGAAAGTGAACGAGTTGAGACATTGACGAGTTGGGAACGTGGACAAGTTGAGATAGTGACGAATTGGGAAAGCGGGTAAGATGCGACACTGTACAAAATGGGATTTTGGGCGAGCTAGGATGTTGGCAAAATGGGAATGGGGACGAAATGAACCTAAAGGGCAATCCGCAACATAAATCTTTTTTTCATAATCCGTCTGCGAAAGTAAAAAGGCGTGAATTCCATTAATCACACGAACATAGGTACAAATAACGTACCTAGTAGTTGGACGTGGAATTTTCGGTCGGCGTTCATCGTGTGAAATTCCATGTTAGCACGAGAGCTGGAAAATTAAAAAAAAACATAAAAATCTTTACATAGGTATATGTGTACTGGGTGCGTCCCACGAGATATAACAACAGTATATATAATTTCATATTAATAACGTTCACAAGATATAATGAACGTTAGCTATAACAACAATACCAATACTTTTATAAGGAATAACGGTCAATAGCCATAATAATCATATGATATAACGTGTTTTTCTATAACACTCAAATTGAATAATTTCATTTCGTATAACGATCATAACATATAATATATTTTCTTATAACATACATAACGTATAACGATCATAAACGCATAGTATATTTTCGTATGAGGATTACAATACAGAAAATTAGGTTAGGGCTGCAAGTAAATGGGGGGGCTCGAAGCCCCCCGCAGTAAAAAACAACAAGTACTCTTACCAATGGTATTACTTGTAGGTTAGGTTAGGGTTGCCTTGTGTCCCTTAGAGCGGAAAAAGACACCCCACGAAGCGGGGTGGCGTCGAGACGCTGGTGTTTAGGTAAGGTTAGGTTAAAATAATTGGCGTGTTTGATATAAAAATAAATTTAATTTCAATTTTAAAAACGTTTAATGTTTTTTTAATCAAATTCATATATATTCCTTCATACGGCATTGCTATTAAAATAACTGAAGACGATTATAATATACGAGCAATATACTATTTGATGTTAGATAAATTGAATAATATATGTTATAAACCTTAGGTGTTATGAATATTATACGCTTTAATCGATATATCAATTGATATTATGTCTAAAGTACGTTATACTTTACGAAATTATATATTTTGTCATTATACCTTTCGTTCGTTATGTGCAATGAACGTTATACTAAACAAACTTATACACAGTGAGCGTATATATTATGACCGTTATATGATTAGTTGTTATACCTCGTATTACTTACCCATGTGTACTACGTCGGTTGCAAACAAGGTTTCGGCCCTTCTGATGGTAATAAACTCCAGGGGGACAACGACGACTCACGCACATGCCCGTTGCCTTGCTAAAACTTGTACACTCCTTTAAAAAAAGAAGACCAAGCCGTAGTTAACCCACTACTGTATTGTGTGTTGTAATGTACTGTGTCCCTCGAGAAAATATCGGCAAAACATAATAATCTAACAAAGTATTATAATGATAATCTGGTGAAAGTACCTACACTTAGTTATTACGTTCATGCAAATCTTAAGGTGAAATTAACTATTAATTTACGGTATTATCAATAAAATATAATAAGCAATAAGCGATAATATCGCTTCAAAATCATTAAATGTATCGCCCAGGGTATAACTGTTGATAAGTACTTTTTTCTGCATACCATCTATCTTGTACACAGTAAACTATAAAGTATTCTATTCTATTCTATTCAATATGCAATGTGTTTTTGCAGACGTGAAGTGAACGAAAATTGAAGTGATACAATTGACACCGTCTCCCGGCATACAATTTCGTTCGATTAAATTCGAAAACATTTCGCCGCCTATCCGCAAGTCAATTACTGTAAAATGGAAAACAATTACGACTGTTCGTTTTGTTGCGGTTGCTTAAATAAAACAAATGACCCAGTTTACAGCGTTTTATTTAACTCTGAATCCCGCCTATCTGAGTATACTACCAGCACGGCTTATTAGAACACTTAGAAAGAGACGTTATAGTGCGAGAAAAGTCGAGAGAGCTCGCGCGCCGTCTTGTGATAGCCGAGAGAGCTGTGCGAGGTAGTCCCGAACCTATAAACTATGGATGGACAAGCTATGGGTAATAATGCCACGTCCAAGCGAGACGGTAACATATAAATCTCAACAAGTGCGACAGAAAGGGAATCATTCGTTGTCATTGTCACAGTTCCACTTTTTTATTTGCCGCGACAGATTTAGTACGAGGAGGTATGAGGTACAGTCAAGTTGAAGGTCGAAGTAAGGCATTTTAAATCGCTAATTGGGTGAGAAGCAAATTCTTGGCCAGTAGTTAGCCATACAATTCTATGGTTAATTTTTGTGTCACAACGCAATTTTTTTACTACTACCGATTAACCAGGCCCCCCTATTCTCTAACTTGTTTGAAGGTCACCTCAACGCTCACCAAGCGTAGGTAGAGTTTTAGTTTCGTGACGGGTGATCGGCGGGGTGAGCCGCTTTAGCGCGTAGCGAATAACATCTCTGGCTAAATACTGGCCAAGATCCTCACTCAATTAATAGGAACATGCTAAAGGATGTGTTTCATTTTGCTGGAAAATTTGCTTGTTGTTTATTTCACCAAATACTTACCCTAAAATGCTTGTGGTTTTTGAGATAATAGTTAGTTAATTACTCCTCTGGTCTCCCATTTGACTTTTTTATCGACCTTTAAGAAGCCGAGCCGTACGGGTTTCCGTTGAGTTTGACAAACCCACACGTTTCGTAATTCGATGGAGACACGTGGAGGAGGCTGTAGGAAATTATACGAATACATTATATATACGGACATAATCCGCCAATCTACCCATTTTCATCCAAGTTAGATGAAAAATTCAATCATCAGCATACGAGTAACAAGCATTGGCTTAATGCTTGAGTAACGTGAAGCTTCCTTCCTGGAACCCTGTTGCACCTACTCTCTAACTGGATAACATAATTTCATTATGAAATCTGGAGCGTAGTATCTTTATTACCCACACACACATGTGCGGGCACCCGGTTACATTCAATTTACACCCCACAGAGAATCTTACACAACCCTGTTATAGTATACTGGCAGAGCTAAAAAGACTTCCATTGTAAACTTATATAGTCTGCGGGATTGGTAAAATAAAATGTGTGACTTTTTTAAACTGTGGCTGGTATCTTTCTCGGGATTGTAACACTCGAGTTTTAAAATGTTTAATAATCATAACCCGGGGCTGTTAAGGGTTCACGCGATGCTTTTGTTATGAAATTGTGGCGTTTAAAGGACACTTTTAAGAGAAAAATTGAAGAGGGGATTCGTTAAAAATGCCAGTAAATGGAAACTAAGTTGTCCAAAAGATTAACTTAAATATAGTCTCTTCAGGAATTTTATTTTTGTGGTAAACATTCCAAATAGATATGATTTTCACAGTAAGTAAACTTAACTGGACCAATACTTTAGACTTTCAATCTTTATTCATATTAAATTAAATATAATAATATGAACAATAGGTATATAAGGTATAAAAACATTTACATTACATGAAATCAGTACCTGTGAGATACCCGTGTGAGATAACCCGTATTTATAAAGATATTGAACAATCTTTTGATTTTATATTATCAAGGATTTTAAAACATGGACTGCTTTCTATATCTTTATGAATATTATAAAGAGGAAAAGTCTGTTAGATTTTAGCTTTGTAAGTTTGTATGTTTTGGGTAATCTCCGAAACTACTTCGCTTGCTGCTGCTGTTAAAGGTTATATTTTATCCCGCAGGTTTGCCTACGTTCTGTTTTGCGTGCAGTAATGCGTGACGCCTTTTGTCAGGTGAATATCGAAAGGCTCCCGCGTGGGTGAATAAACCGTATGCACAACCTTAATATTATGTTTCCCGATACCCCGATTCAAGTCCCAAAGTGATGAATTTGGGGATAAAAAAAAATGGGGACAATCTGACAAAAATCGACCTAGTCCCTAACTAAGCAAAGTTTGTACTATGGGTACTAGACGACGATAAGCATACTTATATAGATAAATAAATACTTAAATACATAGAAAACATCCATGACTCAGGAAAAAATATTCGTGCTCATCACACAAATAAATGCCCCTTACCGGGGTTCGAACCCAGGACCTCTTGCTTTGTAAGCAGGGTCACTACCAACTAGGCTAAAGCGGTCGTTAAAACATAATTACCTACAGGAGTTTACGGAAGTTGCGGGAAAGCTCTAGTGCTCGTAGATGAAAATCGTAGAAAGCATCCGTGGCGCCATACTTCATCTAACTATTATATTATCAATCTCGATCTCTAATGAACAATTGGTATTTTCAATAAGTGAGATTAGAAGTGTACGTTACAACATTTTTGGTACAAGGTTTTGTTGCCGACTGTACTTTTTTGTAGTAATCGACTACTCGTTGATAGGGTTCTAATGGGCTAAACACGACGAGTTTACCTTGTGTTATTTAAGTTGATACCTTCCCGTATCCATCATCAGACCAACTTAATAAGAGACAGGTACCATAGTATTACATTGTCATCGTACTTCACACAAGTATGTCAAATTTAAAATAGACTCCAGGAATATGATTACATCTTCCTTGCAAGATTTGACCCACACATACCAACGAACGAATTAACAAGGCAAGTTAATAAAGCTTGCCATAAAAACTATGGCAGGGGCAGCCCTAACCGGCTGTAACAACCGGTTCTGCACGGATCCCACCCAGGTCATAAAGAATGCAAAAAGTGGCCGGCGTCTAGTGGAATTATCTCGAATGAAGACATTACCCGGCCCGGCGCACGCGCAGCCGCGCTTAGAGATCCGCGGGCAATAAGAGAACCTACCGGTTTTCTGTAGAGTCAATTATGCGCTTTTTTTACTGTAACATGCCAAGCATGTGTATTTAAACTATTATGACGACCGCTTTAGCCTAGTTGGTAGTGACCCTGCGAAGCAAGAGGTCCTGGGTTCGAATCCCGGTAAGGGCATTCATTTGTGTGATGAACACGAATATTTGTACCTGAGTCATGGATGTTTTCTATGTATTTAAGTATTTATTTATCTATATAAGTATGTGTTTATCGTCATCTAGTACCCATAGTACAAGCTTTGCTTAGTTTGGGACTAGGTCGAATTGTGTAAGATTGTCCCCTAATATTTATTTTATTTATTTATTTATTTATGGTGGTAAACATCCGGCCTGCCCGATGGTAAGCGGACGCCGTAGGCTATGAACGCTTGCAAAGCCAAAGGCTTCACAGTGGTCTGGTGATATTTGTGCCGCGCGTCTTTGGGACCTGTGTCACCTGTTGGTCGACTGGAATGTGCGACGCACTGTACGTAGGTACAGGTAGATCTAATAGTAAATTACTACAGAGGCCGGGAAGTAAGGGATTGCCGGCCGAGTACATAAAGACTGGATATTTATGAGGCTGGCAACTCCTTTTCACGCCGAGGTATGAATAGTTACCACTATTACATACCTGCCGGTATAGAGGGAAACGAGAAGGCCGACGAGCTTGCACGAGCGGGGGCGAAGGGGACGCTCTGCGGACCAGAGCCGTTCTGTGGCATCCCCAAAAGCCTGACCAAGCTCACTCTAAAGACCTACTGTTTCTACAAGAGCATTCAAGCCTGGCGAACTATACCAGGACTGAAACATTCCAAGGCGCTTATTAGAGCCTACAGCAAAACGGCGTCTTCTGATGCCTTAGCGCTAAGCAGGAACCGTCTACGCATGTTGGTAAGGATGCTTACAGGGCACTGTCGCCTAAATAAGCACATGCAAGCGATAGGACTGTGTGACACAAGGCTGTGCAGACTCTGCCTGGATGCGGAGGAGACGCCTACACACAACCTAACCGAGTGCCCCTGCCTCAAGCGCAGTCGTAACTCCTTTCTGGGAAAACACATCATGTGCCCGGCCGGAGGAGATCAAATTTCTTGAGTTCAATACTTAGTATCCTGCAATTCTTCGAGTTTGCAGGACTTGACCAAGAATTGTAGTATGTGGCGATCACAATAGATCAGCAATGGTCGCAGTAATATAAGGGCTCTCACGGTCCGGAAGCCACTACAAGAAATAATAATGTATAGTGGTATGTATAGGTGCGCCTACATATTCCCTCTCTGTCGCAATCGAAGTTCAACCTTCGCCCGCGCAAGCATCTCTTACTAGCAGTAACAGAGGCGCGCACTGTGTCTCGCGCCAACTCACCGCTTGTGCGCGCTCTGAACTACCTCAATGCCCTTCTCGCATCAACACCAGACTGTGATGTTTTTGGGAGTAAGTGGATGGATGTATGTGGTGAATGTCTGACGTACTGTGAGGCGATGGATGACCGCCCGCCCTACTTCTGTTTATGTTTGATATAAAATAGTTATTGTTATTATCTTTTTTTGTGTAACTTTTATATGTACCTTTTATTGTACCCAGTGTCTTAGTGTTACATTGTAATGCTGTGTAATTAGTTGAAATAAATAATAAAATAATAATAATAGTGTTTTTATGAAACATGCAATGAAATAAAATAAAGAAACTAAGAAATCAAACTTAAATTTTCATGAATGGTAATTTAAAAAGACCATCTTGCAGGCCTTCGATATTTTATTGCATGTTTGAGAAAATGTATTTTTTTATATCGGAAAATGACTTATCGAAAAGTTGCATAATCACCCCTATACAATATGTAATACGAGAAATATCTAGTAGTATTAGTCTGGCTTACGTCGATATGTTTTCTGTAAAGAGGTATTAATATTAATAATAATAATAAATCCCACTACTGGGCACAGGCCTCCTCCCATGGATGAGAGGGTACTGGTAGTAGTCCCCACGCTGGCCTAGTACGGGTTGGGGATTTCACATACCTACACCTTTGAATTCCTTCGTGGATGTATGCACGTTTCCTCACGATGTTTTTCCTTCACCTAAAAGCTAACGGTAAATATCAAATGATGTTCCGTACATAAGTTCCGAAAAACTCATTGGTACGAGCCGGGATTCGAACCCACGACCGCCGTTTGACAACCGCATGCCTAAACCGCTAGGCTACCGTAGCTACTAATAGTTATTAATATTAATAACTATTAAATACATGTAGGTAGTAACATGTTGTAACAGACAGTGTTTAAGAATATACAATGCCATCGAGAAATTACTATATAGAAGCAAGTCGGTGGTGATCATCATTACCCTGTATATACAGCCCAATGCTGGACACAGGCCTCCCTTCATGTAAAGGGAATGGGTATTACTCCCCTCACTAGCCCTAAACAATAAATTCAGAAATTAACCGGAACCCGCACAGTGCATCATTCACTTGCATAATTTCGCCCGCGCTCGGAGGGCAAAGTTGAATGACGGTCATGATAGCATTGCGGGCGAAATGGAGCGTGCAGCCAGCCGATCCCACGGCCAGCCTGTACAGCTATTGCTGTACAATTGAAGGTGAATAGGCACCAAATAGTACACTTTTTTTTTGGGTTATTCCCAGTTACCACAAACGTTGTTACAACATTTTAGTGGTAACCACTAGAACGGCGAAAAAAAATTGCAGCTCGCAATCGTAATCGCAATTGCAATCGTACAGAGGTTAGGTTCAAGTCTCTCCTGTGGACAGTGCAAAAGTTAAGAGCTATAAGGCCTAATTTTTAGTTGGACTCTTTATCCACATAAACGGCGTCTCCTCGTCTATAATTTTATTCATGGCGATAAAAATAAATAATAAAATTTTCGGAAGCCCGTAAGCCTATTGTCGCACCCAACGTTTGCACATTTTTTTACTGTTGTTCTCAGGTAGGACGACTTTTGTTTTCTTGTTGATCTGAATATATGTGACACAGCTTCTCGATTACGGTCAAGGAGATCGAAATGTTACTGATTGTATGGAAAAAATACAGTGGAATGGTCCTAACGCTCGTTCGAAAAGTTTACCCCTGGAAAGATCCCATGTGGCACCACCACCATAGTGGCAAATAAACGTATGGTCTGCTTGATACAAAAACAACAAAGCTTATAGGAACTCCTCTTTTTTAACCCCCGACGCATAGGGAGGGGTGTTATAAGTTTAACGTGTCTGTGTATCTGTCTATGGTATCGTAGCTCCCAAACGAATGAACCGATTTGAATGCGGTTTTTTGTGTCATACATAATTTTATCCCGAGTGTTCTTAGCCATGTTTTATGAAAATTCAGCCGTTTTTGAGATATTGGGGGAATGTGGGGGGGGGGGGGGTTCAACTTTTCTAATTTAACGCAGTGATGGTGACAGTTTTATCGGAAGATCAGCGCTGGCGTAATGCTTGACATAGAACCGTTAATTGACAAAACGCATTGTCTGACTTGACACTCTTTTTCAATTATGCGTTGGTTTGTTTTTTGTCTCGAATAAATGTTTCTTTCTTTCTTTCTTGCAAACAATCATATTATAAGCCCCGTGCAAGCGATATCGTAGGCTATGGACTATCCCGTTATGTGTATGTAGTGGTAATCTCCGGAACTTATCAGATTTTTTTAAATCAGTTTTTATACAATCTTCAGGAAGGATATCCTAATAAAATTATAAATGTGAAAGTTTGGAAGTTTAGATGTGTGTATGTTTATTACTCAATCACGCTTAAACGGCCCAACCGATTTGGATGAAATTTTGCACGAAGATATGGGATTATTTTTGTCCCCGGTTCACGAAGACAAAGTCGCGGGCGGAAGCTAGTACGCCATATTTTATCCTGCAGGTTCTTTATAATACACGGGCTGAGTAGCGCCGTTAATTATAGGCATCATCATCATCATCATTTAAGATAAGATAAGATAATATAAGATAAAGATTAATGACTTTCACTGCTGGATATAGGCCTCCCCCAGGGAGAGCCACAATAACCGGTCTTGCGCCACCCCACATCCAGCGGACTCCCGTGACCTTTACCAGGTTACCAGTCTACCTTGTTGGGGGTATACCCACTCTACGTCTTCCGGTACGGGATCGCCACTCGAGAACCTTTCTGCCCCAAAGGCCATCGGTTCTACGTGGAATGTGCCCCGCCCGCAGCCACTTAAGTTTAGCGATTCGAAGGGCTATATCGGTTACTTTGGATCTGTTGCGGATAGCTAATAGTGTGTGGCCAATGATGACATTCTGAAACGCGGTCGCTTACTGTGGGCCTCATAAGAAGGCTCGAAGTCACCCGAAGGACGTAGATTATTGTGCAAATGATATGGAAATATTGTGATATCCGTTCCCAAAACAATCGAGTCAAATAATACCTCAAGAATTTTGATCTATTCTCCAAAACAGCCAGCCAATCACTAGGTATAAAATATCCACCGTCATGTTAAATGAAGGTTTTATTATCATAATAAATCAACACAAATTGGAGTCGAACCCGCAATCAAAACGCCAAAGTCGGTGGAAACTGGCGTAATTGGTCAGTGAGATATTAATCTAACTGAAACTTGAGCTTTGTTCTTAAACACGATACTTAAGAAGTTTGTAGTACCTAATTAATTAAAATGACCGTTTTTGCCCAATGGGAAATACCCTACCCTGGTATTATTAGTCTCTGTCCATACACACACATACATAATAATATATTGTCAACTAGTAAAGTAATAAGTAATTTATCGCAAACATTCAAAGAAAGAATATTGACGTTAGGTCCTTATAATAGGCTGCGAACTATCGGGTTTCAGGGTTTCGGAGACCCGTAAAGAACTTTCAGATAAATCTGGCGGTCTGCAAAGTTATCTTATTTTATTTCATCTTCAATTGTATACTCAACATAATGGCGTTCAGCCTTAAAAAAACCGAAGTTGTTTCTATTACATTGCATGTTTGAGAAAATAAAAGCACTGTACTTCGGTCGTTACTAGGGATTTTCGGCCTCGTAGGTACTGTTATCTGACACTCGGCAGGCAATCCCTTATTTCCCGGCCTTTGTTGTAATGTACAATTAAAACGTACGTCTTAGGCCGCGCGAGCTGTCATACGACAGCGTTTTCCGCCCCCACTGCCGCCGGCCATACACCTCACAGTTCCCGCGGCGTGGCTCCAGTGCGTAATCGCCACCTAAGGGCAAAATATTGTCATTGCAAGAGCAGGCGGAGCGCCCATACAAGCCGATTCTCACGGAATTGCCTAAAATTTAACTTTTTAAAGTAACTTTTTTGTTCCGCGTTGCCCATCAAAATTATTCACGCGCCGCCACTGGACTACTTCGAACGGATTATTTTCCTAGAACAGATCGTATAGACCCGTCGGTTCAGCAAAACAATTGCTTTGGCACGTGTCACAAACGCTTCGAAATGAGTAGGCCCAGTGTAATAAATAGTTTACTCGAATAGTGACTATTGTTAATAGCGTAACTATTGGTGTACAAAATGGTCCACATTGCTAAGTATGATTTTTTAATGTGTTTCCTTTCCTTGCACATAAAGCCCCTTTGGTTGAAAACATGTTGAAGTTTCTTAATTCATCATTTATATCATAACAATAAAAGACAATCGCTTTTTTTAGCACTTAACAAGAAAAAAACAATCGCTTTGTTTACAAGGCACAAAGATAAGTGAATTCTGTCTAGAAAAAGATTCCGTACTATATTTACTTTTGGACTAAGTAGCTCAGAATGTAGCTACACGCCTGAAATATGTTTAAATCGTACTAATGGGCATGTAAGATTGAATGTGTTCATGTTACGCCAAGTCGTGTCACACGCGTCTCACAGTGACTCCTGTCTCACTCGCACTTAGTAAATTAGAAAGAGGAAGGCACAATTCATCGTCATGCTGTTCTATCTGACATAAATAATTTAATTGAGATGAAATTTACATTTTCGCACGCTTCTAGCATCGGTAGTTTTAAATAAAGTGCCATCTCAAATAATTAAGCATTCCATGACACTTTTTCTAAAATGTTATCTTACATAGGTACTTAAGAGTTCGCCGCTTCGCAAAATGCCGCATATTTGTCAGATAATCGGCATGAAGTAAAAACGAAGAACGTAATAAAAAATTGACCGCATTTCCTATTCATAGCGGAATAATAAATGACACAAAAACTCAACAATTTCCCACCTCAATTTCTCTGGAGTGTTTCTGAAAATGCTGACGTGGCACTTTCTTTGCACGCCATATATATTTACTGGGACTAAGCATTTGCTTTCTAATATTCCCAGTTTCTCAACGTCATAAAAATAGGATAAGTATTGAAATTCTGAGCACATGCAGGTCCTCGTTTTCCACATTTTGAGTACATTGAAAAACACCTAGTCTTTGAGTGGTTTAAGAACTTATAATAGTTGCATAATATATACAATGTGTATTGCTTATACTTGATCAAACGAAATGTGCGGATACTAGACAAAAAAATATCGATAAAAAAAAATTAAAAAATATAGGCTAACTATTTAAAAAATTAAGGCGTTTTAAATTTTTTTCTGATGAAAATTTCCGAGTTTGGTTTTTAATTCATATCTTTGCGTCTAAACGGTGTAGTTTCTCAAGTAGTCTTGTTTTAAAGCTAGAAATTGCAGCTAATCGACCAACTAAAAATAATACTTAATTTGTTATTTTAATTCATATTTTTTTACTAAAAAGGAACAGTTTAGATTCTTGTTGATTTTTGCTCATAATTTGAACGGTGAATATCATAACAACGAAAAGCGATAGCCCCATTGTTACTTCGGAGAATTTGTAGACTGTACTGTAAAATTTAATAAAACTTTCAAAAAAAGTCTACCTCAAACTGCCAGTTTTAAAGTTACAGACACTAATTTAAAAAAAAGACTGTTATTTTTCACAAATTTTTACTAATTACTTTTTTTGTAGGTTTATGTTTGGTATTGTTATTATTTTTTGGTTGGTCGATTAGCTGCATTTTCTAGCTTTAAAACAAGACTACTTTTGAGAAACTACACCGTTTAGACGCAAAGATACGAATTAAAAACCAAACTCGGAAATTTTCATCAGAAAAAAAATTAAAACGCCTTAATTTTTTAAATAGTTAGCCTATAATTTTTATTTTTATTTTTTTTATCGATAATTTTTTGTCTAGTATCCGCACATTTCGTTTGATCAAGTATAAGCAATACCCATTTGTATATACTCCTTGAGAAAAGCTTAATCTCAACACGATTTATTTTCGTAAGTAACGCAATATTTCATTATTAGTCTGATGGTTTTCTAAGAATATTTAGTAGCAAACTAAAAACTAATGTCAAAATTCTTCTTGAAGGAGGCTGTTCCCAAATTAAAATTTTGCATTTGTGTCAATTTACTCGTTATTTGACACAAGCACGCGTCGACGGCGCGTGTAAAAAGTGGTTTGCATAGGTAGGTCATCATTTTCACGGTTCGTTCGAAAACATATTGGTATAAGCTAGTTCCAATGTATTTACAATACATATATTTTTTAATTCAAAAGTCGTAAGTCTTGCAACATCATAACGCTAAGCTGTCAGTGTCAACTCAGTAATAGTACATTACGTAACTAGGGCGGTAAATTCGTGAATGCCCCAGATCGCAGGTGTTTGTGGCCCGAACCGAAGGTGAGGGCCATAGATATGCGCTCTGTTGCGTACAAAATTTTACGTCTTCACCTGGCCACAATGCGAGTTTTCCCGTACGCGCAGCGTGCAGTAAAACTCGCATTATCGCCAGGTGTGACGTAAAGATTTAAAATGAGTTACTTACTTCCTAGTTCGGGCGTGATCCGCGGATGTGGATAGGGAAGCAATACTGCATGCGTACCGCGCCGCGCCGTTACAATACACCGACTGGTAAGGAAATCACTTGACGGGTCGCCAACATTGTCGCGGCGAGATAAAAAGCCTAGAAAGATACGGGTAGTCTATTGTCACCGTGACACAGCTCGCGGCCCGTCGTGTGATTGCCGTGCTGGTTGACATCCGTATGCTTTCGGTAAGACCCAGAATACCACATACCGATTTTACCCCGCCGAATGCGAGTCAAGCGGCCATAAACTGCTCCTTGTAATAGTTTTACATAAACTAAGCCCATACATCAACGACGTTAGTTCGTAATTGCCTTTTTACTGACCACACATTAACACCAATAAAAAGAGCATTAGAGGCCACACTCTAGGTGAAATTTGTGTGGTCCGTTGTACTGTATTTTTTTGCGGGGCTGGCCTCTTGGCCTACATGGTCGCAAAAACATGACAATGCCCTATTACTTGGGGTCGTTAAGTGGAAACAAAGCGGCGCCGGCTTTAGCACCTATCTGATGTACGATATAACGGGGACTTAAACTTACTGGATATGGACCGATATTTTTATTTCAATATTCTTTCAATTCTCATGCTCAAAAAGTGCGTCTTTTCAGGCTTAGCAAGTGGGGCTAATGCGTACTACATTTTGGGCTTTAGGGAAAATATCTAAGCATATTTATTATTTATAATTTACTTTAATTTGAACAAGCAAAACAGTTCACCGTATTACTTCCACCATACTACGTCATCATCCTGAAAATGGCGGCCTGTCAGTGTGTGAGCACTGTGTGAAAGTAATTTCCCGAGTAAATTGCCTTATGTCACTTACGCGCTCTCAATCAATATTTACGTTGGACTACTAATTGTGTACAGTTGTCACCACAAATACTTGGTTAACCTAGCTGACATTTTTTAAAGTATCAATCGTGCATTGACAAAACCTCTTGTTTTTATGAAATATGTCAGACTATGGCAACATTTACATGCCAACTTTGCACAATGGCAACATTTGTGTGACACATCGTATCCGACGATCCGATCTAGTGTATCTTGGGTCACTTATAACTGGTAATGGCGGCTGTATCGATAAGATACGCCGAAGAGCCGGAATGGCCAAAAGCGCTAAGGCTAATATCCTCTATAGGATTTGGAAGAACAGAAGTGTTGTTCGCGGCACAACCAAAGTGCGCTTGTCAGGCTCTGGCATATACATGATATATATATATTACTTCGTAAAGATAGGCCCAACGCGCACGAGTACTTCGTCCAATGCGGTGGCCCGATACTGGAAATCGCGGACCAACGTGCTTTAGTCTGTGGTAGGACGCCGTACCGTTCAGCTGTCACAGTGTGTCAGAGCCGACTGTCTCAAAATGCCCAGTAGCGATGTAAAAGGCTGCAAAAACCATGATAAAAAAGTGAAAAAGAAACATGGGATATCGTATCATCGGTACCTACGTTTTTATCGCATAGTAACACATTTTCAAAATAATTATTTTGTTACCAAGCGCCATTACGTTTAGTTACATCGCAACCGCTAGTCAATCGAAGTAACGTTGTAAGGGCGTCATTTTTATACTGGTGTATGAACCATTGACTATGGACATTGCTTGATAATATACAGTTAAACATTTGATTGTTAATGATTCTTACATTTTATCATAATAATAATTACTTCTAAAACGGTACTTTGGTTTCCAATTGCTACGTTTTTTTTAGTTACGTGTATTGGTCATATCTTGCAATAAATTTTAAACTAAGTAGTTATCCCCAGTTAACCGACATGAATTGTTAAATACTTAAGTATGTATAGCATATGTTCTTATCTATGTTTGGTGACTTCGGATTATTACGATACCCTGACTAGAAGAAGCTAGCTAGAAGATGACCGTAAGATCAACTATAGTAGGATTTTCCTTAGATCACATAATTAGTATTACAGGTGCAATCCAACCTGAGTGGAGTATTTTTTTTAAATTTAGTACAGATTTTTTTTCAACACTAGTATTTATTTCAACACTATTGGGCTCTATCATTTGTAATGTGATTATGCACACATAAGCTTAGGCTTTTGTGGCCTAAGTCACTAAATTGTACCCGTGTGGTTTTCTAACATTTGGAGACAGTAGTCATTTTTTGTATCCTCTACCGCATCCCTGACAAAATTTCGTGACGAACCGTTCAGTAGCTGGGCCGTAAAAGTATGTAAATATACAAACTCAATTTTAGATTTATAAATATTTATTTATTACTTATCCGTACCACTATCTCTATGTAAACATCAGTGCATCAACCACTGCCAGCCACATTAATAATTGAGAATACGAGTAGTTCCCCTTACAAGGTTACTCCGGCCACCCAAACGAATAGTCCGCGCGGTCCGCCACGTGGTACGCAGTCCGTACATAAGGGATAGATGTCAAGCAAATTGTTCGGACAGGCGTATCTTTACTTTCGATATCGTTGGGCTCTAGTCTTCTCGATCTTCTTGTACGGCTCGGAAACTTGGAGCCTAAGACTTCGCGACGTTGCCAAGATATACGCCTTCGAAATGTGATGTTAGAGAAGACTACTCCGTATAAATAAATAAATAAATAAATAAATAAATATATAAGGGGACAAACTTACACAAATCGACCTAGTGTCCCATAGTAAGCTCAGTAAGGCTTGTGTTATGGGTACTAGACGACGATATATATAATAGATATAAATACTTAAATACATAGAAAATATCCATGACTCAGAAACAAATATTCATGCTCATCACATAAATGTTTGCCCTTACCGGGATTCGAACCCAGGACCTCTTGCTTCGTAGGCAGGGTCACTACCAACTAGGCTAAAGCGGTCGTCGTATACCCTGCACGGTCAGAAGAACTAACCAGTCCATCTGAGAATGTCGAAACGGCTCTCCACTATATGCCATGAGCGGGCACACAGCTTCTTCGGACAAATTTTGCGGTCAACAAAGCATGATCTGGAGAAGCAAATAATTCTAGGCCAAATGGATGGTAGGCGATCCTAATGAGATGGTCTGACACCGTCAAGAAGGTAGTCGGCAGTGTACAAGTTGCAGTCCACACGGCCTATGACTACACCCTTTGGGCCCTATGTGGTCGTGATCCTCAGCAGTGAGGGAACGAGGAAGATGAAGGTCAGATACATGGTTGGGAACTGTGTCTTGTGAGTGAGAGATCAGCTTATAACATGATGAATTCTTTCTTAGATCAATAAAGGCTCGGCAGATTCTTCTGGTGTCCGCTTGTTCCATAGGTTATGGTGTCCGCTTACCAGCAGGCAGCTTTTGTGCCTGTTTGCCAGTGTCGTTGTATATCAAAATAAGTTAAAACGCATCCTTTTCCATTAGAAACAGATTCAATTATTCAACAAGAAGGGGTAAAAGAAATTGAATTGTGTTCACTTAGTCATGAAAGTGCGGATGATGTTGTTTTAAATTTTTAATGAGTCGAGAAAAGGCGGAAAAAGGTTACGAGGCTGAATCAAGGGTAGGAGCAAACTTTAACGTCGTAGCGTCTTTTTTAACGAGGGTATGTATAAGTAGCAGGCATTCTACGATACGAGCGTTCCGACCGCCGTCAGTCCCCTGCTCTACCCCCTCCTTTTGTACGATGCCATGAGAACCAGTTTTTGAAGAGGAACAAATGTTTGTACAGGAGCAACTAAAACAAAAGAACTTTAAATACCCAACTAAATTATCAAAAATGGTGGACCTCGCTAGCGGCAGCCGAAACCATTTCGATATGATATGACGCCACAGTTTGCTATTTACTAATCGTTTTATGGGAAATCAATTAAATTGCTGTTTCGGTCGCGAAATAGCGTTTAGGTCCATAGTTTTCGACTAATGTTGTGTATATAAAACCGTAAAAATTCTATAGGAAGCTTTAAATTCACTCTCGGACAATTAAAAAAAGGCATTTTTTTACTATCAAGGTTGATTATTTGATTAATATTTTGTAATTTATACCGTATTACAATAATTTGATGGTTTAGTATCCATTTAGTGTACTCTGTTATTAATTGTAACATGAGGAAACTTTTCAAAGTTTTTACAGATTTGGACGCCATTTCCCAGTAATTTCGTAGTATATATTTCCCAGTAATATAGTCTTAGTAATCTCAAAATACCTGAACATATCATTATGCCGGTACATTGACGATTGTCACTGACTGGAACAGGCGAGAGCGTGCTTGAGCGCATTTTACAAGTTGCTAAAGGAATTTGTACCGTGTTACATTTCATATTTCAATGTATTTGCGGCCGGTCGGCTCTTCGCGGACGCGAACGCCTCGACCAGATCTGGTCGGTTGTCGTCGCATCTGACCGGCTCCGTCCGGCTTTTGACTACCGCACTCTATTAAAACACGGTCTGCTACCTCCGCGTGCTCGCGCATCTGTTACGATGCGGCGCCACGCGACCAGGCCCGGCTCGTTCGATGGGAATCGTATATAAATGCGATCACGGGACTGACGTTTGAACGCTCGTAGAGTCAACAGACGTAAATGGCTATCAAAGAGATGAAAGTTGTAATGAATAGTGTATTCTAGGAAATATTTTATGGCTTGAAAATATACATTTATTTTAACCATTAGTAAGTATTCAGTTGACTAAAAAATATGTTTGCGTAAGAACCTAACAAGGTAAGGTAAATAAATAATGCTCTTTGTATTCGGCTGTATCGCCTTATTTGTATTCAAACGTTTATAAAACGCGTTTTTTTTAATTCGAAGAAGTCGTTTTGAAGAGGTTGAATTGGACAATATACGACTTTATTTTTGACATCCTAACTTTCTACGTGGCCGTGAGCGTCACACCCAAGACCGAAGTGCTGCAAGTGTTCGAAATTCCAAGTCGGGGCCAACCATTGACTGAAAAAAAAACAATTATTGCTGAATGAGTAGATACCTACAGTAGACGGAAAGGACTTTGTTTGATGGTGACGTCACAATCAAGTAATCCCTACAAATCCCTAACGGAGCGTTTTTGACGTTTCATAAAAAGAAGCTGATTTGACTTTATTCAAATACCGTATTTAACATGCCTCATCCAGTCAATACGGCAACAAAATCGTGACGGTTAACCCTAATGGCCGCCATAGACGCCCTGTAAATATACTCGTTAGCATTTATTCACATAATGACTTTATTATGAGCGGCCACGACGTTTAATGGGTTACGCTATTGCCGGCCGGCTGTCAAATTATCTAGCCGTTTTGTTCTTTTATAAGACGTGTCGTGGATATGTAATAGGGATTGTTTGGGATGATACCTTAATCGAGGTGTGCGTATGAACATTCGTCAAGTTTGAAACATGTTTTTTAGTAGTTAATTTGGTAGCGTTGTGTGACATGGGATTGTTAATGAATAACTTCAATCGGAATTGTTAAGTAACATTAATAATAAGATTACAATGCAAAATACGATAAAAATACTCTTTATTACACACCTCAAAATAATCAAATACAGGCCATAAAAACTGAAAAATATAGATTAACAAACAGCGGTATTATCGCTAAAGAGCGATCTCTTTCAGACAACCTTTGGTTAGCGGACAATATTCAACAAATAATTCGGTACAAGTATATAGGTAGGTGGCAAAATTAGAAGTAGGTAAATTAACTTACAACATACAAAAGTACATCAATAATAAAGCATTCAAAACAAACATACATAAATTAAGATTATTTTTCAATTGGATCCACCACAGTGTGGGTCTGTTGATGAAAGGATAGCAAAAGATCGGAGAAACACATCTAAAAGTATGTAAAATCTTGTATCAAGAATGTTTTCTCTTTCACAGAATCTTATTGCATTCCCAACCCGCAGCGACCAAACCGGAGACTTCTGCCAGTCTACATGAGAGGAGGCTTTGTGCTCAGCATTGAAACGTTTATAGCCTGATGATAATGATGATATTATTGCAAGCTTTTATTATAGCAGCCCTAATGTCTGTTTCTGCCATATCAGTTAGGAGTAGGTGAGATGGTATAAGGTATCTAAAACCGAAGTAAAAAAACACTATAAATCGGATAATGGCGTCATATCGAATCATCTCTCCAAGTCAGTTATAAAACTAATGATAGGTTGCGACGGCTACTTCACTGGATCTCAAACTTTTAACGGACCCTTAAAACGTTTGTGTTTCTAGGGAACGTCACGTTTTTCCGTGACTTTTTGTACAAATTAATAACTCTTTATTTGGTGTAGGTGTGATGAAATATTTATAATGTCAAGTTGACACACGAATTCTAAAATTAGTTTCTAAACCGTTAAGCCAAATCGAACCCTAAGAGCATTAAAATGTCAACGTACATTTAATGCATATGTACGAATACCTGATATGCTTCCAATGCCATTGACAATAATGTAATCTCTGTCAAATATTTCAGAATATAAAAGAACGTAGGATATTGAGAACGATCGTATTGTTTCTACTTTGTCACCTCATTGCCGTTTATAATGCACTATCAATATGGTACTCATAATATGTTAATATTCAAAACATGCCGATGACCTCGTCTAAGACGACAATACCCACATTGTGTACAACGTCCGATTATATACGTAAGATTTTTTATATAAATAAGTGCTTGAGTAAGTGTTGAAATGAGTAGAGACTGGTTGTGAATATAATTGCAGTGGAAGTTTGAGAAACGGCGTATGAGTGCCTAGCCTTTGGATTAGATTTGATTACTTCTTTATAACTTACCACGAAGTCCACTCTTTTATTTATATCTAAAAATATTTTCTCGTTTTGGAACTTTGTTTATGGACACGAGTCTCATAGCAGCGTTTTATTTTCCATGTATAGCTAGCCAAGTTGCAAGCGTCCATTAGTTACGGTGTTGTATGCCATCGCAGTGTTATATAAGAATATAACAAGATACTTAATATAGTTCCGATACACTCTCGCACTTTTCCTTCCTCTTTCAGCAATTATGACTAATGAAAAAAGTTGATACAAAAATGGGTTTACCATTGAATTGCCGACAAACATTTCATCGAATATTATTTCAAAGACAACGTTTCAAGTATTTTCATTTCATCGACAGGGCATACCGTCGAAAACTCGATACTAGGTGATTTGAACCGAGGTCTTTTAATTGGTAGTTGACTTATTTCAATCAAATTCATGTCATGGCTTTTCATTTCGAGTTTTTTTTATACAATTTTTTTTACTTGTAATAATATTTATTCCGCATAAAATTATTTCAATTGGTAATATTCGTAATCGAAACTAAACGCAATCACGCCAGTCGGCTCACTCTGCGAGATTATAGATATGTGGGTAGTTTAAGTCTTATATTATCTCTACAGACTTATGTCTTGTTGATTTTTGTTTTTTTTTATTATTTTAATCAATAAATAGATCCTGCTCCTGCATTAAGGGTGTGTTTTTTGTAATAAACGATTTACACGAATTTTTCTTAGTTTTATTATACATACATATTATACATTTCATCATTTGTCATGATGATCAGAGCTCGCGTGCCGTCTTGTTATAGCCGTGCAGCGAGTCGACGCCACCCCGCTGCGCGGGGTGTCTATTTCTGGTCTGAGGGACACAAGTGAACCCTAACCTAACCGACCTAAAACAGATTTCGCTTATGACAAGCCATTTTTGTCCACCCTGATATTTTTTTGTTATAAACGATTTACACCAATGACTCTTAGTTTTATTATACATACATACATATTATACATATTTGTATGTCACACAATGAACTAGGTACTTACATAATTTGAATAATGTATAAATGTGCAGTAGGACATATAAAATTGTATTAAAGTAATACGTCGAAGAAATGAATTGCAATGTTATGTAGTTGTGCCAATTAAGATAATTTAAAACAAATCAGCGATTAAGTAATATTCGTTGAATAGTATTTCTACGTAGTAAGATTAATTTAAATGAATAGTAGTTGAAATAAAATAACGCCAAACAATATTACTAGTACTAAAGTTTCGATGAATCGTTGTCGATGAAATAATATTCGATGAAAAGATTGTCGACAAAACAAGGGTACACCACAAAAATGTTGTATTTTGCACGTGGGGAAAAAAGAAAAATATTTTTCTCCATAAATCGCAATCCCGACGTTAATCCATTACATTAAACAAAGTCGAGAAACTCAGAAATGATTTTAATCAACTAAAATATAAAGCCTGTTATTCTCAATGCGAAACCAAAAATATTTACACAAATCTCAACATTGACAGAATATGCGAATTGGTATTAGAAAATACGATTTAGAGTCTGAAATCGTAGACAGTATTAAACTAAGTCTCTTATTGTGGAGCCACAGTCAAAAGCCCGCTGCTGAAATATAATGTAAACAGTGTGATATTCAGGTGGCCGTAAACATTAGGGAGACTGCACATTGGAGTGTTTATTGGCATGGCGGTGACGATTAAGAATCAGAATGTATCCATACTATCCATACTTCCATACTAATATTATAAATGGGAAAGTGTGTCTGTCTGTCTGTCTGTTAACTCCTCACGCTTAAACCGCAGAACCGATTTAGGTGAAATGTGGTATAGAGATATTTTTGAGTCCCGGGGAACATAGGATCGTTTTTATCCCCGAAATCGTCCCCTAATGGAGTGAAATGCGGGAGTGAAAGTTTGTATGGAGCCGCGATACAAACGAGTTCCACGCGGACGGATTCGCGGGCAGGAGCTAGTTTACTATATTTTTAAAACACAAGCGTAATAATTTACTTTAAAAACAAAGTATAAACCGACTTCAATTTAGTACTCCGCCAAGCCATGAGAACATTTCCACATATTTTTTTACAATTTAGCACATGAACTGATTTCCGATAGCAAATGCGTTGATTACTATAGAAAAAAACCGAATCGTTGTATGTGAGCCCATAATATTTGAGGACTTCCGTCGATTCCCCAAGATCATCACCAATGGCACTGCATTAGTTCCTATTTCAACGGAATCTTATCAGAACCTGTGACGTACTTTTGCACTTTTAAGTGCATAATTGATTTATTTATTTTTTATTTTTTTTCGGTTGGCAACACTTGCCGCGAGCGCAAGGCGCCGAAGTAGTGACCTGCATATTATTCGCGTTTCTGTAAATTTGTGAACTTTTTAAGTAGTGTGACGATATAAACACTGTAAAAACACTTATTACAATATAAATCTCAGTGCTAGCACCTACTTGGACAATAACTTAACATCGCTGTGCATCGAACGCTTGACACCTAACCTAACGGGACTTTCAACTGCTCAACTTTTGTTATTACGCTCGCTAGCCGGCGGCTGCAATTTCGGACTGTAATATCACCAATAAATTATCAACTTACTTATAATCTCCAAATTGTTACGCGGCTTGCCGTGTGATGTGTGAAAAACAACTCGGTGCTTAATGTCATTGACCCACCGGGACTATTGGGAGGGAAAATGAGATGCGGAGTGCTCCGTAAACATTGACAGTATTAACTTTCTCAACTGCAACGCCTGCAAATCATCATTTTGCTACAAGTGCTTAAATATTACGACTGAACTTGCTTCAACTTTGGGCAAAAAATCTTTGGCGGCATCCTGCTCTAACGTCACGAGACGAGGTCTAGGAGATAACTCGTTAATGCGGACTAAAACGAGTGTTTCGGCGGATTCAAACACCTTCAATATGTCACACGATAATCTCCAGGTTACTCCTCCAAACAGTGGACTTAAAAATGACAAAGTCACTCAAGCTGTCACTCTTGACAGCATAAGCCGCCTTCTAGACCAAAAACTGTCACCCTCGCCTGCAATTATGGTTAGCTTCCGCGAAACCCTTAGAGAAGACTTCAAACAAATCTTCTTCTTCAAATTCATCTGAAATCAACAAAACTGTGGAAACATTGAAGAGCGAGTTTTCTCGCACAACTGACTTTATAATAGACTGCCAAAAAGAGATGCAAACTAAACTCGCTTCAAGTGAAAACAACATCAGTAGGCTCAAAAATACAAACCAAATACTACAAACCAATATATCAGTACTTCAATCTCGCCTAAGAACAGTTGAACAAATGTCAAGGAATCTTAATGTGGAAGTACAAGCTGTTCCTGAGAGCCGCAGTGAAAATGTTGTGTCTCTTTTCAAAACGTTATGTGATAATCTCGGTCTACAAATAGCAGACAGCGACATCAGAGCCTGCCGTCGTGTTGCAAAAATGAATGCTGCATCATCCCGACCACGCAATATGCTTGTGACACTATCTTCTCCACGGCTACGTGACACATTACTGTCTGCTGCTCACCGCTACAACAAGGCCCACCCCGCGGATAGACTGGGCACTACCCAAATGGGTTTTCTTGGTGAACACACTAGAGTATTTGTCACAGAGCATCTCTCTCCAGAATGCAAACAATTACATGCTGCTGCTAGGAGTTATGCTCGAGAAAAAGGTTACAAATATGTATGGGTTAAAAATAGTCTGGTGTACATTAGAAAAGAAGACAATTGTAATGCCATTCGTATCAAGGACATGGAGTCATTCAATACCATTAAGTAGTGCCACACATGTACCAAGGTATGGTTGTTAATTGATAAACATATAAACACCTATGATTCTCTATACTTTGCATAGTGCCAATGTTTCGTCTCAGTATTGAACTTTATGTACTTGTATTTGTCGGTGAAACTTAAACTGTGTGTCATTTTTAATGATATAACTTTGTACCCACTTTTCAGACTTTTTATTTGAGACTAAATATTTAAATTTACATGCATCTATAGGTTGCACATACATTTGCACTAATGTTCATGATAGGTGTAATGGACTGAACTCTATTCAATTATTTTTTACCCACTATCCATACTTGTCCTATATACCTTAATGTAAAGTACATATTAAGTACAAATGTGGCATCAGATTGATGGTACCTGTTCTTCACTAAGATTAGTTTTTGTACTTTCCTTACAAGGTGCTAGGTACCTAGTATTCAAGTTTAAGTTTTATAGCTAGATATATTATTGAATAAGATTAAGAATAATAACAACAATCTACTTGAATGTGCCTTGTCAACTTACTGTAGTCTTTAAATGCTATGCTTATATTTGGATGTACCGGGTGGATGATATACAATAAAAATAAAAATTGCATCCAGCTGAAAATATCCTACATTGTCTCAGTATACTAACCTTCACTGATTTTGTCCAGATATTAATTTGTAAGCACTTATTTTGCATTTTCAAACATTTTAATTGTAGAGTGATATGTAGTAACCTATATCGCTTTCATTCCCAATAGTTTCAGGTGGGTTAGGTATGTACCTAGTCCAGTTTAATTTATTTTTTGTCCTCTTTTTTAAGTTTTTATTTCTGTTCTCGTGTCTGTTTTTACTTACTGATCTGAGATGCCTTTCTTTTATTATCAGAATGTTAACAGAATAAGGTCGAAATTAGCTGAGTTCTATTGTTGTAAGTTAAATTCTAGTTATGATTTTATTTGCTTAACTGAAACGAACTTAAATAAAAGTGTATACGACGCCGAAGTGGCTGATTTACAGCGTTATTACCTGATTCGCAGAGACCGTGATAGTACTTATTCGAATAAAAAGGAAGGTGGAGGAGTATTAATGGCTATCAGAAAACATCTCAACGTAATACGTCAGATTTCCTGGGAAAGTGGAGTCGAGGACATCTGGGTGAGCGTCTTGCCAGCGGAACCAAGCGGGCCGACCTTGCATGTGTGTTTATGTTATTTACCTCCTGACTTGCCCATTATAGAACTGCAGCAGTTTTACTCTAATGTTCAAAATATTGTTTTAAATACCAAGGTTGGCGATAAAGTAATTTTAATAGGTGACTTTAACACTCCTAATATCACTTGGTTCCGCTCAGCCAGCTCAAGTCATCTTGTAGCACGTGACCCTCTGGACAGCAAATTCAGATTGCTTTTTGATACTATATCCTTATGTGGTCTCTCGCAACATAATAACATACCTAATCATAATAATCGTTTCTTGGATTTAGTGTTATCCAACGTTGATTGCATAACCGTCTACGGCGCCGAGCCGATGAGCAAACTAGATGCGCATCATCCGTCAGTAGTTATAGATGTCCCTCTCTTAAAGCCGGGCAAGGATATGAACACCTGTAGTGGAAAACGCCTTAACTTCAATAAATGCAAGTTTGATGAGATCACGTCGGAATTGAGCTCTATTGACTGGTCATTATTGCTGTGCTCATCGGACATCGATGTCTGTATTTCAGTATTTTACGATACATTGAATGGGATCATAAAAAAACATACGCCTACCCAAAAGTTAAGCAATACGAACAAATATCCATTGTGGTATAGTGAGCCTCTTAAGCGTAGTCTTAAAGAAAAATATAAATATCATAAACTATATAAGAAGTACGGAAACCCTAGGGACTACGACACCTTTTCTCTGTTGCGTACTAGGTGTAAGACCTTAACTGAACAAAGCTACAAACTGTTTTTGTTGTCGGTTGAGGATGCTCTCAAAAATGGCATTAAGCCATTCTGGCGTTATGTCAAGTCTAAAAAGATATCTTCTTCAATTCCTCAGACCGTGACCTACGGCCAACGCTCATCATCGAATAGTCAAGGAGTGTGTAACCTTTTCTCTGAGTATTTTGGGTCTGTCTTCGAACAACATAGTTCACCTGAAATAACTGACCAGGTTGAAGAGCTATACGGTGGGGCTTCGATATCTAGTGTGGTGGTCAGTCGGTTAGATATATTAGCCAAAATTAAGTCTCTAGACTCTAATAAGGGGCCAGGTCCGGATGGGATCCCTGCCTCGTTTGTCAAGGAATGTGGTGAGGAACTCAGTATCCCGCTTTGTCTTCTTTTCAATAAGTCTCTTTGTACTGGTGTATTTCCACTCAGATGGAAAATAGCACATATTGTTCCAATACACAAATCTGGCGACAAATCGTGTGTCGAAAACTACAGACCTATAAGCATTCTTTCCTGCATTGCGAAGCTTTTCGAATCAATGGTGTATACCTTCCTTTATAATCACGTGAAACCATACATATCTGATAAACAGCATGACTTTGTCAGTAATAGGTCCACTGTTTCCAATCTCCTAGAATATAAACATTATCTATGTAACGTTTTCGCTTCGCGGGGTCAGGTTGACGCCGTATATACTGATTTCTCTAAGGCGTTTGATAAGGTTAACCATTTTATCCTATGTCACAAAATTGAAGCACATTTCGGTGTTCACGGCAGTCTTCTTCGCTGGGTCCAATCCTACCTTCAAAATAGAAGCCAGCTGGTAGCCATTCATGGATTCACTTCCTCTGAACTTTTAATAACGTCAGGTGTTCCTCAGGGATCTCACTCTGGTCCTTTGTTCTTCGTGTTGTTTATCAATGACCTGGTTGATCGCTTATCTTGTCAATGCTTGTTGTACGCCGACGATCTAAAGGTTTTTAACTCCGTCACCGATGCTAAAGACTGTTTATTGTTACAGAACGATCTTGGACAAATATCTGAATGATGTTCCCTTAATCCCATGTATCTAAACGTTGCGAAATGCCATGTTATATCGTTCTCGAACAAAAAGAATAAACTTATATGTAACTACGAATTACAAGGTCAGGCTCTCGATAGAAAATACATTGTTAAGGACCTTGGGATTCTTTTCGATGATCAACTTAACTTCCGTTGTCACTATGAATCCATAATTAGTAGGGGAAGACAGTTATTGGGTTTCATTTTTAGATTGACCAAGGGTTTCAAAAGGCCGGGTAGTTTGCTAACGCTTTTCTTTAGTTTAGTCAGAAGTGTCCTTGAGTACGGTTCGCCGATTTGGTCTCCGTACTACTCGGTACACACCAACAGTATAGAACGAGTACAAAAATATTTCTTGAAGATTCTAGTACTCAGGTATAACCTCGGGCGAACATATAAGTCATACTTTAGTAGGCTGAAAAAATTTAGTATTCCTACACTGGAAGCACGCCGCAAAATGTACGACTTTTTATACTTACACAAAATTTTGCACTCTAACATCGATTCAACTAGTCTGCTCTCAGCCCTAACCTTTAACACGCCCCGTTTCAGAGGTCGCGCCTGCAAAGTATTTTCCCTAAGAGTATACAGAAACAACACTTCTTTCTATAATCCAGTCATAAGGATGTGTCGTCAGTACAATGACTTGGCTGCTAATAATAATAATGTCCTAGTTGATATATTTGATCCACGCATTGCTAAATTCAAAAAGACCTTAAAGGACGTCCTCTTCTGTACTCACCCTGAATAGTACTAAGTTGTAACTTTAATTCTTGTTTAAGATTTGCTTAAGATCGTTTCAGACGTTTTTAACATTCTGAACTTGTGGACATTCTTTTTATGACTTATACTTACTCACTGGTTAAACGTGTGATATTATCATATTAATATTCAATGCAGATTCGTCGCAGTTGCTTGCATATGCGCTAACCTGTTGATCACGCTGTGTGCACTTGCCTTGGATGTCATGCTAGTCTATAAGCTATTCATAACGAATCATTGTATCTTATAATGTATGATGTCTGTAAAGTGTACCTAATAAATAAATAAATAAATAAATTGAGGAATTTGATAAGTCATCTGTGGTCTTCATCATCAATTCTTCGCCACCAAATTTATGATTTCCGGATGTAATAAGATGTAACGAGTTATGATAGAAAATACCAAAATTACTACACGCGTGCCTAATAAAATTGAGGAGTTTCCCTCACTGACTCAGGGATCGCATCATCTAACTGAATTTTGAAAAAAATGGGACCCACCAGGAACCATATACATACAAACAAAAAATTTTTTTTCGAATCAGCTCTTCAATGACGGAGTTCTGAGGTAACAAACATTGAAAAAGCAAAAAAAAAATCGAATTGGGAACCTCCTCCTTTTTTTGAAGTCGATTTAAAAGAACACGCACACTATTTGTGTTTTTGTGTTGTATAGGAACGCTTTAATAAGGATCTTCTTATAAAATTTATCAGGAACATTCATGAAAACAAATTAAAATAAGTGAATACAAAAGATTTTTCAAAGAACTCAACTGCTTTTTTTGTAATGGTATAGCCTATGTCACTCCCACGATTAAGAGGAATCCAACGACACCTCATATGTCGAAATCCGTCAAACGGTTTAGGCTGCAGGGCGTGCCAAAGAATATGCCACATACATACATACATGCGCTCGAAAAACATAACCCTCCTCTCCTACGGGCATTCGGGTAAAGAGGAGCCATATTTACGAACATGTAGTCAAACGATTGAAAAAGGCATATGAGATTAACAGAGCATATATACCTACAATAAACGAAGACGCATATTCGTAGTAGACGTACGGTCGAGGAAGATGGTTGGCACATGTCAACTCTATTTGAATGACGTTATGGTCCAAAATTGCTTGCAGGTTTCAACTAGGCGATCTGGTATAAAAAAGATGAACCCGTTATCAAATGCAAGTAAAAACTTAATTTCAAATTTAAAAAAAAACCCTAGGTGCTGCGCGGTACCCATAACGCCCCATGTCTCATTAAGAGAACCATGAAAGGACTACTATTAACTCTGTACTTCAAGAGTAACATAGAATCTGTTGATAGGTACTATTCCTTATGTCGAACGTAGTGTGCAATCCCCTTTATAGGCGTCTCACGTTAAGTGGCAGTTATCACGTCAGCACAGCGTCTTGTAAGCCCCGACTCTGTTCAAAGCAATTTCCTCGAGGAAAGAGGCTTCTGCTTAAGTAAATACTCTAGTATGTGGGGGATTAGTATAAAATAACACAGTTCCAGCGTATGCTCACGCTGTAATTCTAAATGGGATAGCTATGTTACTCTATCAATTAATTTAACGCTGGATGGGTTTTACGTAAGTTTTTGGTAAATGTTGGTCGGGGTGGTGCAAATATGTCTCGTTTACACTGGTTCAGACCTTACTTGACACTTGGGTTTGGCTACTTGAAGCTATAATATAAAGTATTTAATATTAAAGTAATAAAACGTATTAAAGTACTTACCTAATGTATGCAACGATTTCATTTAAATTCTAATTGCTACTCATTATCAGTGAAACGCGCTCATGCATACACGATTAAATTTCAGATTTATTTATTAAAAGTTAATTATTGTATCATTAAAAATTAAAGCACCTATATTTGCATTCATGTTAAAAATATAAGAATTTGAATTGATGTGTTATTATAAAGTGTAAAATAACACTTTAATATGGGTACCGTACAAACGACTAAAAATAATTTAAAACAAAATATTCAAAAAGGTGATTAAAAACGTGTAGGTACATTCAAAAATAGACTACAAACTTGGGTTAAAACGTTTCTCATCACCAATTCATTGACAGCATTTACATTCAGTAAGTATTTATTTAAATCAAGTCACAACAATATATTTCCATTCCAACTTATTTATCCACAAAGCGAATCATCGGCGCGTATAACCCAATAACGGAACGATAAATAATAGTAGATAAAAAATAATATACAACCATTTTCACTGAACTTAAAACGATTTGCCTTCAACATGGTAGCGATAATTTTACCCGAAATAAACGGAATAATCGGAGTGGAACATTGTTGATAGCAACCGTGGGGTGTTTTTATGGGGTTTTAATCAGGGGCATATTTGACTAGACTTATTGATATACTAGCCTCCGCCCGCGACTTCGTCTGCGTGGATATTAACCACTCACTTGCTTGTGACAACCACAGTTGCCAATTTAGCGCACCTCTAAACTGATGGTGGCAACTGTGATTCCACCGAAATATGGACTTCTTTGATAACGAAAAATTTAAAGGAATTTAGGCTACCTTTTTTAAAATCTGTAATCTAGTAAGCGGTTACTATCCTGTAATTGAAGGCCTCCACCCACCGGACGCGTGTGCTGCGCGTGTGTTGGGCTGCAGCTGCGCGTGTGCTGCGCGTGTGCTGCGCGTGTGCTGCGCGGCGCTTGTGCTGCTTGGCACACGCGCAAGTTGTAAAGCATTGAAACTACACTTCAAACACACATCGAACGCGGCACACGCGCAGCACCCGCGCAGCTGCAGCGCAGCACCCGCACGGCACACGCGCAACACCCGCGCAGCTGCAGCGCAGCACACGCCCAAGTTGTAAAGCATTGAAACTACACATCAAACATACATCGAACGCGGCACACGCGCAGCACTCGCGCAGCTGCAGCGCAGCACACGCGCAGCACACGCGCATCACACGCGCAGCACACGCGTCCGGCGGGTGGAGGCCTTAAATCCAGGATATAAACCTATCTTCGCGCAAAATTCCATCCAAATTTGTAGAGACGTTTAAGCGTGACAAACGTCCAAATTTTCGCATTTATAATAATACTGGTTCCGCCCGCGATTTCTTCTGCATATACCCGGGATATAAACTATCCTTTATTTTAATCTAGGCTTTTAACTATCATCGTGCAAAGTTTCATCGAAATCGGGCGAGTCATTTAAGCGTGATTGAGTAACAAACATTCAAACATCTAAACATTCAAGCATACAACGATATATATAGAAACAGCCAAACTTTCGCATTTATAATATTAGTAGGATAGTAGGATTATTGAGTTTAGTTTTTGCCCGCGACTTCGGCCGCGTTTACTTCCTTTTGTCGGACTTTTACTGGGATAAAAATAATTATGTATGTTAATCCAAGCTACTCTATTTCTAAACTAAAATTCATCTTAATCCGTTCAGCCGTTTTTGTGCGATATATTAACATTATAAACGCGTATATTTGGATGTTTGTTAAGTAGGATATTACATTCGTTGCAAGCGCTCGTTATGATGGTGGATTTACAATTAAAGCACAAACTATCACGTCAGAATTCGCGTTCTATCGCTTGGTCAAAAGTCTCAAAATCCTGGCATGTAAACTTACTAGTACATGGCGAGATTTTAAACTTTTGACCTACACCTACTAATGTGACGTCGAAGCGAGAGCGGGCGACAATAAAAATCGGTGAAGTATCAATTAGTCGTGTCAGATAGGCTTCCCGGTTTAGCTTTAATCTAACCGGTTTGTTTGTGTAAGACTCGCTTCTGCACGCGAGTCGGCACGAATTTATTTAAAGGAATCACGAACATTATTCCCTAATTGGTCCGCATTGTCATGAATCTTGCCAGGGCTACATGCAGTCGCCGGTCAATGGCAAGACCCACACAGTAGAGCCAGTGGAAAAGTATACTCGATTTTTAAACTGGTAAAGAATATTTTTCATTATAGCAATTTTTAATATACTTATATAATTATATCGTCTTTATGCGCTCAGCGGGGCAGTGGCTTATGCATTATTTTTACAGTAATTCCGCTGAAAAAATATTTATGGTTTATGGGTTATAAGACATGTTTAAACACTTTATATACCTACATTAAAATCTGCATTAAATGCTGCTTTCTGATAACGTGGTACATATAGCTTAAAACATCAACTAGGTTTATATAAATACCCAAACACAAACAGAATATTGTTTGTTCGATAAGTCTGTTGCCATGTACACGTACTTCGATATTACGAAGTGAGGGCGACATTCAGTTCGTCCACAACTTTGCTCTTGATAAACACGAGTTTGGAAAGATTTTTGCAACATTTAGGAGTTTTTAAAGCGGTGTTTCATAAAACGAGCGTTCAAAGTGTGCTTCAGAGTGGTAATATAGCGAGAGTCGCGTTAAGCAATTTATCTCGTTGAATTAAGTGAGGCAAAGTGAACTGAAGTGTAGTTAGTGTTAAATCTGACGTTGTTTTGTTTATTCATTACTTCAAATCGAGATTTACAAATATTTTGGCTGAATAACTATGTTGATCTTATGACATTTTAATCAACTCATTCCGACGAATGTATCGTTTTTTAGTAACAGCGTTCTCATATTAACATTTCGATCAAATGCAATGGAACTGGGGCTGATATCGATATAACTATGACACATTTTTGAACAAAATGTTTTTCTATATGATTTGATGGTTTTGTAAATTAGGATTTATTTAAAAGTTTTTCAAACCGAGGGTCAATTTTGGACAATCTATGCACTTGCACACTATCAATCAGTACCACAAAATTACTTACTGTTAGTACACGTGCGTTTTAAAATACTTAAATATGTCAAACAAAACCTACAACGAACTCCTATGCGATACCTCAGAAGTAATCGGCGAGGCAACACAAGCCGACGAGGCAGTATTCGCACTAGGCGAGGCAGAGAAGACTCAGTTGCAGCCTCATTTGTCTGAGCTAAGAGTGAGGTACACTGTCCTTGTTCGGCGTTTGGACAACGTGTATGATCAGTTGTTGCAGCCTCAGAAGAGATTGATAGTGAAAAGGCTTTTAGAGGCCTGCTTGGGGAGGCTGATTGAAATTAAGCATGATTTGGTGGAGTTGAATCTGTCAGATTATACATTTGACGATGATGAGGTGAGGTTATTTTTTCACTTTTGCACTGCTTCACGACCAAAGATGAACTGCCTAAGTTGGCACCATGACGATTATTTTATAGTCAACAGAAATGGCGGCAACCGTAGTTCATATTTGGTCCTGATATTTAACAAATCAAAAGAAAGGATATAAATTGTAAATTTATTGAGTGAAATCGTAAATATTTAAAAATCTACAAACAATTGTTAACAGTTCGTATAACGTGTCGTATTTGTATGGAAATGCCTTCACCGCCAATCCCATTCTAATCACAGCGCAGTTTGAAAATATACGTTGAAAAAGAAATCGTACGTAACACCTAAAAAACTGATCCATTAAGCTGATAGTATGTTTTTTTTGAGGTTTTATCTATTCTATTTGAACATGGTTGAGTGGGAGTGACATCGTTATATCTGGGGGCACGGCAGTGCCTTCGCCAAGTCGAGCAAAACAGTTCAGGCCATTTTCGACCCCTTTATAACTTCGTTGTGGATAAAACCAGACGCCTGAATTTTCAGTAACCAAGTAGGCATTGTATGAACACGGTATATTTCAAATTTAATTAAATTTGAACCAGTAGTTTAAGAATTTCTTCATTTTGTCACTCACTCACTGACTGACTGTCTGACTGATCGATCATCAAAACTCTAAGGTATTTCTAGCAGACATAGATGCTTCAAATTTGGAATACAATTAGTGTTTCACTAAACACTAATTGTATAAATCAAGAAAAAAACTATCATATTTAGCAAATTCGTCAAAGTCCAGTTTTCAAGATACACCAACTGCAAAAAATAAATTGTAATCTAATATAAATAATATGTAGGATTACAAACACATTTTCTGTGAATGGGACAAAAAATGAAAAAGCAAGAATGGGACTGCATTCATAATTTGTACTAATTGATGACACAATGACCTACAAAAAAAGAAGTGAGATCCCATAAAAACATTCCATGTATAAACTCTTTATTTGTTTGCTAAATAAAGTTTTGTGACTAGACAATCACACAATACTACATAGTTTTAGGTAAGTATGCAAAAATCCATAAATGCAGTAATGTTGTGTGATTGCCAAGTTGCAGAATTTTATTTAGCAAGCAAATAAAGATTAATAAGAATACCTGAGACTTGGCTCTACGAAATATCTCATAGCTTTTTACGGTGGAAGAATTTCAAGACTTGACCACTTTTTTACATGGAATGTTCTTTTATGGGATTGTGTTTTTATTTGATTAGGGTCAACGACGTACTCGTAGCTTTGTGAGCAAATGTTTAATCCCCCATTTGTAAATTTTATAGGATTACTAGATTATTTTGGCTCTCTTTGGGGGAGGCTTATATCCAGCAAGTGGACGTCTTTCGGCTGATATGATGATGCTTTAAATGACTAGCTTCACATCTAGGTTAGGTTGGGTCGTTCCTTATTTTGTTAAAACAACCTATAGTACGTCTATTTCAATTGACAATTTGGCACTAAGTGACGCGATCAAAATACAAATATAAATAAATAAAATAAAAAACAGCCTATATACGTCCCACTGCTGGGGCAGGCTTCCAGAATTAATAATACAAATAGGTAAGTAAAAATGGTTCAGAAATTCAAACGAAGAATGCACTGGCTCAGTATAATTTGAGAATCGTATTGTAGAAATAGGCCGGTCACGTCTGTCGCATGCATCCAGATAGGGTGGGATAGCGATGCAAACGGGGCATGCCTTGACGGAGATGGCGGGCTGAGTTAGAGGCATTTCTCGACAATTGCCTTTGCCCAGCAGTAGGACATCGAAATACGCTAAGAAAAAAATATATTTCTAGGTTCTTCAAAGGCTTCAAGTAACCCCATGCGAAGCCGAACCGTGTATCCCACAATACTTCGTAAGAGAAAGAGAGGAAGAAGTGGATAGTCGTCGGCAGTTCATCATCGACACTCTAAGGAAGCTGGGCCATGAACCTCCCAGGCCTCAAACGATCGTTCTGACGGAGCAGCAGGCTGTGCTGGTTATTCAGAGCCATGAGAGAGCTAGGCAGGGAAGGTTAAGGTGAGTCAGGGTTACGTTTAGTAAAAAAAAACCGGCCAAGTGCGAGTCGGACTCGCGCATGAAGGGTTCCGTACCATCTATCATCGTCATCATCTATAAAAACGGCAAAAAATCACGTTTGTTGTATGAGAGCCCCGTTAAATATTTATTTTATTTTGTTTCTTAGAATTTGTTGTTATAGCGGCAACAGATATAGATCATCTGTGAAAATTTCAACTGTCTAACTATCACGGTTCATGAGATACAGTCTGGTAAATAGGTTCCCGTTTTTATCCTTTGGGTAAGGACCCTAAAAAACGTAGATATAGTAGCCGTAACAACGGCACAATGGCGAGCGAGCGAATCGAGTTTGGGTTTAAATGCTTTCGTATGTCGATACGCAGCTTCTTCTCTACAGGCCCTAGTTGACAACCGATTTGCAAGTTTGATAGTTATAATTTATGAAATTTATTTATTTTAATATGTTTTTAGTCTAGTTACCGTTTTTTTTTATTACACACTTACGAGAATATCACAGAATTACGAAACAAAATTACGCAGTGATTCTATTTAACAAAGTAGGTACCTATCTAAAAGTACGGGCAGTTCAGATATTATAATGGGCTTTTATTAGTTCTACAACTTTAATATTTCTAATCTAAACTGATTTCATTCAAACTAGGTAAAACTTAAACACTTATTATTTGAAGGATAAATAAAAAGCCATTTGATTTGCTACCATAAAGTAGGATTTCATATAAAGGTCCTAGTTGTAATCACCAAAGTACAGACTGCATTTAAAGTTTAACGAAAAGCAATTGTAAATGTAACAAGAATATACATTCAAAATATGTATCAATTACAATGACTACTTTTTTGGAAATTTCAGAGGGCAGTTCATGAAAGAAATCCGCTTACTGAAAGAGAAAGGAAGGGACCAGAAAGGAGAAATGTCTCCATCAGCCGCGACAGCCATACAGCGCGTCTGGAGAGGTTTCATAGCAAGAAGGGCGACTAAGAAGAGAAAACAAGAGGAGATGCTGCTTATTGGAATGGAACTACCACCGTATTCAGAATCTGTAGCAATCAAAAAATCTGAGGAGGTAAGCCTCAAGTAAGAAATTAAAGGCAAAAGTGTGCCAGACGAATCGACTTTAATGGATGTAAAAGGTCACCTATCTACTTACAATGTGCGAAAAATATTTTTGTAGCATTTTAATTGCTTTTAGATAAAAGAATACCGTCGTAAATTACAAAAAGATCGAGAGAAAGAATATCAAAATGGTCTCACTACTATTGAAGAACAACTAAGGAATCAACACGGCGTTCGACTTAATGAGCAAGTTGGAGCTGAATTGAGGAGATATATTTCGGAATATTTTGAGAGGACTGGTAGATTTCCAGATCTTCCCTCAGAGGAAAGCGGTGGTAGCAGAGCCATGTTTAGCCGACAAGGTAATTTAAGTGATAGCCCACTGTAAAGCATACGCGACTTATCGCGGTTCTAAACTAGTCTTATCCAGGAGTGAACCGCGATCTTTTAAATGTCGTCTACCCAACTACCTGGTAGACGACCGAAGCTTTTTTTCCTGGTGACAGCGGAAATGTGTGACGAAGATACAATTCTTTAAAAATAAAGCTACAAAGTTAAATTCATTAACACCAACTTATTTTCAGGTACAAGTCCCGATAGCACAATTAGTAAATCATCACCAGTCTCATCTAAGGAATCAAAGAAAAGTAAAGAAAGCAAAGACAAGAAAAATGGAAAGGCAGAGGACAATAAGAATAAGGACGAAGAAACTGATTTACAAATGTTCAAATGTAGCTCTTCAAACTTCTTGCAGGATGTCATTAATGCCAATGAAGAGTAAGTAGTTTATTAAGGCTACTGCAGAATACGTAAACTAGAGAGTGCTTGACAAACGAATAAACGTTTAATCTTAGCAACCGTAATTCCTCCAGAAATCGCGCTGTTTAAACAAACGAATAAAATATTGATTGATACATGCATTAAGATACATATTTGCAGATATGAAGATATATGGAAGTTTAAAGATGATGCAGATAATCCTCATGAGAGATATTACAAGGATATGATAGAGAGAGAAAAGATGGTGAAAATCGAACAAGAGATTAGAAATATTGTTGACGATATGATGCGGTCGGAGCTCGAACAGTTGCAAGCTGCGTTTGACAGAGATAGGGCTCACAAAGGTAAAAAGGCAAAGAAACCTCAGAAGAAGGTAAGTGTCAAACTTAAACAAATTGGCGTGCAAATATTTGAGAGTTTTAACCGATTTCAGTCTTCTAAAGTTCCTATGGATATGGACGGGACGATATTTTTAGATGTAGTTGATAAAATAGTTTAAAAATAATGTGGAAGTAACAGCCGTAGAAACGCTAGGAGAATCAGCAGAATATAGCAAAGTGCCTATATGATGACTTACTTTCGTTATTAATTTCTAATAATATGTAATTTGAGGTACGACGTGGAGGCAAGAAGAGTAAAAAGAAGAAAGAAAAAGACTTAACACCAGACAGAACCACGGACTCACTATTCGAAGAACTAGTGTCAAACGGCATTATTCGCCCATATCCGTATATGAAAATAGATGAATACGTTGGTGAAAAGTCATTCGTTGGAGCTGAATTGAGAAAAGAGGGCCAAGAACCAATACCATGCTTAGGGGATATACGGCAGTTGATAAAAGAGTACTGTATTTTGCCTCTCGGTTCAGAGCATGTTCGGACTCATGCGCCATTAGTCCGATCAGTCTTGTTATCTGGTAAGTATCCATACTAATATCCATACTTCCATCCATCCATACTTACTTACTTAATATTATAAATGGGGAAGTGTGTGTGTTTTGATTTTTTATGTGGAAATAGTTGAAGGGATGGAGAGTGACATAGGATAGTTTATTCCCGAAATGGGGGGGGGGGGGGGGGGGTAATAGTTTGTATGGAGCTGCGATATGAACGAGTTCCATGCGGATGGAGTCGCGGGCAGAAGCTAGTACGATATATAGGTAAGTGCTATTGTTGATTGCTAGACATTTTTTTTGTATTAAAACTTTGACGCTACTTCCTCACTTGGATCATTTGACAGGCCCATGGCAAAAATGAAGCAGCTGAAATCAATTAAAGGTCGGCTTTAAAACCTTTTTAACACCTAGCGTTGGAATCCTTACTCACTACCAGAAACATATTTTTCAAAGGTTTATCATCTTATTTCAGGTCCTGCAGGCAGTGGAAAAAAGATGTTAGTCCACGCAATCTGCAGTGAAGTCGGGGGTGTATTATTCGACTTATCCCCCGCTAATATAGTTGGGAAGTATCCTGGCAAGTCCGGGCTTATAATGTTGATACATTTAGTCGTCAAAGTGTCGCGGTTGCTCCAACCCGCTGTTATATGGATGGATGATGCTGAAAAGCCGTTTGTAAAGAAGATACCAAAGACGGATAAAACTGACCCTAAAAGGCTAAAAAAGGATTTGGCTAAGATTATTAAAGGTTGGTGAAAAACGTTTTCTCTCACAGGAGTATGATCTTTGTCTGCTGAAACTTTACCAATTATTTTAGAAAAGTCATTTAATCAGAAGGTTTTTCTTTCTCTAGGAATCACTTATCCAATATCTGATACAGTTAAAATTAAAATGAAATCCTTCCTATCAAGGACCAAACTTGCATTATTTTTTACCCGTCCAGGGCAAAATGGCTCCTCAAATACAACCCTCTTGCTAAATTGCTGTTTTTTTTAATTTTTGTAGTAGAACTTTTAACATAGCTCTATCATGTCATCTTCAAGAAGTTCTCAATAAGCGTGCGCTATTTGATGCTAAAATGTAATTTATATTTTCTAGGTATTTGCCCAGAAGACCGAGTCTTATTCGTCGGCACATCACGCTGCCCCTGGGAGGCAGAACAGAAACTTCTCTTCCAGTGCTACTCAAAAACCATACTCATTCCAAGAGCAGACTACGGCAGCATAGCACTCATGTGGAGAACGCAACTCCATAGAGCCGGGGCACTGTCTCCTAGGTTGGATCTATCAAGTCTGGCTAGAGTGTCGGATTCTTACACTCTTGGTAATGGTCAACATCTTTCTAGTACATAGCCTGTTTGGGGTTCCGTTGTCAACAAGGAACCCTTATAGTTTCGCCATTTCCATCTGTCCGTCTGCGGCTTAGTACAGTAAGTTTTGCTACTAGAAAGCTGTAATTCGGCACGAGTAGGTATATGTATAAATCAGTCACGCCGAAAAAACAGTAGAATAACATTTTGAAACAACTTTTTTTAGAGTGTCTTTCCTACATATGAAGTTAGTATGTAGTTTTTTCATATTGTAACTGAGTACCTACATTTTGACCAAAACTTGTTCGAGATTTTTGCTATAAATTTAGTGTCACGTGCATTTCAAACTTATTTTTAGGGACACTGTTATCAGCACTAGACTCATTACTGACCACGAAGAGAAGGCTGCAGCTGCGCGTGCGCGCACTGACTGCGCACGAAATCGCCGTCCAACTGAGCACCAGGGAGCCTGTGTATGCTGAACAAGTAAGAGTTCTGGCTTAAAACTGAAGTCAACTCTCTATACAAACGTAGTTTCATTCTCATTTTGAAACGACATACTGAAATAACATGAAACTTTTTATACTCAATGGGATCGGTCATATCTAGGTCGTGTTGCTATAACTTATGGTATTCTAGCATGTCGTTTTTAAGTGAGAACCGAACGACGTTTGTATAGAGAGTCGAGCGTCCCTTATACTATATAGACATTTGTAAGGTGATCACAAAGCAATGAATCTAGAAAAAAACAAATCATTACCTATTACGGTCCTAATACAGCCCGCTGATCCCGCTGAGGTTTAAATTCCCCCCTTTTGGGTACAAAACCCTTAAAAAAGTTGATACACACACTTTATAAACTCATCCAAATTCAAAACTTCTTACACCCTTATATAGATAGATTGCACCTTCGACTAGAAACGTAAATGAATAAATATACTTTTATCCCTCGTTTTTGCTTGCGCTCTCCGTAAGTCACGGACGGAGCCACGCGAGCGTATTATATAATAAATTGATTAATAATATTGTACAGAAATGTAATCGTAATGTTGAACTAGCATTTCATTTTCATCATCACTGTGGGCGGAGGAAGATAAAATAAATAATATAGGTATGAGGTACTCAATATATTTTTACTCGGCGCTAATATGCTTTGATACGTTTAATATGCCAATTCACAGGATGCATCGGCAGAGGCGTGGTGGTCTAAAACGCCTTTGGAAAGGAGACGACAGAAGGCTCTGCAGAGGATCGAAGAATTGGAAAGAGAAGCCGAAGAGAAGGCCAAAGCTGTGTAGACCAGAAAGTTAAAAAATCACAATCTTAACTTTAAGTCAAAATGAACGCAAAAATATATATTTGTGTGTGTAAATACCAGTGGCGGTGCACCCATACAAGCCAATTCCTACTGGCTTGACCAAAATTTATCTTTAGGCAAACTTATATAACTAAACTCTTACGTAAGTAACTTTTTTGTTCCGGTTTGCCCATTGAATATGCACGCGCTGCCACTGGTCAAGACATATTGGTGGAAGAATAATATTTAATGCCTATCTATATTTTTACATGTAAGTAATAAAAATAAAACCAATTCTTTAATCATTCATGTACTGGTCTATTCTATTACATACCTATTTTGATTCTAGTATAATCTGTTTCTTTTATCTCAATTTCAGTGACGTAGACTTCTTCATGTGAAATTGCCGTCGTTTTCATGCAAGTTTTCTGCGACAAATTCCACATTTTTTTCTATTGTTAGAGGTAGTTATTTTAAGATACCGTATTGCCCATAGTATTTCCTAAAATATGCAAAGTATTTTGTGCAAATCTTATATTATATTAGCGACTACATTGACACGAGGATCACGTAAAGAGTTTTGATTATTTATTTATACGTTTCGTGTGTTTATAAACGGTTATTTTGGATCACGGAATACTTGAAATAAAAGGAATTTTTGCATAATGTCACTATGAACTAGAATTTAATATAAATATACACTAAGGGGAAAACAATTGAGCGTATATTTCAATAACCCTACTGATATTATAAATGCGAAAGTTTGGATGTTTGTTACAAAAATCACACTGAAATGGCTCAACCAATTTGGATAGTTTATAGCCTGGATTAAAATTTAGGATAGTTTTAATCCCGGATCCACGCAGACAAAGTCGCGGACGGAAGCTAGTTTATCATCAAGCCATAATATCGTATAGCCTTAGGTCCTACATAATACATAATCGACCCCACTGCGATTAAACGCGCGAGCGACTGAGACTCTAGAACTAGGCGAATCTGCCATTTATAAAGGTGCCAAGTAGAAATCTTAAAATCCGTTTCATGCAAGTTACATTCGCTTCGGTATAATCTTAAGCAAAAAGGGTATATACCGGTAAAAGGACGAGGCAGCTGTTCGTTCTCACGGGTCTTTCGAATAAAATTAAAGCCAATATCCGATTGAGAATCCGTGTATCGAAAATTGTGACGTTGGGTTTTACTTTTCTTGGAATTTTAAGTTGTTAAATACTTTGTTAGATAAGTTTTATAAACTTGATGAATGTCCACGTTCCTTGCAACTTCGTAATTTATGATGCGTATTATGTGCAATTCTTTTTCTTAGCCTTAAAGGGGGATCTGAGCATATGAATTTGTAAAACCATTTCTAGCAATGATACGTTTAGGGATGGAGATTTGCAATTTTAACTTGGTAGTCGATCGCCCAAAACAGACTTCAACCCTGTTCCCATAGTCGGGTCATACAGAGATTTTGGGTCGCGTCTCCTCTGCCGAATGTTGCCAAAGTTAACAGTTTCGCAACCGGACTAAAATGGAACAGTTCACCAGAAACCGACAGAATTCGCTAGGCGTGTACGTTCGTATGAACGTGTGCCCGCACAGCGGGCTCAGCCGGCATCTGCTGAGCAAACATTACGAGTGCCCGCTATAGGCGGCTTCTTGGTTGCGAACGTGTTAAGGGCTATTAAGTATTTTTTATTGGACTCTTAATCCGCATCAGCGGCTTCTCCTTTTTTATATAATCATGCAATCAAAACATTTTCATAAGCACGCGCCTGAATATTAACCACAGAGATTAATTTTGTTTTACTCAACCTGTATTAAAAACCAATCGATTCTTGCGAGGGACACGTGGAGGAAGGGGGTGGTTAGTGGTTATTCTAACCCAAATGTAACCCGACTCTATGCGACGCTTTGTTTAATTAACGCTTCAGAATTAAAATTGCAGTACATTTTTCATGTAAAACACTAGTATTAGTTATGAACCATTCTCCCTTAATCCCAGGAAAGTTAATCAACAACAAACTGAACTAAAAAAACTGGAGAAAATCTTTCTCAGAATTCCCTTTTGATACAGTAAAATTCAAAGTTGTTCAAAAGCGCAACAAAGTAAAAATAAATCACTTTCGCGAAAACAAGTTGGGTAACAGTGTTTTTTCACGCATGGCACAAAGGCTCAAAGCTCAAAGGCAGAGCCAAGCCATATGGGATTATAAAATGGGTTCAGTGAAAGGGACCGTAAATTTTGAGTGATTTAGGTTACCGTTCAAGTTGGGCGTAGCGATTCTGCGGTGTATGTTAACACATTCACTGCAGAATCGTTACGCGCTACGCTCGTAGCCGATCCCGTGGTTTTCCTCGTATGGAGCGGAAAGCGACTACGGCGTAGGTGGGTTCCTCTGGCAGTGAAAGTGTTAACCCATTTGAGGCAAAACAACGCTACGTATGTTAGTCATCCGTAGAGCGTAGCAGCATTATTAACCCCCGACGCCAAAAAGAGGGGTGCTATAAGTTTAACGTGTTTGTCTGTGTATCTGTGTATCTGTCTGTGGTAGCGTAGCTCCCTAACAGATGGACCGATTCGAATGCGATTTTTACTGTGTCAAAGATGAATTTGTTCAGCTGTTTTTGAGATATTGGACTTTGAAATGAAAATGTCGGGGGTATCTAAGTTGTAGTTATTTCGCTTTGTAGCGAAAATCGCTCGGAGAGACATAACTCATAATGTGGGGGCAGTCGGGCGTATAGTGATAGCTCGTTGCGTTTTTCTCATCCTGTTTGCACGACGAATTTGTCTTACCTTTTTCTCTTACCTACTTACTACGTTATCTTTACCTAAGTTAAAACCATAATTTTACTGACATTGGAGTACTTAGTTATCTTGTTGATTATGTTAAAGGTAACTCATGTAAGTAGTTCATTTTGATACAAACATACATGCTGTTACTGTAATCAAAATCAGCGTTCATTTGTAACCGTAGGTATGCTTAGAAAAACATGGAACCCTAAAATCTAGGTTCTCATATGACTTTGTAAGCCCTTTGTGAATAAAGTGCGAATTTCACGCTTTGCTATTTTTTTAGCTGCCAGATTACTTAGAGCAACATGCCCCCGTGATCTCACATTTCAGATATACTCAATTCATTACGGGTTCACAATCTTTTTTGTTTTTGAAGCGGTACGGAAAAATGCAATGGATAGCGTAGCAAGTTGGTTTCGTCACTCAGTTTAAATAACTTGATACCTGCAGGGTTGCATGTAGTTATTCATTTGTCGACTCGTTTGTTTTATTTTGTCTAGCAATGAAATTAAAACCATTATTATTCGCGATAAAGTGCCTTAACCTGCGACCGTCATTGTTTGTTAAACAAAAGAGGGTTTACTGCTATAGTTTTTAAGTGAACAATTTTGAACACAAAGGTATTATCCGCGACAGAATAATGTTCGAACCTTTACAGGCAATGCATATTAAGAGCGTATTAATAAAAACGGTATAGTCAGAAGTATTCATATACGTACATAAATAAGCACATAAATATCTGTAAAAGCCTTTATGACATTGACGATAGAATCCTGTATATTCATATATCATCATCATCATCCTCCTAGCGTTATTTCCGGTTGTGCCCCTAAAGGAGCCCGGGGTCCGCTTTGACACCTAATCCCAAGATTTGGCATAGGCACTAGTTTTACGAAAGCGACTGCCATCTGACCTTCCAACCCAGAGGGAAAACTAGACCTTATTGGGATTAGACCGGTTTCCTCACGATGTTTTCCTTCACCGAAAAGCTAACGGTAAAGATTCCGTACATAAGTTCCGAAAAACTCATTGGTACGAGCCGGGATTCGAACCCACGACCGCCGCTTGACTTGACGCCGTAGCTCTATATATTGCTCGGTATATTCATATATCATGTTTAGAAAATAAAATGGCGTATAATGTTTGCTGAACTGAGCTTACTATTCGAGTTTTGAATAATTTTAGATTTACAATTCATAGTAATTAGCATTTAATCAGTATTAACAACTACGCATTGAATCGAAAGAGGTTGTTCAAAAACGTGAATGCTGCGAATCGCCTAGTGTGGCAAGCCCTAAATCATAAAGAGTTCCGATTGCACTCCTGTAAATCCTGCTTCGCTTTATTTAATGGAAAGAGATAACAATAATAAACGTTGCCAGCTCATCCTGAAGCATTGTTTTACTGGTGAAGCAAAAATTATTTATTTATGATGATATGAAACCTTAAAAAAAGTTTAAATTCATATTTCGTCCTGGGTTCATATAACATAACGCTGGTAAAGTTATGCGGGTTCCTCGGGAGCACGTTGTATATGTATGTCCTTATTTATGTGCGTTTAAATTCCCCTGAGTGTACACTGAACAGTTAGTGAAACCAGGTTTAAAACAACTATCGGTTTATTAAAACAATGATGTATGTCCACGTTTAAGGTTTTTTTATACTAACTAGGACGGTGGCAATCAAGCATACCGTCTGCCTGATGGTAAGCAGACACCTTAGCCGCTTGTAATTCCAAAAGATTACTGGCTCTTTATTGATTTCAGGATTCGTTCTGTTGATAACTAGAGACGAATCCGGTTCCCTCGCTCACATGTGTCATGTCATCCAAGCAAGTATTATGAAGTAGATAACTGGTTCGGCTTGGAAACGAAAATTATTTTGCTTTTGCTAAATTGAGTTTTGAAAACTACCCAAAGCGTGCATTTGTTAAAAACGGACAGCGACAGAACTCGTAATTACTTGAACGGAAAAAAAACTGCATTGAATGCAACTCTAACACGACTAGCATAATGGAATTGCACCATGTCGTGTCTGTTTCACATGAATATTCCATGCTAGCGGTTATTTAGTAGTAGGGTTCGAACCGGGCAGCGATTAGGCTAGTGATTGCGGAACCCAATTTACCTGGTGTAACCTAAAATGTGTATACCCCAGGAAAATTACGTTTTTTCAGACATTAATTTATAACAGCGTTTTTTTGTTTGTTTAATTTTCAAATGTTATTCTAAGATGCCTTATCCAAGAATCCTACAAAATTTCCATCGGGAAGCAAATATATAAAAATAAATGACACATCCATTATGTTTTTGTGTGATTTATTTATTATTTTTGAAGAGCTCCTGTAAATTAACCAAAACAAAAATTAATATATCTATTAATATTTTTCCTCCTTTTTCAGGAATGGGTTAAGGCGCCGTAGGTTCATGGTCTTCTGTCCCTCTCACTGAGCATAAGCGTGAGCGAGATGGAAGTGCGTGCTCGGAAGCGCGGATATCATGTTTTTAATTTTATTTTTTTGACGACCGCTTTAGCCTAGTTGGTAGTGACCCTGCCTACGAAGCAAGAGGTCCTTGGTTCGAATCCCGGTAAGGGCAAAAATTTGTGTGATGAGCATGAATATTTGTTTCTGAGTCATGGATGTTTTCTATGTATTTAAGTATTTCTATCTATTATATATATCGTCGTCTAGTACCCATAACACAAGCCTTACTGAGCTTACTATGGGACTAGCTCGATTTGTGTAAGATTGACCCCTTATATTTATTTATTTATTTTATTTATTTATTTTTTATGCCGTTTAAATAAATAAAAATGTATTCACTGATTTCTCTCAAACATTATATTGCCGATTTTTAGATACCATTTTAATATGTTAAGCTTTTGTGCACAATTTGTAAAATATATTTTAAGTGTAATTTAGACCCTTTTAGACCTATGTTCGTAATTTTTTTCTATCGAGCGAAAATTGTTTAATCATGTTTCGATTCAATGATATCCCTGCAAAAAAGCCTCAAGATTACTATGCGTATTTATTTGAAACCATATTATTATAAACAGACGCATTATATTGTTTCAAAAACTCTATTCGCTTCACTTCGCTGAACCGGTGCCTTAAATATCGATTTTTTTGATGACTAATATTTTGGTGGATTTTGAGTCTACGTAATTACTAAAATGATAAAACATCAGTTACACACAAAATAGCTGCTTTTATGAATTATATACAAACTTCCATTTTTTTCCATACTAATGTAAATAAAATGCTTGAGCTAGTAGTGTAGGTAACCATTTTTAGGGGAAGAAAATAAAGCCCGTGGTGCACTCAAGTTGATACCGCTCTTAAATTAGCCATATTTTAGGGGGAACATTCCCAAGAGTTAAAAAATTAAAAATAACAAAGTGACGGTTAAACATAACAAGTGTAAAGGATCAACGTTTAAGAATTAGGACATTAAACTGTTATAAAGTCAAAGTCAAAGTCAAATATTTATTGCGTATCACATTTGACATGAGATGGAACAGAAGGAAGTAAGGTACATGTGACGCCCTGCAGGGGCACAGCAATTAGAGAAGGCTAATATTTAAGCTATGACAATTAATATATAGTTATTTAAAGTTCATTATATGCAATATTGCACACATGAAACATTGCGATTTAATATCTTATACTATGGCTTAACTCTAACATCAATCATTATTATTTATACCCAAAGTGAATATCTTCAAAATATTCACTTTGGGTATAAATACATTTATTTATGAGGAATAATTTTAATTGTTTTGTAAACAATGTTGTCTTTTCCTGATTTTTTATTGCGTTAGGTAACTTATTATATATCTTGATCATCATGTGGTGAGGGCTAGACGTTATAAATTTCATTCTTGAGGGGTAATTTAAGTTTATTACGATACCTGTTATTTCTTCTAATATCTGTTATTGGAGTATAGAGTTCAAAGTGTTTTCTTACGAATTTACTACTTTCGAAAATGTACATAGAAGTTAGGGTAAGTATTTTAAATTTAATAAAGTGAGGCCGGCAGGATTCCATGTGATCAATGTTAGCCAGGATTCTAATGCATTTCTTTTGAAGAATAAAGATTTTTTCTACTTCGGTACTTTGTCCCCACAGTACTAGGCCGTAAGACATTCTTGAGTAAGCAAAAGCGTAATACGCTGTGAGAGCCGTATTGAAGTCTGTGACGCGTTTGAGGTGTTGGAGAGCATATATAAAAGAAGAAAGTTGTTTGGATAGTTTGAGGATGTGCGATTTCCAGTTCAGGTGAGTGTCTAATTCTACTCCAAGTAAGGTAGCAGAACTGACTGATTCAATGTTAATATCATTGTAGTAGTATTGAATTGGTAGTGAAGCTTTTTGATATGGTTTGAATTGAATGATTTGTGATTTCTGCAGGTTAAGTTTTAGGTTATGGGATTCTAACCAATTTATTATTTTTTGTAAAGTAATATTCAATTTATTTTCTACTTCAAGAATATAAGAGCAGGGAAGAAGTACAGATATGTCATCTGCGAAGAGCACGCTATGATTGTCTAATATTTTAGGGAGATCGTTAATATATATGAGGAATAGGCAACATCCTAAGACGCTTCCTTGAGGAATGGAGCAAGTAATAGGGACTCTATCAGATCTAGTGTGTTGGATTTTACCTGTCTGAAAGTCCATCGATTCTATTTCAACATATTGGGAGCGATTACTAAGGTAAGATTTGAACCACTCATGAGCTAATCCTCTGATTCCCGTATTATATAGTTTAATTAACAGAATTTCATAACTGACTCTATCATAAGCTTTGCTCATATCGAGCAAGAGGCCTAGCGCATATTTTTTGCTATAGACAGCCTCTACGATTTGTTTTACATGTTATATTATTTGTTTAAGCTATATTGCACAAAATACACAAATGTACAAATGGCGAACTAAATGCCAAATGGCCTTCTCATCCAGCTGACCCATAATAATATAAACCTCTATATATTTAAATGAAAATCTATATAATTTGAAATATTTAGGAAACGTGGCAGAAACGGGTTCCTTCTTAAAATCGGGAAAAACTTCTAGTGGCCAATAGCAGCAATCAATAAAAACATTAGGCATTTTATGTGTTGTGTTCCTGGAAGTGAGCGAGGTCGCCCGAGCTCCCGAGGATGCGTTGTATTGAGAGCGAGGGCATTTGTTCCTTTAGCTATCATATCATATATAACCGTAACATATCAAGGTTTGGCAATGCCCTTGTTACTCCTTTGGAGTTGGATGTGTCTATAGGCTGCGGTGTTCGCTTACCACCCGGCGGGTCGTACGCTTGTTTGCCAACGTCGTTGTACTAAAAAACACAGAGACTTAGAAAACACAAAACCAGCAGTAAAGAGAAAAAACTCAAAGTATCTAATTGGATCGAGGCACGAAGAGTATTTAATGGTTCATTACAACACGAGTATAAAGCCACAATCAAATAATTGAAACTCGTAAAAGTTTTCATGAAACGCCACACAGCCAAGTTATCAAATTCCACTCAAATCTAGTCGGTGGAATGAAATTAAAACCTTTCCCTCGTTCCCTCGAATTAAAGCGTCACCGTTTGATGTCAAATGAAACAATAGAAACCACCTGCAGACTCATTTAATAAGGCCCAAGTTATTAAGTCTAATATTTCAATAAGCCCGCCCAACAAAATCTAATTAATTTGCAAAGTCACCGTGTCAATCAAGGGCCTCAATTAGTACTTCCACAGACATATTCTACGGTCCAATACATAATATATCGTTGAAGAAACCGGCCTACTTGCGACATTTTGGGAGTAACTAATTAGGAGCTCTTGAGATCCTCGTGAAGAGGCGTAAGTACCAATGTGCGTGAGTGCTCTCTAGGCTTTTTGTTGATGAGTGACCAAATTGTCCTTTTGCATGGCAGGTGGGATTAGCCACGGACGGTTGGGCATTTTAAGGGTTTTAATTAGTTTGTCAGAGGGAAACAAGTGAATTTTATTGTCCAGTGACTGTCTTCTTTTGCACTCGGCTATTTACTCCTATTCAAAGTTTTAAGTCGTCAATGTCTTGGCATGACGGATGGATAGATGACCGACAAAATATTAATAATATGAAAACCCTATGCCCACTTGGCCACACTGAAAGCGCACTAAATAATATAGTAACTTCATTCTTAAATAAGTCATAACAAGTTAACCGTCAGCCAAATGAAATCAACCACATCATAATCAACCATACCAAAAACCTTCAGGTATTAAGACCACATATTATCCCGGAATATAATTCGACATTATGCTCCATAATCCGGTATAAGGGGACCGCCATATTTTGCGAGCTATCTCCTGTCGCGAGCCAGCAGGTGACTCTATAGTAATAATTTTATGGCACAGCTTAAATTGTGCTAGAGACTTATAATGTGGGGTAACAGGAATATTAATATCTTTTAGTACCGGTGTATTTTAAAGTCATTACGTTTCTCAGTGGTGTTATTACCAAACTGACTGTGCAGTGAGGTTCCTAACCTGTTGCCATTGATTTTATGAGCAAAAATAATAACTTCTAATGTCTTGCACAATTTCTATTCAAATTTCACAAGAACCTGTAATGTTGTGCGTTTTAATATAAAGTTCAGAATCTTACGAATATCTACTGCATAACGGGCTGGTCTATAGCGTAACATATCGTACGAACGTTATACGATCGAATATATTGAATAGGAAATGACAGTTGGGTCGTAGGACTAGGCTCATTAAAAAAAATACGCATTCAATCCTCAGTTGTTATTTTACTGGAATCAAATCTTCGCTAAATATTTTCATGCATTATACGGGCTGATTCAGGAGATGTTAGCAGGTAAACCTGTATGTACTAAAATGACAGATATGTTCCAGACCACCTGAAGGATTATTGCTTCAGGACTTTCTCTGATACCCTCTCTGAATGCTTCGCTTTTGCGTTTACTCCGATTTCTCCGTGGACAGGATTAGGAGTCGAAACTCAAAGAAACATGTTAGCAATAGTACACAGATCGTAATACGAAATTAACTAAGCGGTCCTTAATAATTATGGTCTAGGGGTTCAATTTATTTACACCTGCTGCTTGAAAAAACCTTATTACTTTGTCAATATCTCAAGTATAACTAAAATTGTGGATTTTGCATACTACAAGTTCTTGTAGGTACAGTAGCTTCTTCTTTATTATTATGTACAACAACATAATAATAATTTGACGAAAATATTTATATTTCAAACCAGCCACCTTTTCCTAAGTGTCCTAATTAGAAAGAGATGAATGGTCTATTTGGTATATTGAAGACTCCTGTGAGCTTAGATTGGCCTGTGACAAAAGAGCAATACAATGGTTTTCAGTTATTTTCAGCCCCGGACGGGTTTTGCTCTGCTATAAATATTCTCGTGTGTGGAATTACAAATTAGTTTTTCTCAGAAACGGACAGCTGTTCGGATTTTTATAAAACAAACCTATCCTAACAGGCATTTCATCTTACGCAAAGGATACAAAGTTTGTATAAATTGTCCGGGAAATGTTATGGTTTCGGAGAAAAACACTTTTATGAAAAAATGTATGATTTTTGCAAACATGATTTGGCAAATGAAATTGAGGATATCTAAGATAAATATTTGAAATTATTCACAATGTTTCTAAAATATTTACTGTGTGTATCCTTTCGGCCAGACGGGATTTAAGCTTTCCACCTGTCACTTTTGTTCCTGTATTCTAAAGCCTTAGTTTTCTTCAAATCGTGCGTCCTTTTTCGAACTCATGGGAAGGAAACGAAAGAGTATACTTTATTTAAGGGTTTTGTCCGCTTTGAGAATTATTGCGGAAGCAAGCGTCTTACGTACGAAAGTGTGTGGTACAAAAAATATTACACAACCGGTAAGCTAATCAAAATTAAGTTGTTCAATAAATAAGAATATTTTGAAGTTTATTTCAACTTGATTCCACTAATAAACATAAATAAAATTGGCTTGAGTTAATGCCTTCAAGATTTCACAGCCAGACAACCACTGGGCTCAATAGAAACATTATTAGTGAAGGATTCCAAATGCTGAGTGTATATATATATATATATATATATATATATATATATATATATATATATATACCCATCTACACAGGCTGAACGCTTAGCACAAATTGCTGCTAAGTTGTATCGCGCGCGACTTAGCGATTTCTGTTACAGTCATTGCAAACTTTAAAGACGAAATAATATTTAATGTACTTAACCCATTCAGGGCCCATGACGACACATATGCGTCAGACCGCCGTAGTCGCTTTCCGCTACATATGAGGAAAACCACGGGATCGGCTACGAGCGTAGCGCGTAGCGATTCTGGGCAATGAATGTGTTAACACTTTCGCAACCAATTCCGCCACATACGAGGAAAACACAGGATCGGCTACGAGCGTAGCGCGTAGCGATTCTTGGTAGCGAAAGTATTACGCTAAGTAATTTTCCTCTTAGACCTATACATTTCTCGCGTCGCGTCGCGTCGAGTCAATTAAGCTGGCCCCGCTGTAATCTGACCACATTATATCAGTCATCATCATCATCATCATCATATCAGCCGAAAGACGTCCACTGCTGGACATAGGCCTCCCCCAAAGAGTGCCAAAGTGACCGATCCCGCGCCACCCGCATCCAGCGGACTCCCGCAACCTTTACCAGGTCATCAGTCCACCTTGTCGGGGGCCTACCCACGCTGCGCCTTCCGGTACGTGGTCGCCACTCGAGAACCTTTCCGCCCCAACGGCCATCGGTTCTACTCTATATCAGTCAATATAAGTTGAATTAAATATGGCAACCAAATTTCATCTTTACAAAATAAAGAAAAGAAGAACTACTGCGACTTTTTTTGGAACTTTTGTTCTTACTTAAAACTGCCAATTTATGACATTACAATTGATAAAAAAGAATGAGTGCCCAATTACTAATATTTTTTTTCGTATTACCACTTTGCGACCATACATAAAAGGGTGAAGATCAAAAAATATGCTACATAGTTAGGCTTTAATTTAATCTACGCTTTAACTTTCTCATTTTCGTAACGACAATTAGAACCCATTAGGTCTGTCACTTCTTAGATACATTTTTGGGTGAAGATCAAAAAATGTGCTACATAGTTAAGGCCTTAATTTAATCTTTCGCAAATAAAATGTATGGGTAATTGTCGTTACGAAAATGAGAAAGTTAAAGCGTAGATTAAATTAACGCCTACCCTATGTAACATATTTTTTGATCTTCACCCAAAAATGTATCTAAGAAGTGACAGACCTAATGGGTTCTTCAAAACCTTTTTACCTATACCTAAAACGTAAACAGTGTGTAAGAAAAAAAAAACAATGACCTGAAAATTAATTTCGAAACAATACATTTGCACCCCGTATTTTAGAATGTAATTACAACGCTCTAAGTTGCCGTAATCCGGAGCGCTGCCACCATATTGAGAATTTCATCGGTTCTTGACTTACACATAGGTACTAATATTATAGAGGGACAGTTACGTGAGAATGTATCTTTGTGAGTTCGTATGTACAGCAGTGCAGCAGCCGAAACCCACCGGCTTGCATAAATATCTTTCATATTTTTTTTGTTCCGGATTGCCCATCGGAAATTATAACGCCGTTGATGTATAGGGTAGTCTCTGGAGTCACTTACCTACCTGAATCATTACCGCGAATAACCACTATGAAAAACTATCGCGAACCCTAATTTTCCTCACCCGCACATTATTGTCGAGTAATTATTATTTTATTATAGTGGAAGGATTTTATTGGTATCTTTATGCTTATAAAAATCATTTATTTAAATACGTGAATACACATCTAACTAATGTAATCAATGACTATAACGTTAGTATTTAAGTATTTTTTAAAAGAAACATTTTGTACGCCGCAAGGTAGAACATAGCTGAACTTTCAGAATGCATGTATAACGAGCACCTATCATACCTATAGTTCACAAATAAAGTATTCTGTTTCTGATTCTGATACTTTCAAGTCTCACGTGTTTATGTATTATAAAATTATGTAATTTACACTTTATTGATCACACTACGTAATAAATGTGTGTTAGTACTCAATTGAGGAAGATATTTAATTTTACATACCGGTATCAAGCCCTGTATCGAACACGGCACGCTGCCCCTATAACTTAACACTTCCAACAGGGTATCTCGTAATAAGAACTTTCTGCGTTTCTCTCAGCTCGCTAGTTCACATTGGACCCAATCTCGACCGTTGTCTGGCAACGTAATAAGGGTCCGTTGGGCCTGCTGGGGATATCGTAAAAATCATCTGTTTATTGCCTTGCATTGCGTTTTGTAAAAAGATATCATATTTGTATTTCGAGAGTGGATTAAAAAAGTATAGGATTTGGGCTACGTTTTTGTTCAGTCACGAAAATCTTTTTAGAAACTAGTGGACCTATATTATAAAAGCGGTTGGAGCATAATGTATTAATGTCGCGTTTTATGACTCTCTGATTACCTACTTTGCAATACATTTATGGCCTCATTCGTAATCATTCAACAAACCTATAGTAGGTTTCAGTAAAATTTGCTTGTCTTTATCTGTCACTTTGACATTGTTTGTGTTCATGAAATGGCATATAATACATTTCTTTTATCATAGACATTTTAAATACACTTCAGCAGAACCTTAACAGAATCTGTGTCTTATCGTGTCTACATCATCAAGGAAATTCATCACTTTCATCAGTGATCTTCATAATTAGTTCTACTACACCAGTTCAGTGGTTCCGGGAGTAAATGTTACACGAGTTATTTTAGAAAATACCGTGATCACTACATGCTTGCCTCATATAATTGTGAAGCTCCCACATTTTTTATGGATCCCATCATCCAACTGGATTTTCGGTAACAATGGGATCAATCCGGAAGCAAATACATATACGAATCGGTTCATAAATGAAGGCGCTTGGAATTAACAAACAAACATTTAAAAGAAGATAATAAAAGTAAAAAAAAATGTGAACTTCTTCTTTTATTGAAGTCGGTTAAAAAATAAACATTTATGTAGTAAGTGAAATATCTATAACAGGGGTCTTAGACGCGCGACCCGCACAGGGTTCATCTGCAGCCCACTAATATTTGAACCACGCGGCCAAAACCGCGGAAAAAACCTATAGTAGTGATGTCATCATAATTAAGTTTCACGTTCAAGTGTGATGCATTCAACCAGACCAAACAATAAAATCTTGTCCTTTGACTTCATAAAGTTTGAGGACTGTTCTACGATATACTGAGGGATCAATGTCTTTACACTTATAATTATGTTTTGTTTTTCTCACTAATTTCATGTTGTTTGTCTTTTCTTTATTTCATTATTATTATGTTTTTATATACCACGTCGGCGGCAAACAAGCTCACGGCCCACCTGATGGTAAGTGGTTACCGTAGCCTATGGACGCTTGCATCTCCGTGGGTGTTACATGCGCGTTGCCGACCCTTTAAGAATTTATACACTTTTGAAGAACCCCATATTGTAGTTCCTCGGGAAAACCTCGGCAGGGAGCTCAACCGGAGCGTCCGAAGGAGGAAAATTCTCTGAAACCGTACGGTACATGTTTATGTTACCTACCGTGTCCTGACTGGGTGAATCCAACGGAAGATCAGCGCTGGCTGCAAAGTCAGCATTATCCTGAGTTGGGCCCATTTCGTGCCACGACACAGGTTCAGTTTCTTTTGTCTTTATTTTGTATTTATGTGTCACGAATAAATGTTCGATTCTGATCTTTATTTGGCGATACGTGACATAACTCATCGTACGACAATGCGTCACTAATGCATATATTTAAACGTAAAAAGACAGATTTCTTTTATTTACGACGTTCTGCAACTTCACGCGTTGATTTACCGCCCGAGAGCAAAACACTGAATATAAATCATAGCACAGATGCCGCGAGCATTTCAACTGTTTTTGACGATTTTTTCCCGTCTTAGTAGCGTGGCGTGTAAATATTAAATGTTGTGTGTCCGTGTTTTTCGGCCTTCTGAATGTAATATTCAGTTATTTTTACGACGTATTTGCACCAAAGACTCGTGTTTTCACGGCTTCTGTAGCAATATGAGATGCTTTTTGTGATATGATAGGTTCAATGGATTATTGAATACTTGAAACCATGGACGTGGTAAACTTATTTCGATTAAAAACATTAATTTGTGCCGCCATATAAAGTTTTAAGATCTTATAATACTCGTGAGTTTTAGTATCTAAGGGTACCAATATTCAAATACTTTAGAAATTAGCCAAAATCAAGAGTTGGAAAAGTTATTAACATGTTCTTATTAAACTTTTTAAACTACCAAAACTAGTTTAAATTTTGTTAAATTTTGATCGGTTTTATACGAATTCTTGGCTGATTTAATGTAAATTTACTATTTTACTTTAGGTACATATATAAAGACTCAAATCTTAAAATAAACTTCGAGCTAAATTTTGTCTTACTCAAAATGGAGTAATTTTACATTTTACTGAATTCCGCGGTATCTCTAATCCCATCAAAACAATTTACTGAATGACAAAATTTATTATCCTGTCCGAATGAATTTAATCGCCGAGACGGACTTTCCTGAATTGCCCAAACAAATTCAGCCGATTAAGAAAATTAAATTTGCCGCTTGTCCTGACTTGTCAGACAAATTAGTGGGCCTGCATATTTTGGCAACCCTATCGGTATTTACGTCACAGACAAAATAAAATCAAACGGAATTCCATAGAATTTTACAGTCTATTGTTTTACTAAGTTGTAATTTAACCAGGCTGTGGTATGTACTTAGGGTTACATGACAACAAATTAAAGGGTAAATTAGGGTACGGACGCTGAACAAGAAACTTGTTAATGGATTACATTGTGGTCGCAAACGACGCTTGTATGTCGTCTGTAAAACTTTCGCGGGTGACAAAAGTTTGACATTTAAATTTCCCTTCCGATGCTCTTTTGGGCTAAAATAGCTTTGAACTTTTGTTGCGTTTATTGAGTATTCAGAAATATTCTAATGGTGTATTGAAGAGTTACGAGTAGCTTTATATATTTAGGTCTTATACAATCTCTGTTTTCTGGGTCATGACGGACGCTTTAGCCTAGTTGGTAGTGACCCTGCCTACGAAGCAAGAGGTCCTGGGTTCGAATCCTGGCATGTGTATTTATTTGTGTAATGAGCTCGAATATTTGCTCCTCCGTCATATATTATAAGTACCTATATTTATAGTCGTGTAGTTCAGTTCCCACAATACAAGCTTTGCTTAGTTTGGGACTATGTCAATTTTTGTAAGATTGACACCAAATATTTAATATTTGTTTAATACTCACTATAATTAGATAAGAGATTTTTTTACAGTGTTGACATGTTGTTGACATTTTACAGTACAGACATTTTTATAATGTTGTGCTTCGTAATTTCATGAAGCACTAGACTACCATAACATGTAATCACATCACCTATGAACATTTCGAACAGGATTCGGGTCTAAGTTTCACGCTCACATGCTCTATACTATACTTGCTCTGTAGGCACGTGGTGTTGTGTTCCTGTTGGAGAGTAAGGTCGCCAGAGCTTCCGAAGATGAATCGATGAAGATGTGTTGTATTGAGATTTAAGGCCTCCACCCACCGGACGCGTGTGCTGCGCGTGTCGGGCGCGTTTGAAGCGGTATATTCACACCGGAAGCGGGCGGCGTGTAGCAACACGTGTGCAGCGCGGCTGCCGCGCCGCTGCCGCACGGGTGCTGCGCGTGTGCCGCGCGGGTGCTGCGCTGCAGCTTCGCGGGTGCTGCGCGTGTGCCGCGCGGGTGCTGCGCGTGTGCCGCGCGGGTGCTGCGCGGGTGCTGCGCGGCTGCTGCACGGGTGCTGCACGGGTGCTGCGCGGGTGCTGCGCGGGTGCTGCGCGGGTGCTGCGTGGGTGCTGCGCGTGTGCCGCGTTCGATGTGTGTTTGAAGTGTAGTTTCAATGCTTTACAACTTGCGCGTGTGCCGCGCAGCACACGCGCCGCGCACGACACGCGTCCGGTGGGTGGAGGCCTTTAGGAACCCGCGTTTGCCTCTGGCTATCAACACAACGAGTCCCCAAATCAATAAAAGGTTGGCAATGCGCAAGTTGATTCTTCTGGGATCGCAAGCATCCATACTCATACTCATTAAACGTCACAAAGTAATATTAATAATAATTGTATAGACTCAACCAACTTGGATCATATAATTTTACTTTACACAGACCATACAAAAATACAATGCGAGTACATGTCAGCAGCGTTAGTAGGTAAACATTACATTTCAGCTTTCATCTGATATGATGATGATTATGTAAAGTTTAAATAGACATTATTTAAGATTAGATATGGCGGTTTAGCGTACGGCCTATAGCATGACCTTTCTAGTTGTCGTAGTTGCAATATTGCCGGTCATAATCGTATTTTAGTAATAGAAGAAAGAAAGAAAGATACGTTTATTCACAAACACACAGGACACACATATTAAACAATAGAATAAAGAAAAAACGGTAAAACATGAAACAAGTGTGTCTCTGCGGCAGTGAACCGGACACTGGCTCAGTATTACGCTGAGGTGTCAGACACCTGCAGCGCTGATTTTCAGCCACACACACAATATGATCAGAAATCTACAGATAAAACAATTGTGTCTTCCTGTTACCCTTTTATACATTGTATCGTTATCTAAGACTATCTACCCTCAGTAAACAAGTCGTTAGTTATTGGTTAGCCCTTTGTATGTTTTATTCATATTGGCTTGTAAACCGAACTAGCCTAATGAAAAGGGACGCGATGGAATCAATGGCTACCCCTTACACCGTACGTGGTACTAGTTTACACAATTTGACCCCTAAATGTGTAAAGACATTACTTTTTCTTATAAGTATAGCTTTTTTGCCAGGTGAAGAATGAATTACTTTGGTAACGGCTATTCACAAACAAAGGAATTCAAGTTGCGCCCGCTGAGCTGCATCATCCGGGGAAATGATGGAGCAAGCTTGGAAGTAGGCATAAAAGAGGGCCAAATGTACGAAAGCCCACCGGGTCGAAGTGTACCCGAAAGGTACTTAATCTAGATCTATAAGATAAGAGTATAGATACACACACACACACACACACACACACAGCGATACACAGCGATGCCGACATTATTGGAAATCAAGAACAACACGGAGAGAAAGCCGCTGCCATTGAATTATTTAACTTTGCTTGAAACTTAAGCTTAACTTGAAGCAGTAAATATGTGATTGATATTTTTATTAGTTGTGAATAGTACTGGGTCGTAATGATTGGTAAAAAGTTACATATATCAAACGATGTAAACGAGTCAAAATGTTGTAATTGTTCATTATCATAAATAAGCAGTTATTTAAAGATATTTCATGTGGATTACATGCACTATGCGGAATCAAAGTTACTAGATTGTATGAATTATTCCAAAAAAAATATTTGTCAAAATTTTATAATTGAAGTATACAAACATACTTAAGTCTAGTCTAGGCAAACCCTAGCTAATTTATAAGCATTATGAAGTTTCTTTTTCGCGTTCCATATCAAGGCACGGGTCTGTTTGGGTAAGTCTTCGTTTATGAAGATTCTGTGCTTAAAAATAATAATAATATGCAACTGAAGTTCGTATTTTTTCGATTCCCCAATAATTCTCCAAATCTATATTTTTTCTTTCTGACTGTTTCTCTGTTCATAGGCTACGCTGTCTGCTTACGACCAGGTAGGTCGTGTGCTAGTTTTCCGCCGATGTGTTAATAAACTTATAAAAAATACATACGTACCTATTTACTAAGGATGCGGTTTGATAGGCGGCCATTATCAAAGTTGTAAAGGAAGGCGCTACAGTTGATATCTTGTTCACAGTGGTCCGTAGTTTACAATATTACGTCCGAACTTATATTGCCTATTCAATATTGTATATGGAGTCTTAGGCAAGGGTCTATCGGCAGGATTTCATAGCGTCATTATATTTGATATAGACGTGTATTGATCAGAGTTCAAAGGATGGCTTTCATATTTGGGTACGGTAAAGTTTCATGGTATGAAATGCTTTGTAGACCAATATTGGTTTGATTATTAAACTCCAAATACCTCACAGATATTTTGTTGCTAGCCTCTTAGTGGAGATATTGTTATGTCAACATTTTTGTAATGGCAGTTATATATGTTTCATGCAGAGTAATATAAGTTACGAAAAACAAAAATTTAGTTTTTTTTTAATTTGATTTGATTGAATGAGATTTGTTTAAATCCGCGCGTGCCAAGGCTAACATTAGAAATAAAACGCAACAAAATCATGACCGAGTCCAATACAATACGTTTACAGGAATAATACCACCTAGCAATCATTAGACAGCACGATAATTGCTACGGGTCTACGCCGTAGCATGAGTCGTAGCAGAATCTACGGCATGTTGAAATTATTTACGTTGAAAACATCTTCGTAACTTGGAAGTTGACATAAAAGCATTGCAGCTCGAGAGTTACTTTATGTAAAAAATTCAAGACATGTGACGTCCCTGGTATTTCATTGTGACATCCCTGTTACTCTATGTCTGGGTCTTTTATTAACCGACTTCAAGAAAAAGGAGGAGGTTCTTAATACGGTTGTATTTTTTTTTTCAATGTTCGTTACCTCAGAACTCCGTCCTTGATGAGCGGATTCGTATTTTTTTGTTTGTTAGTATGTTTCCAAGTGGGTCCCATTTTTTTCAAAAATTCAGTTGGCGATGGGATCCATGAGGAATTGAGGGAACTCCTCTATTAAATTAGGCACGCGTGAAGTGATTTTGCTATTATGTAATATAATTCGTGTATTACACCCGGAAATCATAAATTTGGTAGAATGGAATTGATGAAGACCACAGATGACTTATGGAATTTTTCAATTATTGTACTTAAAAGTACTGTCATAGATTCTGATAAGATTCCATTGAAATAGCAACTAATGAAGTGCCAAAGGTGATCCTTGTTGAATCAACGGAAGTTCTCAAATATTATCGGGCCACATGAAGCGATTGGGTTTTTTTCTGTAATAATCCACGCATTTGCCCTCGGAAATCAGTTCATGTGGTAAATTGGAAAAGAAATGTGGAAATGTTCTCGTGGCTTGGCGGAGTACTAAATTGAAATCCGTTAAAACTTTGTATTTGAAGTAAATTATGAGAAACCAACATGAAAAACCAGGAATCAGAATGACATTAAAAACACGACATCATAGATTCCTAGGATCGTCCATTGTCATTACTACAAGTGGACTTACGGCTTTTTTGGCTTTGAATAGCGAGTTTTTTTATCACATAGCGTATAACATCCGTTTGTGTATATATCGAGTTCATGACTTGTGATATTGTAAACAGGAATAACTAAAAAGTTTTTGAGCTGCATAATGTTTGGGTTACAATATGTATAATAATAAGTATAAACTGTTGAGTACCTAGGGGTTTCTGTTCACATGACTCGAAGAAAAATTAAGGCTTTGAAGCCTAATATGTCGCAAACGAATCACTGAGTTGAAAAAAAAACACATCCCCATTTATGTGTAGGAGGTATCCTGAAATTATTGTTTTTTTTCAAGATTTTATTCTTCTGTTTTGTCGGCGTCGCCCGTGTTCAATTACAGTTTTCTAGTAGTAAGGGTTACTAAGCCAAGCCGAAAACGGATGGACGGACATGGCGAAACTATAAGGGTGCCTCATTGACTACGGAACCCTATAAATGGGCAAATATCTAAATCAGTGTAAACAATATGTGCTAAGTGAACTATGATTTAGACGTATCAGCGTCAGTTGACTGTCTAAACTAGAATAATAATAATAAAACTTAGACTTCGTCACCAGAGAGCCTCGACGTGTTGGATCCATATCCCCTCACGCACGCCTTCCGGGCCGGGCTTCATGACCGGGCTTTGTCCAGTGAATTTAAATCTGAGATAAATAGTGATAATAAATTTGTAATCAACGTAGTCTCAGCCAAAATTACAAAATCGTCCCAAACTTTTGACCATCAAGTCAAACCAAACGTTTGATTTAAAACCCAACCCTTTCACTGTCCCCTTCGGGCCCTTGGGCCCCAAGACCCCTGTGACCGTAATGAGAATTCTTGCACGTACGTATTGTTAATGACTGGACATTCATTGGGGTAACAAGGGAAGTGTTTATATTGCTTTTTTGGGTTGAGTTTGGATCTTTTATTGATTCGGTGAAATAATAAATACGTAACGTAAAGCACTTCTGTAGCGTTTACTTAAATTTACCGTTTGTTTCAATTAATAAAATGTGAGTATTATTATTAAAAAATATTTCCTTTACAGTATACCCTAATATACGTACAGTCAAATGCAAAAATATGCATTGATTTAATCCTTTCATAAATATGTACCAAAACCTTAATCCACTGACATAACTCATAAGAGCTGTGGAACATATTTATGAGTAAGTTGTATTCACCTTTTAACACTTGACTGTAATAGTCCTAAGACTTTGCAGCCATTTGAAAAACAAAAACTGAATGGATTAGATCCGTTCAAATTAAAAAAAGTTGACGAGTAGTATCAGAATAATAACAGGGCCAACCATTTGTAGTGATTGTTTTTATGAAGAAAAGTTTGAATATATTATATTATACTACTTTGTTTGTGTGAGGTGTGCAATAAAGAATATTTGTATTGTATTGTATTGTATATACCTACACGTGCCCCCGTGTCGTGTCGGGTTAGAATAGCACCACGTTCATTCTTCCTGTGGGTGTCGTAAGAGTAAGAGAGAGAGAGAGAGAGTACTAAGGGAACAGGGTTGAAGTGCTTTGTGACTGATGGGCTTTTAGCAACCTATCACTGCGATATCACATTTTATCGATCTTTTATACCCACATTTATAATTAAAGTGGCACTGGAAAAAAAACTTCAAGCGCTCTGCCTACCCGTTTTGGGAATAAAGGCGTGAATATAAGTATTTATGTAAGTACGGTGATTTTTAAAACGTTATCAGGAGTAATAAAATGACTATTTTCACTTTTTTTGATGAAAGTCATCATATTTCGCACTAAAGCGAAAATTTGACGCATCTACTTAACTTAAATACCTCCTAATAGAAGTGTCAAACTTAAAAGGAGGGTTCGACACATTTGATGTAATAACCTAAGTTACAAATAAAATATTTTGAATTTTTGAATTTTGAACTTTAAGAAATGTATGGTGGCCAAACATTCAGTGGACAATAAGTGTTAAGATTATAACTAAAAATAATTGACTAAACAGTGATTTAATTGCATCTTGAGCTGAGACCTCATCCATTGAAATCCATTTTGGCTGTTTGTCAATGTTTTTTGGCTCCTGAAAATCGCCGTGTATAATAGAAATAAACAATGTTCTATTTCTATTGAAATAAAATAAAGACGACAAGTTGATAAAGTTATTATACCTGTGAGCGACGTCCGCTCTCGGCGGCGTCGGTTGGGCGAGTGAGCGCGCGCGCTACCGGCCGCGGCAATGCTCGCCCCTCACAGTCACCTAAGAATGACCTAGTGCCGAGACACAAGTCGGCGACGGACGAGCTCCGCCCCTATGTGCTCGGACAGTGCGTCGACCACGCTCCGTGACACAAGTCGGCGACGGACGAGCTCCGCCCCTATGTGTACGGACAGCGCGTACTACCACTCGGCGCCCGAATGGTGTGTTTGGGCTTCGCCCGTGTCCTCAGACACTTTGGGTAATCGATGTTACCAAAATAAAAGAAGGAATAACGAGAAATAGACTTTTTATTTACTTTTCCCTAACTGCCCTATCACTGCCCTAAGTGACTTGATTTCAAGTCCCTAACTTCCTATTACTTTGTAGTTTTTCTTCTTCTTGTTGTGACTTCCAGGAGGCTCCGTTTGACACTGATTTGCTCCGGGCCGTACCTGCTATTTATACCTGCTAGTGGGTGAGCAAGACGTGCTGAGTGAGACAATAAAGGTTACGCCCACTTTGACTTGACTAATTTACATTGCAAGATGTTATTGGGATGTTATACATTTAAATGGGCGGAAGACTAAGCTGATTTACAAAGTTCTAATATGGCTTGAGATCTTATAAGTACAGTAGGGTTCGTAAATATTTTCTTATCTGAATAATCGTACATGGAAATCGGGCAAACCGTAATTCGGTCCCTTTCTTAACACTTATTCATCATTTGCGCTGAACCTACTGAGTTTACTTATTTGTAAGTTTAAACATTTAATAGAACTTTTAATAAGCTTTCTGACAATATATAAATCATTCTGATACGATGAGCCGTTGTAAAGGTATAAATGTAAACATATTAATTACAAAGTGAAAATGCGCCGTACTAAGTTCTAATTCAGGCTCGGTGGCCGCGGCTCTCGTTACGGTCATGTTGGCGCGATACACCCCTCCCCTCCATGGCGGCCAGTCCGCGCTGCGCTCGCGCATAGGCAACATCTCCTCTCTCTTTCTAATACAATTTGTATTGGGATTTTACTTTAATGTTTACAATATCAAATGAATGCTATGAGAGGGTGTTTTATGTAAATAATTGCTATGGGGATTCTAACTACTGGGTTCTTTATTTACTCTAAACAATCTAAGTCTTTATAAATAATCACATATTTCTCTTACGTATAATCTTCGTATGACGCGATGCGTAGCTCTGCCGTCGCGTGTTGATGTTGTCGTCCATAATTCTCCCCCTTTAGTGTGAGGCGAAGCCTCGCACTATTGGTTGCAACGGTGTTATCACTTAGGCACTTTCACTGATTGACTTTTCTTTCACTGATTCTAACACTACTAATCGTGATGTAGGTCGGCGGAAGATCCCATGCTTTGTCTTCACGTCGGCGGACCTGGCTTTCCCATCAGGTCCCGGGTTGACTTTCATGACCAATCCTTTTGGCCACACGTTGCGGGGGTTGGCTGGGTCGGCGATAATCACGCAGTCGCCGACTTCAATCTGTCTCCCTCCATCGTTTGACGACCTCTTGGGTGCAAGGAGAGGGAAGTATTCTTTACACCATCTTTGCCAGAAGTGGTTGGCTAGGGCTTGCACTTGTCGCCAGCGTCGTCTATCATCAGTATCGCAGAGACCGATCAATGGTTGATCGGGTGCACTAAGTAAAAGAAAGTGGTTAGGCGTTAGCGCATGTTCGTCGTTGGGATTGACAGGAACATGAGTCAATGGCCTAGAATTGATTATATTTTCTATCTCGGCGAGCAAGGTTTCAAAGGCTTCCTGAGACGGTGCCCTTTCATGTAGTGTGTAGGTGAGCGCGTTTTTGACTGTTTTAACCATGCGCTCCCAGGCTCCTCCGGCTGACGGGTTGCCGGGAGGAATAAACTTCCATTCCATTCGTTGCCGTAGTCCGTAGTCTCGCAAGGCCGGCATCCATTCGTTGTGAGCGGCCTTGAGCTCCAATGCGGCGGCGCGGAATGATGTTTGATTGTCGCTCCACATTACTCGTGGCCATCCGCGGCGGGCAGCAAATCGCCGCAGGGCGTTTATTGCACTGTCTGTGGATAGGCTGTGCACTACTTCTAGATGCACAGCGCGCGTTGCTAGACATGTATATAGCGCTACCCAGCGCTTTTCGCGTCGTCTTCCGACGGTGACCCAACATGGTCCGAAGTAATCTTGAGCGGAGTAAGTGAACCCTCGCTGATAGGCTTCTAATCTTTCTGAAGGCAAGTCCCCAAAGGGTTGTGCATGTGGCCTGGCTCGACGTAATTTACATAATCCACATGCGTGTGCGATCGCCTTTACGCTTGGTCGGAGGTGTAGAATCCAGTAGGATTGCCGGAGGGCATTAACAATGGCCTCGTTGTTTACGTGTGCCCCTTTTCTGTGGGCGTTTGAAATTAATAGTTTTACGAACGTATCTTTTCCGTCTAATATGATGGGTTTGTCCGCTATGTAGCGGACAGGTGCTTGATTTAGACGTGTCTTCATTTTTATAACGCCGTCGGCGTCTAATTCAGGAGCTAGTGTGTACAATCTTGAGTTTCGGTTTATTTCCTCCTTTTTATTCAAAGCGCGTAGCTCATTCGGAAAACTGTTCCGTTGACTGTGTTGGATCCACATATTTTCTGCTGCCTTTATATAGCGGAGTTCTAGTTCAATTCTTTTCTGTTTCTTCTTTAATTTTTCTATGAATAATAACACATATGCGGTGGCTCGTATCAACTTCTCGTATTTACTGAAGCGTTCTATGTTTGGTAACACTGCTGACGGCTCGCATTTGACGGTTACACAGACGGTGTGTATTTTCCTGAGTTCACTGGGTTCGACGTCCAATTTTTCTATTATTTTTGGCCAGTGTTCTTCGCTTAATTTCAGGAATGTAGGCCCTTGATACCATCTATCTTCTATGTTTATTCTTTGATCCGGTTTGGATCTAGTGGCGTCGTCAGCCGGATTTAATTTAGTCTCCAGCCATCTCCACGACTGACGTTCTGTTTTCTCTGCTATTTCTGATAGCCGATGTGATACAAAAGGTGAGTATCGATGCGCGTCATCTCTTATCCATGATAATACTGTTCTGGAATCTGTCCAGAATGTAATTTTATTTATTTTATAACGGTGTTCTTTTTTTAACGTTTGCGCGAGTCGAGTCCCCATTACTGCTGCGTTTAACTCCATGCGTGGGACGCTTACCGCCCTTAGTGGCGTTACTCGCGACTTGGCTGCCGCCAGACTAACTGTTGTCTGCCCGTTATTTTTAAACCTCCAATATCCTATGGCGGCGTATGCTTGTTCTGAAGCGTCTACAAACATGTGTAATTCGATTATTGTTGTCCCATTGAGTGCTGGGTGTTTTCTTGGAATTCGAAGGGCTCCCACATATTTCAATGCGTTCAACCATTGTTGAAATTGCTTCGTTGCTTCAGCTGGAAGGGGCTTGTCCCAGTCCACTGTTTTCCATATAGATTGCATGATAATTTTAGCGGTTACTACATATTGCGCGATTAATCCCATAGGGTCATAAATTGACATTACCGTAGATAATAATTCTCTTTTCGAAGGTGCGCGTTTACTTTGTTTTACCTCTTCTGAGACTCGGAGTAATTTGGTATTAAAACCTAGGGTGTCTGTGACAGGGTCCCATGTTAGCCCGAGTACTTTTTGCTCTTTATCGCCCAGGCTTGTAGGCTCGATGGCTCTATCTTCGACTGGCGTAGCCTTAAGCAATTTGGCGCTATTGGTTGCCCAGCCGCGTAAGTTCAAACCGCCCTCTGCGTGAGACATCTTTACTTGTTTTGCCGTACTTATCATTTCCTCTTCTGTATGAAAACTGGATACGAAGTCATCCATATAGTGATTATCGTGAATTTCTTTCACGGCGGCTGGGTACTTAACTGTATTCATCGTAGCGTTGTGATTTTTTGTCATTTGTGCCAGGCATGGCGAGCTGGCTATCCCAAAACACACTCTATTCATCACATATACATCAGGTTTGCCCTCTCGTCGGGCTCCTCGCCATAAAAATAGTTGTGATGGCATATCTTCATCACGAATCCTGACTTGCAGGAACATCTCTTGGATGTCAGCACATACTGCGAAGGGTCCTTCGCGAAATATAAGTAATATTCCTAGCAATGATTGCAATAAGTCGGGTCCATCCAGGACGAAATCATTCAAACATAATCCTCCGTTTTTTGCTGCTGCATCAAAGACTTGTCGATATTTCTTCTTATTTTTATTATATGTAGCGAAATGCGGTAAGAAATAATTCAACGGGCTATTCGGTACTCCCGGTAATCGGTGTGCGTACCCCTTTTTTAGCAAATTTTCTATTTGTTTACAGTATTCTTCGGCGAATTCTTTATTACGATCCATTTTGTTTTCGAGGTTGCGTAAACGTGTAAACGCCATGTTATAACTTGATGGTAATCGTGGCGTATCTTCTTTCCATAACTGTCCGACTTCGAATTGGCCTCTCTTTTTCTTGACGGTCGTGTCGAATATTTTCGTAGCCCTCTCTTCCAGAGGTTTGACGTTATCCTTTAGACTCACTCCCAATGAGTCTACTGCGAAGTGACGTTTTACTAGCTCGTGCAATTCTATGTCCGCTTCGCTTTGCACATGGTATGTGGAGTGCTCGATGGTGCTTAGATTCTTAGGCACAGAACCATATATAGCCCAGCCGATAGCGCATTTAACTGCTACGGGGGCTTCCTTGGGGCCGATTCTTATCTCCTCTGGGATCATCAACTGCCAATGATCGGCTCCGATTAATAACTGAGGTACTCCCAACTCGAAGCATGCTCCATGTGCGTCTCTCAGGTGCTCATATTTGTCGAGCAGTTCTTTGCTCACCCTTTGACCTTTTATCTTCAGCGCGGGTACTTTTCGCAACTTTATAGGGTGATTATTGCCCCCGTCGGGGGCCCGTATTGAAATGTTGACCGTCTTACTATTAGATTCGTGGCAAATGGCGCCTATTCCTCTTACTCGAATCTTTTCTTCGGGACCTGTTGCCCCTATTTGATCGGCGATCTCTTCTTCAATCATGCTGATTGTTGATGCTTCGTCCAGAAGCGCGTATACGTTTACTTCTCCCTTAGGTCCGGTTAGTGTTACCGGGATCACTTTTAAAAGTACTTGCGTTGTACTTGACGAGGATGCGTATGTATTTTCTTCGATATCATTTATTTCAGCAGGAGGCTCCGCCTGCTCGGAGATCCTTGCTGGTTGGTGCTCGTAAGCTGTGGTGGCTGTTGTCGCCTCCATAGTTTGTGGGGCTTGTGGGGGTTCTTCGTATTGTCTCATCGCTCCATGCAACAATTTGTGATGCAAGTATTTACATCCTAATATCCCACATGTTTTCTTTTTGCACATCGTGCTTTCGTGTCTGGCGTTTAAACATCTAAAACAGACTCTGTTATCTCGCGCCCAGTCCCATCGGGCTCCGACGTGCTGCGCTTTAAGTTTCAAGCATTCTGAGGTTAAATGCCTTCCTCCGCAGTACAAACAGGTTACATTTGGTCTATTCGTATCTTGAGTGGCGTAAGTAACGCGCGAGTATTGTGGGTAGACCGGTTTATTAAAATATGGCTGGGTGACTCGACCCTGAGGGCGCAGAGGTCCTCGTGCCCTGTTTCCTTGATTCGGCGTTCGCGGAGGGAGTTCCCGGTTTACTTGGTTGGGATAACGTCGAACCGGTGCTCGAGCATGTGTGAAGGACATTTGTAAGTCCGATTCTTCCATAAGAAAATCTGCTATCTGCTGTATTTCTGCTTTTCCTGTGCGTGCATATTGACGAGCGTATTCGCACCATCTACTACGTAAATGTGGACTCAGTCGGTCCGTAATCTCCCGTATTATCATGGGATTATCAGCGTAGTATCGCTGATTTAAATCTATTAGCGTACTTACGATGTTCACGATTTTTATTGCGAACTGGTTAAGATCGTGGGTGCTCTCACCCACGGGAGGCATCCTTTTCAAATCTTCTAATGCTTTGTCCACCAGAAAGTCACTCCTTCCATACTGCTTGGCTAATTTATTAATTCCGGCCTGGTTGCCGTTGATAATATGTGCTGCACGCATGTCTTAGCTTCTCCTCGTATTGCTGCGCGCAATCGGGCTACATTTTCATATTCACTAAACTTGTATCTTCGGTTCGATTCTTCGTAGGTATTTATAAAGCTCCGCCACTCTGAGATGTCTCCATAAAATGGAGGTAACTCATATACTTCCTTGGGTGATGGCCTAGCTGCCATCTGCATGCGCTCGAATAATTGCACCATTACTTCAGGTGAGGTTTCATTTGTGCATTTTGTATGCGGCGTTTGTGGCTCTTGATGTTGCCATTCTCTTCGTGCCTTGTATGCTTGTGGCGGTGAGCGAGCTCTGTATCTTTCGTCAGGCTGCGCCACTGTAGGTTCGCGTGCTTTCTCCTTACTTTCGTCGATCCATCTTGCTACGGTGCCACCGCTAGATCGTTCGTCCCTAATAGAACATTCGGACTCCTCTCGGGTCCTCTTTACCATAGCACGCTGTTTAATGAGCTTCCTTCGTATATCAAATAATTTCTGTCGCAGCCGTCGTTCGGATTCCATTTTTATTTGTTTCTGTTCGTCTTCCGCTTGTTGTTTTAATTCCTCTTCCGTTAAGGCGGCTAACTGCTCACTTTCTTCTAACTCTAATTCTTGCTGACGGATTTCCGTTAGGCGGCTTTCAGTTGATCGTATGGACGCGGGTCTATGGGGCGTCAACGTTTCAGCAAACGTAACTTCCTTTTCGGTGCCTGTTTTGTTAGCTTGTTCCTCCGCGGTGGGGGGTACCCGTATCACTCGTCCTAAGTGAGTGTCCAGAGGTATGTTTACCGGTGGCTTGCGTAGCCGTTTTTCTAATTCATGCCGCCATAATACAGTGGTGTCCATGGATGGAGACTTTGGTACGCCCATATCTAACAGACGGGCAGGTGCTGCTTTCTTGGATGTTTGGGCAGTGTCATTATTACCTAAAAGTACCGGGGTGTCTACTACCGGTGTTGACGTCTCGACGGCGTCGGACGTTGCTTTTGCGGGCCCCTCTCCTGGGCCGGCCTGATGGACACGCTTAGCTAGCGTGTCGCTGGTGGACGGTTCAGCGAACCGTTTCTTTGCCTTATCGGCAGAGTTGCGTTGCACTCGTTCTTGTGCAGCTTCGGCTCCTTGTTGCAGGAATTGTTTCCTTTCTTCATCATCTTCATTACCCGACGTCATTGATCGTGTCAATCTCCTCCTGGTGTCTGACATCGTGGTGAATAATCCTCTTATGATGCGCTCTGACCTGCGCGTACGCCTCCCGGGCGGTATAATGGGCCCGTAACCTGGTGCCCTGAAAACTTCTGACGTCCCTTTGGTACGTCAAACACAATCTGGATCCAGCGGATCCGGTTCGAAGGACCAAAACGACTGTGAGCGACGTCCGCTCTCGGCGGCGTCGGCTGGGCGAGTGAGCGCGCGCGCTACCGGCCGCGGCAATGCTCGCCCCTCACAGTCACCTAAGAATGACCTAGTGCCGAGACACAAGTCGGCGACGGACGAGCTCCGCCCCTATGTGCTCGGACAGTGCGTCGACCACGCTCCGTGACACAAGTCGGCGACGGACGAGCTCCGCCCCTATGTGTACGGACAGCGCGTACTACCACTCGGCGCCCGAATGGTGTGTTTGGGCTTCGCCCGTGTCCTCAGACACTTTGGGTAATCGATGTTACCAAAATAAAAGAAGGAATAACGAGAAATAGACTTTTTATTTACTTTTCCCTAACTGCCCTATCACTGCCCTAAGTGACTTGATTTCAAGTCCCTAACTTCCTATTACTTTGTAGTTTTTCTTCTTCTTGTTGTGACTTCCAGGAGGCTCCGTTTGACACTGATTTGCTCCGGGCCGTACCTGCTATTTATACCTGCTAGTGGGTGAGCAAGACGTGCTGAGTGAGACAATAAAGGTTACGCCCACTTTGACTTGACTAATTTACATTGCAAGATGTTATTGGGATGTTATACATTTAAATGGGCGGAAGACTAAGCTGATTTACAAAGTTCTAATATGGCTTGAGATCTTATAAGTACAGTAGGGTTCGTAAATATTTTCTTATCTGAATAATCGTACATGGAAATCGGGCAAACCGTAATTCGGTCCCTTTCTTAACACTTATTCATCATTTGCGCTGAACCTACTGAGTTTACTTATTTGTAAGTTTAAACATTTAATAGAACTTTTAATAAGCTTTCTGACAATATATAAATCATTCTGATACGATGAGCCGTTGTAAAGGTATAAATGTAAACATATTAATTACAAAGTGAAAATGCGCCGTACTAAGTTCTAATTCAGGCTCGGTGGCCGCGGCTCTCGTTACGGTCATGTTGGCGCGATACACCCCTCCCCTCCATGGCGGCCAGTCCGCGCTGCGCTCGCGCATAGGCAACATCTCCTCTCTCTTTCTAATACAATTTGTATTGGGATTTTACTTTAATGTTTACAATATCAAATGAATGCTATGAGAGGGTGTTTTATGTAAATAATTGCTATGGGGATTCTAACTACTGGGTTCTTTATTTACTCTAAACAATCTAAGTATTTATAAATAATCACATATTTCTCTTACGTATAATCTTCGTATGACGCGATGCGTAGCTCTGCCGTCGCGTGTTGATGTTGTCGTCCATAATACCTATTATGCGTTTGTGCCGCACTGCAACTACGGTTGCGGTATCAGTGCCACACACATAAATTCTGCGTTTCTGCAAGCGCGCACACACACACACACACACACACGCTCGTAAGGATGAGTTAAACTATCTGTAACTACAGTACCAAAAGTTAGCAACTAACGGAACGACAACGATAATAGAAGTCTCAATGCAACACCCTAGTCAGTGCCGATTACAATGGCTATTTGTCTCTTTCATGTGGCACGGTATTGCAATCGCCAATTACGTCTTTCCGAATTGACAAAACGTCGTCTGACGCAGGAGTTCAGTTAGAAACCCGAGGCTTTAATACGCTTTCATGCAGATATCGAAGACAAAGACAAAATATTTATTCGTAAACGTAGGTTTGAAGGTGTTACATTTATTTATATTAGTGTAACTATGTCCATGTTTTGCTATCAAACACAAATAATTTAAGCCAAGATGGAGCATGCGTAAGCTGTTACAATTCTTCTTCTGTCAAGTATCCCCTTAGTGAAAAGTAGGTTTTTTTAAACTTGGAATGCAAATAAGTTTTTTTTTAACTTTACTAATCCTTCTAATGTACTGATATTCCATCTCGAAAATACTTTTAGCAAAAAGAGCTGTTTTTTAGGGTTCCGTAGTCAACAAGGAACCCTAAAAAAAAAGCTCTTCTTGCTTAGTTTCGCCATGTCCGTCCGTCTGTCTGTCTGTCTGTCCATCTTCGGCTTAGCTCAGTAACTCTTACAACTAGAAAACTGTAATTCGGCGTGGATATATAAACCAATCACGCCGACAAAACAGTAGAATAAAATCATAAAAAAAATTTTTTTTAGGGTACCTCCCCTATATGTAAATTGGTGATGGTTTTTTTTTCTCGTTACACCTATAGTGTGGGGTATCGTTTGATAGCTTGTTCAAAGTGGGTTTTCTAAAACTATTTTATCTACGCACATGTCATTAATGCTCTAAAATGCGTTCAGAAACCGTAGGAAATTACCAGCATTACTACAATCGATTTTACTATGAGAACTTTCTTGTCTGTGGTAGTAGGTAAAATCTGTACTGTATTGTTGTTACAGTACTGATTTTTGTATCGATATGAGTTTAAATTTGGAACAGCTGTCAAAACTCAAGTGGGTCTCTATTCTAGTATCCATATATATTAAAACAGTTATCGATACGAAACGTCAATTCAGTACGTTTTTTAATACAAACCACACATTTGTTCTCGAGTGATATGAGTATAGGGACTTCATTCGTTTGTCTATGATTTAAAAAAAAAACATTTGTTATGACGAGGTTATGATGGATGGTCGAATTGCCGCCATTGTTGTTGTCATTTTATTGTTGGTTTTTTGTTGTTACTTACCACTATTTATGATATGTGTGTAGATAAAGTAGTGTATGCAACTGTACATAATTAGGCCTTAAAACACTCGTGTGCTCCTATTATGAAAAACCACACTCATATTTTAAGGCCTCTCATTATGGATCAGTCGCATAAACTACTATTTCAACTCAGTTATGTGTTTGCGATATAATGGGATTTAAAGCCCTAATTTTTGTTCGAGTCATGTGTGTCCCCCCCCCCCCCTGCTGGCTTAATGGCTACTACTGGGGACGTGAAAAAAATCGTGGCAGTAGCACATATTATAATGAATTTAAAAGGAAAACTATCACAGCTATAATAAAAACCCCAAAAGCCCCTAAGTCCGCATTCTGTGACAGATGGGCATCTACGGAACCCTACCCTGCGCGTGGCCCGACACGCACTTGGCCGCTTTTTTTATTTCAAATACAGTTTGACACATCTGCGAGCAGGAAATTGGCCATACTGGCCGGTATTGGAAGGTATTGAAATAATGTACATAAATGTGTATACGAAACGAAACAGTTAATGTATCAAAAATATGACATGTATGGACATCCTCGCCGCGCACACAAACCCATTTTTATTTCGTGATCAAATTACAGTCCGTCTCCAAAAACATGACAATGCTACCAACACCAACACAAACCTACAGGCCTAATGAGCGCACGGACAACATTATGAAGCAAATTCGGGAATCCCGGTGCATCAGTGCAATCAGAGCCGCCCAATTAGCCGGACAAAGCACGTGCCCTATTCCGGGAATCCGGAACTTTCGAACGATTGTACGGTAAACGAGCAAAGTCTGGGTTTAAGGCAACATATATGATTCTGTTTGGGGCGCAGGCGATCCCATTCTTTGATTTGATATTCCATAGGAAGAAGTTTTCGTTTCAAACTAGCACAACTAATAAATGCTCGTACGATTATCGATTACATTAAGTTCGAGAAGATAATGTATGGTTAAAACGAACACCAATTTTCAACCATGCATTTTCTATATAAATTACAGGCTGCTTGCGTGGCCCCGCCCAAGTATTCCACATAACTTTAGTGGGGCTACGGGATACAAAATAGCATATTATTAATATATATGTATAACGAAGGTTTCATACTTACCGTTAGCTTTTCGGTGAAGGAAAAACATCGTGAGGAAACCTGCAACCTCGCAGATGTCTGCGAAGAAATTCAAAGGTGTATGTGAAGTCCCCAATCCGCACTGGGCCAGAGTGGGGACTACTGCCCGTTCCCTCTCATACGTGAGAGGAGGCCTGTGCCCAGCAGTGGGACGTATATAGGCTGATGATGTGTGATAACGAAGGTCCATTTTACACACAGGTGAATTTTAGAAAGCGGATGAAACGTTCCGTAGATTACTCATTACATACAAAGCTACAATCTAAGACTTTTCCTCTTTACACTATTAGAATAGGTTGGTCCCGGAAATTACTTATTAAACACTTTCTGGACGGATATAGGCTCATACTTTGCAATACTCGGGCGAAGCCCAGCGGGCAGCTAGCTATTAAAGTATAGATTGCTGTAGAAGTAGGGATTCGATTAGTATATCAACAAAAACTACAAAACACTGGATGTGTCTAGATCCTACATTCCGTAGTTAAAAGGTTAAACGATTAAGATTTTTTTTAATCTAAAATGCTGTTACATTTTCACTGCCAGGAACCCGCCCAGCGGGCGCCTACGCCGTAGTCGCTTTCCACTACATACGAGAATAACCACGGGGTGTTGTTTGTTTTACTTTATCTGTCACTGAAATTTGTGTTTGTTAGAATGGGACAAATTTTATTTATCAGAGGCATACAGTACATATATGCATAAGGCGGTTAATGTATACACATACTTTTCAAATAAACCATGAGCCAATCAATACTTAATGAATACAGCAGTTTGGCTATCCCTGGAACTCCATATCTCCGAATAGGTACCTTGTTAGAATTAGGCTCTCAAATAACAGGCAGTGTAGCAAAGGGTCTCCGTAAACTGATTCGGTACGGAAATGTTCGGGCTCCGGCCCGTAATCTGCTAATGTGTTCGCGATTTTGTTTGGACTCCAATAGCGTTAAGTAAAGGGTTATTTGGGCCATACTTGCATGTCATTAGATTATAGATTTAATAAGTAAAAGACGAATAAGTAACGGGTGAAAATAAATAATGAATAAGGAATAAATCAATTTCACTCAAACTTCAAAAATGCCGTTGAAGTATAAAAGAATTAAGTCTCCCTTTGACCTACAGGTAATCAAGTAGGCTTTTCAGTACATTTTCACGGTATAAATACACGACTGTCGATCACAGCGGGATCCTTTTGACACTTTCATATCGCTTTCCAATGTGATATTGACGTGTTTCGCGCGCCCGCTCCCAAATTATGTTAGCATGCCTATAGGAACGCATTGATACAAATTTGGGTTGCAAAATATAAGTGTCAGATGGACCGGAGCGCCAATTTGAACGCGCTCAGTGCTCGATGCTCAATACACTGTGAAGCCTTTGTGAGCACTCAAATTCGGGCCTTTGTGCGGATCTGTTTCTGAGCATTGAATGGCTTGTGACGTCTTCAGTGTAAATTACGAGGATTACGGTATATGTTTAGTACAGTACGAAGGAATTAAAAGCGTTTTCGGATTAGTATATTTCTTGCAACACTACTGTCGAGGCCTATGATTGGATAGTGCTATAGAATTGATACGGGGACTGCTCTACTCTAAAATGTATTGCTTGGGTTTTATTACAACTTCTTTGTAGTTAGAAATACATTTCATTGCAAGTTATCACAACCAACTACTGCAAAGGGTTATAGTAGAATTAACATACAAATTGTTATTCTGACAGCTTATTCAACATGTTATTACAATTAAACTAACTCGGTATTTTAGTTTGGCCGCTATCCGTCCATCCCGGATTGGAAAATGTAGGATTCTAACAAGACTCTACACAGGCTAGTTAGAAAAACTTACCCTAACTATGGGAATGCGTAGCGATTTTAGAAGCCTTTTGCCATACCGTCGTAAGGCTAATACTTACAATCAGTATTAAGTGTCATACCAAAAGGCCTCCTTTCCACCAAATCTATTATGTTTGTATCATTTTCTATTACAAACTAAGGAAGTATAACACCGCAAAATGGTTCCTTTGTGTCTTTTCGTGTGGCTAAACGTTCGAAACTTACCCTTAATTATAACCTAAAATATACTTCAAATACTGGTTCAAAATATGAGTTATAGTTTGTATCATAAGACTTAATTTGCCCAAACTGTTTCCGTTGCAAGGTTTCCAGCACACAATTAATATGGGTTCTCCGTCTAAGGAAGAGGTCTTAGAATGGATGCTACTAAAATCCTTTCCGGATCTCCAATTAATTTTCAAAGGACTATCTGTAGTTTCCTACAATCCAAAACGGTTGCCAGTATCCGCTGCTTGGTTGCTTTAAATGGCAAGTGCTTTATTCACACTGTTACTACTTGTACATACTTATTGTATGTAGTAATTTTAGAATGCACGCGATCAAAACAAGGCTCTAAGAGCTATATAATTAAGGTTATATAATATAATACAACTGAAAAATATTAATGTATTTTTCTTTTGGTCAAAAGTTCTCCAAGCCGTTTTAGTAAATTATGAGAACTTATGATTGAATCAAAGACTTGATTATGTCGTCTTTGTTTATGAGCCCAGTCATAAATTAGTACTAAGGGTGGTTCACTTTTCATATAAAACGTACGCTCTTTCGGCGTGATATTTTAAGAAACTTGTTTAATGAATTTGCTTTCCATTTGCGCGAAATTCTCCCTTTCTTAGAATAAACTTGTATAAACGAGAATTATTTGAGGAAAACAGTTTTCCCAAAGTATCACGTCCAAAACTAATTTCATCACGCCGTTAGCCTGCTAATGTCAAACAACGTTTTGTATGGAAAGCGAAACTTTTTAACTGGCAATAAAAGTAAAAAGAAAATTTTAAAAAGATAATACTCCGACCCGGTTTTGAATCGGCGACCACAGGTGCATCATGTGCATCATGGCCCGTCGCTACTAACCAACTGAGCTGTCGGAACAATCTGTCTCGGCCACGAAATTTTTCAACCAGTTCTGCCTCGGAGCATTAAAATTTTCTTTTATTTGTTATTTGTTAATTTCGTAGCCAAATTAATTTTGTAATAAACTGTAACGCTGCTATGTCCATCGCAAAGCCGCTAACCTACATTTCTGTATGACCCAGATATATGAACGGTTTTTTTTAAAGAACTGAAAACCACGGTCTATTTTTTATTAACAATACCACTCAACATGTTTTCTGTATGCCAGTCTGTCCCAATTAGTTTCGGCTATACGTCAAAGCTCTTTCATCACAAAGCATTTTGTGGTGAAGTGATTCCACGTTTTACTGTAGCAGAATATGAAATGCTAGCCCATAAAATATGTTTCATTGAATCAGATTTTAGTTTGTCTATTTCTTTGTAATTGACAATGTAGTATAAAACCCTCCGGACTCACCAACTACTAAGAACCGTGGCCGCAGCGGCAGCGAGGCTCACGTAAAAAAACAATAGAATTAGCGTAAGTTCCAAATTCAAAACCGCAAAAATCAACCTGAAATTGAGCATAATAAGATCACAACAACACAAACAAACGAGCATCAGCAACCTATGCAATCCCAACAAAAACGTTGTCAAACACAAAAACTTCCGCTATTTAAGACAACAAAAGCTGAATAAAAACTCCCAAATCATGGACTGCCAAAAAACCTACGACAATCAAAGTTTTTCCATTTTCACTGTGCAAACGGCGAAGTGTGGGTGTTTAGGGTCCCTGAAGATGTTCCGAAGTTTGAATGACGATGTAGGCCTTGGGCGTTGAATAAGAGAGGGAATATCGATTGTCGGAGAATGGTGTGGCTGAGTGAATGAAGTGAGCGTTAACTGATTGGTGGGTGATAAGAGGGTTGTAACGCTGGAAATGATTGTGAATTGAAGTAAGAACATCTTAAGTTTTGACTGAAAACGAATTGTGTAAGTTGACCAGAATACTCAAACAAAGAAGTAAAACTTAAGGTACAATCATGGATAAATCACTTTGTTATGAGGACATAAAGAAGATTCTGGAAATGGTCAAGTAAACACGCACACACTGTATTATTTATTGAAATTGATAATTTTAATACCATATTCAATTTTGGTTTAAAAAAAACCATGCACTGTATGTAATTTGGTCTCAGACAAAACAGGGACCTGGTGACAATACTACGTGTAGACGAGTTTTTTTTGAAAGCACTTAGATAATTATATTTATGGGTTAAATCTTACACAAATGGAACTACACATCGTAAGCTCAATAAGGCTTGTGTCATGGGTACTAGACGACTATTGTTATTAAAAAAAATGGCTCATATTTTTTTCTTGTTTTTTGTATACTTGTTTGTAAAAAAACACACTGCCAGCGCGACTCCTGCGTTCTCCAAAGAAAGCAGACGGTACCGCGGGATAGGGGTATAGAGGATATAGCCTATGTCTAACCCAAAGATTTTTTTTTTTAAGGATATGGAGTTCCGGAGGTTACCCCCGACATACAAACTTACTAACCTTCATCATCCTCCAAGCTCGGTGGTGCTCTAAGCGAGCCCGGGGTCCGCTTAGACACCTAATCCCAAGATTTGGCATAGGCACTAAAGTTTTACGAAAGCGACTCCTATCTGACGTTCCAACTCAAAAATAAAACTAGACCTTATTGGGATAAGACCGGTTTCCTCACGATGTTTTCCTTCACAGGAAAAGTAACGGTAAATATTTGGTACGAGCCGGGGTTCGATCCCACGACCGCCGCTTCACAACAACTAGGCTACCGTAGCTACAAACGTAATAACCTACAAGACAACCTAACAATCATCTTTAGATTATACTTGACAACGATATCCCACGTATAGTACAATTAAAATATTTCGTCAATAGATTTTTGGTGGTGGTGGAAAAAAAAATAGCATGCACTTGAGGGGCCCAAGAGTCGAAAGTTTTTTTTAATAATCCAAAGAGCGGTAACCTTGAGTAAAAGAAATACAATTAAATTAAAGTCATAGCCTTATGCCTGTCATTAAAAAAAATATTTCATAACAGTGCCTCGACCTAAAAAACCTACATTATTAACGAAACTATTCACAAAATTACACGAGAGTCGATACCGATACGTATGTAGAGGAGGACAGCCGGACATACACCGGCTACCGATTGGACAGTCAAACGATTTTCAGCCCAAGCAGAAGCATAGAACTTCGTTCGCTTCGCTCGCTCGTTCGATTAAAAAAGTAGGTAAATATGAAATAACGAGATGTTCACAAAATGTAATATGGGTAAATGCGGTCGCTTACCTTATTATACTTTCATAGCAAACATAACGCAAACACCCTTTCAGCCATTGTATAAAAATCTAATGCAGATAAAAGCTACATCTTGGGCAAATCTAGTCCCCTAACCCTTTATAGCATTTACAGACCCCACCGCTGGGACTTGAGGGAAACTCATTCAGGAACGGCCATTCATCAGCCGGACACAAATACTTACGGCTGCATTCAGGGGAAGGCAAACAAAATATTGTAAGGAAGAACAAAGAAAGAAGTGGCCTGTGGACTGTCTGGGAGTGGCTTGCCGGCGTTACTATGGGTGCACTTTGTCGTATGCGACAATGTTGTTCTTTAATAAAGATAAACAGTATTGCACAAAAAACATTACGATTAAGATACATTGTTATTTTAACGAGCCCGTTATGTTCCAATGCTTACCAAATGCCTCCCCTCTATTTCATTTCATTTATTTTCATTTAACAATATACATTGTGTCTGAAATTACATGTCAATCGTAACATTGAAACATAAAACTAAGTCTATTACTATAAGTTATACATATCATTTATCAAGATTTTATGTTTTCAAAATCATTTAAACTTACTACGAGCATGTCAATCGTAAAATAGAACCAAAAAAAACTAAGTCTATTACAATAAATTATCAAGAACTTAATAAGTACGAGTATGTCAAATAATAATTGCAATAAATAAATGTCAGCAGGTCGATAATAAATAAAGTTGTAACACGTCATTAATCCCGGCCCTGATTACAGAATTCCTCTTTAGAATCCTCAACAAGAAATACTTTAGTTTGTTTTTAAATATGTTGCTGTTGGTATTGATTTTAGCTCAAGAGGTAATTTATTAAACAGGATTATATTCCGATAGCCCGCATTCAGCAGTTTCTATGTCGTTCATATATGTTTTATTAAATCTGTAAATACCACTAAAATAATTATACAGACTAGAAGAAACATAGAAATGTTTCCATTCATCGCGGTCTTAAGCAATATCTGTCCAGTATTTTCAAAAGGAGTCACAATTATGCCGCCCGCCATCGCCGATGAAGTCTACCGCATCTCCCGTCTTCAATTCAATTAAATTCAAATAATTTATTACAGGCTTGCACCAATTTTAAGTGTTGTTATGCAATCAAGTTTTAATCAATTATTGGTTTTGAGTTTTTTGGCTTCCATTCGGTGGTCACTTTAGCCTACAGCTCATTCGGCTTGCGGTCGATGTGACCAGCCCAGTCCTATTTTAACTTGGCCGCCTTCCGAGCTACATCTTCTATTTGGGTCTTTGAGCGTAGCATGGGTCTTCCGATGCGATCGATTAGGTTCTGTGCTCCATAGCTCGCTGTCCAACCTCGAGTCAGGATGGAAGGAAGATATATTATTTGAAACGTTTTAAAAATAACCACGTTGTGCATGACACACACAATGTTGTCTAACAGCGCATCCAGCGGTCTCCGCACAAGGGGCCTGGACTTCAGCTGACAAAGTGTACATTTTAATGTATTGCGTGTAATTTAACACACAATATGGGGGAACAACAACGTTAACTTACCATAAAGGGATTGTAGGACAGCATTTCTTAATAATAATATTTAAAAAATTGTTTAGTCAATCAAATCGCCTAGCTCCCGTTAAATTAATAAAAATAATAAAATATATGCACGTATTATAATATTTTTGTTTTTTAGTCTTGAAGTTAATATATATTATTATTATTTTGTTGGTATTATTATTGCTCGATGAAACCAATACTGAATGATGTGACATTCTGGAGCCTTAAAATTTATCACACACATCACATCATCAGCCTATATACGTCCCACTGCTGGGCACAGGCCTCCTCTCATGTATGAGAGGGAACGGGCAGTCTTAAAATTTATAATGTGTTATAATATCGTCATATAGCACAAACCCATTACGCAACGCATTATTGAGCTTATACTCCAGTAGTAAGCTCAATAAGGCTCAATAGTTCGGTTTAAGTGTAAGTTGTCCCCTAATATTTATTTATTGATTTCACACTTTAATGCAATAATAGGGTAGTTTTCTCGTGATAAATTTGATAACTCAGTGTGCTTAATGGATAGTAGACCATCCAATTACGGAACGGAAGACCAGCGCTGGCTGCAAAGCCAACATCACGCTGAGTTGGGGCCCATTTCGTAATAAGTACATATTTACTTTTTCTTTTGTCTTTGTCTTGTAATACTGTATGTTGTGTTATGTTACGCATACATTTTTGATTCCCTTGATTCTTTAAATTATTGTAATAAAGTATAAATCACAAAAGACAGTTTAAAACACAAAACCATGAAAGCTTAGAAAAAATAAAAACTTTGTAGTCTCACGCTTTTATAGAACCAAAATTGTATGACAACTGTGTACCTAAACTTTGTATTTCACGGCCGAAACAGCAATTTACTGCATTTATTTCATTATTGTATATGCATTCGTATGAATCGTTCCGGCAAACCAGCGTGATCTGTCTTTGACTAATTTTTTTGGGTATTTATGTTCTTTAATGGTAGTTGCTCGTATGTAAGTATTTGTTGCTCTCCGAAAAAAGGCTCGAATGGCATCGTTATAAAAAACTCAGGACACAAGCCTGTTGAAGGATATAGTTTTGTAATGTTAAAACTTTGGATATCTATAATATCCCTCCTCTTTGTGTCCCTCTAGTAAAAGTGTCGCACAAATAGTAAGAGCTACAGTGTGGTAGCTCTTCTCTTCAGACATTCAAGCTACTGTTTGGAAAATGTTCCCGGATTTCCATACCCGCTGTGCGGTCATTGCTGAAAATACACCTAAAAATACTGAACACTAGGATTTGCACTAAATTCGACTATTGCTTTAAAACAAGATTTGTATGTCAAACGTTTGAACGTGATTTTGGGTGAAACTGAATTAAATCTGACGCGGTGTGTGTTTTGATTGGCTCTTTTGTTTGGTTTAGTTCGCATTTGTGTTTTTATTCTCTAAAAATGGTTCAGAGTTAGTTAAAGCTAACAGTGTTAGTTCAAACAAACGCGCACGTATGTATCAAGTTAGTATCACATTTAACAGATGAATCGACTATTCTCGTAGCATTTTTTATAAAAGCATAAGTGCTAGACCATTTGATATAAGCGTACGCTACATATGAAATTATTTCTTAGATATTTTCGTTGCGCTTTTCCTAAAATAGGAATGTAGATAATATCAGTAGGTAAGTTTAGGGAACAATGAAAAAAGAAAAACCAAGATAATTAAATCTATGTGAATCCGTTGAAATACGAGTAGAAGAATGCTCCGGCTATGTGGTGTATAGGCGTCCATAGGTTACGGTGCATGCTTACCATCAAGCAGACAGTGTTCTTTACCAACGCCATGGTATAAAAATAAATCAGAAATTACTGAAAAACATCATAACTTTTATTTTTACGAGTCTAAATCGTTAAGTATAAAATGGCTGTTTATTTTGATTGAGTACCTATAACACATTTAAAAAGGTCTAGCATAAAAATAAGTCATAAATTATACCGAAAATATGTTATTAGGGCTTTGTTTTGAAATCATATAGACCTTTTTTATTGCCATAATAACTAATGGAGCGAGTGGTGAATGAACTGGAGTATGGTGCAAAGATAAAACTATTGATATTAAAAAAAAATCTCCAAAACTTTAGTCTCCTGTTTGGTTTAGTTTTTATAGACTAGTACTTAAGTTATAGAATTATTTTATCAAAAGTACGTTTATATCTAAATATATAAAAGAAGAAACTGACTGACTGACTGACTGACTGACTGACTAACTGACTGACTGACATATCAACGCACAGCCCAAACCGCTGGGTCTAGAGATTCCAAATTTGGCACGTAGGTTCCTTATAAGGTGTAGGGGAGCACTAAGAGAGCATTTTTCAAAATTCACCCTCTAAAGGGGTGAAATGGGGGTCCAAAGTTTGTATGGAGGATACATTATTTATTGAACTAGAGACTTGAAACTTTGTAGGAGGATTACTTATTGATACCAAAAAGGTACTTTCGGCGTTTTATAAAATTCTACCCCTAAGGGGGTTAAATAGGGGGGCAAAATTTGAATTAAAAACTACTGTATCTAGAAACTTGAAATTTACACAAGATTTTCCTTTTATGACATAGGCAAGGGATAAGACAAGATTTTTGGAAATTCTGTCCCTATGGGTGTTAAATAGGGGTGCAAAGTTTGTATGGGAGAAATATGATTTTTTGTACTAAAGACTTGAAACTTTGTAGGGATATTAGTTATTAAGATACAAAAAAAGTTCTTTCAGCGTTTTAGAAAATTCCACCCCTAAGGGGATTAAATAGGGGTGCAAATTTTGTATTCAAAACTACTGGGACTACAAACTTGAAATTTACACCAGACCTTCCTTTTATGACGTAGGCAAGGGATAAGACGGGGTTTTTGGAAATTCTATCCCTAAAGGGTGTTAAATAGGGGTGCAAAGTTTGTATGGGTGAAACATTATTTTTTGTACTAGAGACTTGAAACTTTGTAGGAATATTACTTATTAAGATACAAAAAAAGTTCTTTCAGCGTTTTACAAAATTCCACCCCTAAGGGGGTTAAATAGGGGTGCAAAGTTTGTATTCAAAACAACTGGGACTACAAACAAGAAATTTACACCAGAACTTCCTTTTATGACGTAGGCAAGGGATAAGACGGGACTCTTGGAAATCCTATCCCAAAGGGGGTTAAAAAGGGGTGCAAAGTTTGTATGGGAGATATATGATTTTTTGTACTAAAGACTTGAAACTTTGTAGGGATATTACTTATAAAGATACAAAAAAAGTTCTTTCAGCGTTTTAGAAAATTCCACCCCTAAGGGGATTAAATAGGGGTGCAAAATTTGAATTAAAAACTACTGTATCTAGAAACTTGAAATTTACACAAGATTTTCCTTTTATGACATAGGCAAGGGATAAGACAAGATTTTTGGAAATTCTGTCCCTATGGGTGTTAAATAGGGGTGCAAAGTTTGTATGGGGGAAATATGATTTTTTGTACTAAAGACTTGAAACTTTGTAGGGATATTACTTATTAAGATACAAAAAAAGTTCTTTCAGCGTTTTAGAAAATTCCACCCCTAAGGGGATTAAATAGGGGTGCAAATTTTGTATTCAAAACTACTGGGACTAGGAACTTGAAATTTACACCAGACCTTCCTTTTATGACGTAGGCAAGGGTTAAGACGGGATTTTTGAAAATTCTATCCCAAAGGGTGTTAAATAGGGGTGCAAAGTTTGTATGGGTGAAACATTATTTTTTGTACTAGAGACTTGAAACTTTGTAGGGATATTACTTATTAAAATACAAATAAAGTTCATTCAGCGTTTTAGAAAATTCCACCCCTAAGGGGATTAAATAGGGGTGCAAATTTTGTATTCATAACTACTGGGACTAGGAACTTGAAAATTACACCAGAACTTCTTTTTATGACGTAGGTAGGGGATAGAACAGGATTTTTGGAAATGCTATCCCTAAGGGGGTGAAATGGGGGTCCAAAGTTTGTATGGGGGAACATTATTTATTGAACTGGAGACTTAAAACTTTGTAGGAGGATTACTTATTGATACCAAAAAGGTACTTTCGGCGTTTTATAAAATTCTACCCCTAAAGGGGTTAAATAGGGGTGCAAAATTTGAATTAAAAACTACTGTATCTAGAAACTTGAAATTTACACCAGATTTTCCTTTTATGACATAGGCAAGGGAAAAGACAAGATTTTTGGAAATTCTGTCCCTATGGGTGTTAAATAGGGGTGCAAAGTTTGTATGGGAGAAACATTATTTTTTGTATAAGAGACTTGAAACTTTGTAGGGATATTACTTATAAAGATACAAAAAAAGTTTTTTCAGCGTTTTAGAAAATTCTACCCCTAAGGGGGTCAAATAGGGGTGCAATGTTTGTATGAGGTAAACATTATTTATTGAACTAGAGACTTGAAACTTTGTACGAAGATTACTTATTAGGATACAAATATAAATATCCTTAGCGTTTTTAAAATTCCACCCCTAAGGAGATTAAATAAGGGTGCAAAGTTTGTATTCAAAACAACTGGGACTACAAACAAGAAATTTACACCAGAACTTCCTTTTATGACGTAGGCAAGGGATAAGACGGGACTTTTGGAAATCCTATCCCAAAGGGGGTTAAAAAGGGGTGCAAAGTTTGTATGGGAGATATATGATTTTTTGTACTAAAGACTTGAAACTTTGTAGGGATATTACTTATAAAGATACAAAAAAAGTTCTTTCAGCGTTTTAGAAAATTCTACCCCCAAGGGGGTTAAATAGGGATGCAATGTTTGTGGAGGGGAAACATTATTTATTGAACTAGAGACTTGAGACTTTGTAGGAAGATAACTTATTAGAATACAAAAAAAGTAATTTCAGCGTTCTATAAAATTCCACCGCTAAGAGGGTTAAATGAGGGTCGAAATTTTGTATAAGGGAAACTTATTTTTAGCTACTACGTACTTAAAACTTTGTGGACAGATTACTTATTAATTTACAAATAAAGTGCTTTCAGCGTTTTTGAAATCAATTACACCTAAAGGGGTTAAAAAGGAGGTCCAAAGTTTGTATGGAGAAAAAAGATTAGTTAGACAATTTTATTCGAGAATTCACAGGATAATTCCTAACGATAAATGAGTAAACAAGTGTTTCCGGTTTTTTGAGAATTCAACCCCTAAAAGGAGACATGTGGTGACAAAATCTGAAAATCAACATCGGCATCTATTGTTTCTATGGTTTATCGGGTCGCTGATTAGGAAAACAACAACGATTTTACATTCCAACGTGGCGTCTAAATATCAATATGGGCGTTGTTATTACGGTTTTTTGGGACGTTAATAACGAAAATCACATAGATTTTGAAATGTAATGTTGTGGACATGAAAATTCATAAAAATATTTGTGCCAAATTGCAATTCAATCGGTCCAGTTTTTTTCGTAGCAAATCGGTTGTAACAGACGGACTGACAGACAGCCACACGTGATCCTATAAATAAGGGTTCTATTTTTGCTTTTGAGGTATGGAACGAGACCCGCATTATATAGGGTTATAGGTTTTAAAGTTTGTATTCGGTGCCATCTCGATCGTCAGCAATCGGTACCTAGGCGAGTGCGGGCGGCGCGGCGGGACGGGAGGGTAGGAGACATTGGGAAAGTGCCTGCATCCGTAATAAGTACATTCAAGGTGCTGCACGAAGATCTGCTTACTTTTAATATGTTAAGCATTTTGGCCGCCGTAAAATTAAAACAAATTTTTGGGTATTTATTTTAAATACTGGTTCGAAAAGCATACAAAAAAAATCTTAGGAAACAAGCCTATAGCAATGTCCAGGCCACAAATTTGACTTAACATTCGTGGAGATATTTTGGTATTTCAACATTTATGTTCATGAACATAAAGTAGCTTTTATTCCAGAGGACAGATTCTCCTTAATCATGATTGTAAATTTAATAACAGAAATACGTACATACATGCATACATTGACGCCTTTATTCCCAAAAGGGGCAGGCAGAGCACATGAACTTTATGTTCCAGAGCCACTTTTGGCATAAATGTGGGTATAAAAGATCGACAAAAAGTGATATTGCTTAGGTTGTTAGCCCATCACCCACAACACACTTCAACCCTGCTCTCTTAATCGACTTTTACGACACACACGGGAAGAAAGAGGGTGGTGAAATTCTAACCTGCCACCACACGGGCATAAATATAATAATAAATAAAAATTAATTTACCATAATGGGTTATGACGAAGGGTTATTAGTAGGGGAAGTTAGCAGTAGTAGGTTAGTAGGCGGCGTAGCAATTCAACAATTATTGGAAAATTACTTTTACTACGCGGGCGAAGCCGCGGGCAAAAGCTAGTTTAATTATATTTATGAATCGTTATAATGTCGTTTATTATGTATCCTTAAAATTATATTATTTGAATAAGTCTGTAGAACCTTCAGTATATGAACCTGGCTTATACTTCACCGTTTTTCTTCAGTATGTGTGAGAATGGTGGGTGTGTACCAGAGTGAATTGAAGTCCTCCTGGATACTAACTTATTTTATTAATTTTCACTACGGGCGACATGTTTCGAACCCTTTGGAAGTTATTATCGTAGTGATAATGAATACGTGATGTTGACCGGTATTATAAATATAACTTTCGGAACTATTTATATACCCTTTCCAACCATGACTGGAAAACTTGAATTCCAAGTTACGCGTTGAGAGCTTCTATACGACGTCGTTTATCACTTGCACCATTTTAGAATTGACGAACGGTCATAGTCCCGTCTAATGGCTCAATAAAATCGCCGAAACATCACCAATACTGTTATTGGGCTTGCCTATATTGGACTTGCATATAAAAGGCACACGGCACGGCATTTTTTAACCATTCCGGCCGATATGTGTTGAATGAAAACGACGACATTCGGGAAATATGAAAACTGGTGACGGTTATTGCTATTGAAATTGAAATTCAATTTTTGAAGTTGACTGTAATATTTCTCTTTGGATTGTAGTTTAGGCGAAATGTTGATAATGATTCAGATTTCATACTGTAAAATAAGTGAGCGAAGCGTACAAAGCGAACGAATTTCTATTTTTCAGCTTGGACCGAAATTATTTCTTGCTAGCTTCTGCACGTGACTTCGTCTGCGTGGACCGGAGATGGATTTAATTCTTTATTTTAATCCAGGCCTTGAACTACCTGCATGCAAAATTTCATTCAAATCGATTGAGCCGCTTAAGCGTGATTGAGTAATAAACATTTAAACATCCAAACGTCTAACGTCTAAACATCCAAATTTTCGCATTTATAATATTAGTGGGATTTCCGGCTGTCCAGCTGTAATTGACCTCCACAGGTCGCATTTATCAATCGATTCTCAATTTACAGAAATGTTTTTTTTTAAACACACGAATTGTACCTACAGCTAATAAAACCACTAGTAATTGAGAAGAGCAATGCCAACAACATAATTATTTATTTAACACAGAATGGAAGAGATGAGTGCCGTACATATCTCATAATTAAAGGCTTATTCATGCATGTAGCCTGGTGTCATATAAGTAAATAACAGTTAAAATTGAATAATTAAACAAAAAGAGAACTAGAGAATCGTGTACGCAATTGGTATACTACGAGTATCATATAATCTCAAAAAGTAATCCGTCCAAAAGCATGTTTTTCCATATTATATGATTCCGAAAACCATGTTTCGCAGAAATAATAGTAGATATAATACCTACACCCTGAGCTAACCTACTCGTATTTAAAAAAAATCCTTTCATTTCGACATTTCGGAATAAAATCGGTTAAACGTCTCTTCGGTTTTTTTCTGTATTCCGATAATTATGACTAAAACTGATGTCTTTGACCATTACACCTTTTCGAAGCGTAGCTTTCTCTGTACTTCACGTCTCCGTTTTTGCATAAAATGAATCCCACCTGGCTGGTCGGAGACACGTCTACCTCATCCCACCGGACCGGACCTTGTTTGTGCTACAAAATTGAGTTAGTTTTGTGCAATATTGTCTTACACGTAGTTTAAGCGCACTGTGACAGCGTGTGGAAAGTTGGTAGTAAGTTTTTGATTAGGAAAATTTTACTCATCTACCTGTTTAATAAAATATATCTTCATTTACACTTAGGTATTCTTCCGTGCCGTCAGGTAACTACTTGTAACGTCAACTAACCAAATAAGTTTTTCTGTTGCAGTTAGTTTCTAGTTTTATTTGAAAGTTTGTAAAAAGAGTGGGGTGAGTGCAACGATGTAGGTATCAATATACAAAAGAGATAAATATCATGCCTATATTATGAAATTCAATGTGTATCGCAGATTGATTGGTGGCTAATTTCTGTGAGTGAACCAGAGACAAGTATATGCTGAAGTTGGTCAATTGACCAAGTTTTAGTGTGCCACTTTCGGAGCGCTTCTAACCTATCTACCTCTTTTAATATTACATCATTAGGTGCCTCTGTTTCGTTAATGGAAAACCAGGTTTATCACGAAATACTGCTTTCTAACGAGGCCATTCGTCAACAAATTATATTATGTCCTTCCATACAATTACCTACTACCCTAATCTCCCCAAACAAACATTTTCGCAAACACGCTGTCACCCTTCGGAACCCTTTTTACACATTTAAAAAAAACAGCACGTGGGTATGTTAGCAATAAATTCGATGTCCCTTCCCAAATACTGATTTACTTCCCTACATTTTGTAGCCAAATCGAAAATAGGGTAGGGGTGGAAATTTAGTGAAACCCTGGAGACATTTTTCTACCCCTGTTTTATTTTCGTGAAAAATATGCTGGATGAAGATAGCATATTCTCTGTTCATTATGTGTCGTCAAGGGGAAATTGTATACAAATTTATTCAGAGTAGTTGGAATAAAAGTAATTTTAGGTCAGTCGCTATTTCTTTGTTACGGAACAGTTTGTTTTACATGTCTTTCTAAATTATTATTTTTCTACAACTATTTTGCAGTAAACGTATTTGCTAAAACATTTGCAAATACATATGTGGTTAATAAATAATAAGATTAGGTTTTGAAGAGCGAAGTAGCAGTCTGTGTACAACTACAATATTGTGTTAAATAATAATAACATATTCACTCCCAGGAACCCGCAGGCGCAGTGAATGTGTTAATATGTTCATAACCATTTAATAAACCTCTGCTAACTTAAATGTGTCCTTTTCTCACAAACACGTCAAGGTGACAAATGTATAAAGACAAACAGTATTTAGAGGCATTTTAACTAGAAGTACGATGAACTTTCATGAATAATGAAGAACGTTCAAAGATTACAATATATTTTATTTTTTCGTTTACAATGGGCCATTTTAAAAGTAAAAATAAAATGTATTGTTATATTTGAAAAAACACACGATGGGAGGCGACGACGTGGTAGGCCGAGACGGAGATGGCGGCACAACCTGGGCGCATTTTGTAACGTTTGGCCAGAGATTGCTCAAAGCCGGGACAAGTGGAAGTCGAGAGGGGAGGCCTTTTCCCAGCAGTGGGAGGCAGTAGGCCCCAAAAAAGTTTGAAAAGCACATAATTATCGAAATGAGTACAACTAGTAAAAAAAACCCTTATCATACATTGAAACGAAATAACGTAGACGATTTTGTCGTTAAATAATATACGTCACATCACATCACATCATCAGCCTATATACGTTCCCACTGCTGGGCACAGGCCTCCTCTCGTACTATAATAATATACTTATCTAATGTTATATTGAATGAAGTATACTAATGCAGGTACATAGTTACATATGTCCAGGTTTTTCGTAAGTGCAATATCCCTTTATACATAAAATTATGAGACAGAGCTTAGCCTCAGACGGGTCATAAATTTCACTTAACATCCGTCTAGCTATCTTAGATCCTACTAATTGCTGCGAAAAGTTTCGTTTAACTTTGGCCACACCAAGGGTTCCGTATTTAGACTTAGTTAAAAAACTACAGCTAGTTTACAAACTCCAAGGCAAGTTTGACGTCAACTTAAGTTTTGCTTTATGTTTAATTAACAAAATTAGTTTTAGCGGTACGTATACTAATAGATTTTTGATATATTATTTTTGTTTTTGTTATTCCACGCTCTGTCGACATTTAATCTCAGCAAATTATTATACCTAATTACTTCAATGAGAAGATGATTTTAAGCAGCTTATACCTATGATGTGACGGCGCGGCACTTACATGATTCGTACGGGAGCGACAGATACGACCGCATAATGGACAAGCAAATGTTGTGCACGTGAACTTCCACTCTGTTCTTTTCCACTCATCAAGCTGAAGTGGGTAAAATAACCTCTCCACGGATGCTCCGCCTGAGACGCAAGATGATGCGGGCATGACTGCAACCCACACCACTCTCTCAATCTTACCGACTGAGCCCGCACGAAGGAAGAAAATACATGCGAAGCCGAATCGGTTGCAGCATAACGGCAGGCACCGAGCCGGGTTGGTTTCAAGTTTTCCTTCTCTGATACCTATCTCTTTCGTTGAACAGCAGGAAAACCACGTAGGTATAGAACGGGGCACCTAGATCTTATTTATGCCCCCCTCCCACAATATTAGATGGTATGTGAAGGTCGTTTTGTTTTTACAACCTTATTATTATTATTATTGGGAGCCTGTAGTGTGTCCCGCTGCGGGGCAAAGACCTCTCTGTTTCGAGTTATATCGATCCTGAGCTTCTTATGACCAATCCTCTGAGAATGGATTTAGCTCGTCCCACTAGCGAGGCCTGCCGCGTCTCCATTTCGAGCGATCGGGTTGCCAGTCAGTGGCGACCTTGGTCCACAGTTCACTTGGTATTGGGCATACATGCCCAGCCCACTCCCACTTCAACTCAACCGTTTTCCGAGCTACGTCGACTATTTGAGTTTGAGTTCCGGATACGATTTATTAATTTGACACCTAATTTGCTGCGCTTCATGGCTCGCTGGCAAAACCTGAGTTTGGACTTTTCAGATGCTGTCAACGATTAAGCGCACCGTAAGTGAGAACGGGAAAAAATGCACATGCCTTTATTAAGCCTTCAAAAATCTATTTTTATCAGACAGCTTGAAACATACCTATGCGCCAAAAAAATTTGAATAAAGCAGTCAAAAATCGTTAGGAGTAGGTACAGTTTTCACTATTTACGGGACCCAAAAAAGGAATCTTCTCACAAATCACCCCATTTGTAACGCTTTGATTAATTTGTTTGCTTAAAAGAAATCTCTTACAGACTTTCGCTTGTCTAAAACGAGATCACTGTAAAGTCCTTTCAATTAGCACTGAGAAATGTTTTTTTTTCTGAAATATGAGAGGCCTAGGGGCATTGAACTTTTTTTTACTTAATCAAGATTATTTTAAGTCTTATAAATGCAAGGGCCCCTTAATGTGCCTGCTATTTTTGTCTTAGATACGCAGTGTTATCTAAATAAACTCGGTGGTTCGATTCCCGATTTGCTTTAATTTCTTTGCGATTTGAATCAATTGGTTATTTTATATGTTGAATTGCTTATTATGCTTACGGTAACAAAATAGGTACTTAAATAACAAGGTAATTCATGAACAAGGTATTAAGATCATAATTCTCTTTCATCTATATTTTGTATTCCAATTGATGGCGTGTATATGTCGATATGGACCCCAGCTAATTATGTTCCATTCTTTTTTTACTGTTTAAATGTGTCATGTCGGTGAAAGAAAAACAATCATGAAGAAACCTGCATAAGGTAGACGTCCGAGTGCACCCTGCTGTACCTACTAGTATTTGGCATGGGCACTCTATGTCAAAGTGATATGGTTAAAATTTGAATGAAGACAAAATATCATATTTGGAATTAAAGCCATATTGCTTTGGAATACTCTACTAGTTATTGTACTAGTGTACAGTGTCGAGCACTCGGATGTTTACCTTACATCTAAGGAAAAAATCAAAGGTGCATGTTAAGTCCCCAACCCGCACTAGGCCAGCATGGGGACTACTGCCCGTTCCCATGAGAGGCCTGTACCTGGGTACAACGTACCACTGCTTGTGCAATAATGGCTATTAAGTTTTAATGATATATTATTGTAATTTTAAGCTTATTAAATGTGTTTATATTTAATTATCTAACAAATTCGATTTTTTCCCCTAACATACATATTTATATATATATATGACTGTTTTAGTGTACCTAGTCAGTGTTCTTTACCCTTAGTGTTAAGCCTAAGGGGAAACCACGTTTGAAGCTTCGCATACGTCTTTTAATCTCATAAAGGAGGTTTAACAACCGGAAATGACATATTTTCCACATACCTACCTGGCTGAAAGCTTTAGTGGGAGTTAACAGGAAACACGCTGCCATTTCCCGGCTACTTCCGTTAGCTTAGTGCTTGCGGGCGGTTTTTCTGCGAGCTTTAGAATAAGAGCTTTTGTTGAATGGGCAACCAGTGAAAATTTGATCTTTAAAGTCCATTTTAGCACTACTTATTATGATTACTTACGAGTTTTCACGTGGCGAAAAAAGCTGGTCGGTCTTATGTTTTAAATCGAATCATATTTTTTTAATTAAAATAATGGTAGCAGTTTTTAACCAGAAGACTGAGAGATAAAAATCATGAAAGTGCTAACTTTATCCTATAAACTGTGTGTAATTTTATAGTTATTCCCAAACACAATAATGTAACGAAACACACGTAATACAACCCATTGCGGAAATCCTTTTCCGGGACACAGGGTGGCCATATTTTATTTTTCCAGACGAAAACCATTAAGCACATCTGAAGGTAGGCGCAACTCCTTTGGACCATAAATAACTAGAACTCGCGTTTAATGGAAATAAAGATACAATTTAGTTTTTCATGGAAGCTTCAGGCAGATGTGCTTTATGGGGGCTATTTTGTTTAATGTTACTTCTAGGGTTCAGTACAAAAAGTAGACAAAAATGATTTTGTTTAATGTAACTTTAATTATTAGGGCTCAATACAAAAAAAAACCGGCCAAGTGCGAGTCGGACTCGCGCACGAAGGGTTCCGTACAATTATCTATAAAAACAGTAAAAAAAAAGTTTGTTGTATGGGAGCCCCCCTTAAATATTTATTTTATTTTGTTTTTAGTATTTCTTGTTATAGCGGCAACAGGAATACATCATCACATCAATCTGTGAAAATTTAAACTGTCTAGCTATCACGGTTCTTGAGTTACAGACAAGTGACAGAAAGACAGACGGACAGCGAAGTCTTAGTAATAGGGTCCCGTTATTACCCTATGGGTACGGAACCCTAAAAGTAGACAAAAAGGATCATTCATTAATAAGCCTCCGCTATCTATCTGTCCGTATGGTCTGAATCTTACGACTACTAATATGAATAGACATACCTACTTTAAATAGTGACACTATTAATGTGGCCGCTATAACCATAAAAAGTTATTGATAATATCTTCCGTTTCCGATACTATTATTCACTCATCATATCAGCTGAAAGACTTCCACTGCTTGACATAGGCCTCCCCCATAGAGTGTCAAAGTGACTGGCCGTCGGTCGGTATAACTGATTAATTAAAACTAAACGGATTTTATCACGCATAGTATCATCTTTCGAGCCTATTTGTTTACGTGACCACCAGGTCAAGCGAAATTAAACCAAAATAGAGAAAAACAATCCAGAAGGATTCCATGTCAATTTGTTTGGCATTATTTATACGGAACCTTTCGTGGCCAACCTGGTCTTGTCCGGTTTTAAATTAAAGTGCAAAGGCTTTTTATAGCGCATAAGTTAATGGCGATACAGCCGTTTAATAGTTAGCTGCAGCGTGCTACGGTTTAGTACATTACGTAACTAAAGCGGTGAATTCGTGAATGCCCCAGATCGCAGATGTTTTTTGGCCCAAACCGAAGGTGAGGGCCATAAATATGCGCTCTGGGGCTTTACGAATTACCGCCTGTGTTGCGTACAAAATTTTACGTCTTCACCTGGCCAAAATGCGAGTTTCCCGTACGCGCAGAGTGCAGTAAAACTCGCATTATGGCCAGGTGTGACGTAACAGTACATTACGTAACTAGGGCGGTGAATTCGTTAATGCCCCAGATCGCAGGTGTTTGTGGCCCGAACCGAAGGTGAGGACCATAAATATGCGCTCTGGGGCTTTACGAATTACCGCCCATGTTGAGTACACAATTTTACGTCTTCACCTTGCCACAATGTGAGTTTTCCCGTACGCGCAGCGTGTAAAGTAAATTAATTGTATATGTTAGTCTGTAAAGTGTTTTTGAATGAGGACCTCGTAGCCAATTTACAAAACAAAACACTATACTTATTAATTATAATATTTTTTTATTTAGTGTCTGAATATGTAAAAATAACGAGTACAATATGTTGTTTCACCTCTGCTGTGTCCGTGTTGTGTGTGTTTTCTTTTGTATCTGCTCTAACTGCTGTATGAGGCGTGTAATAAATAGTATTTTTTCACACCTTTCATTCGGAAAAGTAAGTTTTGCTCAACGACGAGAGGGACCAAAACGCTACTTTTCTGTTTTTTAATTTATACATTGGCATTGGAACATTTGTACGCAATGTGCCAATCGAACACAGATGTTAAAATAATCGATTGTAATTTCATCGTAGTCGATTGAAAACGAACATATTTCAAGTTTTAACTGTAACAATGTTGTATAAAAATTAATAAATATTTCGTAATATTTAAAAATTAGTAATAAAAATTAAGATAATTTAGATATATTTTAACAATAGCTATTTTTAAATTTCCTCATAGTCGGTGTGAAAAATAGTATGTGTCACTCGGTACAAAAATTATTTTCGTCTCGGGCGTAAACACTTGTATCCCTCACTACGCTCAGGATCCTACGTTAGAATCCCTCGCTACGCTCAGGATTCTATTGTAGGATCCCTCGCTACGTTCAGGTTCAGAGTTCGCCCTCGCCGTAAATATACTATTTTGCTCCCTTGTGTCACAAATAACTATTATTGCATAGTAAAAATAACGTAGGTATATAAGTAAAACATGGTAAAAGATATTGCAGCTAATGATTTCTTTGAACATGTATAAAAAAGTGGATACGCGTATTTAGTTATAAGCACGTTCCGTTTACAATTATTATCCGTGTATTATACCGCACGGTTCCAAATTAATTCTCGATGCTATTAATTTGTCCCCGTACTTTCTAAGTATATCACTACACTCCCGAATCTCCCGATTACACTAACGAATTCTTGGTATCCGGCAAAGGGACCTTTGCTTTGTCATTTCAAAACCACTAGTTTAAGCTCCAGCAATTTCCGTTTATACGGGAATGGACCAGAATGTGCAATTTATACTTCTATTGTTTTTGCGATATTGTTCTGTTTCACCTTCGAGTCGTGTTCAATTAATTTTCATCGGCTCCACTATCCAAATATATCAAAGGAAGAGATCGCTTTTAACGATAAGACCGCCTGTTGTCTGACACTGTTTAACTTTAATGTATATGTAGTTTTTGGTGAACTATGAATATTTATAGTGTACCATACTAACGTATTCCTTTAGCCGCCATATTAAAAAACTCCGCAAACCTAACAGTTCCCGGTCCCGCCATTTCCTCACTTCCTGTTGCGGAGTGGCGTTCCCTGTTCTGACCTCTCGGACGTCATCCGTCTTGTGCGGTATATCTCACATCGTGTATATCGTGTTGTTGCTTTAACGTTCTTTTAATGCCGTTTCGGCTAGGCTATTGGGAGTCGGTTTCGAGAAACCATTTTTGATTTGAATCGGTTTTGTGCTTTACACGCATGTCAACTTTCCCGCGCGCAGCACGAACGCGCGGGTTAAATAAAATAAAACCGATGTTTTTCGTGATATCTATAGTAATTTTAGAAATAAATTGTGAATGCGAAAGTGTGTGTCTGTTTGTTGCCTCTTCACGCTAAAACCACTGAACAGATTTAGATGAAAGGTATATATAGTTTAAGTCACGGGGAAGAAGAGTCATTCATAATCACCCCTATGGGGTGAAACGCGCGGCGAAAGTTTGTATGGAGCTACGATACAAACGAGTTCCACGCGGACAGAGTAGCGGGTCAGAGCTAGCGTTTTTAATAAATCTGTATCCCACGGGAGTTTTCTGTATAAAAAAATCATTCCTACAATTTACAAGGGTGTAATTTAGAAGTTGACTGTTCTTTGTCTTAGTTCCAAGCAGAATTTAGGTGTCTTCCGAGCACCTACTTTTGTTTTAATCCCCCGTTGACCTAATACACGTCAGTGCACCCTAAGCACTGGTTAATCCGAGCAGCTATCATCGCCTGCACGCTGCGTGAAACTACTTGGCATGAAGCCAGCTCTATTATCTTGCTATAGTTTTCGGCGGCCTCCAGTGTACTGCGGTTGCAGTGTAAAACGTGTTGGCAGGTTTGTTTTTAAACTCGGTCTGAGTGGAGGTTTTTTGGTTGAAAAAATGGATCCTGGCGCGAGTTTTAGTTTTATTTTATAGTTATGGTCGTATGAGTGCAGGTTGCGGCATGACAGATATTAAGGAGGTAAGTAATGCGTCGTTTTAAAATTTGTGTTTTGTCGAAGAAGCTTATTTTCTTATTTTTTGCAAAGCCTTGAAAATGTTATTGCTATACATTTATAATATCAGTAAAGTATTCATCACCAGCATCATATAAGTCGAAAGACGTCCACTTCTGGATATAGGCCACCCCCAAAAGTGCCAAAGTGACCGGTCCTGCGCCACCCGCATCCAGCGGATTCCCTTGATCTTTACCAGGTCATCAGTCCACCTTGTCGGGGTTCCACCAACGCTGCTTCTTACGGTACGTGTCCATCATTTGGGAATCTTTCCGCCCAAATGGCCGTCAGTTCTGCCTGCAATGTGGCCCGCCCACTGCCACTTAAGTTAAGCGATTCGGAGGTCTATATCGTAAATAAAATATAAACCGATACAAATAAAATCTAAATGGAAAGACACTGAAATTTTAAATGTTTAATGTTGGATTGATAAACCATGTAGGATCGGAATGTATCACTATGTCAAATATGCAGAAAAGTAGGGTTTTAAGGTGCCAGCTCAATATATTTCTACTGAAAGAAAAACCACAAAGTTTCAGAACAGAAATACAATTAAGAAAAATGCACCAAGCAAACGTAAATTTTACTCGTTAGGTGTCGATCACGTATTTTTTTGAACACGCGATAGGTTTTTTTCTATGGTTATCTTCTGTTGACACATATGAGTAAGCCCAAGCGCTCGAGTACCTACTTTTAAACAAAAAAAAAATGCTATGGGAAGAAAAACGGGAACTTCCAAACAACGGCAGCGTATCTTCATTTAAAATATCAGATAACTTCAGCATCACACTTATCAGTAACCGAATAACATCAATTGCCAATTAAATCAATGCCGAAATGTAATCCCGCAATCAAGCCAGATCCCATTACATACGAAAATGCGACAAAGAAGTCAAAGATAAATCATTTTTCACGTGAAATATGATCGCATAAAGCGTTTCCGAAAGCAATTAGTTCCTGTTACGACCGCAGACGTGGGGCTTGAAAAAATACGGGGGACGCACTGTGGGGAGATGCGGTACGTTAAACGCGGCGTTTTTTAGGTTGATGTAAGCGCTAGTAGGGCTTTGATTGTGTTCTAACTATTTTATAACAGCATCGCGGGCAAATTCTTAGGGTGAATCGCATTGATCAGACATCGTCTAGCTAAAGTTTGCGCATGACATTACTGCGTGTAGGCATCAATTTGCTTAGTCTGTGGCAAGCAATAATACCATCAAAAATTCCTACAGTATAGCGACCAGTAGATCCACGTTAGATAGATCTAAATGTAAAGTTTTATATGAAAAAAATACTGTTAAGCTGTCCTACCGGGCGAACGAAACGTTATTTGTTTTTCCCCTCTGCTCTGGTGGAAGACGTCTAGAAAAATGTTCTGGTTAGCCAGTCTATATACCTACGTAGTGTAGTATAATGAGTCAAAAGTGAATCGTGTGTGCGAAGATGTATTGTCATAAATTTGACACCAGCACGGCTATCACGCGAGCTTTCTCGATTTTTCTCGCACTATCCGTCTCTCTCTTATTAGAACACTTAGAACAAGAGGTATAGTGCGAGAAAAATCGAGAGTTTGTCGCGGCCGTCCCATGATAGACGTGCTGGCGTGACATCTTGGCACCGAATATGTGAAGAAACAGCTTCTTTCATCTCTGGTGGTTAGTTACCCTACGTGTGCAACCGATATTCAAAGTACTTTACCAAGATGAATTGGATATAATTTCACTGTTTTTAGCTACTTAAATAGTCATGACTCCGGGATATAACCGGGAAAACAATACGAGGATGAGACAACGGCGTAGCGCCACAAGCAAAGCGTAGAAGTGAATGGGTTAATTTCCTTTTAAAGCCACTTCAAGCTACGTGTATTTTTTAAAGTAATTTCTTGATTGACATGATTTGACAATCCTAGTACCACTAGCCGATGATATTACTATTTGTTTATTAGGATCGCCAACAGTAAATACAACACATTAATAAGAAACATATTAAACAATATTCATAATTGATCTCCCACTTATAGGCAATCACAGCATGGATTAAAGAGCATGCGAACAACCTTAAGCTACACATTCATCATCATCATATCAGCTGACAGACGTCTACTGCTGGACATAGGCCTCCCCCAAGGAGTTGCAAAGTGACCGGTCCTGCGCCACCCGCATCCAGCGGACTCCAGCAACCTTTACCAGGTCATTAGTTCACCTTGTGGGGGGCCTACCCACGCCACGCCTTCCGGTACGTGGTCGCCACTCGAGAACCTTTCCGCCCCAACGGCCATCGGTTCTATGTGCTACGTGCCCCGCCAACTGCCACTTAAGTTTAGCGATCCGGAGGGCTATATCGGTTACCTTGGTTCTGCTGCGGATAGCCTCATTTCTGATGCGATCACGCAGAAAAACTTCCAACATAGCCCTCTCTATAGCCCTTTGGGTGAATTTGAGCTTTCTTATGAGGTCCATAGCTACACATTAAAAAACTGTTAAATATAACAAAATACAAACAAAAAAGAATAAGCAAACTAACCGAAATCATCAACAGATAGTATTTTATTCGTCGTCATGAAATACACCTAACGACGGTAGTCTGCTAGCAAGTTTCTTGTGCAAACGAGACACACAAGGCATTATGCATATCTGACCGATTTTCCACATCAATGCGTGAAACGACTTAATAAAAATAAATATTGTATCGCACGGCAACGATATAGGTTTACGATACCTTGGCAATAATTTAATATCGTACGTGGATATACTTATTTATACCAATAACCAGCTATTGCTTCGGTTCTTTACGGGTACAGCTCTCCAATAAAGTAAACGGCTGTAATAGACTGTTGTCTATGAAAGGCTTATCTTTTCCCTACAAGATTAAATGGTATCATATAATGCATAAAAGCCTTTATTTATACTTCCTCTATTCGTAGTACCTTAACTTACAGTACGGCCACGGCAGTACAGTCAACAGCATTAATATCTGCCGAAACAATGCGCTATAAATATCTGACGAGATAGAGTCGTGTCAGATATTTATGCGCGCTTTGTTCCGGCAGATATAGGCTCGGACAAGAATAGGTCTACGGTCTACCCCGCCTGTCGTAGAAGACGACTAAAGAGGTCATCGGAGTCGCACTGTTCTGGCCGGGGACGGGGATCTCGCTTAAAAACTCCAGGGAAGGCGACAGCATTTCCTTACCCTAGGATAAGCCAAATGTGGCGTGGCGCGAAGGGGGCTCCAGTGCGTTCAGCATGAGTTCCTGGAGTCCGTGCAGTTTTTAGTGGGTAGAAATTGGTGATTGGGTGATTGGGTACCTGGTTCGCAGGTTTTCTCCAAGATAAAAAAAAAGATATTAATGCTGGTGACTGTACAAGTTTTGGCCTATGCTACGTAGCAGGTAACTTACAGTGTACGCACGGTAACAGCATAGCACTTTGATGCCCTCGTACACCATTCGTTCAGAGCAAAGACCCGTAGATGCAGTGTCCAAGACACTCAGCTGGATGGCTCGAAGTATTTGAGCTCCTGAAGTGTTGTGGAATCGCCCTGTGCAACCTGAAGTGATTCAACTTGGACTGGGATGGAAATAGAAAAAAAACACGTTTTTTTGTCGCGAGTTAGCCGACGCGAACAGCGGTTGCCTGAAAGTGTCTACGCTGTTTCTATAAAGAAATGCTGTTTGAATCGAATACCTGGCATTTTTTTTAATCCCCCCTCCAAATTCCGCGACAGTCTAAGTTGACTCAGTCCGGGTTTGCTCAGGGCGGCTCCACAACGCTTCGGGAGGTCAAGTACCGCGAGCCATCCGGTTCCCTGACGGACACTGAAAATATCCGTCATTGCTTTAGCCAATTTACTAATTGAGAAGCTACGCTTGGTACTTCAAAAGAATCACAAACGCATTGTCGTTGAGAATAGCCATTTCATATTCATTGTATCGGCAATATTGGTATATGTAATGTTAAACTGTTCCACTGGGTGGGTAATGTGGGTATGGGAATATGGATCGGCGGTAGTTTGCCAGTCAGCAGGCGAACGGAAACTAACTCAAATAAATGGAATGTATGAACAAATATTCCTCGCACTCGTATATCATCGAAAATTCACAAAAGAGTAAACATCCTGTTTTTATATTTCGTGGATACCTATGTATAAATATTACTCGTTTTAAAAATCCATACGCAGAATCACATAACTTAGAGAAAAGGTAAAAGCGTTAAAAGCATACCATTTATTATTTAAAGAATTAATAAACTGAACTGGTGATAGAAATGTATGAAATTCAATATGGCACACGCGGCCTCTTTCTACACTCGGCATTTGTGGGTGGGGCTCGATTTTAAGCGGTTTGTGCTCCAGAAACTGACACAATGGGTTCAAAGTCTACGTTTATCTAGGATATTAAAGGGAAACAAATATATATATCAAGCTTCTCAAACAAAGCAATACAAATTTTGCAATTAAAAATGGTTTTCCTTGAAACTCTACGACGGTTAACGCCCCATTTTTCTCATCTTATATGGCATAGGGTATTGGTGCTAAGTCTTATTAAGTACTTTCGATTAAAAAAAATTGTATTAGAAATAGAAGGATTCTAAACGGGTCGCCCGTTCCATGCAAAATAATTGGCTTTCGACTGTTTCCTCCTCCAAAGTTCAACTGATTTAAAACCAATGATGTTATATAAAAAGAAGTAGAAACGTCCTCTACAGGAAATTCCATGCTTAAAAATGGTCACCAAATCTGACAGCTGAGACGCGTTTATACGTTTCCAAATTTGTGCCATTGACTCCGTTTTAGTGTGCCACTTTTAGAGCGCTTATAACCTATCTGTACGTCTTTTTTATATTACGTCATTAACTTAAACCATGTTTCATGTACAGCGTAATGAACAGTTGGTCTTTGTCACTTTGTTTTCTTTTAATTGATACAAAAACCAAACCACACAACAATACACAACAATACTGTGCATGAAAAACCGTTTACAGTGGATGAATTTTGTACGAGAGGTAAACCACGATAAAAATGTCTCAATTACGCCGTCGGTAAAGAAAATGAGTGTTATTTCTGACGAAGGTACTTATTTATTTACTGTTATTTCTAGACGAAATAAGTACTGTGATAGAAACAAAATTAATATCAAACAAAGAGAAACCCTATCGATTTGTAATTTTAGACGAAAAACTACCGTGAATCAGACGATAAAAATGTCTCAATTACGCCGGCAGTAAAGAAAATGAGTGTTATTTCTGGCGAAGGTACTTATTTATTTACTGTTATTTCTAGACGAAATACGTACTGTGATAGAAACTAAATTAATATCAAACAAAGAGAAACCCTATCGATTTACAATTTTATAGATGGAAAACTCGCGTGAATCAGACAAATATAATGAAACTGAGGTCGAATATCGCTTGACATGTACCGAACTACCACGTGGTCCTTATTCGTGAACACTCGCGATACCGGCGTGCTTAGCGGAGTGCGAGACAGTAACCCGTTTCGTAATTTTATTTTTCAATAGAAACCCTATCATATATTTAATAATTGTAAACCCCTAGCAGTGGCGCCACACCCTGAATGCCATTTTAATTAACTACGAGGGAGGAATTTTCTTTGTTAACCACCGGAAAAAGTTGCTCCAAACGGGATTACTAATTGAAAAATTACATATTAATTCCGCGTGTTCAACAAAAAAACCCTTTTTTACAAACATAAACGACATCGACAAACAGAGCTGGAAAAAGGGTTAAGTGTAAAAGAGCACTCTTTTGGCATTGATTAACTAGATGGACCCTTATTTTAGACTCCTTAGATTTAGGTAAAAACTTAAGTTCCCTATTTTATGACCCGCCGCTTGCGGGAGACGAAGCCCGGCCCCCGCACGCCGCCCGCGCTCCGTTGTCGTCCTACCCCTGCACCCGCGCACCACGCAACCTTGAAGGCCGGATTCCACCGGTGTGCGGCACTGTGCAGCACAAGCATATTCAGTACAAAAATGCTTGTGCCGCACAGTGCCGCACACCGGTGGAATCCCACCTTAACGTAACGTATAACCTTGTCACATTGTGGCTGTCTCATCGACTAAGTAACCGTGTGTCTTATCAATATGACTTAGTAGCATGTTATAGCATTGTTAAATCTCTCAAGCACCCCAGACCCACGACCCACCATAAATGGTGTAAGTTCATTCATACTCATCATCCTCCTAGCGTTATTCCCGGTTGTACCCTAAAGGACCCCGGGGTCCGCTTTGAGGCCTAATCCCAAGATTTGGCAAGGGCACTTTTCGATACAAGGTGTATACTATACTATTCATTATTTTCGAATCTGCTCACAAAACACAGCTGGATACCCGGAAATACGAAAGAATGTTGGTCCACGCTGAAACGGAGACCTGCGTTCACTTCACTCGCTCGTTATTCATTTATTAATAAATATATATTAAACCTATTTTAGCTAAATGCCGCTAAAATTAATTTACACATATTTATTTATCAAAAGGGAAAAGTGAGTTGATTTTAGTTAATAAATAGAGGTACTTATACGTTTTAACAATACATGTGGGTTAGTATTTTTTACAGTGACCTACTTCAAGTATTGATGAAGAATATCTATACAGATTAATAAACCTGTTTTGTAACAAATTTTGTACATTGAAGAAATTATTATAAAAATAAAACAATTATAAAATACGGAAAATAAAATAGTTATTCCACAATCAATGTTTACTGTATTGTATGCCACCATCTATTTACATCATAAATATCACATTTAAATACTTTAAAGACGTATTAAACTTTGCCCGGGCAATTAAGCATTTCAACCGAAAAGGGTTTCATATAAAAAGGGTTGCTATTTCAAAACAATAACAAGATTTAACAGCCGTTTTTAATCCGCAAATAGATTAGCGGCATGTTTTCAAAGGCCAATTTGTCATCATTAATGGGCCGTGTTTAAACAATAAGCGGGGAGCGGTAACTGAAGAATACATAAATAAATATAAGGGACAATCCTACACATATCGACCTAGTCCTATAGTAAGCTCAGGAATGCTTGTGTTATGACTACTAAAACAACGACATATATAATAGATACTTACTTAAATACATAGAACATGTGAGCTACGGTAGCCTAGTGGCTCAGGCATGCGGCTGTCAAGCGGCGGTCGAGGGTTCGAATCCCGGCTCGTACCAGTGAGTTTTTCGGAACTTATGTACGGAATATTTACCGTTAGCTTTTTGGTGAAGGAAAACTTCGTGAGGAAACCGGTCTAATCCCAATAAAGTCTTGTTTTCCCTATGGGTATAGGAAGGTCAGATGGCAGTCGCTTTCGTAAAACTAGTGCCTTTGCCAAATCTTGGGATTAGGTGTTAAAGCGGACCCCGGGCTCCTTTAGGGGCACTACAAGGGAATAACGCTAGGAGGATAATGACTTAAATACATAGAACACATCCATGACTCAGAAACAAATATTGATGCTCATCATACAATTATTTGCCCTTACCGGGATTTGAACCCAGGTCCTTCAGCTTCGTAGGCAGCGTCACTACCTACTAGGCTAATCGGTCGTAAGAATAAAGGCAAATTTTGTTGCAGACTTATTATTGTATTTCTTAAAAACAATAATCAAATTAATCACACAATTTGTTTTTTAAATTTGTTCAAATACAAAGAGTTTTGAAGATACTTCGGTTGTGGTGGACCGGAATCGGTATAAGGTATTTTCTAGTTTACCGAGGACTTACTGGTGTAGTTTAGATTTCCTTTCTTGTCAGTATACTGTCGTAATACTCGTACGTATTGGCGTGATACCTAGTTTATAATAATAGTCTGCGGAACTGGGGCAGGCATCAAGGTATCCGTTGCGAGTTGCGACGCGTGAAAATGTTCGAAGTGCAGCCCGGCCGCAGCAACAAAAAAGTTATGAAAGAGTTTAGAGTAGGTATATAACTTTAAGCTTTCCTAAAAACACACGTCTTTTTAATTTGCAGTGATCTAATTGGTCAAGGTGCGTGTCTGTGTGCCGAATACCAGCGATGACTAACCATTTTCTAAACGCGAATGGAATGTAGGTACTTAAAAGTCTTACTGTAACAACGAGTGAGCACATACATAGGTATAATTTAAATGGGTTTGTAATGATTAGTATAAAAACCATTTCTATAATTTCATTTGCCATTACAACAAATAACATAATTTCAACTTACAGTATGTGAATAAAATTTAGCGGAATTGCATAAAACAGAATGATAATACCGGCTACCAGCTGAGGGTGTTCCAGTTGCATTCGCGCCACGACGTGCACTTCAGCTCGTTTGTAGTGCGCGTGCCGCGGCCGCTCCAGGAGACCATCGCGTGTGCTGATTTCTGTGATGTTCCGGGGCAACCTACCAAATCCAACACCCGAGATGTCGACACAACGGGGCCACGCCGTTTCGACGCCTAAATAAAATTGTTCGGTTCATGACGCATTGGTGTCTACACTGTAATGTTATGTAACCTGCTTTTCAATAAATAAATAAATAAATAAATAATATTCAGATGCATAAAAACAAATATGAAATTATGATGTTCGGTTCGTTCTTATGCTATATTAACCTTATAGCAAAAGTTGTTATGTTATGATAAACGAGTATTATAGTATTGGAGCTTACTAAAATTATGATAATAGTTTTTATGGTAACCGTTTATTATCTGTCTCGAATGCATACATTTTACCAAAACTTCTTGCACCACACACTTATACGTGATAATTTTGGTTCCGCATATCACCCCGAAATCTACGATTATTCCTGGATTAACGAACAGCTATATTGCCCGCTCAAAAGAAGAATGCAACAACTCTATAAAAGTGGTACATGATCATACTACCTTTTAAAATTGGCCGGTTTTATCGTACTTAATTGGAAAATATGAGAACAATATAATTGCCAGAATAGGGGTCTGTGTGGATCGTTAAATATTAAGTGGGGGATGATACATTATTTATGCTTGGATTTGGCTGGCTAGAGATGAAATGCAAGGAAATAATGAAAGCGTTAGGGTGACATTTTTCAAAGATAAGCGGTGAGGAAACCCGTAAAGTAGTTAGAAAGGATATTTATGCTTCTTGTATTATTGACGAGGGGTAACAATTTGGCCGCACTACGATTGTATTTCTATCATTGCTCAGTTGTGACCTAAGCTAAAAATATTCCGCACATAAGTTCTGAAAAACTCATTGGTACGAGCCGGGATCGAACCCACGACCGCCGCTTGACACCCGCATGCCTGAACCACCAGGCTACCGTAGTTTCTTATTTTTGTATCCCTATCTGGTATATTCGCAGAGAATTTAATAAAGTGTAAACTCTGTTTGTCACCCAGTGACACGAGCAATATTGGAAGACGAGAAATACAGGAAGGTTAATAATAATAAATAATAATTTCAACGTTGCTGATATATAAGACAAATAATGTTTCCTTGATTTGACTTAAATGTTTAACATATTATGTCCTAAAGTTTCCGATATTATTGTCCTTTCAACGCCAATGTTGACATTGCCAACTGTCTATGACGAATGAGTGTACCCCTAGATGGCGCTGTCACTGGTATAAACTAGATAACGGTTGTTAGATTTAAATTCCTTAGGACAGAGCCTTCTTGTCGTATACATTGGACAGTGCATGGAGACGGTGTAAACAAAGTGGTCCTTCGATCCGGATTATGGAGACATTGAGATATTTGGTTGATGACAATGATGACAGTATACTTATTACTAAACTGTAGGTTTCTGGCTCAATGAAGCTTAGTATCGTCCCAAAAGTAAATTTATTACTAATACATTTGAGTGCCACTAAAAAACTAACAAGACTTTATGTCTCTACTTCTGTTTGTTAATCAACCGAATCTGGTTTTGGCAATGACCCACGACCATTTCGTTTTATGGGCTATTGGGTTAGTATCTTGATTTATTCCTTACTTTAACTACGATTTTCGAAATGTACTAGACTAGAAGGTACGTTGAGTAAGAAAACTATGGATGCGATAGTTTATTTTCGTTATTTTGGCCTGAACTGTCCTTTTTTATGTACCTACCTATGTGTTTACTGAAGTGATTATAAAAGTCAATAAAATAGAGCACGCAGTATTATTAATGACATACAGATTTGTATTTTATGTTAAAGTGGTTGTCGTTTTATGTAAAAAAGGATTAAAGTGAACATACAAAGTGACATACAAACGAATTATAAGGCTTTTTGGCTAAAATAGGCTTAATGGGCGTTTATGAATAGGAGAATAAGTCTAAACCAAGTTTTGCTTTTAAGCCATAGTCAAACTCTCGAAAATGATAATATTATGTATTTAAAAAACGGAAGCGCTTTATAATCGGCTATACAGTCAAGCGGAAATATGTATCGATAACATCCTTCCACAAATAAGTACCAAAGCCTTAATCCACTGACATGAGAGTTATGGGACATACATTTGTTTTGCCTGCATCAGTCAAATGATAGATAACTTTGATAACAAAACACATTACGTCAAATAATGTTCGATCACTTGAATGCCTTGCCAAACCTTCTACTAGGTGGCTCTGTGACCTGTAGAATCCACGAGTCTATTCTTTTTTACTTGGACAATAATCGAATCGACAAAAAAAAAATATCGAACCTACTTACAATTTTTTTGAGAATCGTATTTGATGAAAAATGTGACCCGTAGGTAGGGGAGAACAGTCCGACAGCTCGACAGCGGGACATCTGCAAATATGAAAAAAACAATTGGCCCATGCTGAAACAGAGCACGTGTTCGCTTCGCTTGCTAGTTAAAAAAAGAAAAAGTGCCGCATCCAAAATTCATAGTCTCTAGCAATCAGCTTTGTCTACTAAAACTTGTTTGTCCATAAAGCCGCTAATTGCTTCGTGAAATATTGTTCCCTCCTTTATACCACCTTTATTGGCTCATTTGATCGGCCCCATAAAAGGCTTCACTCAAACAGTGTTTTGTTTTAGTGTATCATTAATTGGGGTACACTGTACAATCACGCTTTGTGTCCATTTCAGTATCTTTTTATGATACTGAATCATTTTACAGAAACGTGCAAATATTTGTAGTCCATTTCATAACGAAACTGAAAGTTTATCCCGCATTGGCGATTACACCGACCAAGCATTATTATAAGCATTAAGTATTTAGAACGAAACCGAAGAGCCTCTCTAAAACAGTTTAATTATAGAGTAAAGAGGAAAGTTTTAAAAAATGATCCACAAGACCGTGTAGCAGAGCAAGTTGCTGGTGAATAATCCTGGTAACAAGGTTATGTCTGTGCAAGTACTCGCCGTTATCAAGATAACCACAACCGGAATTCATATGCCTGAGTAACTCACCGGGAGGGGGCATGCCCGAAAAATGTCGACGTATTTGTATTTTTATTTGTGTTACATCAAAACTCCGAAGTTTATGAACCGATTCGTATTTTTTTATTATTATTTGTGAGTATATGCTTTCAGGTTTGTCCCATACTCCAGTTTAATGATAGGAACCGTGAGTAGGATTTTTCTCAAACTGAAATATATTAGGCACGCGTGTAGTCATTTCTTGTCTATTCCGTAGTACTTAAACTCGTGTATTTATTTCCAGAATTCACAAATTTGGAGAATTTGAACTGATGATGAACTTTATATCACTTATGGAACTCCTCAATGATGTAGGTACTTAAAACTATAAAAGTACGTCACAAATTCTGATATGATTCCGTTGATCGCCATCAATGTCAACGGAATAAAAAGCTGAAGCTACCCAAGTTTTTTGATAGTAATTAGAATTTTATCGATATTTTTTTTATTGGAAAGTTCAGAAAGCATTCGTCACAAGAAAAAAAAACATTGTCATCTCTAGTATAGTTATTGCGGCAGTAAATACTTTAAATTTGACCACACAATTCTCTGACAATATTACTAAATTAAGTGACAATATCACACAATTCTCTGACAATACAAAATGTACCTATGTTTGTGTTTTGACGCTTATTTATTTATTGTATCTGGACGCTCAGAGACTTTATCTCTGGGATATTAAACTAATTTCATAAACTTATTGTTAATACAGAACTTGTGTCTAATAATAATAAATAATTTTTTTTTAATTTTGTTTTGTGTGAGAGTAAATTAACACGTTCCCGGTGCAGCGGGAAATTCAAAATTTACTCCTACGTGCAAATATATTTGGTATTTAGTAGGTATTGGTACGTGCAAGCAAATAGTATTAGTCCAGCTCATACGTGCACATTTTGATCAAGCCTTAAGTTTATACGGGGTCGTGCGGCACATATGAAGCACTCACGTGTCGTTGATACCTCGAAGTGTAACACATATATCACATACAGACATGTAAAGTAGCGGCGATGTCTTCGTTGCTCAATTTCCTTTGTAATCTTCTTTGTAACTTTCTTTGTAAAACGTGTACCTAATAAGCATAAATTTCTTGTAGCATAATATAGTATAGTAGCTTCTTGAATCGATCTTCTATTTTTATATAAGCCGAAATTGTTAGTCGCATTTTACCTGGATTTTATATTATCCTGTATTATTTTATCTCGATCGTCTATTTTATACAAGCAAAATATTTTTGTAAACCGCATTTTAACTCTAGATTTATAGACAGACACCGTAGCCTAATGTACCTACGCTATCGACTCCAAACCAATCAGAAGCGCGATGCCAACCCTTCATCGATTTGATGATTCGTTGTATTGACTGCTGGAGACAAATGCAGGAGGTCTGGCGAACTCACTCACAACTAGGAACAGTAAGAACACTATATTTCATGCCCACAGAACAAGTAGTGGTGATATTATGCTCCTAGATGTCTTTTGGAAGGTGGAGGTTTTGGTCTACTAATATAATAGCCAATATTAGTATTTGTAACCAAATTATATTTTATTTTCAATTTGACATTGGGACAACAGAACTATAGGATAGAAAATAGGTACTAGAAATTAAAATATTAACATAGAGAAAACAAGGTTATAATATATAAATAACAATAATATTATATAAATTTACGGGGGAAATCTTACACAAATCGACCTATAATACTCGTATCTATATAATAGATATAAATACTTAAATACAAAGAAAACATCCATGACTCAGAAACAAATATTCATGCTCATCACACAAATATTTGCCCATACCGGGATTCGAACCCAGGACCTTCAGCTTCGTAGGCAGCGTCACTACCCACTAGGCTAACCGGTCGTTATTTATATACACAGTCGCGTCGTGCACAGAGGTACTTCCCCTGTTGAGCTAACAGTGAGATGACATTCCGGTGGTGTGCCCTACCTTATTTCCAGAAATTATGTTTGTAGATGGAGTATGGCTCAAATTCAGTTATTGAAAGTTAGGTTTTTTTTTGTTTTATAGTGTACATTATAAAACTTCTATTTTATAGTGTACATTATAGAAACTTCTATTTTATATGCGTTACACGTACCTACTTTTATTAGACTTTATAAAAGAATGACTGCTATAAAGTACGGAACAAACAAGTTAGAATTTCTCTTTATAGCCATCATTAAAAAGTACTGTAACTCAAGATTCAGAAATATTTATTTTTAATTTGCCCTTTCAACCTTCCATGACAGTAAAACAAAAATTTACAGCCTTCTTGGAAGTGTTAAAGTGGACACAGGAAAATGGTTTCTACGTCAGAAGGAATAAGGAGTATGCAATCACTTTTAATTCCAATTTGAGGTTTTATTGCAGTTTTTAGCGAGATGATGCAACAGTGTATAAGCAGTCCAAATTTAACATGATCATTAAATAGCAGTGAAAATGCAGTTAAAAAACAATGTTGCGATGTATTGGATTCTTTGTTTAAGTAGCCATTTGACCCGGTGTGAGATGACTAATCGTGTATAAATCAGATTTTACAACTTATAACACGAGTCATACGTGACTGTCGACTGAGCATCAAGTTAAGATAAGACAAGATAAGATGTAATTTACTGTCAAAACTGTTTATTATCATATCATAAAATAAAACTATCACGGTTCATGAGATACAGCCTGGCAACAGACGGACTGACGGACGGACAGCGGAGTCTAAGTAATAGGTTCCCGTTTTACCCTTTGGGTACATGGGTACAAACCTTAACAATTAAGCGAATAGAGACCTTGTATGGAAAAAAGACCGGGTTGCATTTCGGGAGTGCCGACAGAAGTGAAAAATCAGAAATCAGAAATCATAAATTTATTTCGCAGAAAAAGTACATAATGCTACTTACATTTTTTATTTTGTTAGAATTCTATGGTGAAAACCAAAAGTAAGTGTCAACTGACCCCCGTACTAGTTTGCACTTTATCACGGTAAAACTTGAATAATTTTAATTTTGCAAAAAAAAACATCCCCCTCCCCCCTCCGTCCGCCCCCAAGCCCCAGGATACGTCTTACATCAAAATAACCTATAAACGTATTCCGCAAATCCACATTTTCATTTAAAAATCCGCGTTTTGAAGCTCAGCTCCCGCTTTTTGTACTAAATCCTACAGTCACATGACCTCCTACGCTCCTACGCTCCTATACCTGTGGCGAGTTTAATAATTTTTCTCCATTTATTACTCGCTCTTTTTTTAGCAACGGTAACTAGTTTCCGACTAGTCCCAGCGATGGATCTCATTGTGTAGGATCTCAAAGTTTCATGTTATACTAGCATGTCGTGATAAAAAGAGAACAAAACTACGTTTGTATGCAGAGTCAAGCGTCCTGGCGACCCATATGCCACAATCAACGATTCCACCCGAACCCAAACACTGTTCAAACGGCTTGGCCCTCGACTTCAGGGGCGGTGGCAGCGACAGCGGTGGCCTTCGAGGGAGCGAGGCCAGGCTCTGTTCTCTCACCGTTGCCGCTAGAATTGTTGGTTGTAGCCAGATGACGCTGTTCGACGCAAGCGCAGCGGCTGCATTCAGTCAGCAGCACGGCTGTCACAAGACGGCGCGCGGGGGTCTGGATTTTTCTTGCCCGCTACCTCTCTTTCTAAGTGTTCTAATAAGAGAGAGACGGATAGTACGAGAAAAATCAAGAGAGATCGCGGGCCGTCTTGTGAAACCCTTGCAGGGAACGTGGCACTCAAATGGTCTCGCCGGAAGACCAGTACGCTTACCATGAGTTTGACAATGACGGCTTACGCTAACGAGTATCGAGTTTTCTATCTGTACGTCTCTATTGCACTTTGACAGTACGAGCGGGATGCACAGATAGAAAACTCGATACTCGTTAGCGTAAGACGTCATTGTCAAACTCATGGTAAGCGTACAGCGCTGGTTCGAGAACCAGCATTATGCTGAGGCGTGACAAACAGATAGTTTTATATATGTACATGTATTAGATATGTTTTCAGTGTCTGGTTTTTAATGTAGGGTATTTTAGTTTATGTAATATTTTGTGTCAATTTTTTTTTTTCAAATAAATAATTTTAATTTCATTTCATTTTAATTCTTGCCGAGTCTAACTCACAACACCTCCGAAACCCGTCAAAATAATTCTCAACGTAATCCTTCCCAGAACCGATGCACCGCTATACCAGTTTATACACGAACGGTTCAAGTCACAGATAAAGTCAGTATTTTAATAACACGGGCAATTTATTCCATTGAATTATGAATTGGGCGTGCGCCCTCTAGGCTAGAGTTGAGTTATGGCCGGCAAACGCAAAGATTTCTAATGGATGCAATTGAAATGTTTGTGATGGGTCTCGCTATTTTCGTGTATTATTTTGCTGGTGGTATTTTAAATAAATTATTGTCTAGCAGTAGGTAACTTAACACATTATTATTTCGTATATGCAATAAGGATGTTGACTGATAATCAACTCAACTACTTTTTATGAGAAGTCAAAAACGCTCTGTCGTTTTATGAGTTCGTTAGAGATAGGTTGATAGACGACCGGTTAGCCTAGTTGGTAGTGACGCTGCCTAGGAGGCTGAAGGTCCTGGGTTCGAATCTCGGTAAGGGTATATACTTTTGTATGATGACCATGAATATTTTTTCTGAGTTTTGGATGTTTTCTATGTATTTCAGTATGTATTTTTTTTAATATATCGTTGTCTAGTAGCCATGATACAAGCCTTATCGAGCTTTCTAGGGGTTAGTTCGATATGTGTAAGTCACATGATTGTACGGTAATATTTATTTACTTTAGTTTTTAATAGATCCTTTACGTGTCTAAACACATGCTGTAGCGTTTGCTACCACCATCAACCGGTGTGATGAGCACGAACAATTGTTCCTGAGTCATGGATGTTTTCTATGTATTTAAGTATTTATTTATCTATATAAGTATGTTTATCGTCGTCTAGTACCCATAGTACAAGCTTTGCTTAGTTTGGGACTAGATCGATTCGTGTAAGATTGTCCCCTGATATTTATTTATTTATTTTATAAACCGTTTTATTACCAAAACGGCAAATAACACCACAACACGACATGTAAGTAATAGCTAATTTAGACTACACCGGCAACACCCACAATCATTCAAACGGTAGCCATCTTTTTTCTTCGCAGCAACCCGTCATTTCGCCCCACAAATCACTCCTACGTAACAATTTATAACGAATCTAACGTCTTTATATCAGACAACTTAATTATATAAGACTATTAATAAAATCCGTGACACCTTAATTTTTATAGTGGGACGAAGCCGTTAGTTTGAAGTAGGTAAGTAATCATTTTTGGCAAAATTGATAACACACCAACACACAATAGATGAACTAAAGCTTTTTAATCGTTATCTACTAAATAATCGCAAAGGATTTTGTTTTGTTGAATTGAGATTGTGTTGTCTTTACGAGGTAGTGATGTGGATTTGGTATGCCACTGTAGCCTAGCAATCACCAGAAAGGCACGCGGCAATCTATCTGCAGGTCGTGGGTCAAACCCCCGCTCCTACAATCAGCATCAAAAGTAACTACGAAATAGTAGGCGGCAAAAACTCTTATTCCCTTTTAATTTATTTATTTATCGTATGGCAAATCAGTATTTAGAACCGTCAGATCTTAGAAAAGACAGTACGGTTCCCTTTTAATAAAGACTTTTGACGTCTTCGTTTGCGTAGCAACTTTTAACGCCGTCTGTACCACTGGGTTTTTTTTAAAAAAAATCTACGAAACATCATTTGATAATTAACAGTGTCTTTTCGATGAATGAAGACATCGTGAGGAAACCGGTCTAATCCCAATAAGGTCTAGTTTTCCCTCTGAGTCGGAAGGTCAGAAGGTTCCGTAAAACAAGTGATTATGCCAAATCTTAGGATTCGGTGCCAAAGTGGACCTCGGGCTCCTTTAGGGACACAACCGGGAATATAGATGTTAAGATCAAACGTAGTTATTGAGCTTAGCATGTGGCCAGTTCGGTTTGTGTTAAACTAATTATTATGTTATCTGCGAAAATAAAGGTTATTTAATTGGTTAGACTAGTCTCTTTAGTCTCCCTTTTTGACACTTTCTTGAATTTTAGAATCATTGCCAGGGAGCGTACATTTCATGCCGGTTTCGTCATAATGACGTATTCATATAAACACACAGGATGTTTCAAAAAACGTAGTGACACGACTTAGTAACCGTAAACGTACGTATTTGATGTTGCTTACTTTTGGTGGCAAACTTTGCTGACAGCAGGAACAATAAATTTGTTTATTATCTATAACTAAACATGGATTTATTTGGCACAATAATTTTATAGCCTGCATGGCGACTTTGGCCACTAGCAAAGCCTTAAGTTTCCTGATCTTATTAAATTTAACTGAAATGTTGTTTCCGCACGTCTCCTATTTGTGACAAAGAGTAAACTTTGACGTGACAATGTCAGATAAAGTTCTTTCAACGTCCGTCTCAAGTGTCAATATATTAGATCCACTTAAACGGAAGAGGTTGATTAGATAACAGTGATTAATCATTGATTAATCACATTTTCCATTATTAGGTACGGGTAAATAAACGTTCGTTATGCCGTTGCTCTTTTCAAACTTTTTCCATCCTGTATGGAGCTTGACGTCATACGCCTGTCATCGGCATGAAATGTACGCTCCCTGATCATTGATCATGGTAAAATTAGTTTTACTAATTAACAGATGTGGAAGGCTCTTACATTTATTTAGATTTGCTTTCAATCCAAAACGTTCGGTTAGGTACCTAACGACAAAAATTACGCAACAAATTGTTCGCAAAGACAATTATTATAATAATAGCTTCATGAAATAATCATTTCGACACAGGCAAAGCAATATTCATTTTCGACTTTTGTGAATTTATAAATTAGAAATTGCCAACTTACTAATCAAAGCTTAGTTTTCACCAAAGTTTGCCTTTGTTAAAGTACCATCAAATGAATTGTTACGTACACACTTTTAAATACTTCAATAAATCCCCTTAAATTTGGAGCTGGCCCTCAAATAGACCAGCCTTTAATTGGATTCTGTTTCAATATTAAAATAGCTGTTTCAATGAAACAAGAAAGATAGACTATATTAAAAGAGTTTACACCGTTAATATTTAGTAAAATAAGATTTCTAGCGTCTGCGCTAATAATGGACGTGATTATATTTATGAGTAGACAAGGAATACATTTAAAAATATATATATAAAGGGTATATGCAGGTTTATTTTATTCCTAAACGTACAGCCAACATATTTTTTTAATTGCAATAAAATCGTTATCACAACAATACCTACATTGGATGTGTGAAATTTTGCTACTCGAAATTGATTCCATTCAAGGGTAAGGATAAGGTATAAGGTAAAACTTTCGAGTACCTATGCAGTAGTCTTAAATTATTAATATATATATATTTTTATTTGTAATTATTTGTATTTGTAATTATAAATAAAACAAAAATAGTGCATCTGCTGCAACCTGAATGAAAGATTCGCAAGAAATAATCCAGGAAAACATGCATTCCTCTAAATTTCTGTACATCGAAGTTAAACGCTCAAATAGAGGGACATCGAAAAGCTTCTCGACTCTCGAGACTTGAGATCGAAATGTCCGACATTGGCTGTTTCGAACTTGCACACTCAAGTGTCGCGTGTCGCGACACGACGGGCCGCACTGCCGGACATTGAAGTTCCGTTTTCGACATAACTTGTCATTATTATTTTTTTTATACTAGGGTACACTCTTACACATTCGAGCCCCATAGTAAGCTCAGTGAAGGTGCCAGCAGACGTGGCGTCGCGTCGCATGTTCATAGTGTGATTCTGGTCATAGAAAATACTACAATTTGATTCGACTCAACATGCGTCGCGTCGTATCGGGTCGCGTCGCGTGTTAATGTGTTTCCGCCTATAGACAACTATAATATTTAATTAATAGACACACATCATTCGAAACATTGAAAACATCAAAAACTGAGAAACTAATATTACTTCTCATCACATTATTTGGCCTAAACGGGATTTGAACCCAGGAACTTCAGTTTCATAGGTAGCGTCACTACTAGGCATAGCGGTCGTTGGTAGATATCGGGTATGTGAGTTTTTTGCTCTATTTAGTATAGACATCTTCATAAATGGAAGAGTAAGCCCTTGTTGGTGGATAAATTGCCATTCCTTTTAGCATACATACTCGTTACTCCATCACATTACAGGGACTGCTAATATGGTGGATTCCACAATTCCCGTCGATATAGCCGTTTGGCTTTATCTCTTTACTTCTGCTTGTACTGATAAAGATGTTGTTTTTCATTAACTTGTCCCATCGTCTAAACCCATTACGCCCTGATAACCCTGCCGCTACATGGTCGGGGACTGTTTATTCGATGTACCAGGAGATTTATTTGGTATTAGCTATTTCCCGCGACTTCGTCCGCATGCAACTCGTTTATATCGTAGCTCCTAATAAATTCTCACTTCCCATTTCAGCCCCTTAGAAGATGATTTCTGAGATAAAATCTATCTTATATCCTTCCTTGGAAATATAACTATTTATCTAAAAAAATATTAGTCGACAATATTACACAAATCGACTTAGTGCCAAACTAAACAAAAGATGTACTAATACATAGAAAACATCCATCATCACACAAATAAATGCCCTTACCGGGATTCGAACCCATCAGGACGTCTTGCCTCATAGGCAGGGTCACTACCAACTAAGCTAAAGCGGTCGTCAATCTCTATACTATAATTAATACAAACAAGCGAACAGATAAACAGACAGATACACTTTCGCATATATAATATTAGCATGGATTCGTACATTCTTAATTAGGTAACCGAGAGCTTGCGTTAGGTATGTTATAGGCGAGCGGAGCCGCGCGGAAAGTTAGTTTGGTATTTATCAGTAAGATGAGGTGGAGAAGAACTGATAATTATAAAACTGATATGTTTTGGTATAACATCGAAATATTGTTATTTGCGAATAATGTTACCTACACTTAATAATTATTAATAAATGTTATGAAATTATGAACAATGCTCAAACATTTAATAACATTGAAGCATGTTCTTTATTAAAATTAGGCTCAGCCCACGTCTAAAGTTTGAGAGCGCGATTTAATTTCGATTATGAGACTCATCAAGAGCTTACGAGTATATGACATATTATAATTACATTATCTCAATTTGCAATCTTTTAATGGATCTGTTTATTCTGCGTTCATTAAATAAATCTCTTTAAATAAGTACCTACTGCAAGAGGGTAGAATGCAGCTTGAAATGTTCAACTTTTACTCGAAAACTAGTCATCATCATCATCAGAAGGCCTTTAACATCTTGACAGATGATTTAAGCAGCGTCTGTACGCGAGAGACAACGCCTCTCCTGACTATATAAGCATATTTTGGGGCACGCAAATTGAGGGACCGTGTCATCGGGTACCTCTTGACGACTATGCTTCTTAGCGCGTTTGTGGGCTTGATCTTGAAACTCGGTATCGTCGTGGACGCAGTCCTTGAATTGAAACGTAGCATGGGGCGTCCTACATTGCACTTTTGGAATGCAACTTGGCTGAACATAATCTGCCTGGATAATCAAGAATTATCCATGCGTTGTATATGTCCAAGCCACCGCAAACGCTTCTGCTTCAGTAGGGCAGTGAAGCTGTGGAGCTGTGCGAGCTCCAGCACTCTCTAGTTGGTAACCTTATCTCTCAATGTGATTTTTAGAATACTGCGAAGACAGCGCATGTGAAAAGTGTTTCAGATTAGCGTACGACGTCCATGTTTGGGCCCCGTACAAGAGTGTGCTCAAGACACAAACTTGATCTTTATCGTAAGATGTTTGTTGTTCCACACTGTTATACGTAGCCTGCCGAACGTCGTGGCTACCCTACCGATGCGGACGTCGAACTCTCTTTCTAGGGAGAGGTTGCTCGACACGGTCGACCCTAAGGTAGTAGAACTTATCGACTACCTCCAAGGGAACACTCTCCAGTAAGATAGACGGCTGATAAGTGTATAGCCTTGTGCCTTGGTCTTCTTTGCATCTATTGAGCTGGGGAACAGGTTACATGCATGAGCATATTTGTCCAGTAGAACTCGTGAGGAGTTTTCGCTACGAAAGCTGCGTCGTCGGAAAAGAGCAGACTGTCGATTAAGAGGTCCACGAGATGTCGACGACATTTTAAAAAGGTTGATATTAAACAACCTTCCATCTGCTCCCAGTTTTGACTCATCGAAGGCAACCTTTAACAACAGCGAGAAGAATAGTGTTGGTGCTAAGACGCAGCCTTGGCGAACTCCTCTTCACATATCGAAAGCTTCGGACGTTTGGAACGAAAACAAGTCAAGTGCAAAAATAAGTATTTATAAATTCAAATTTATTATCACACATAAAAAAAGAGCAGGGGTCGGACTTAATGCTACAAGGCATTCTCTATCAGTCAACCGTAGGGCAAACAAGAAACCAGCTAAGGTGGGTGTAGTGAGAAAATATACATACTTAATTAATAAATACAAATAAATATGTATGCACATATTATATAAATATATATTCGTATACTTAATTCGTAAACTTGGTCTAGCAAACTTTTTGTATCAACTCATGTATCAAAATATGTCACCATCATCATCATCACTATCATCAGCCTATTAACTTCCCTCTGCCGGGCACTGGCCAGAGCCTTATAAACGAGAGGGAACACATGAATATATACCGTAATCCGCTGAGATAAGAGCGATTTTATGAGTAAATTGAATGCACCCATACTTTTGCATTCGTTTTTTTCTAGGAAGGAAATCCTAGTTTGAGTTAATCGGCGGTTTAAGCGTGAAGAGGTAACCAACATACAGATAGACAGCATACTTTCATATTTATAGAAGTGTGGATTGTCACGCCACAGAATAACAAAAAATATAATCATAAGGAACCTTTAATTGATGAACCAAATTGGAACTCCAGAAAGCTTGGCACCTAATCCAATCGAGATAATATCAGCACTCTGCCGTTAAAAGTCCACAAAAGAGTCCGTCGTGCGCTCATATAAGAAGGTTGGTGAAACCTTCGCGGACAGTTGTCAACCATGAGCGATTGAAAATTGGGAGGAGATCTACAGGCGGAGGATTTACATTCATTTTTATTTCCAATACGGTAATTTGTTCTCGTGATGAGCACGAGTCTTCCTGAGTCTCGGGTGTTTTCTATTTATTTATCAAATTTTTAAACTCAGTAGTTAGTAGTAGTAATTTATTAATTATTAATTTTAAGTATAATTTATAAAATGACTGTTATATCTACGGTACTTATTGCACGACATAGATGCAAATGTAAGCAATAGCGAAATTTCACGTCAAGGTCTTGTCTGGTTAGTACTTCAATCTAAAGCATTATATTATCCTTATTTTCGTTCGCTACTGTAACGGGAACATTACGTTATTCTTATTCGTCGTGCCACGTAAGCACGTAACGTTACTGATCGTTTCAAGAACAGTTTGTGGCACTTGAGGACGCCAAATAAGGCATCCTTTAAATATGCCACACTTACACACAATTTACCATCGGTTCAGCGGTTTAAACATGAACACAAATACAAACAAAATACTTTACGTCACACCTGGCCATAATGCGAGTTTTACTGCACGCTGCGCGTACGGCACACGCGCATATTTATAGCCCTTATCTTCGGTTCCAGCCACAAACACCTGCGATCTGGAGCATTCAATTGCCGCCCTAGGTACGTAATGTTCTATTATTCGTCGATTATAGGTATACATAACATAATATTGCAGAAGGTGATAAAAGCGGTATTGTGTCACTAAGTCGTACGAAATTCTTAATTTTATCACTCTGTAATGGAAGTAGGTATGCATTAAATATAAATATAATGTACTCGTAGTAGGAACAATGTCAAGTTTCAAATCAAATTACCGCTGATTCTAATATAAAATTATAGTACCCCTAATTCACCTCGCATTAGGATTTAAAAAGAGGATTCATAGTTAGAAGCATCTTTCATGGATTATGTTATAGATGGCAGTAAACGACAAAATACTCGTTCAGCGGCGTGAAAGCTGCACCAAGATTGGCTGTCTTTGTGGAGAAACGATTGTCTGCTTTAATAGAAATAATTGAATAAAACTGGTACTTCGTTATAAGTACGACTTTTTACGAAAATGAAACTTATAAGCGATGGTTACATTTAATTTTCACGTACAAAAAAACCAAAGGAATTAGAGCTTAGTGGTAAAATTCTCTCAAAAATTTTACTTGCGATTTCATTAACGATCGTGTTTTTTTCTTGGGACTTGGGACTCCGAAGGTTCAACTTAAATTAATATAATTTAAAATTTTGCATGCTTATGGTTAATCGTAATATCGGTTTTTATTTATTTAGTAAGGAGAAAACACAGAAACATACCTCTATACAGTGTGTTTCCGGCATGCGGGCATTTATTAAAACTGATAATAATATGTTCCATTAGCAATTGTATGCATGAATTTGCAAATCATGATTATGTAAATTAACTGCGCAATTAATTCTCCAAAATACAAACCTTCAATGGACTAGGTGTATGACGCCGTACTAAACAAAGTATGAAGAGCTGTCATTTACACTTACTTGTCAATTTACTTTGCTGCACATTGCTGGCAATTGAAATTTTGTTAGATAATTTATGAAGTCGGAATTATTTTAGTTAATCATGACCTTAATACAGATAATTAAGTTAAAGAACTCCGTTAATTTACCCTACTTAAAAAAGCACGCATGCCGGTAACACACGGTATACACATGAAAAGGATATTAACAAAAGATAAGATAATTCAAAACATATGTTTCATGAAAAGTTTCCCACTAAGAACATAGAAAACAAAGTATGATTTGTGATTTCTCAATAAGCAAGACTTAACAATGTGGATAAATTAAATTAAGTTTACGTTACACCTGGCCATAATGTGGCCAGGTGATGACGTAAAATTGTATACTTACCAAGGGCGGTAATTCGTAAAGCCCCAGATCGCATATTTATGGCCCTCACCTTCGGTTCGGGCCACAAACACCTGCGATCTGGGCCATTCACGAATTCACCGCGCTAGGTACGTAATTAAAGAAAAAGGTAAATGGAAATTAAAGTTAAGTAATTAATGTTTATGTAAATTTGAAATGGCTGCCTTGAACTTAATTTTGTTAACATACTTAAAGGTAGGTTTGATAACAAAACAATGTTGAATTACGGATTGAATTAGCTCTGTTAATGTACGATGTTCCACCGACGAGAGCTTAGCTTATCGTAAACAAAATAATTTCAGAATAGAAAAAAATACTGATTTGATAAAAAAAGTCAAACTAATTCTTAAACGCATTTAGTAATCGAAAAGGTCAAAATGAGATTATTCCAGATTATTTTAACTGAAAAATATTCCAACTGAGGATCAAACAGGTGTATTTTCACACACAAATTGAATTATACAATTTCGAGACCTCGCTTGATATTTTAAAAAACTAAATATTCATAACTTTCCATTTCCAATAGAACACTTTAACGCAACAAGGAAACGTCACGATTTAAAGAAAGCATTGAAAGGAACGATCGCTGATTCCATTTTTTATTAGATGTTTTATTAATAGATGGTTATGCTCATCATGTTTTCTCACTGCAGCCACCCACGTTTTGTTTGGCCTTATGGTAGATTGCTATAGAGCGTCTTGCGGCATTAAGTCCACCAATTGTTCTTATTTTATTTGTGAATTAAAGTCTGTATAAATAAATCCCAACCACATTTCACCGTGTGAGACTACGGACATCATGAACCCAAGCCGTAACGCTAGCTGTATTCAAATCAGCTAATTTAAAAATTCCATTCACAAACTGTCCGGATTTATTTCAGAAATTTCGACTACCTGAGACGGAAGGAGATTTTTGTCCGGATTCAGGCACACCGTATAACGTATTTTCTTCCTTTTCAAATATCCTCCAATGCAAAATGAACTTTCAAATAATAGACCAAATCTCAAAATCCAACGACGAAATTTGGAAGATCCTGCGGTAAGGTGGTATATCTTTACACACTAAAATTCAACTCTAACTTCTACTTTATAGGGTGGAAATTTGAATGATTAGGGAAGCCAAGAAACTGTGGTGTTGAGGTAAATTCAATATATTAGAAGTGAATTCGTTTCTAGTTTCGAAGGCTTTATACGTAGCATTTCGACGTGTAAATATACGAGTACTTACTAAGTTTGCAAATGGACGTTTGGATTTCATATTTCCCGTTAGCTTTGCCTTAGATCTGATTATTCTTTCGTTTGTAGTTTTACAGAGAGTGCATTTCGGTGTGTGCTTTGCAGTAATATATTTTATTTTCTTCTGTTTTTAGATGTATCCTAGCTATCATTTAAGTGAAGAGTGAGGGGTCAGTACCCTAAACCGACGAGCATGTACAAAGAATGTCATGAAAGGGAATGAAGCATGAAAGGTTTGTTAAGTTTGTAGCAAGTGGAAATCTGCATACCCCTCCGGGAAATATGCGTGATTATAATGTGTGTAATTGTAACTACATATAATCACGCCTACACTGGACTACTGCCTGTTCCCTCTCATCCATGAGAGGTCTGTGCCCAGCAGTGAGAAGTAAATAGGTTGATTTATTATTATATTATTATGAAACAACTTAACATACATATACCTACTCACTCATGTATTCCCAAAAAGAGGTAGATAGTATATAGTTCAGTGCCATTTCTAACTATTAGAAATATGATATTGCAGTGATTGCTAGCCCTTCGCACACGTATACTTATGTACTTTATCTTATTCGCATAGTCAACAACAACGTCAGCAAGGGCAACAAAATCGATCACCACGGAAAGCAGACGGAAACGGAAAAGCAGACCATTCAAATCTGAAATCACACGGAGTCAAAGATAACATTATAAAATAACCAAAAACAACTATTAAGTAAAATACACATTGAATCACTAACTGCATCCGCAGAGGTGGCAACTTGGTGGTTGCCACAGGACGGAGGCAGGCCCCGGCGGTGATAGTGGGATGACGGACGTGTTTGCAAGTGATTGGCCACGATTGCGTGGTATAGAGACCAGTTGAACTGAAGGGATGAGGCCTTTGCTTAGTGGGATACTCCAACAGGCTAACAAAAAAGAAAGCATAACTGTAATAATAAAAAAAGGAAACAGACTGGGGATTCTCTCCAAGTGTTTTTTTCTTGCCGGGAGTGATACTTTCGAAGAACTAGCAATAGGCCCAAAGGTGAGGGGGCGAAGGCCATGCCATGCGAGGCCAAAGGCCGAGCTCCGCGTTAGGCCGAAAGCCCGTAGCGCCCCATCAAAGCATGCTCTCTACGCGGGCCTGAGGGCAGAAGAGAGAGAGATAGCCTGAAAATACACCTCTTTGTTGTCATATTTTCGTCTATACCTCTAGCATAATCTTTTGATGGCTCCATGCAAAAAGCTATCTTCAACAAGAATCTTCACGATTATATCTAAATATGAAAATATTCCTTTGACTACATGTAAAGGAAACCTTAAACAAAAACTATTGCAGTGCTTTTTATTACCTTACAGGCCCTTAAAAAATATTTTTTGCCATTAAGTAAAACGTCTGTGCTTAATAATGCCAGCATTTAGCGTATAAGAAAAGTTTGAAAGAGAAAACTCCTTGAAAACGTGTCTAAATTGCACTCGCCTATACCTCTAGCATAATCTTTTGATGGCTCCATGCAAAAAGCTATCTTCAACAAGAATCTTCACGATTATATCTTACTATGAAAATATTCCTTTGACTACAAAAGATTGGCTTAGCCTCTTAAGTTTAGCGGAGAGATTTTTTAGGATTCCTTGGTCAGGTAGGTAATTACGAGCCCTAAAATATTGTTTGCAGAGTTATACCTACAGTTTGAAATAACTTTTGTTACTTTATTTATTTATGGCTTGGTGTAAATGTTACGATTCCATAGCAAAAATTAGTTCCACCATGTCCGTCCGTCTGTATGTTTGTCGCAGAGACTTACAGTGAATGAAATCTGAACTGGCTGACTAAATAAAAAACTAAAAACAGCACAAGTGTTTTTAATAGACTTTACAAAACATAGGACCAGAAGTTTTTAAATTACCGATAGAAAACTATTATAATCAAACAAAGTATTGGAAACTGTGAGTTTTTGTGAAAATCATCTGTGTACTCAATAACAGATATAGGTAGGTATACAAGAGCGATACTGCGAGACATAGACAAACTCATTATCGTGGTAGGTATATAAAGGAAGCTTTTCCAGAGCTAAATAAGTTATGATTCTATTAATGTCCGATATTTTGTTGGATTTTGCATCTAGATTATCAATCAAATTATTGTACCCATATCCGTAACAGAGAAAACGTATTATAAATTTGTATTTATTTCCAGCTGCCAGTTAAATAACTAGAACGACCCGTTTACGGTTCTTTTAAAATTAGGTTTTTTGTCAACTCCAGTGTAACGATTGAAAGACCGGTTGCTAGCTGACAGACAGTGTTTACAAATTGTCAGTTTACATATAAAATCTATTTAGATACAATCCTTATCATTAAGTACATTATTGAACCCTGCGTGTATTTAATAGCTAACCAGCTTGTCGATATTTTCCGTATCTATAATAACGTGGAAAGCTCGCGGTATTTCCATTAATTTCACTTCTTCAAAAGCAGCGATACTCAAAGCGGTTGTAGTTTTTCGATAGAATGAAGATTTTATTAGATTCTGTAGGCTATTATTTTAATCTGATAGTAAATTTTAATAAATATATTTCGTATGTTTTTTTTTTACTTATTGAATAAATCAATCAAGAACAATAATAAAATATTTAAACTTCTCCCGCGTTCGTCTTTAGCTATAACGAATCCTCAAATCAGTAAAAGATCGGTCGTGCATGTGATGCTTCTAGAATTGCAAGCATCCATACGCTACGGTGTTTGCTTACCATAAGGCAGACCGTATGCTAGTTTGCTACCTCTCATTTATTTTAAATCGATGAACTCGATCAGTGATATTATGTATACAATTGTTTGTTATGTTTTCTTTATGCATTAAATTTATTCTATGTTATGTACGATTCTCACCATCCGGGCCGGGCCAGCGCGCGCAGAGTTGCTCAATCGCCTCTTCTCCCTGTTTTTGATTATGCTGACGTTTCCTATATTAGTAGCAGACGTAACTCTCACATCTCGCCCACCTCTACGGAATTATTTTTAACCCTGCAACTCCTCGCTACCTCAAGGAACGCTTTCAATTTCTTTCTTCTGCTAGGTCTGCTCAGAAGTTGCTTCTCAGCGTTCCCGACAAAACTCTAAATTTTAGAACAATTATTTTACTTTCCGAGCTGTTCCATTGTGGAATTCTGTGCCTATTGAAATTAAACGTGCGAAATCGCTTCCTATTTTTGCCCGGCTGCCTGAAGGAGAGGAAGGTTATGTTTTTCGAGCGTATGTATGTATTTATGTGGCATATTCTTTGGCACGCCCTGCAGCCTAAACCGTTTGACAGATTTCGACTTATGAGATGTCGTTGGATTCCTCTTAATCGTGGGAGTGACACAAGCTATAAAATTTTGAAAAGGCAGTTGGGTTTGGGGACAGCTCGCACGTTCAATTCGCCTTGCGAATTGCCCCTCCCCTTCGTCCCGCGTTGCGCAAGTTATTTGCCGGCTACAGTAAAAACACAGTTATTTTGCATGTTGTGAATATATAAATGAATCGAACTTGTGAATCGCTCGTCAAATTAAAGGTGCCAGTGCTCCCGAGAGTACCAAGGATTTGAGAATGAGGGTTGTTCAATACTTTTGTTGCTGTCAACATGGCAAATCTTCAAATTCCTGTATACCATTAAACGAGCAATATTTGTTTATATAATTGAAATCACATTCTCGAAAACGGCTTTAACGATTTCAATTAATATCTATCTGGCTCTCATGTCTTGGAAAATTCACCGGAGCAGAGCTCGGTCGCCTAGAGACTAATAAATAATCTGCATCGCGCTTGGGCTCCAGGGTCCATATGTTGCGGTACCCGCCTACCATCAGGCTGGCCGTGTGTTTGATTGCCATCATTCTAATATTAAAAAAGCTCAGTTTATTTTTTTTAAGTAGCACTAGCAGAACCACAGCAGAACGTTATCTAAATAAAAGCAAAGCGAACGTCTCTCTTGCTACAACTATTCTCTGTTCAACATGTAACTTTGAATTTTTCACATTTTACCACTGACAAGATTGCGCCATTTTTACCATTATGAATATTTTACCTGGCTCTTACTTGACGTGGGCGCTCACTTGAGTATGAATGTCGTTGTGAGCGGGCGGGTTAAAAAACGCTCGAGTTACTGAATCACAGGTAATTCCCATTCTCAATTTCTGTGTGAATATTATTGTTTTCGGGGCGTGGAAAGTAAGGCATTGCTTGCCAAGAGAAAAACAAGGAATTCACGGGTTTTTCCAAGCCACAGCTTACTTTATAACTATCTGTACCACAGACGTCGATGTTTTGTGTTTGTAAGTGTATTTATCGTCGTCTCGTATCCATAGTAGATGCAGTCACCAACTTTAATTTGGGACCCACTTAAGATTGACAGTCCTGTCATATTGTATAGGCATGCAAAATATATTTCTGCGAAATGGATCCTAAATTAAAGAACGTGACCGTACAAACTTTGCTTAGTTGCGGATAAGGTCGATTTGTGTAATATAGTCCCCAAATATTTAAATATTTTATTAATTCACGACAAACACAAGCACCACAGTACATTCTTAAGTACCTGACATACTAGATATTACAATCTCAAATTCCTGTAAAACACAAATTCATTGAAAATGTCAATAGAAAATTATATACCTAAGTTAATTATATCAAAAAACGTAAAGGACCAACATTGTCCGCAAAAAGGGCGAAATCCCGGCTCACCTCGCCTACTTGCCTCGGCACACGTCGTTTGAGGAATTCTCGGAACATCAAAACGCTCGTCTGTATTTCTCCTAAGCATACCGGAGCAGACTATATTGACAAATGGATTGACAGTGCATTTTGCTGACACAGCGTGTGTGTTCAAATGAGGAGACGTGCCCGTGTGTGGTGTCTATTTACGTGACGCGAGTCTCAACCCTTTGTAAATAGACAAACAATGTTTAGTTACCAATGTTACAGCAAATACTTAAACGTATGTAATGAAATTGATCATATAAAATACGGATATTCATTAATTAAAACAATACATGCTGTGTTAAAAAATGCGTAGGGTTTTTTTTACCTTCAGTACCTCTATGAAAGTATTATAGAGATGAGGTGGATGATACAATGATCTAACAAGAGCAAGATTTGTAATAAGCTTAATCATTTTGCAGACCTATAGACAGAAATAGTATATGTACCCATATTTTTACACTTGACTGTTCAAGTGTAAAAATATGGGTACATATACAACTTACTCATAAGTATGTCATAGCTAGCTCTTATGTCAGTGGACTAAGGTTTTGGTACATATTTATGAGAAGTTGAAAATGTAATGAAGAGGCCAAGTGTCGAAACTTTTCCACCGTACAAAGGTATGAGATGAGATATTTCGTAGAGTCAAGTCTCAGGGAATTTATTAATCTTTATTTGCTAGCTAAATAACTTGTCAATCACACAACACTACATAGTTTTGCATGCATTTATGGAGTTGTTATAACTAACATTACAATATAAAATCGCAAAAAATAAAACACTCATACTCAATTAAAAAAAGCATTCAGAATCCTGAAACGTAACCGAATGCAATAAATACCACGGTTATCAGGCGAAACTTCATTTAAATTCATTTTGGAACACCCGGTACAATTGACAACGCAGCTTACTGACCATTTTTGAACCTTGAGCATTGAAATGAAGCCTATTTATGATCAGCGTACTGTGTTGCTGTTTGTACGTTGTTATATCGTTAAATAAATTGAATATTGTCCGTATTTGCCCTTTGTTGTTTCAGGCGGCGCTTTGGGCATGAATTTAAAACAATGTTCATAACCAGCGTTACTGATTGTGATTTAACAGTATGTTAACTATTTTATGTACGCTACTAGGATTACTTACTCGAAAGTGTTGATCGTATATATGAAAATCCTCTACATGGAAAATTGTCGATCCTGAATCGTGCTAAAAATTACGGACAGATGATACCAACAAAAATTAGGGTTTTAAAGCCCAATATCTCGCAAACGAATCACTGATTTGAAAAATAATTTTAGGGAACCCATAATGGTTTTGAACAAGATATCCCACGATACCACACACACCATGGGTTTAATGAAAAAAAACACACTGATTTTTATACCCATGCCGAATCACAGTTTTCTAGTAGTAATGGTTACTGAGATAAGCCGAGGACGGACGGACAAAAAATACAAAATACAAATTATTTATTCTGCAAATAGGCCACAAGGACACTTTTACATGTCAAACGGTAATTTACAATAAAAATAATAATCTTACAATAAAAGAATAATAATCTAACAATATAATAATTTAAAATTCGCACATTAAGGACTGATATAACAACACACTAACTGTCACAAAGTTAATGAAAACAAAACAAAATATGACCATTACATTCGATAACAGAAAGTTAATGATATTAATTCAGTATTCCAGAGATGTATAAGGTCTCTGAGCGTCCAAATACAATTAATAATTATTCAATGTTCGTAGAGATGTATACGGTCTCCAAGCGTCAAAACAAAACAATAAAAAAAGAAATATTAATGTAATATTGTCAGTGATGTACATGGTCAATAACAATAAAACGTGTCAAGATCGGAATGATGTCTCTCGTCAATACGATAATAATAAAATTACACTAGTATTTAAGAAGTTAGGTACTATGCCCTTGCAAGCATGAACAGTCCGGACTCCACAAACAGCACCCGATCACGAGTATTACGCATATCTCAGCCATCGCCTCCCTCAACCATATGTTAGGGAAGGTGGCGACCCGATCAACGACGCCACCGTAAGCATGACATATTCAAGCCACCGGACAGTGTTATAATAGTACATTGTGATACAAGTGAGGTAGGTTGATAATTACATCAGAGGCGAAATTGTTCACGCGAACCGCAGGTGAGCGTGATAAGGAAGCCGAGGATGTAATTATCAAAGCTCACGCGTATCATACGACGTTTTTCAACACATTTTGCGAGGAAAAAAATCATTTTCATATGATGAAAATGTTATAGGCCTGCCAAATTATTTACTTTACATTAAGCAAATCATTAAGATGACAACAGGTTTTTACTCACAATTGCACATCGCCAAGAATTTCCAGTGGCGTCCATTCTATTTATCACTTTTCTAGTCACCACGAGTCACATTTTTGATAATAACCAAACACACATAAACAAATTTTACAAATATTTGTGAAATAAATAACCTATAAGGGCGCCCAACAGTTTTTTTTTTCGTGAAGTTTGCGCAGTGTGGGCATAGAAATCTCTAAACAGCCAATACAAAATAGAATTATATTTTCGTTTTAAAATGTTATCTGTATTTAATTCATGTAAAATGTTATGAAAAGTGAATAGTTTTACTAAATTAAACGTTTCCATATCATATACAAAAAGAAATAGTCAATTAATTAACAAAAAGGATTTAATTAGTTTAATCGAGTAAGAATCCATTTGCCGAAAATTATAAAAATAGCTGTACATTCTGTACAACCCAGTTAATTTAAGAATGCACCGTGTTCATGCATATATCTTGCTGCAAGGTGCCAACGTGAATTAATCGGGATATAACCATAACACACAAGTGTTGTAATGTTATAAAACACGCGTTTTTAATATCCAGGATTATGAGCCTAAAAGCGACACAATAAGAGGTACGTTACGAGCAATTGTGTTGAAAACAAAGATTAATAAGCGACTTGCTCGGCGAGAAACAGCATTACGTGCTCTCTTCTTACATAAAATGGAACAATTATTTCAGGTAGGTACTTATAATGTGTATTTAGGTTATTCTTAATAGAATTAGCATACTACTACTGGCTTAAAGGCATTTTTGTCGTTTAAAAAATCGTTGACAGTATAATACGCCTTGCTTAGCAAATTACTTTTAACATGAGACTTAAATTGACTGAACGGTAAATCAACAATTTCGGTGGGTATTTTATTATAAAAACGTATGGAGTTCCCCACGAACGACGTGCTAACCTTGCGGAGACGACTGGCCTTCACTGCGATCTTGTTTTTACTTCTGGTATTGTAGTCGTGGATATCGCTGTTGAGTTTGAACTCGGAAAGGTTTTTCCGCACATACATGATATTCTCAAGAATGTATTGGCTACACTGAATTGTATTTTCAATGCTCTTTGACTACACTTTTGAGAAATACAGTTTATGTATATACCGTTCATGTAAATATTTTTAGGGATCATATTTCTAACTTCTTTACCAACCAAAAGTGGATATCTTGTAAAGACAACTACGTTTAGAAATTGTCGTAAAAGATATGATTTTATGCAAAATAAGCCGTGTTTTACGGACAATTTATTCCGCACATGTGCTGCGTTCTTCGAATGTGCCGTGAATCCGCTTTAGTGATGTCAACCGACGTATCGATATTTTATTTTTGTCATCACATCAGCCGAAAGACGTCCACTGCTGGACATAGGCGTCCCCCAAAGAGTGCTTAAGTGACCGGCCCTGCGGCACCCGCAACCAGCGGACTTCCGCAACCTTTACCAGGTCATCAGTTCACCTTGTGGGGGGCCTAGCCACGCCGCGCCTTCCGTTAAGTGGTGGCCACTCGAGCACCTTTCCACCCCAATGGCCATCGGTTCTACGTGCTATGTGCGTATGTTGTGTAGTATTCTTTAATTACTAGTTAGGTATTTGGGATGTAAAATGATTCTTCGATTATTACACACGTCATTGGCATTAAAGTAATTTATCAAAATAATTTAGCATTAAAATAAAAACCAATTTCATCCAAATTTCAGTACGTCGTATTCTGATCATGAATATGTATAGTCAGCTGCAGAGAAACGTGACCCCCTGTATACAAACTTCTATGGTCCTACGTTCCTCTGCAACTGACCGCAAGACGATGTAAATTCACATTCAAAACATTTTTTCGTGACAGGATTATTTAATAGTTAATACAAACGCCTAATGAAAAAAAGTATTCTAACAATGGGTCCAAAGTTATTTAATAAATTACCAGGTGATATAAAAAATAAGAACTCTTTGTTGTTTAAATATTTTGTGGAAAAATGTTATTATAATGTTCAAGATTCCCTAAATATGAATTATTACTATTAGACCTAATAATAATTATACTGTTACACTTGACATTTCGCAATTTTATTCTATGTTATATCTGCTTGCTTATTATTTAATATCATTTGTATTTTAAGATTAAGTTTGTGCATTTGTATTTGTAATTTATAGTACGCCGAAAGGTACATCATGGTTGTTCTACTTTGTTATACCTATCACCTGTACATAACCTACGTATGATGACGAAATAAATGATTAAGATTATGAATATGATCATATAATGACATGCCCCCGTGTGGTGTCGGGTTAGAATTTCACCACCCCCTTTCTTCCCGTGGGTGTCGTAAAAGTCGACTAAGGGAGCAGGGTTAAAGTGTGTTGTGGGCGATGGGTTAGCAACCTGTCACTGCAATATCACATTTTGTCGATCTTTTATATCCACATGTATGCTAAAAGTGGCGCTGGAACATAAGTTCCATGTGCTCCTGCTCTTTTTAGGGATAAAGGTGTGAATGTATGTATGTATGTATATAATGACAAATACAAAAAAATTGCCAATTCCGTGTCACGAAATCGACCCCGCTCAGCATGATGCTGACCTTCACAGCTGGCGCTAGTCTTCCGCAGAGTCCGTTTGGTAAAAAAGTGGGGGGCAACACAACAAGAGATTTATAAATATAATATTATCTAGTCATAATAAAGGAACGTAAAATAAAGAACGACGGTTGAATACTGTAAACAATGCTATTTTGTGCCAGCGTAGCAACTTGTTGATATGCGATAAGTTGCATGCCACCACGCCATTTCTCCTGTTTGGGCTTTTATACAATTATGAACTCGGCCATTATAAATCTTGCTGCTACTCGCGCCAGCAGCGGCAATACTGGTAAACAGCAAGCCACACAAACAAGAAAAGAAAAGTTAAAATAAAAATAAAATACGATCTACATATGCTATTACGCTTTCATTCATCAAAAGGCACTAAACACTTTGGACCTTGCCATTCAATAATTGAGATTATAGTGCAGTACGGTAACATCGATAACTCTATGTAAGTCTTCATTACCAAAACCAGCGGTTGATGGAGAACCGTTCAAAATTCAAAATGACGTCACATTCAACGCCCGGAGTTCGTTTTATGACGTCATAACACATCAGCATGTTAGCTCGGGGGAAATTAGTTGGATTTTACTGCCACTCGTTACAACTTGGAATCGTTAGTTTGGGATTTAATCGCAGACGTACGTGTGATAGAATTTCGGAGTTAAATCTATATCAGTTTACGATGGCGTTATGATCAGTTTCAAGTGCGTTGTCATTACCAGAAGCGGCGCATACTTTCAGATTACACACATTCAGATGATTCAGAGATGGGTTTTGCGCAAAACGAAGGGTCGTCGTCATCCGACAAAAGGGCCTATTGATTTAGTTTTGCATACTTAAATAGAAGTAGTTGTTAAAAAACCGGCCAAGTGCGAGTCAGACTCGCGCACGAAGGGTTCCGTACCATTATCTATAAAAACGAAAAAAAAAACACGCTTGTTGAATGGGAGCCCCACTCCGACTCGCACTTGGCCGGTTATTTTTATATTTGTTGTTATAGCGGCAATAAAAATACATCATCTAAGAAAATTTCAACCGTCTATCACGGTTCATGATATACAGCCTGGTGACAGACAGACAGACAGACAGACAGCGGAGCCTTAGTAATTGGGTCCCGTTTTTACGTTTTGGGTACGGAACCCTAAAACCCCAAACCCCCTACCCCCCTAAACCCGCAAACCCTAAAAGCGCAAAAAAAAATCGCGTAGTTACGTACAAAAAGAACAAGAAAACTATTTTCTGATTTAACTTCGCCTTAATTCAAAATAAAAAATACACCGCTATTGTAATAGTGTATTACACAGAGAAGCGGTCTTTAAAACTGTAGCTTACAAAGTTTTTGTGTACAGTCAAGTATAAAAATATGGGTGTACACAACTTACCTACTCATAAATATGTCCGATAGCTCTTATGTCAGCGGATTAAGGTTTTAGTAGTTATTTAAGAGAGGATGTTATCGATGCATATTTTTGCACTTGACTGTACAGGGTAGGTAATCTCCGGTAATACTCAGTTTCAATTAATTTACAGGTATATTACGTATGGACCTAGATTACATCCTAACCCGTGGCACCGCTTGGGTTTGTTCTAATAATTACGTGGACGGAGCCACGCGGCCAGCTAGTTTATTATGAAGCGCCCTTACATCATTTTATTACATTGTTCGAATAACTACTTTGTAGAAGAGGTCGTAACGTGGCCCCGTTAAAATACTAAGCAAGAGTTTAAGTAATATGTAACTTTTACAAGACCGCTAAGACTGGCTTCTATAATGAGATTAATGAGTTTCAATGGTTAGGTATGTAAAAAAACACAAACGAACAGTTTCATGTCTGCAAAAAACGGGAAACGAAAATCTCGTCTTTTATTAATATTATTGCATTTTATTAAAGTTTATTTATGCTTTTCTGCAATTGCCAACATGAAAGCGTAATAAAATTTATTATTTGCCACGAGTGAGTTTTGAACCCGTGACCTTTGCATTTCGTCCGCTACTCCTATCCAGTTGAGATTTCGTGGATCCCACTTGCAACGACAAACTTTTCAATAACTCCACTGTTCTACCGCCGTGTAAAGGTGAAACACGAATTGCTGTCAATTAATGAGTTCATACTCTTTGCTAGTAGTTCAATACGTTTTTTTGTGTTAAATTTGATGGTTCCATCTTTAAAAGTAAATAATGTTACTATGCTCATTGAATAGTTAAAACTCAGTGGTCTTGTCCATTAGCATCGAAAGACTGAGACTGCAAGTCGTTTTTCCTTCTTTTATAATAAAAACTAAATGTAAGTAGTGAATGAATTGAACCAGTCACCAAAAGATAAAATATCATCCGTCCTATTCATTTTCATTTATTATAAAAAGAATTGTTACTTTTTGTAGTATCTATTTTCTTTTAATGTAATGCTGGTGCGGACGTCCGTACATATCGGCAATACGAATACATATTTTCTTAATTTCCACTTAGGTCTAGCGAGAGTGAGATGTTGGTGCTGTTTATGGAGTCCCATAGTCGTAATTAAATAATATCGTGAATGAAAAAAATTGCGCCACAAGTGGATCCCACGCCATGATATCTCTGTTGGCAAGAGCGACGCATGAAAATCGAAGGCAGGCAAAAATCCGGATCGAGATGAATCTTTTTTTTAAACTGTGGTTGATAATTATAATGTCGATATCATTTATCGATAACAGTGCGTCCCTAGTACTGCAGGCTGCGTCTTGCGACGTGTGGACGTGTTGTTGTATGTGGTTAGCTAGGAATGCTCCTCTTGTGTCTAGTGAATACGAATATGTTAAGTGAATCGTACTGCTTCCTGTAAAAAAAAAGAGACCGGGTTATACTCCGGGAGTGACGGCAGAAATGAAAACTCAATGACATTGTAACAGTTTTTCGATCAGGTCACATATATGTCGAATCTGTCGGTCACGTGACCTGTTGCGAGTTTACCATTTTTTCCCCATCACAAAAACTGCACAGCGCTGCTACAGAGATTTTCACTTCAAAAAAGTTTAAACTAGATGGTTGACACAGCACTTATTAGCTTACTTTGGTATCGGCGCAAGAAATAACACTTATTTATATTCACCGACATAAAATCTAATATACGACTTCATTGCAAAAGTTTTACAGATTTCTCAACTGCTGTCTCACAGAAATTATTTATGAACTCGAGAGTTAAGTACTTACGAATTTTTTTGTGTGAAATTGTATACCTATCCAGCTCAAAGTTAGCAGTAAAATAAATGCCTACACACACGGCCAAATCGTCCGATGCGGCGTACTCACACAGACACGTTTCGATGCAGTAAACTTCCTAATACTCGATTTACACGAATTAACTTGTAAAGTAACTCATCATATCAGCCGAAAGGCACTATTTATTATAACTTAATATTAAGTGACTACCCGTGTAGTGCCGGGTTAGAATTTTACCACCACCTTTCTTCCCGTGGGTGTCGTAAAAGTATGAGGGAGCCGGGTTGAAGTGTGTTGTGGGAGATCGCATAGCCTATCAGTGCGATATCACATTTAGTCGATTTTTTATACCCAAATTTACGCTAAAAGTGGCGCTGCGACATAATTTTCATGTGCTCTGCCTACCCTATTTAGGAATGTAATGAATTGCATGTATATATTAAGTGACTAAATGGGTATAAACAATTATTTTATTTATTGTTAACAATTTAATACTTACGTGTAATCGAGCATAAGTGCAAGTCGGAGCAGTCGATGGGTACATCAGTCCCTGACGCGTGCCGGCCGTGCTTCTCATAAAAATGGTTTTTAATGGAGCTCAGGTGTAGAAAGGTCTTAGGGACCCTGGTTGAGATACAGGTTTACCTTATATACCCTAATGTGTGTAAGGTTTAGCTAATATATTAACCGTGATACTGATTTAAAGTTAAAGAGACTATAGAAGAGCGCAGCGTTTCTAAGACTCAGCAAAGCGCCAAAACGCTACACGCAAGTATCCGTAACTCAAGATTTAATCAAACGTTTGGCACAGCGCGCCGATATCGAACCAAAGGCATAAAGGCAATGCATTACCGAAGACATGTATTAAGGATGTATTGTCTATACTAATCTAAAACAATTATGAAGAAGTAACGTAAGTTTAGATCTTTGTCAGTAGGAGATTAACCGATTTCCGAAACTACTCATTTGAAAAATCTACAGATTGGAAAAGAAAAGTCCTTCATCAACATATAGAACAATATATATAAATAATTAACTTTAAAAGGAATAAAGGCGTGAATCTATGTATGTATATTGTACAGTCAGCTGCAGAGGAACATGCCCCTCCCTGCATACGAAATTTCTATCCAACTAACTTTAAAAACAAAATTTAAATCGACTTCAATTCAGTACCCCGCTTCAAGTGTGCCTTTAACAGTGTAAAAGGTTCCCTCGATTTCTCTAGGATCTCATCATCAGATCCTGACCTGTTGACTATGGCAGGGTACCTTGCCATGTAAATTTCAAACAACAAAAGAATGTTCTAAATTGGTTCAAGCGTCTTCGAGCAATCGGGAAGCAAAACAGAAATCATTCCGAAGAATTAGGAACCGCCTTTATGAAAACAAAAAAAATCTGCAATAAATTGAGACCAAACGTGGTACAGTTATAAAGAGCAGAATCCATCTTCGAATTAGAAGCCCAATGGTCAAGCCAAAGGGACGCATTTTAAGAGTCACCTGAACGCTCGGCATTCCATACAAACGTAGTTTGCTTATTAACCGACTTCAAAGGAAAGGAGGAGGTTCTCAATTCACTGTATTTTTTTTCAATGTTTGTTACCTCAGAACTCTGTCATTGATGAGCCGATTCGATTTTTTTTTTGTTCGTATGTATATACTTCCAGGTGGGTCCTATTTTTTTCCAAATTCAGTTAAATGATGGGATCCATGAGGAATTGAGAGAGGACTCCTCAATTTTATTAGGCACGCGTGTAGTGATTTTCGTATTTTCTGTTATAACTCGTGTATTTCCTTCCGGAATCATAAATTTGGTGGCGAGGAATTGATGATGAAGACCACAGATGACTTATCGAATTCCTCAATTATATACTTAAAAGTGCAAAAGTACGTCATAGGTTCTAATAAGATTCCGTTGAAATAGGAACTAATGAAGTGCCATTGGTGATGATCTTGGGTAATCGATGGAAGTCCTCAAATTTTATCGGCCCACATACAGCGATTCGGTTTTTCTGTATAGTAATCAACGCATTTGCTATCGGAAATCAGTTTATGTGGTAAATTGTAAAAAAAGATACGAAACGTTCTCGTGGGTTGGCGAAGTACCAAATTGAAGTCAGTTAAAACTTTGTTTTAAAAGTAAATTATCATTTTAATACTACATGCTCCAATAACATGAAACTTTGTGGGATCCGCTACATCTAGTTCGGAAACTAATCTGTTGCTAAAAATATTAAAAAAAAATTGGGTGAGAAGAACGTTTTTCGTATAAGTCTCCAATCGCTTTTTTTTTCTATTAGGTATATATCTTTTATTATAATTTAAAACCATGGGATCACATTGTGTACAAAAAGATTGATGTTATTCCACTATGCCCTGATGATGATATGAACCAAATTTGGTGTTTTATAGAGAGTAGGCTTGAGTCGACGGTGTTTGCGACTCTTTAAGTCACAAATAGTAAGTTTATGGATTCGGTAAGCGTACCTCTACTTCTAAGTCTAACGCGCCCGCAACCTCTTAACTTATTTAATTTAGCTATCACACTGACAGTGTCTCGGTAAATATGTAAGCGCGGTTAGTTTAACCGGCAAGAGGATCGCGTTAATCTTACCCGAGTATATGAGGTGTAGTTTAACGCCTTTATGGCGTCGGGCCAGACAGTGAGCGATTCCTGTGGAGAATACACAAGCGCGTGTTTTGTTTTTAAAGTGAGTTATACCCACATAACTTAGAACAGAAAATGTGTAGGTACTGAAAACTCGCGATGTCCGCTTTATGTAGCCAAAGCTACAAGCACACTTTAGAAATAACTTTTTCTAAGACTTGGCTGCATTTTTACTGCTGCTGCTTTCTGCAGAATATTCTAATTAAATTAAGAGTGTTTATAGATAAGTGGTAAGTTACGTTGTTATTGTTGTTGTTTGATTTGTTGTAGCAGTCAATACTTATTTTAGGTTAATAGAAAGAGGCTCACATTCCATTATTTCAAAATATTTAGGAGCGACCCTTCAATATAATGCAATTTTGCATCCATTTAATATTGTTTTTACAATAATTATTATAGTTTCGTATTACTCGAAATCTAGTAAACAGCAGTTCTCGGATTCCTCGGTGCATTTCAGTATAAGTGCTAAATAGGCCCCACTCCGATGAATTTTGTGTGGTGCTATGTCTACAGCTAGTGAAACTTATAACTCACAGTAACGAAATAGAATAGCATAATGGTTGCTAATACAGTCAGTAATATTTAGTTAATATAGTGAAGGGAACTTTCGGGGGAGGTGTAGTATGGCAATTGGCCGCATTTAGTGTTTAGCAGTAACACAATAGTTTACTGCTAAACACTAAATGCGGCCAATACAATAATAATAATATAAACGTGCATTATACTCCAGAGACTTGTCTTATCATTCTCATAATAGTTCATGGCGACCTTCCAGTAAAGAATCAAGGAACTTCAAACGTAGTCAGAACGGGCCCGCGCCGTGCACCTGCCGGAACGGGCCCCACCCCAGCCCCACATCAACCGAAGATTGAAGCTGTTAGAAGACGAAGAAAATAATGAAGAACCGTTTTGAAGAATTTTGAAAAAGAAGAAACCAGATCCAAAATTAAGAAAATACATCCTTTTTTTTTGAAGAAACTAGAAAAATGATATAGAAGTAATAAGAACAAAGAAGAGCGTTGTCCAGGGTTTCCCGGCTCGCAAATTCAAGAGGTGTCCAGGGTTTTCCCGGCCCATTTCAAGAGGAGTCCAGGGTTATCCCGGCCCATGATCGAGAGCTGCAGCCAAATCGAGCTACATCGAGCCACATGCAGCCACATCTTGTTGCTCGGCTCAGCAGCAGCCCACCCAGCTACGTCACGATGGCGCATCAGGGACGATACGCCGCCACCAGGACGCCGACAGGTCACGCAAATGTCACGTATTATTTTTTATTTTTACTATAGTAATTTTTTTGAAATGTTTATTTAGATTAATTAATTATTATAAAAAGGTTGTCGCTGAAAACGTAGCATTCAAGTCTTATATTTTTAAATTTTTTCATGATTTTAAAGGCATACAATTCCTAATTCTAGTGTCACTATTATTAAAGTAGTCCGAAATCATTTTTGTTATATTTCGCAATATGGCTCGAGCCATCCGGTGTCATCGCGCCGCGAATGCGCGCATCAGCAGAAACTTAAGTAGGTCGCGCGTGTACGCCGACTTAAAGTAAATTATAATTATTAGTGAATGAAATTTGATCCTCACACTTAGAAAATTTATAAGTACTGTAGCTAACTATTGGATTGATCACCTGATAATTAGTGAGAGTTTAATTGATAATTTGTACTCATCTTTCCTTCTCTGCAGGAAGGCTAAGATTATTTAGACCAATTGAACAACTTAGTGAGAGATAATTTTGTTACTACTAGTTACTGATTTATTTACGAGTTTTTTTAAATAATTGTACAGTAAATATTCGTTTAAATAATCAAGAGTAGAGAGTACTTTGGCATAGTACGGTACATGAGTTAAGTGGAAGTTAAGTTAGAGCACTAGTCCTTAGATTTGATCATGGTGTCTGGACTACCGTGCCCTCCGTGAGAATTTTTGGAGACCATTGTTGTCTTAATGTAGATGTGACTCTAAGTACAGGTGACCGAAAGTGAGGCCTGATATGCCGATAGGGTGACCATGCCCTTGGGTAGCCATTCCCATGTTTATAGAGATAATTTGAGGCATGCACGGAAGCATAGCCAAGTTATGTCCTTGATCATAGTCGACCTTCACAGGTGTCCGTGAAAGGCTTAACATTTATATATTATTAGGAGCTGAGGACTCCAACGGCATTAGATTTTTAGCATATTGAGTAGGTACCGATACCGCAAAGAGTAATGAATGATAGATAAAAGATTGAGAATTGTAAAAACATAAAATTGAATTGAGAATTATAATTAATAGAACTGAGATAAAGCATAATCTATCAAAAATAAATTAATACTGAATAACAAAGCGATTAATAAGTATTTCTTTTAAATAACCATATTGCAACATTTATTTTAAAATTGCATTAGTGACACTAGGAAATATTTCGTACAGGGAACCAACTTCTTTTATTGACTTTTTTTTTAATGAAATGTTTAAACTTAATATAAGTAATATAATCTTCAAGTTGCCCCTTAATAAATTTATTACAACAATATTGTAAGCAAGTAACATGCGTTTTTTTTCTGCCACCCCGGGGGTGAAGGGAACTTTCGGGGGAGGTGTAGTATGGCAATTGGCCGCATTTAGTGTTTAGCAGTAACACAATAGTTTACTGCTACATAAACGCATATTGCTTGTATCAGCGATAACCTAACATGTATAAAATAGGGTGTTTTATTAAATAAACGTGCATTATACTCCAGAGACTTGTCTTATCATTCTCATAATAGTTCAATAGTTCAATATAGCTAACTGTGGTTCAAAAGTAAATCATCCGTTTTTATTTATACAAATGGTGCATTATTCATTTTAGACATTTTATTTTTACTTATTACCTGTCTTAGAGTCCACCACACAGTAACAGTAATCTTATCCTTAAACAAATGATAGATTTAATTTGTATTCTAGTTGGGTGACATGGAATATAGTTGGGAGGTTTTACGATACTCGTCTACTCTTTTAAAGTAATCCTTTACCCCAAACCTGTCACTTTCCAGCCGCACAATTATGGCGCGCTCCGGTCTCTCGCTCACTTAATGTGGCCTTTTATAAAAATATAACTTTTATTAAACTGTAATTGGAATTGGAATCTTCTTCCGTAGACGCTAGAGTTGCTTTTTGAATGTACTACTTTGATGCAATTCGGCCAACTCAAATAATCTCAAGTACTTATGTGGTGCACTGCTACCGCTCCCGCCGCCGCTCGAAGTCGTGGCCAAGCAACAAAAACAAACAAAAGCGATTGACACACAAAAAATGATATGCGCCCCGCGCACGCGCGAGATACCATCACGTGATCAAGTCCGTTTGAATTTGGAATGCGTCCGTACTGCGTTACAACTGACGTTAGTGTAACGCATCTGTCTGTTAGATAAATGTTTTGTTTTTTGTTTTTGAAGCTGGGTCACTAAAATAATAACGTTGAGAATTATTATTTCTACTTGGTCCATCTGACCCGTCCATTACGCATTCTAATTTGATTTCGAAGTATTTTTGTACGCCCGTCATATATTATACATATTATCTGTTGAGGTAGCAAAGCTGTATTTGGTTTTCAAACAGGGTACATCTACGTATGGCATTGCCAATTGATGAATACAACTTTGTAACTGACCAGATACTAACAAGCATGCAGGGTGAATCACATTTGAATCAAACTGAAAGGAGAAACACATACTTCTAGATTGACTTAGTTACTTTCATTTACATGGAATTTTGCGATTGAGTTGACGTGAAATTTGATTAGTGAGTGTAGCAAAAAAGCCCGTCTCGTAATGTTATTTTAAACAACAACTTATTTTGTATTCGTTTGTATTTTTGCGTACTATAAGCACGGAGAAAAGGCGTTTTATTTTCTTATCTTGGGTAAAATGTAAAAAGTTTTAATAGGGATAGTAAAATGAGTAATTACTGAGTGCAGTAGCACTACTCAGTAATTACTCTTCTTAAAACCATTCTTTATCATAATTTCGTATTTTTCGCCAAGAATTATAAAGCAAGATGGCGTTAAATCCACCTTTAACAGCAGACTGCATCGCTCTTTACCTTATACTGCACAAAGAATATAAGTGTCCAGACGAGACACTTAAAAACAATCGAAGTATTTTTCCAGAACAATCTCCATACCATTTTTTTCGGCAGTCGGGTAGCCCCGTAGTGGCGACTACCCACAGGCCAGTCAAGACCCGCAGCTACAGCTCATCAGGCTGCTGCCAAGAACCGTGGTCCAAAAAAATTAACTCCATACCACATTTTTTCTAAATCGGTTTAGCTGTTAAAGCGTCAAATAGTAACGAACAGACAGCCACGCAGTTAGACAGTCAGCCTGTGAATTGACGCCATTTTGATTACAATCGACATAAAATTAAACCGTCACTGACGGGCAGATAGTGACAAGCTTAAAATTACTACCTAATATGCAACCAAAGTGGAATAACTTTTTATCAGAGACTAACCGTCATAATTTGTATGAACGGATCTGGAATAAATTAATTTCAAATAACATTTATTAACGGTTATTAAAACAATAATGGTTAATTGGATTCAATGCCACACTCTTGCATAGTTAAGCTGATTGTGACTAATAAAATACTTACCTATGGACCATTGCGTAATCTGAAACAAAATGTTTTTTTTTAATACAAAGCGCTTAGCTAAATAAAATGTGCTTTTTCCCTTTCTTACGAACACTCAGGCTCGGGCTGGGCTCAGGCTTGTAGAACGTTTATAAACGTTCATTTGAAGGCATAACTCGTAATTACCCAGTTTAAGAGAAATAAGGCAGTCTAACAAAACTTTTCACTATCTTTTTCAATTGACTGATCCATATTAGAGCTCTCAGAGGCGCATTAGGGCCCGTAATCGCATTTTGTACCTGGATGAGCTCGGGACAAGTGCACTATACGTATAGAATCCAGACAACGTTGAGCGGACAGGGAAACTTTAAGAAACTGGCTGCGATTATGACCAGTGTATAACTTAGTAGCTATTGTCCTATGCACTAAAGCGTATTTTCCTATGCTCTGTTCCCTCAATATAATCAATGATTGAACTTATCAGCGACTAAATAAAATAGATTTTTGGGCAAATGGTGCGTCGTCCCAATATCTTCGAATACATCAGGGATAAGGTCGCCTTTGTACTATGATCTATTGTGTGACATACAATGTATATTCTTTAACCTGTTATTGTGAACAATATAGTGCTTACATACATTCATACATACATCATGATTACGAGAAAGGTGGTGGGTAAACGACTTTGTGGCAGATGAAATGATCAAATCACCAAACTCGACTCCAAGAAGAATAGAAAGAATAGCGACTAGCAACCCAAGCAAGAAACCACGACAGATGAACTACCTGTCTTTTTCTTTATAATTAGAAAGAGGCAGATAGTCTGTGTCAAGCGCAGTACTTGTGTTAACCGTGCTGGCAATGCATGCAGTCCGGGTCTGGGCGTCGTCGTCTGGGTCCCACTGGGTCCAACGGCGAGCCATCTGGGCTGCTATTCGCTACGCATTAAAGCGGCTCACCCTGCCGGTCACCCGTCACGAAACTAGACCTCTACCTACGCTTGGTTACTACGCATCACGGTGTCAACATATATTTGTGGGTAAGCATTGAGATGAGCTTAAAAAAGTTACAGAATAGGAGGGCAGTACTCGCCGACAATGACAGCGGATGAATGCGGTAACAATCATCAACATTGAGGGACCGACATCGAATTGGATACTGCCATCGCCCGGGCTTCATAAGAAACTTGACCCTCAATTTTCCAAACACAATCGGTTAAAAATAGAGCTAAGCAAATATGATTTACTGTAAGATCCGAATCTTTGGTCCCGACGTGCAATAAAAAATAATAGGCGCTCCAACAATCTTCTCGGCACGCTTCCAAACAAAGATTTGCGATTTTCCTTGCTAAGTCTGCTGGCCGGGAAGTAAGTTTTTGTATATCTCATGTTGGTTGACTCGGGTGTTTTGAATGCGTGAGTGATGTTGGATTTAGTGTTTAGCATACTGAGGCATATTTTACGATACAAAAATAAATATAAATACTATTGGATAATAATATGACTGCAACAAAAATAGGGCAAATGAGGCCTGTGTTATGGGTAGGTACAAATGTACAACGAATAATAATGAGTAACTTAATTTTAGAGGTTTGCAAGAGTATTCTTATATGAGGTTAAACTAAAGCAAAGTACTCACGGTGAAGGGTTGCAATGCAATTATAAGTAATTATTCTTAATTATAATTGAAAAAAGTAGCAAGTAATTTGTAAGTAATTAGTGAACATGAATTCATTATCCTAGAACAGTATAGTTAGAAGTACATGGGCTCTGCTCGGATGAAAACGGAAATCACGGAGAAAAAGAATTTATTGCAAACATATATAATATATACAAATATTACTAGCTATTGGATAAAGATTTATGCAATTAAATTTTTATTATGAACATGTCTGTACTTATAGTAGTGTGTATAGTTTGGTAAATGTAGAAACTTTATTTGTTTTCATTTTTAATCCAAGTTTCAAGCTTGGTAGGTATAGTTTGCTGTAACATTTTATACAAATTAATTCATTAGATTTTCCTTTTTTGCAAATGTTGCGTTCGTGTAAAGTTTAGGCGAGACTTAGAAGATTGCAGATGTTGTGAATTATTGATATCTTTGTTATTGTATTGTTTATCTGTCTAACTGCTTTGTTTGTGTGAGGTGTGCAATAATAGTACATTACGTACCTAGGGCGGTGAATTCGTGAATGGCCCAGATCGCAGGTGTTTGTCGCCCGAATCGAAGGTGAAGGCCATAAATATGCGCCCTGGGGCTTTACGAATTACCACCCGTGGTGAGAACACAATTTTGCATACGCGCAGCGTGCGGTAAAACTGGCATTATGGCCAGTTGTAAAGTAAAAAGTAGTTACGTCACACCTGGCCATAATGCGAGTTTTACGCACGCTGCGCGTACGGAAAAACTCGCATTGTGGCCAGGTGAAGACGTAAAATGTTGTACTCAACACGGGCGGTAAGTCGTAAAGCCCCAGAGCGCATATTTATGGCTCTCACCTTCGGTTCGGGCCGCAAACACCTGCGATCTGGGGCTTTCACGAATTCATCGCCCTAGTTACGTAATGTACTATTGTATGGTTTTGTATTGTTATCACTTGAAACATGAACAGAAGGCTCTGTATTAATGTTTAAAGTGGTTTGTTATTTTAAATGTTGCTGCTAACTATCACAGGCGTTACTTTGACAAACATTATTTTGCGATCATTTTCCCCACTGTGTTGCTGAGGTTTGATTCGAGTAAGAGGTCCCTCGCGTCATTTTATACTAGTACAATCAGCATCATACACTTAGTAGCAGCTGAGGTAGCCGAATATATCGTAACACATCCTTGCTCCCATAGCAATAAAGTCGCCTTGCGATTTTTTGGCTACTCTGGCTGCTAACGACTATGTGATGCTGACTGTATTATGCTTGATAGTAGCTCTTGCCAGGTATAGATACGAGCGCGCCTCTGCTAACACCAACTTACCACAGACGTTGTTATCAAAATTGTATCCCACGTATTGAGCCCACCCATCAATATTGAGCAGGCGTAAATACGTTTACGCTCATAAACCAAGCGTAAATGTGGCGTAAAAATCAAGCCCGTTCGAGGGGCTTACGTTTTACGGTCCTTCAAGTGGAGTCGTTTGTGGAAATTGTATTTTTGTTTAGGACGCGTGAAAGGGCTTTTTATTTTTGTTGTTCTCGGCTTTAAAGGGTTGCTAAAGGGTATGGGTGTGGAAATATGATAAAGTTTTGTGATGCTGAAAATTTGCAATGATTTTCGAATGTGGGGTCTCTCGACAAGTCATTGCTATGGGTACAGGGACAAAAATCACGCGCCTGTATTCGGGTCTCCTGATTCACATCGTAAGCTCATTTTATAAGTTTAACGCGCTCTATCTAACAAATTAGCTTGTTGTGCGTGGAGGTGCGCGCTTGAAACACATTCAAATGCAATCGGCGCCAGAAGCGAGGAATATAAATAGGCCTGCTGTTTTTGATCCTTAAGGATGAATATGCAGATTTTCTGCTTTGTGACCAGGGGAAAATTTAAATATAGGTAAGTACTTTTAACCTAGGTACTTATACTTTCCTATACAAATTTCGATCAAGCAGTGTACCTACGTTAGAATGTAGGGATAATCTTTGGAACCACTTATCCCATTTCACTAATCCTTTCATTGGTATAAAATGGACCTTCCAAATGGACATAGGCTGGATATATTTGATTCCGTAGCTCTGCCTGCGTTCTTTGTAATACGTAGAGCCACGTGGTTAGCTAGTCCTTTAAAAGAAGAGAAGCAGTATATTCACAATATTCATCATTTTCTGTGTCAACTTCTTTCTCCTGCCATCCTTTTCTTTCTTAGGTTCCCCGCGAACTCGCAACTGACATCAAAACACAATTCCGCCGAAATCAAAAAACCAGATCTAACCCAATTCTTACGAATAGAATTCAAAAATTCAAAATGCAAGCGTGTAGACCGGAAATGAATCCGCTCGCGGGCGCCTGTCCTGATACAGATCTGATGGAGTCCGCATCCGACTTCCGGCCAGTTTGTGCCTTTATAGGTTCCAATTTCAAATCGGCCAGTAGTGCCCAGATTCCTCAATTTGAAAGTAGATCGAAAGCGCTTTTCACCGCCCGTTTGCTTGCGTTCGGTTTTTGAAATAGTTTTCTTTTAATAACTAGTGGCTGATATTTCTTTGCTTTTTCTGGTGGAAATGTTTTGTTTTCATTTGGTATTTTTCGAGTAAAGCTTGACTTCGTTTCTGTGGATGGAAATTTAAGAACGTACCGACTGAGACTGAGGCCAGTGTTGACATCAATCTGAACTAAATCAATCCGGTTTGATAAATCGAATTGACGCGTCAATACGAATTGATTCAATTCTGATTGACGCGTCAATCAGATTGAATCAATTCTGATTGACGCGTCAATCAGATTGAATCAATTGAAATTAACGCATCAACCCTCAATTCGGATTAAATCGATTCTCAATCTAGGTTAACCATAGTCCCTTCCCTAAGATAACTTTTCAAAGGTGTCCTTTTTTGGGACTTTCTTACTGGACTTAAAGTCGATATCTGAGGTTCCCAGAGGTTCGAAAACATGTTCCTGATGTCAGTATTGACTGATGTCCCTTATGGGTAATAGAGATTTCCAATGGTTCCGTAACATGTTTTCGACGGCAATACAGACGGAGTTTCCTTTTTTTTGACATTTGGGCACCTGAGATATCGATTTTGAACGCTATCGGTTAATTTCAAGGAAAGTCCCGAAAATTATCCAAAAAGGACATCCTTCATATTGCCGTCGGAAACATGTTTCAGAACCTTTGGTTATCTCAGACACCGCTTTTGAACGCATTTGGTCAGTTTCGAAAAATGGCCTAAATAAAAAGGACATTAGGTAGGTAAGTCCATACAAAGTAATCGTCAATCCGAATTGACGACTGAGCATTGAGGATTGACCGATCAATTCGAATTAACGATTAGTAATCGTCAATCCTCAATCAGTAGATTTAGAATTAGTTTCCTCAACCGTCAATTCGAATTGATCGGTCAATCCTCAATCGTCAATCGTCAATTTGAATTGATTTTTTGCCAACACTGACTGAGGCTAACCTTGGAATGATGAGAAAACTAGATTCGAGATAACAAAGTATGATGTGTAATTTCTACTCTCATGTCTTTGAACCCAACAACAATAGCAATCAACTGTCAACAAAAGAAATATTATTTTATACGAATTACTTCTATGAGCAACGTCGGATTTTGCGCTCTAATTGTAATCAGTCCTATACAGATATTAGATTTTCTTTATTAAAGGATTTGAATGAGATCCATCATTTAAAAAATAATGCCTGCTGCACCGGATTTAGGGTAATTCAAACATGTCGCCGCGCACGTGACGTGTCAATGAACACGCAAAACATATTGCCATAAAATCGCAATACGATATATGTACGTGTTCAATTGACCTTTTTTTATTTATTTATATATTAAGAAAAAAAATACAACATAGACATGTACAGTGTCCCGCAAAACTGTTTGCGCAGTTTGACTGTGGGATCGAGCAGTCTCTACTCTCTTCTATTTCTATTATTTATATTATCTACATCTATAGGTAGAAAGTTGTCATCCTGTACACATATGATAATAACTAAGTTAAAGCCGTCCGCAGCATATAAGTAATGAAGTAATATTTAAGACCTTTGTCAATAAACTAAAAACGTACAATACAATACAATACAAACGTACCTCATTATTAAATGCCCATACACTCTGGAGGAGTTCATGCTCCATTAAAAATGTAATAAGAACTCTAAATATAAATAAGACAGAAGTGTTATAAATACCGTTGTTATCTAAGGTGTAGATCTATATATAGGGGTAACATGTCGATTCTATAAATATACATATGTTGTTTAAGTTAGCTTAGTACATAAATATGTTGCTACACTGCTGTCCATGTCTGTACTGATTAGATTTTAAGAACATTCTGTGCATACCATGGTTGCAACAAATAAATGAATATGAATGAATATAAAGTAAGACCCATACCTAATTGTAATCAGATTGGTATTTGTTGGCTAGTAAGAAACATTCAAAGTTTGCCTTTTCTCAATGCATTAATAGTAACAAGTCGTAGATAAATGCTCTTTTAAATTGAATTGCTCACTTGGCTTGTTCCGAAACTAGGATATTTAACAGAAATAATAAGAGTAAATATGGATTAAAGCATTTTAAGTGCTAATTGTGTAACTTTCGTATACCTACAATACTTTTTCTACGAGTCAACTGAAATAGTTAAAACCAACTTGAGTGTCTATAGAAAATCTAAGCGCTGCTGAAACGCGACCTAGGCGACGTTCTATTGCAATTGGTCAAATTCATTATATAGGTGTATCTGTAAAGTCGCCACGTGATTGGTCAATTTAATTATAGTTGCCTAAACAATTGTATAATAATTTATTATAGTTGAGTTGGGAGCTCCACAGAAAAAAAGTATCTGTGAGTTTAGTATTATTATTATTTGCATGTTTTTTTTCCATATCTCAGGACCATGTGGTTTATTATTTATAATTATTATTTGTATGGTTTTTTTCATATCTCAGGACCATGGGGTCCCGGACTTTTGGAAGGCATGCGTGGGGCCGTAGCCAACATCGCAGAGGCCCTTTAAAACAAATATAATATAAAGCGAGGGGTTATTATTATTAATAATAATAAATCCGCCCCTATATACGTCCCACTGCTGGGCACAGGTGCCTCTCAGGGATGAGAGGGAACGGGCAGTAGTCCCCACGCTGGCCCAGTGCTGGTTGAGGACTTCACACACGTTTAGTATACGAAGTCTTAAATCCAACATTATAGTAGACGAGTATAAAAAAAATCATAACCCTATTTCCCAACTAAAAACGCACGAGTACAGTCAACAGCCATAAATTACACAAAACGGCAAACACAGCCGCTCGCCGTACATATGCTTCGGTTGGCAATAGATTCACCTGATACGTATCTCTGTAACAGCGGGTGTTAAATCTTTACCGAACATATTTATGTGGCCGACTGTACGTCGGTTTATGTGGTGCACTGTCTTGGTTAGTCCGCGTTAGATAAGGTCGTAGTTTGTTGTGTGATTTCCGTTTTTGTACCGAATCGTGAGTATACGTCGGATCCTACTTATTGTAGTTACTAATAGTAATAATCCATACTTCCGTACTACCAATATTATAAATGGGAAAGTGCATGTGTATGTTTCTTTGTTTGTCCGTCTTTAACGGCAAAACGGAGCGATGAATTGACGTGATTTTTCAAGTGGAGATACGAGTAGTTGAAGGGATGGAGAGTGACGTAGGATAGTTTTTATCCCTGAAGTCAGATAATTTCCCATTTCACCCCCTTAGGAGATCCTAAGGGGGTGAAATGGGGAGTAAAAGTTCGTATGGACCTGCGATATAAACGAGTTCCACGCGGACGAAGTAAATTATAGATGTGAAAGTTTGTTTAGATGTCGCAATTTTTAGATATTTGTAACGTAATTTCGCAAAACTTACTCTAATTTAAAATCTTCATTTGTCAAACTTACGTATGAAGGTCTTATTCTTGGATTGGGCACAATGAGGTTTCTGTGTTTCGCCACACGCACACAAATAGCTACAAATTAGCATGCAGCATGCATGGTAATAAAAGTACATTCTTTATAAAAAACCATTAAAAATAACGAATCAATCTAATCATTCTTAATACAAGACTGAACCGCTTTAGATGGATTAACATATAGAGTACTGTTAATTCTGATATCATCTACCACAGGGATGAAAATAAGGTTGAAAGTTGATACGAGAGTTGACGAAGTCGCGGGTAGATGCCGGTTAAGCCTGTGCATAGCAGATCACTGCTGTCTGGGGGAGGAGAGCGCCGCTTGTGGCCCAGTCATACCCAGGTTCCTTAGAAGGGGTCCATGAATGGACCCCTGGCATACGTCACAGGCCATGGGCCTCTCCCTCCTCTGCCCTCGTCGTTCTTCGTAGAGCACTACCCGCTGCGTGAGGTAGTGCTCCACAATGCGCCGCAGATAGAGAGGCACTCTGTGATACCGGAGTGCCTCCCCTATCACTGGGTATGGGAGAGAGCCAAACGCGTTGGTGATGTCGAGCGACACCGCCACCACTCCCTGCCTCCTCCCCGCCGCCTCCTCATGAAACGCCCTTAGGGTCCCCAGCGCGTCCATGCAGGACCACCCCGCCCTGAACCCGAATTGGCGGTCCGACATGTTGGGGCCCGTATTGTCGAGGTGCTTGACGATCCGGGAAGAAAGGCTTCGTTCCAACATCTTCCCGATCTCGTCAAGCAAGACGATTGGCCTCCACCCAGAGGGGGAGTCCGCTGGCCGGCTCTCTTTCCTGAGGAGGCAGCATTTTGGAAACCACCAAACTTTTTTCATCATTTTGGAAACCACCCCGTCTCAAGACAATCGTCAAAGAGGTCTTTGAGGCGGTCTTCCAGTTCCTCCATTGCCAGCGGCAATACCCTCCCGTGCACGCCGTCGGAACCTGGGGCCTTTTTACAGGCCCTTAGGCGGTGCACTGCCCAGGCCAACTCCCCCTCGGAAATTGGCACCACCTCTGCGGGTTCCTCTTCCACTTGGGGAAATCCAAACCAACCCAAACTTTCAGCTCAACCAGTCATTTCACCGGGCGGGTTCCTTCTCAAATTCCTTCTCTTTTCAGGCTATTCGTCTGTGGAATGATCTCCCTAGGGACAGCTGTCACCGTGAGGCGAGCTCAGAACAAATTCTCCTTTAAACGCAAGTTTCGTTCCTAAGCATCTCTATTCAAATATTTAAAATCGACGATCCTCATGATATCTTTGTACGGATACATATAAGGTAACGGGGCCTATTACCGTGGTACGGGAGGTAGTTTTCAAACGATTATAATAGGTAGTAATAATAGGTAGTTTTCAAAAAATGATGGGTATGAAAGCTCCTTAACGACCTAGATTTTTTTTATTGAAGAGAGTTTATTGAACTTTCAGAGTCGTAACTTTTTAAACCAATTTTAGTTTAATACATTTGATTAAATAATTATTGAAACCACGAAAGGAGAATCTTCTATTACCGTGGTGAGAAACTGCAGATTCAATACTAAAGTTTTGGTTAAAAATTAGGGGTTTCTTGAATACTTTCCATAGCACGGAAATTGTTTTTTAATAGCGTCAATAGATCAAGATTCGAATAACTGTAAGAGATGTTATAATTGGTGACACATAAAAAAGACAAAGCACAAAGAAGCAAATTGCCGACTTAACTATTACCGTGGCATGCCACGGTACTAATTTACCCAACTAAAAATGGCGTCTATCACCGCTGTATTTTATGTTCCATTTTAAATGCATTTCCAGGCCAAAAAATATATAAAGCGTACGCACAAGTCGTGCAGAAAACTATAAAAACCCATAGCATTAGTTCAATTGTATAATAGGTATTACGTTTTAAGTAGTATTATGTTTTATTGTAAATCGAACGGTTTGCTTTTAAAATGCGTATTTTGAAATGCCGCGGTAATGGTAGCCGAATTTGATAGCCCCGGTAATAGGCGCCGTTACCTTAATTGTATGTATGTATAAGTATGTTTATATTGAACGCATTATATATTTACATATTGATAGTAAAGTAATTAACTGATTTGTGTTTCCAAGCGAGTGTCCGCATTTAGGATCCTGCACTACCAAAGTTTCTGTTTAGCCCAATGGTAGAGAATGCCTGAAGACATTAAGTGTGCCAATAGTATGTTATATTAGTAAAATAAAATTAAATAAATTCATGCAAAGTGTACAAGTTACATCTGCGAAGAAATTCAAAGGTGTATGTGAAGTCCCCAATCCGCACTGGGCCAGCGTGGGGACTACTGCTCATTCCCTCTCATACATGAGAGGAGGCCTGTGCCCAGCAGTGGGACGTATATAGGCTGATGATGTGATGATATGATGATGTAAAGTATAGAATCCGCTTTTCAAAACCTCTTTCAGAATGACAAATAAGACCGTCACAAAACAGTAAACAATAAGCAACATTTTCCACAGGAAATGGAATTACAGCACTCCCGATACATACAGCAAACTACTAAGATACGGCGGAGAAAAAGCCTACAGTAGCCACGTTAAGTGCATCAAGGCTTATAAGAAATTAGATTAGAGACCGTCTGCTAAGCTTTCACATAGGGGACGTGCAGGTTGCGCGGTACGCGAATAAGAGAACGAACGTTTTTTGTTATTTTTTATTTACAGTTATTATGTAGCTTTTTTAATAAGAATGATGCAAAGCGCTATCATTCTTTCCGTGGTACCGTTTTTCGACAACATTCGTTTCGCAGCATACATTTACGGACATTTTTGGATCTATACAAATTGTGATTGTCCCGCGATTTAGTCTAAGAAAAACTGACATTGTTTTGATTGAAAATTGGATTTCTCTATTAGTGTTTACTTTATGTAAATACATGTTTATTTTCTGTTTTAAGTAAAATGTAAAAATTTTTAGAGATCAAATACAGTTATTTAATTATAATTTAGTATTTGATGGACAGCAGCAAAAGGCTTCAAGTATCACATTTCGGGCGGAGCAATTCGCGAGAACTGTAAAGGAATTTCATTCAAAATTGAAGGCCTAGGCCGGGAAGTATTTTTTTTTTAATTCTAAAATAAATATGGCGTCTGTGTTCATGAACAGGCTAAACAGCAGAATTCGAAATTGGACCAAAAATATCCGCGTTAATGCCTATTACACACCAACTGATTTAAGAATAGAAATCTGTATGATTTAGTGTGTTGATGAATAAAATTAAAATATTATTGTCTATTTGTAAGTCACCATAGACAATATTTAAAATCCCATGCATTTATTTTATTTATATCCTCTGCATTTATTTTAATTATTACAGAATTAAGATTCTCATTATCAGTTTGTCTATAATGGTCCTAATAGGTAAATGGTCCTACTCGAACACTACACACGCGTAATACGGACGAAGACTTCCGTAAAAAAAAAAGTTATGGAGGGATTGGAGGGAAAATTAAAAGTCTTTTGTCGAGTATATTTGTGGTTGATATTTATAAATAAAATTTCAAAATGAGTTCCGATGATAATAGCGATGAAGAAACTAATTGTACTCCGCCGGAATCGAGGGTGGAGGCCGAATTAGCAAAATAACTTGTTGCCGCCAAAATCGAAGGACAAGTACATAAATACAGGATACAGGTTGGATTTTTGAGTGGTGATATTTCTTATTTCATTGCATATCTTTGAGAAAAAGTATTGTATTTATCGGTAAGTATTTTTTATCTATAAACTTTGGTACCTATGACAACTTTAGTACAATATTTAACATGGACACAACAATATATTGCGTTTTGCTGTTGTCCATCAAATACTAAATTATAATTAAATAACTGTATTTGATCTCTAAAAAATTTGACCTTTTACTTAAAACAGAGAAAATATACATGTTTTTACATAAAGTAAACATGCCTAGCCGTGAAAAGGGCTTGCCGGCTTCGTATCACTATCCGTGTTTCTATACCTACTCGTCCGGCAAGCCCTTCTTTCCCGGCGGCTGCAGAAATGTACTAATACTCTTGAGTGCATACCTCAATACATTAATGAAAACAGGACGTACAAACTTAAAAGTAGAGGTTAACAACTGGTGGTCTTATCGCTAAAGAGCGATCTCTTCAAGACAACCTAAATAACAGTTTTACCTGTGTTATGTAATCTAAACAATAAAAATGCGTAAAAACCACCCAAGAAAATAGTGAAATAATAAATCAACAATTAACTAAAAATGCGTCTATTTTTGTACACCATTATTTTCTTCTCCCCGTCATTGTGACTTCCGGGAGAAAATTTAATACAACTACTGTCCATTCTACCGGCCTTCACTATTATTGACAATAATTCAGCAGGGAGCTTTAGTCCACTGCAGGTAGGGCATTGCCTTTGAATCATTAAATACATTCTGTGCTAGCACTATAATGGGTGCTTTCGGGGTTATAATCAGGAATGATAAAGAGTGCTGAAGATGGTTGACTTAAGAAGTTCTTCCTTGAGACCACTAAATAATTGGCTTCGCTTACAAATGTACAATGAAGTCTAATTCGAAAACCGTTTCGAGGGATAGAGCCTAACTACAAGTATTTCTAATTGTGGTTCAAAATATGAGCTATATTTTAACAAATGTTTGTTTGACCTTTGACCTTATAGACACTATGATACTGGCATTGAAGTTAATATAACTTGTGTCAAAAAATAAATAAGTAGAAAGTCTACATTGTCCTTGACACGGGCCTGTCAGTCAACATGAACCTAGAATACTATGGACGGGCTTTACATGTTATCAAAAGCTCTTATGCAGCTAAATTAACTCGTCTTCAAATGGCTGATGACTTGCCAAAAACAACCTACTAAATTTGGACGGGTAATGGTTTGTGTGCCACAACTTCATACTAAACCAGTTGTGGCAAACAACAAAAAGTGGGACTATGACAAGTACAATGAATGATATTTCCCTTTCTGACACACTTATAGAGATTTGTATGCTACCAGCTCGCTCGCACATGGTATTATTATTACCATAGCCTGTCCAGATTATTCTACGTTCATGGCAGTCAAACAAGGATTAGCTGTCAAGTGACAACCACCGTATTCAAGATCAACCATCTATTGATATTTAAAACTTTTTTTTCTATATTGGGCGTGTACTATACAGATTCAGCCGCTACGTGTAATTTACGAGAAGTCGTATCTCATATTTTTAATAAATTATATAAAATAAACGAAGCGATGAATTGCTAAAATATTGAAATTAGTTTTTTGAATTACTCTATATTTTCGAAAAATAAAATATAAATGGGGGGTTAAAAAAAAATAACAATCCAATGCAAATCCAAAAAAATAACAATCAATGGGGACAATCTTACACATACATTATATCGAGTCTCAAAGTAAACAAAACAAATCAAGTCATTTAGTTTCATTAAAATTCCATAGTCATTAAAATGGTAGTGGAATTTACATATAAGAAATTATTTTATCGCCTAGTCCATAGCCAATATACAAGTTATTCATAATAATGATGGATATAAAATGAGCCTATTCAGTACGTTTTTCGCTCTCAAGAAAAAATGAGTAAATTGCCATATTGACACGTAAATAGGTTACTGGGTCGAATTAAGTGGTTCCGCTTTGTTTATACTGACGGGCCGTTTCAAAATAAGGAGGAATAATTTGTGTTTTCTTATTTCCACGATGTTTCTATTTCTTGTTTCTTGAGTCGCAGCAAAATGTAAGTGCGAGGCCTGAGTGGACGCCCCGCTCAGAGCGGGGCGTGCAGCGTCCATATAAAACAAATGCAATTTATGGATATATGGACGCTCGACGCCCCGCTCTGAGCGGGGTGTCCACTCAGGCCTTGCACTAAGTGTTTAATCATTATCCGGGTTTTTTTAACTTTGTGAGCACTGGTGAATGATTTTTTGACATCGAATGAGTCCTTTCTGAGTTTATCCCTACACCTAGATCATCATCATCATATCAGCCGAAATACGTTCACTGCTGGACATAGGCCTCCCCCTAAGAGTGCCACAATGACCGGTCCTGCGTCACCCGCATCCAGCGGACTCCCGCCCCGCCTACTTTGTGCCTACTTTAATTAAACAAATATACATAATCGATAAAAAAACTGTCCCATAAAGAAGTGACAAATGAAACCCACTGACAATGCGGCAAAAACAGGACAGTTTGTATTGAAGTGATACATGGGGGTTTGGTTAATGTTTTAATGGTTCTGCGGCGGTAATATACTATCGGTTCGTAATGAGGAATGATCATTGCATCTGTAAAGCGTCTGAAATATTTTGCACCATTATTTAAAAAGCATATGAGCATATAAAAGGCCGAGTGTATCTGTCAAGTTAACTATGTTAAATGGATATTAGTTAATGGACGATATGGACTAGCTATATAGGGTACCTTTTAGTGTTAGCCGAGTTTTTTGCGCCGTTTCCTCGCGAGCCAGATTTTTTCCGAACCGGTGGTAATTTATCGACATTCGTAGGTGCATGTAATATGCCTAAATTGAAGAATAAAGTTTGAAGTTGACTTGAACTATACCTATATATTTGAACTATACATATAGGTCAGTACCTACCCTACCCACCTACCAGCGTAGGGTATTAGTCATAGCCCGTGACTTCGTCCGCGTGTACTCGTTAATAACCTTAAGCGATGAATACTACGCCTGATCAAAATCTAATAGCAAATAGATATGTAGAATATATTGACAGATAAATAGATAGATTGAATATATAGACAGATAAATGGATAGATAGAAAAATATAATAAAGAGATAAAGACAGATAAATAGATAGATTTTATACAATATTTTAATTAGTGCTTGTGGTAAAATTTGTTTAAATGTTGGTTTTACAGCAAAGTACTTTGTAAGTATTCAAAAAAAATTTAGCAAGTATGCTATTAGACTTCCCCATCAATTATCGTAGGTTAGGGTGTCGTAGTTATTCCCATAAACACTTACACTCCCCTTTTCACCGGTTTAAGGGTAAATTGCCGGGACTAAAACGACTTTCTAGACAAAACCAATATTATATTGTGGTACGGAACTTCGAAGTCCTAACGATTACTTATTCAAACATGTACCTAAACAAAGTTAGCCGATTAACACCAATAAGATCAATATCAACTTCAAAACTAACTCTCGATCACCCTTTCGCAAAGTCAATACACCAAACCATTTCATAGTGTCGTCAACACTCGCATTCATCGATAGCGATCAGTTTTTTCGACAACAACCGAACACTGGAAACAATATGGCCGGTGATTTACGCTCCGCTCGGTTCAAATCCGCGATAGCGCTTTTGTTTCGCCGCGTCTTATCGCGTAGAGATGGGATAGTCGATGTTTTGTTGAAAATAGAAACGTGGAAAGTTAGCGGATAGCTACAAGCTTTCTTTATCGAAGACTCGGTAAAATTGAGTTTAGATTTTGCTGCAAAAGAATACGGCATTATGAAACTGGTTTTAAAAACGGGAAGATATTGATAAAATCTGTGCAGGCCTTTTTTAACATAGACGTACCTACAACGTAGGTATTGCGTACTGTGTTTAACGCACGCATATACGAATACAATAACATCTGTAAATATTGAGATCCTTGTCTTCTAAAACGAGTCGTCTTAATGAGACTCTTACTTATTCATAATTGTTAACAAGTACTGAAATAGGAACACACGTTAATTACTTCCAAGTATTGCTATTTTACCTATACACATATTTTTTTATCAGAATTGACACAGAAAACCGGAACCTACCCATCAACCCATCCAATACCCGAAAACTCGCACCGATACTTTAACTAAAATTTACTGTCGACAACCCTACATTATCCAAAGCCAAACAAAATATTGAAGTACTCCTATAGTAATGTTGTCCTGCAAAACTCTAATATCATAACGCAATATCGATACAAAGTCTCATAGTCACTTGCGATATTCTGCCACCATGTTGGTTTATCGCAAAGTTATATATTTTGCTACAGAACCTGGCCAAAGGCCACAGAGGTCAGCTGAGGTCAGACAGTAGTAGTATAAAATATTTTGTGTACAGATGTTTTTAAAATTTTGATGAAAGCAAAAAGCAAGTCCTGTGAGCAAGCCTAATGTGGTTATTTTATTTATTTCTGTTATTATTCGTGTTATTTTTGTCGCGTATAAATATTTGAGTTTGATAACAGTCCATCGCGCTCATACAGACGTGTTTGTGTTTATGCAAGAGGGAAAGTATGAACCAAAGATGATTCACATAATCAAGTCAGAAAGCAAAACCGCGTTCCACTATAGGGCCTAATACAGGGGCAGGGACATTAATTTGAAAGTGCTTACAACGTTTAAAATAAGTATTCAGACTCAAGTTATATAGACCAATGCATAATATGTATTTATATCAATCAATCATTCATTTATTTCTTAGAATATGGTTTTTATTTACAGATTTTATACAACTACCTATTAGTTGTGAGGTTTATTTTTTACAAGCTACCGCCCGCGACTTTGTCTGCGTGGACACGCCATAAAAACTATTGTATTTTAACCCAGCCTATAAACTATATCCGTGAAAAAAATCATCCTCATCATCATCATCATCAAGGTTGAGCTGTTAGAGCGTGATTGAGTAACAAACATCCAAACATCAAAACTTCCGCATTTATAATATTGTAGGATTAAACCACTAGACATATAAAAAATAACTAACTAACTTCCACAAAAACCCGTTGAAGTCAGTCTCTGAAAAACTGTCCACAAAAATATTCTCAATAAAAATATCCCTGTGGCATTTTTCCCAAATGCAATAAACTCTATCGATGCACCCATTGTTTCGTGGGTTAGGAAACTTTGATAGGTTTGTTTTTATGTAAAAAAAGGCATTCGATATGAACACGCCCTTGTTTTTATATTTAAAACGTGTTCACCAAATCACACTCTGGTGTTGAGTTCGGTGTTTGTCAGAATAACAACTCATCGACGATATTGAAGATTCATTCAGCAGATCGACTCGTGACATGAATAGGTACTATGTTACTTTTGTTAGTAGATTGTGAACGTGCGTATGTGTGAGTGCGTGTGTGTGTATGTGTGTATATGTGACTGTGTGAGTGGGTAAGTGTGTGACCCATGATGTCACGTGTGTTTGTTTTAGTCAAGCGTTTTGATCCTGCTCAATCATTTTATTTTCGTTCATAGGGGGCAGATTTCCTGATGTCGAATCATTTGTTTACCTTGTTATAAATGTGCGGATGGACGTACTCAGAGAACCTTTCTGATTCTAACCCTTGGGATACACACTTTATTAAGCGTATATACCTACTACATCAGAGAAAATTGTAAGAATCACCATCGTCGTATACGAATAGAAGGACTAAAGATAATAACAGTAAAACCTGGATAATTGACTCCTCAAGGGGCAAGCAAATTTGTGTCAGTTAAAGAGGTATTTCATCTAACCAGGTCGTACAAATTATCCAGGTTCAAAAAAGAGTTCTCTCATTTATAGAGGTTATAAATAACAGAGGTCGTAATATTGTAAATTTATTTTATGAAGCTGCAAGTTTTTAACAAAAATGCCAAATTTATATCTAAACCAATGTTTTTATTATACAGAATAAACTACTACACTAAGGTTTTTTCCATTTTAAAGATAATACAGATCGTGTTTAAAATATTCATTATAACCAAATGTTTTACATAAAAATTAGTAAGTTCGGGAAGAGTTCATTTCACAAAAAGCGCTGTAATAACATACAACGAATTAAAACTATCTTTCAAAAGGTACAAATATTAAGAAAAAAACAAGTTCTTTAGCGGCGTTTCAATTACAGAGGTCTTCCATAACTCGAAATTTCATTCGTAGAGGTCTTTTGGTGCCACGCGACCAGGACCGGACATTTGGTTCCAATTATAAAGATTTCTCAATATATCCAGGTACTAATTAACTAGGTTTCACTGTATATTTAAGCTTAATAAGGGACTCGTTCGATTAGTGCAAAATTGTCCATTAGTTTATGCAAATTTAGTCTCAAAAACGTCCTACAAACTCAAAGACATTCCTACTAACTAGGCATTAAAAACATCCCCACAACTCAATGGTGGCGGCGTCGTCCTATTTACTCGAATAAATGATTCATTTTCGCCCTCTTTAAATTTTCCGCCTCCTTACTGACACTGAATGCCCAGAATTCACAATTTGGGTAGAAATTGACGCCAAATGGAACTTTGGGCTCGTGGGGCGAGCGGTAATGACGTTCAAGGCTACAATGACGTCATAAACGAAGGCTGTAATAGCTTTAAGCCTGTGTCACACCTGCGCTGGTACTACGGGGTTTCGCGATATTGATACGTAATCGAGTTTAACGTTTATCGAGACATTGTGCTTATTTATGTGGAAAAATTTACAAAATAAATAATACACTAGGAGTAGAGACCAAAAATCTAATCAAACATAAACTGAATAGGCACTAAATAAAATAATCAATGTAATGTATTTTCCTGAAATAGGATTACCAATGTAGTCAAATGGAGAAAAAAACAACGAAAGAGGTTAAATAATCACAAAGTTATGAGTATCCAAAGTTTCAGGAGGGGTTATTTCCTGCCCCTTTTCCGTGAAACACACCTTCATATGAAACGATTGACAGTTACTATGACGCTCGAGGATAGTGACGTCACGATCTGCTAGCGTTTTTCTCTCTAACAAGCAACATTAAAAACGGTTGTAGCTTCGTAATTTTAGAAATATTCGAATGGGATTTTCGTCACTAGGCATATTATTTGCCTGGTTTCTTTTGAAGTAATGATAAACTTAGAGTCTACACCCCTATCCAACTGTCATTTTCCCACTTTAAACGAATACATTTAAATGTACCATTTATTATGTTTTTTGTTATTAAATAACGTAGGTACTTATTCCGAAAACGTTTTTGTAAAAAGTTAAACGACAGCGTGGAACTTTAAGCTATAAATAATTTAACTATACTACTTATAAGATTTTAAAAAATACGTTCATCAGACACATTACTATTTTTGTGATTGAAAAGTCTTTATGAATCGAAATATTTATGTGAAACTAGTACCTAAGTACAATATTTACCTTTGATGTCCTAGAAAACGAAGAAGCGATCGGAATTTGAACGGACAAATACGTTTACATTAGTCCGTTAAAAAAAAACGAATGTTATTATGGCACACAGCAGTAGACCTGATGCCCGTTGGGGCGGAAAGGTTCTCGAGTGGCGACCATGTACCGAAAGGCGCGGCGTGGGTAGGCTGGCAAGGTGGACTGATGACCTGGTAAAGGTCGCGGGGGATAGCTGAATGCGGGTGGCGCAGGACCGGTCACTTTGACACTCTTTCGAGGAGGCCTATGACCAGCGGTGGACGTCAGTCGACTGATATGATGATCATGGAATGAAAACAGACAAAATTGTATATCGCGCAAAATAAAATAAAAAATAAGAGAACATTGATGGTAGGGGCATCGGCTTATTTTGCAAATAAGGCCCTTAATTATAAACCGGGATATTAAAAACTCAGTCTATGGATAATATTTAACATAAAAGTCACGGGGATAAAGAAGTGTAATGAATGAATATGCAGTTATTTTTTATGTAAATGACTGCTGAATACTGAGCCTGTTACGAGGCTGTTGTACATTTAGGGTTATGAGATGTAATTTGGGCTTGGAACAAAAAGTTAAGATAATTCCTCGTGTCACAAAATGTGCATCCCGCCACATGACGTCATATTGGCGCTCTAGATACAGTATGTGAAACAAGCTTAGTGAGCGTGTGGAGGTGAAGGGGGAAGTGGTAAAATGGGACGTGGAGGTAAAAGGGGGGTCGCATTCCATGGAGTTGCAAAGGATGACACGGAACTACCTATGTAATATAGTATCTAGTTTCTTATATATTTCTATAGTACGGTTTGCATTTCAGACATAAAACCTGTTAGTTGAAAACAAGCAAAGTTTGTGACGTTGTAATAGCGGGTTTTCCCTGAAACTACTAATCTGCTATATTTTATTCAACGGTTCTGCCTCTGCTTCGTAAAACGTATACCATAACGTATTACGCGAAAGTGTAATAGATAAGAGCGTCGTCTTGTTCTATCGAACGGTGTCAGCCAGTGACTGACGCTCTATCTTGTCACTTATCATGTGATAAGGCCGACAATGATACGGGTTCAGCATTTATATCTGCCTTAAAAAAGCAGGCAAAAATAACTTTCTCGTCCTAACGCGTCTATAAATAGTCGTGTCAGATATTTATGCGGGTTTTGCAGCAGATACCTCTTGCCCAGTAATTGGCCTGAATTTAAAATTTCAATATAGTAAAATTTTCTTCTCAAACCTATTCTACTTACGACATTGTACATATTAACAACTCCAGATTACATCCTTTCAAAAGATGTTTCACGTTTCAAAAGTGTTAACTCAAATATTAGCGTAGCGCATGATCAACAACGTCAGCGTCAGCTGCAGCCCCGAAGTTTCCGCAGGAACTTATCAATATAGAAACAAGTGGAGTTAAAGACATAGTGAAGATGTATGGTGCAACATACGAGGTTACGAGTGTATAAGCACTTTTTCACTTATAGCAATCCAGGTCGTGGACGGCGACCCGAGTTACTTTCGGGCGTGAGCCCAGTATCAGGTCCATCATGTAACGCATTGTACGTACGTTAGGTAGATCTAAATGACAATTTTTATATGGTAAACTTATTAGTTGGACGGAAAGAAGAACGAATGAAGAGGTTTTGGATTTAGTCGGAGAGAAGAGATCCTTGCTAAGGACGATTGAAAATAGAAGAGGAAATATGTTGGGGCACCTGTTACGACGTGACATTTACATAAAAACTATAATCGAAGGGAAAAAAGAGGGAAGAAGAGGCAGAGGAAGGCCGCGACGTGCTTTTATGGACCAGGTCAAGGAAAAGGTCAATGTAGTGTCGTATCAGGAGCTCAAAGCAGTGGCAGAGAATAGAGCTGAATGGCGGTTAGTCCACCGACAAGAGCAGAGCTCTTAAGTTGAAGAAGAGAAGAGAAACTGACAATTGGACTGTCCTAACGCGCGTTGGAAATGTTACGGGTAATCTCATATCTGGTACGGGTATGGCTTGCGAAGCCGAACTCGGTCGCATGAAGTACGTAATATGTTTAAGTCCTGTTTAGAGAGAGAAAAGCGGTCCTAAATAGGCCCATTTTTTATACCGCTTCGGTGACAAAAAAGCTTACGGCCCGCATACCGTAGTATATGGTTGCAATTCCATTGACTGGCATGTGCGTTGCCGGCCCTTTAAAACCATGTAGACTTCTTTCTTGAACTCATACTGTAGTCCCTCGGGAAAATCAAAAGACAGCCGGACCGGAGTGTTCGTGGAAGGAAATGCTAATGAAACCGTACCGTGCGCTAACATTAGGTGCTAAACTTATCGCCTACTCATCAACCCAGGCAGCTCAGTATACTTTGTATGTACCTATTTCTATACTGCAACGCTCATTTGCAGAAAACTTCTCTCGCTACCTTTAATTTTCAGAATTTGCAGCTACCTACTTACTGATTTTGACTATCCATAGTATACATGTACTAATATTATCAATGCAAAAGTGTCTGCCTGCCTGTATGTCTACCTGTTACCTCTTCACGTTTAAGCCGTTGAACTGCTTTAGATGGTATTTGGCATATATAAATATAGTTGGAGTATACAAGGGAAGGACATTGATAGTTTTTATCCCGGAAGTCAACACCTAAGGGGGTGAGATGGGGGGTGACTATTTGTATGGAGCAAGGATATAAACGAGGTCCATACGGACGCAGAAGCTTCATAATTTACGAAACATATTTTGATATTTCTAAATTTTCTTTGTAAACACTACTATTTATATTTATAAATACTTTATAACGTCCGTTAAAACATCGATGAAGTGGTACTATAGGTACAATATTTAGAAAAAACTACACAAGGTACAAACAGTACAAATATAAGATAAGTTGGCGTGCAATATACGACAAGATGGAGTCTTCACGGTACTTACTAATGGTATACTCGTATGAATCGCATAGTACCTACTCATCGACAAATAAGTAGGTTTCGAAAATCTGTCATTACATCCTGTATTAAGAAGGCAGCTATACCAGCATTGGGATTTATTATAAGTTAGTAGCGTTATCAGCAACTAATCAATTGAGGAATACAAGCGGGTGTAGTGTGAGAGATGTTGGAGTTATCGCGATTTAAGCCGTGTGCCACAAGAGGCAAGGACATCGTCGGGAAATAATGCATAATTATTTTTTAATATTATAAATGCGAAAGTGTGTCTGTCTCTTACCACTTCACGCTTAAACCACGGAATCGATTTAGATGAAATTTGGTATAGAGATAGTTGAGTCCAGGGAAACGACATTCGGCACTTTTTAGTCTGGAAGTAACCCCTGAGGGGTGAAACTAGGGCTGAAGTTTGTATGGAGTTATGATTTAAACGATTTCCACGCGGGTAGAAAGCTTAGATATCAATAATTTACTTTAAAAACAAAGTTTTTACCGACTTCAGTTCTGCGCTCCGCTTCAATTGTGACCATAGGATACCATTCCAAACAAACAATTTTTTTCCAAATTAGGTCCAGGCGGGTTCTTCAGAACCCGCCTGCACCGAATATTTTGAATTAAAAATTTTTGAATTCAAATTTTGTGAATTTGCGGAAATTGTCGGCATCTTGTAAGTATATTGCTAATTTGATATCAGTTTTAGATTTGTGGAATTGTTAAACTACGAAACCAATACTTACGAGTAAAGAACTTAATCTTTAAGATTTTTTTAAAGTTTAAATTGTTTAATTCGTTTTTTTTAACGGGACGATAATTACGAGTGGTTTGGTGTCGTGATTTTTTATAAATATACACGGCTTAAAGACACCAAATATCATTAAATACCTTGGTAACAAGGAAAATTACACCAACTACCTACATTGATTTTTACGCCTGTAACTCCCATGAATTTGTACTTTTTACATCCAGCATCTACAAGGCCTGTGCCTCACTATTACTACCCAATACATAGCGCGGGATCCCCTGCAGAACTACCATCTTGTAGCTTGCACCAAACATTTATCGCGATACTAAGAGACAATAGCGCCATTATCCAGCGCGGGTTAACAATGAGCCGAACGCTGATTAAGCGGTTCCCTGCCGATCGTAAATTATTTTGTTCCCGAACACAGCTATACAATGAGATCTGCTTTTGTAACGCACCCGCGGACGGTAATGAAGACGATCGGTGTTTTATTAAAATTTGGGATCTTTTGCAAAATCCCTGAAGCCGGATTCTTACTTCGCTAGTGTTGTTTGATGTCGCAATAGAATTATATCGGTTTCATATATTTACGTCATACCTGCCCATAAAGTAGCAATTACCGCACGCTACGTAAGGCAGGCAGAGACGTCAAATTGTGTATTAACCACTGGTTTTAATATAATATGGTAGAAAGCCGCGGGCGTCAAATACCTGCATCCTGAGGCATTCTTTGTTTTACCGCCCTTGGTAATTAATGTAGGTAAGTACTATTATATTAGTAAATTATTAAATTTAACTGCTGCAACATTGCCTGTGAAGCCTAACTTTTGCCGTCTTTAAATAACCGTGCTTTTGTTATGTAAGTATAGTCTACGTTAATGAAATTGACACTGGAAAGGAAAAATGACGACAAAAAACATTCATTTCATTTCAGTCATTAGATAAGATTAGATTAAATTTATCATTTTGAAAATTTACATGATATTTCATAAAATTAAAATAGCATTGATTCACAAAAAGATCGTCAGACTGTATAAGAATAAAAATAATAATAAATAATAGTGTATAAAAATCCAATTTTAAATGAAAACAAACATGGAAACAAAAATACTAACAATAAGGCAGAAAAAAACAGCCTACATACGTCTCACTGCTGGGCACAGGCCTCATCTCATAGTTGAGCATGCGGCTGTCAAGCGGCGGTCGTGGGTTCGAATCCCGGCTCGTACAGTTGCAATCACGTCTCTGATGCCTCGACAAGAGAGACCTGTTCAGATTTTTGTGAGCACTTTGGCCGCTCCGATATATCTGATGGCGCCCGTATCAATGAGTTTTCGCAACTTATGTACGGAATATAATTTGATATGTACCGTTAGCTTTTAGGTGAGGAAACCTGCATAAATCTTCAAAGAAATTCATAGGTACGTGAAGTTCCCAACCCGCACTGGGCCAGCGTGGGGGCTACTGCCCGTTCCCTCTCGCCTAATATGGCAATAGGAACAATTTAAATACTTCAGGTTAAAATGGTACAATGTCAATGTCAGAATATTAATTAATAATAGCTAGGTCATGTCATCTTAGATTCAAATGGTCAGAAGAAAATAAGTATGCAATATTCTTAAACCTAAAATATAATTCGATGTCATTATTAATAGTACATTACGTAACTAGGGCGGTGAATTCGTGAATGCCCCAGATCGCAGGTGTTTGTGGCCCGAACCGAAGGTGAGGGCCATAAATATGCGCTCTGGGGCTTTACGAATTACCGCCCGTGTTGCGTACAAAATTTTACGTCTTCACCTGGTCACAATGCGAGTTTTCCCGTACGCGCAGCGTGCAGTAAAACTCGCACTATGGCCAGCTGTGACGTAAATAAAATTACAATTAGGTCTTTGATCGTTGTATTCCTTTACACGGCGATTATATACTTAATGATTTTTTTGGAGATATTGAGTTACGATTGTCGGAAGATTTTTCTGCATTGAATGGGCTAAGTTAAGTGTTGTATCCGTCTGACGACTTTTGTGTCGTTTATATCCCTTTTGTGTCGTTTTATTGTTACTAAACCACAACTAAAATTTATTCATTTAATAGCTCCTCTCGCTTAGTAAAAAAAATGCCTCCAAATAATGCCATGTTGAGTTATACAATGTATAATATACTTGCATGAATTGCTATGGGACTACACGGCTTGACCCATTGCGTCCTGGCGGTACAAATCAGTTGCCGGTAAAACCTTAAAGAATGTATCTTTGAGTATAAATACAATTACTTATATATAAAATACCTACATCCGATAAGTCAGCGGTTTGTCACAACTGCAATAACTCAAAAGAATCCATTACATGGCAACACAGAATAATGTACATGCTGTCGAACAAGACCTGAACGGTGCAAGTTTATCTTTTCATCTATGAAGGACCTTGTCACATGGAATTAAGCGATAAATTAGCTTGTTAAGGCTTTGCGCATAATTTTGCGGTATCCGAGAACGCGTACGGTTGATGTAGCCGTTCTTCCTGGACCATTCCTCGTACAACTGTGATCTTATAAGGCTGTGCTTAGGCTGATTTTATTCGAATTTATTATGCAAATTTCACTCTCGTGCAAGACCTTTGGTTTTATCGTACTCAATTATGTTGAAACAGTTCAAATATGGTCATAAATTAATTTTATAGGTCTTTCGTTTTCATTTCTTCTAGAAATGTATTTTAATAAGTACCTAAAACCCAATGTATGAAACAGGATGACTCATAAAAAAAAAAAAAACTCGCGAGCTTTTGCTCCGGGAACAACATTACAAGGGTAGATTGAGATATTTTTTATTGTAGAAAATCCGGAAGTACCTACTTATACGTATTCTATAAGTATCTTATTTTTTATAAAACCGCATCATTCTGTTTTATTGTTTTCGATATTATTTAATAATTGTAATACGTACCTAATGACTATCCTTTTAGGTAAACTTTGATAACTATGACATTATACATTTCAATTAAGTGGACATACTTAGTTAATATTTGAAATCGTTATTATTCTTGTTATATTTTTATGGAATGTTATAGACGATCACAATTGGCTTTCTTGCAAATTGAATGTAATTTTATACTACGAATGAATCTAAGTACATACTATAAGTAAGTAAGAGTCTTTAAATTTCCATTACCTACCTATAGTGAAAACTGATTGAGATGCAACTTGCATCGTCTCTTGTAGATATCGAACCTTTGGCCCAGGCATCTCATGTGAATCTAACGCGTTTAATTTTTTTTTAGGTTACAACTCTACCTACTCTTATTAAACCCCTTTCTTCGAGACCAAAGTCGTGACTGCCTTGGTCAAGGCTTCAAACAATTTTAACCGCAAAAAGTGCAAAAAAAAAACAAGTTATCTGTAGTTTATAGCATCCATTATCAAGAAAAGTAACAGTTGAACGTATTAATACAATAATAATAATCAGCCTATATACGTCCAAGAGCTGGGCACAGAACTCCTATCACGGATGAGAGGGAACGGGCAGTAGTCCCCACGCTGGCCCAGTGTGACTTCACATACACCTTATAAATAAATAAAAATCATTTATTTCAGACTAGTATAGAATCCATGTGACTTAAACCTATCGAAACTTAAGACTACACATGTAAGTAATGAACAAAACATTAAAATTAAAAGACTTGGGCAGGTAGCATTGAAGCGAGCCGGCTAATTTCGAACCCACGACTACCGCTTGAAAGCTGTATGCCTGAACCACTAGGCTACCATAGCTACTTAACTGAGTTAATAGTATCGCGTAACAAACACACAAGATACATGAAATTAGATAAAAACCGTTGCCTTTTCGAAACAGCCTCCACCAGATCAGTGTGTAAAGCCCCTTACGCACTTGTCGGCCGCTGCCTGGGTGGGTCAGAGCACAATTATATTTATCGCCGGCACCGCCGTGTCGCGCCTGGCATGAATCAGCGCACGTACGGCGTCCCGGTACGTTGCGCCGACAGGCACGTGAGAACGCACCTTAATGCTTGGTGAAGGACGAATTTTGAAAAAAAAAGCGTTTCGGATGCTAGTGCTCAATATTTGCTGGCGTATTTTTCTAAAGATTTGATATGATACCGTACTGATCATTGGGATTTAATAATAATAATAATAAATACTCTTTATTGCACCACGAAGGGAGAACATGTTACAAAAAATTTGCTTAATGATTAATAATGGTAACAACAGGCGGTCTTATCGCTTTAAAGCGATCTCTTCCAGACAACCTTGGTATAGCAGGAAATATTAAAACTAGATTTAATTCCAATTAATGTGGGTGTCGCTATAAATTACAGCCTTAGATTGATTAAATTGAAATCTTACTATGGTTGAAGGAATCCAAATTATTTACCAGCGTATACGTGACTTCGTACGGAGTAATAAATGTTTTATGAACCTAGATTCATTTCGTTTTTTTTAAGGTAGGTACTTAAAAATGTTTGCCCGGTAAAAATAGACCTTATGCTCACGGCAACGTTTGTTAATGTTTGATTCATTTTAGTACAGGAGACAAGATAATAAAATTACCTAATATCTTGATATTCTTATAATAATAAATCCTGATACTACATCCTTGTTTGTAGACATGATTAGCGACTTGAATTTAATTAAATGATAGTGACTTAATTAACTTTAAGTTGCTAATAACAGTCAACTTTTTAATCAGCTGATGATAAAATGTCATGCAAAAAGTGGTGTTGTACAGGATATATTTATAATATCTTCAAAACTAAGCAAGATTTGACTCGCATAATGTTTTTTGGTTTAATGACCTAAATAGTGCGTGGTAAAATCTTTCGAATTCCGCGCGGGCACCATGTATACACATGTGTCGGTCACGCTGGAGTGCGATTGGAGAGGCCTATGTTCAGCAGTGGACGTTAACAGGCTGAAATGGTGATGATGATGACCATGTATACTCGTAATTGAAGTGCATCGTCACAATCAGACGACATTTCAGTTAGGCAGATAATTAATTTAAGGAATGTTAATTTTAAAAGATAATCATACTCGTATTCAAAATATCCATCAATAAAAAATGTCCCAAGCCGATAACATCTGATAATTGCAATTTATCTCCCAGATAAGATAAAGCAAAATCAAAGATAGACATTGTAAATGCGTATACGAGTACATGGCACAAATTTTATCACTCCGCAGTGCAATCATGAAGTTTACAGTACTATTGTTTATTGCAGTCTTTTTCATAACAAGTAATGCCGAAACAAAAAACTATGAAGGTTTCAAAGTTTACAAAGTTGTTCCCAAGACTGTTGATGAAGTTGAAACTTTGATCAACGTGCGACGAAGTGGTATCACTGAGTTTTGGGATGATGTATTCGATGTGAACCAAAATGTCAAGATTATGGTGTCGTCAGTATACGAGGCAGAATTTGTTGAAATGCTACAAAAAGAAAATATTGAAGCTGAGTTAGTGATAGATGATGTGAAAAGGTACGATGAATTTATATGGTAACTCGCCAATAACTGGCCTCCGTTCAATATCTAAATAGAATTTGCCACGATATAATAAACTGTATTCTGATTGTAGGGAACAGAGTGCATTTTTATTATGAGGAAGCCCAGTTATTGGTAATTTACCCTACTACGTAAATTAGAAACCTTGTCACCCTAAAATGCTTTACGGATTTTGATGTGAGGGTTTCATTTCGTCAGAGCAATACAGTAAGCTCGGCCGAATTTCACCTTCCCATACAAACGGAGTTTTGTTTTCATTTTAAAACGACGTGTTGGACTGTGACGAAATTTTGCATGTACGATGACATGAGGTATATCTATGTGTGTAATTAGTTTATGTGGTTCCAGTTTATAAATATAAAACAAATGAAATACAGCCAAATACAAGTTTTGTATGAAAAACTTAAATTAGCTGTACTATGGTACCTGAAGCTACATAAACTAATTACAAACCTGGATATCGTGTCTGGATATGTCATTGTATATGCAAAGTTTTGTTACAATCCAACGCGTAGTTTTAAGATGAGAGCGTAACTACGTTTGTATGGAGAATCGAGCTTACTGCGGACTTTTAAGAGGGAATAAAAAAGGCATCAAATATAATGACCACCAAAAAATACTTTGATACCCTAAGCTCTTTTACCAAAAAAAATATACTAAACACCAAAAATAATAATTGTACCATTACAATAGTACTAGCTATTTTAGTAACGACTGCACTTTAAATTGTATTCGAACACCAAATTTACTAAATGATCACCAAATCTTTGCGACCAAATTAATACAATACTTCTACCTAAATAACCCACTATGATTGCCATAAAATATATGAATGTTACCAAATAAAGTATCATCATCATCATCATCATCATATCAGCCGAAAGACGTCCACTGCTGGACATAGGCCTCCCCCAAAGAGTGCCAAAGTGACCGATCCCGCGCCACCCGCATCAAGCGGACTCCCGCAACCTTTACCAAGTCATCAGTGCACCTTGTCGGGGTAAATAAAGTATAATGATGCCTTTACAAGTTCTATCAAAACCCGATTCAGCGCACCCTACTTCCACGTGGTCTTGTCTGTCCTACCCCTAGATTGTATATAAAAGCCTGCGGAGCCAGAAGCTCGCGAAGGAGGTCCTGAGTTGAACGGGGTGCACGAGACCCAAATGAAGCGAGTGGGGGAAGGTGGCGAGCGAAGCGAGCCGGCGACCTCCCGAGCGGAGCGTAGGTCGAGTGCGCACGTGAAATGAAGGGCCGACGAAGCGAGATTTTGGCGGGAGCCCGGGCGGACGGCGGGAGACTGAGTTCCAGAAACGAAAGCGCGGGGCTCCGTCGAATTTAGGAAATTGTTTTACTTCTTTTGGTTTAGGAATGATTTATTAGGATAGCATTTTCTTTCATAGCATAGTAAGAAGTTATAATTTGCGTTATTATTTCACATTTAAAGGAGATACAATTTTTGTGATCATTTACTATTTTTGGGTAAGCAATGATTTATTAGGATAGCATTTTCTTTAATAGGATAGTAAGATGTTATAATTTGGGTTATTTTTTCTCATAAATAAGAGAAAAGAAATTGGTGATCATTAAACCATTTTTGGATTAGCAATGCTTTATTAGGATAGCATTTTCTTTAATAGTATAGTAAGATGGGTTTGGGTTACTATTTCACATTAAAATGGAGATAAAAATTTGGTGATCATTTAGTATTTTTGGCAGTAAAAAGTATTTTTTTGGCATTATATTTCACTATACCTGGTGGTCCGTTAAACATATGCCAATAAAAAATAATAAATATTAGTAAATGGCGAATATTAAATGATGTTATGGTATTAACAGAGCAATCGAGGACCAGGTACTTCCCGTCTCTAGGAAAAAAGGAAGTGGCAGCAGCGGCGGTGGTAGACCAATCGGGGGGAGTAGCAGCAGCGGTGGCAGCGGCGGCAGTGGTGGGACTGGCAGTAATGGACTTTTCTACTACACGGCTTATACTGCTCGTCGACCAAGAAGAGCATATCAGCGTAACGCTGACACATTATTCTCATTCACATGGGATCAATACCACACATTAGAGACCATATATTCTTGGCTCGATGAACTAGCCGATGCCTTCCCAGATATTGTTAAAACAGTAGTCATGGGCCAAACAGTAGAAGGCAGAGACATCAAAGGGATAATTATTGATTATCACCCAGAGAGAACTGATAAGAAAATTGGTATGTTCGAGGGCGCTCTTCATGCTAGAGAATGGATTTCGCCGGCAACTGTTACTTGGATCATCAAGGAGTTTTTGGCGAGCGACGACCCTGAAGTTGTAGCGCTGGCTTCCAGCTTTGAGTGGCATATCTTCCCTGTCGTCAACCCAGATGGATATTCTTACACTTTTACGGACGTAAGTGTTCCTTCATATTCTTGAATCATTTAACTCCACGACAAGCATAGGGTATCGAGTATAGCTTCCACTGATATGAGTATTTAATTACCATTAATATTTTCATCCCTTATTTTACAGACAAAAGTTGCACCGAATTAATAGTTTCACCGAATTTTCATTTCATTGTTTTTTCTCTCATAAACCGTTACCCTTATTAGGTAAATGCGTAAAACCCATCAGGTAAATCAAATTAAAACATGACATGACATGACGTGACATGTGTCACGTATGAAATTAGTAGTATTATATCAAGTTAGATTAGGTTTGCTTATAGCTATCCTAAAAAATACTGATTCTAGAACAAAAAAAACAATGAAATGAAATTTCGGCTAAACATTCATTCGATGAAATGTTTGTCGGTAAAACAAGGGAAAAAACATCTCGTTTGCTACTTATGAGATATAATGTAGTGTATCACGAACTAGAAAATAATATTTCCAAAAGTTAATGCTGAAAATTACAAAATCATAGGAATTGGTAGCTAGATAGACTTTGAAATCCTGATAAGTGATAATACTTTATGTTTATTTGATATGTCTCATTTATCTTAAAGCGAAGGATGTGGAGGAAGAACCGCAGTAGAGCTAACTTCACGTCTTGCGCAGCGGCCGGCGTCGAAGACGACTTGAGCAATGGAGTCGATCTAAACAGGAACTTCGATTTCATGTGGAATAGTGAGTAACTCACAAATTAAATAGAAGCGATACACAAGACAAACATTAATATTAACGATTTGATAGAACGTAAATATATTTTTCACACCTTACATTCGGAAAAGTAAGTTTTGCTCCACGACGAGAGGGACCAAAACGCTACTTTTCTGTTCAAGCTACTTTTTTAATTTATACATTGGCATTGGAACATTTGTACGCAATGTGCCAATTGAACACAGATGTTAATAAAATAATCGATTGTAATTTCATCGTAGTCGATTCAAAACGAACATATTTCAAGTTTTAACTATAACAATGTTGAATAAAAATTTATAAATATTTCGTAATATTTAAAAATGAGTAATAAAAATTAAGATAATTTAGATATATTTTAACAATAGCTTTTTTTAAATTTCCTCATAGTCGGTGTGAAAAATAGTATGTGTCACTCGGTAGCAAAATTATTTTCGTCTCGAGCGTAAACACTTGTATCCCTCACTACGCTCAGGATCCTACGTTAAAATCCCTCGCTACGCTCAGTATTCTAATTTCATAAAATCTTGTTGATCACTTATTAGTTCCGGGTACTTATGAAATACCATTAGCAAATTGGTGAAATTCATTCCTTTCAAAGGCATTTTCGGTTCGAAATTCTTTTGTTAACGAGACAAGAATTATCGTTAATATTCCTTTTTTTTTAAATACGACGTTATTGATTATTTTATTTAGTGTCTACACCCCTATTTCAGCGGTGGGAGCTTCACAGGATCCCTGCTCCAACACTTTCTCCGGCCCGTCACCAGCATCGGAACCAGAAACTCAAGCCATACAGCGATATGTCATTAACCTTAAAGAAGAAGGGGAGATCATTTACTACATCGCATTCCACTCGTACACCCAGTTGATGATCATACCTTACAGCCATCTGAATGCTAATGAAGTGTTGACGATTGGCAATTATGCTGATATGGTGAGTGTCTTGGTCTCTCGTTATTTGATATTGTTACTAAATATTTGCGGACAATCTTACACAAAACGACCTAGTCCGAAACTAAGCAAAGTTTGAAATAATATGGGTACCTGACGATAAACGTAATTGCATAACTAAATAAATACTTAGAAAACATTCATCATCATCATCATATCAGCCGAAAGTCGTCCACTGCTGGACATAGGCCTCCTCCAAAGAGTGCCAAAGTGACCGGTCCTGCGCCACCCGCACCCAGTGGACTCCCGCAACCTTTACCTTACCTTCAGTCCACCTTGTGGGTGTAGGTAGGCCCTACCTATATACGCCGCGCCTTCCGGTACGCGGTCGCCACTTGAGGATCTTTCCGCCCCAACGGCCATCGGTTCTACGTGCTATGTGCCCTGCCCACTGCCACTTAAGTTTAGCGATTCGGAGGGCTATATCGGTTACCTTGGTTGTTCTGCGGATAGCCTCATTTCTGACGCGATCACGCAGAGAAACTCCCAACATGGCCCTCTCCATTGCCCTTTGGGTGACTTTGAGCTTTCTTATCAGGCCCATAGTAAGCGACCACGTTCAGTGCCATATGTCATCACTGGCAACATGACACTGGTCAAAGACTCTCGTCTTGAGACATGCGGAATATTGGACGAAAAGATGTGTTGTAGCTTCCCGAACGCTGCCCAGCCGAGTTGGATTCGACGATTGACCTCTTTCTCGAAGTTGGACCTACCTAACTGGATAGTCTGTCCTAGGTATACATAATTGTCTACAACTTCGAGCGTAAAGTGTCCGATTCTAATAGGAGTTGGTACGACATGGGCATTTGACATGATCTTCGTTTTATACATGTTCATTCTTAGACCAACTCGCTCGGAAGCTTTACTGAGGTCATCGAGCATCGTACTTAAGTCCTCCATGGTCTCAGCCAAGACTACTATATCGTCAGCAAACCGAAGGTGAGTGATTTACTCGCCGTTGATGTTGATGCCTAGCCTTCTCCAGTCAAGAGTCTTCAAAACGTCCTCCAGTGCAGCGGTGAACAGTTTTGGAGAAATAACATCTCCTTGCCAGACTCCCCGCTGCAGCGGAATAGGTTTCGAGCTCTGGTCCTGGAGTCGGACTGACATAGTGGCGTTTTCGTACAAACACTTCAGCACTTCGATATTGCGATAGTAGAAATCAATTTCATGACTCAAAAACAAAAAATGTATAGAAAACGTTTGAAGTTTAATAAATGAACAGAAACTGTGATAGCCTGTTCTTAAAGGTCCAGGTAGGTAGTCAAGGGGCCAGAGTTGATCTTGGAAATCCGCATAGTTATAGCTGTCTCGATTAACTTTTGTTTAACTTGTATTAAAACGAATTCTTCAAAAGTTTAAACTATTAACAAGGGGCGGACACTCCGCGATTTACGTTCATCGCTACAAGTATATGCCGGTGCCCCAACGTTGAGGAAGCGGAATGTACTTGTAGCGATGAACGTCGACGTCGTCGTCGACGACGTCAGAGGGCCATAAATCTTAACGTTTTGGCTGAGAAAAAAGCGCCTTTTGTATTTATCAAAGGAGTGTCCCTTCTGTACTTGTACTATAATCTATTCTGTGCTATTAACCACATAAAGGACAAATTAAGAGATAATATAAAAGGATTAGATGAGATACGCATGGCAAAATATCACAGCAAGTGCCTGCTTAAAGATAGGAAAATCTGATGTTTGGGTGTTATATTACTTATATTCTACAAAAAAATCAGAGAATGAAGTTTGTACCGTATTGTTTTAGTACGAAATTGCGGCGAGAGGCGCAGACGCGCTACAGCGAAGGAATGGCACCACGTACAGAGTCGGTCTTTCTGTAGATGTAATGTGTAAGTAATCCTTTAAACTTCATCAAAATCTGTAATAAACTATTTTGTTAGTTTAGGAAAGTTTAAATCGCTTGGTCTAGCTGTGTAAGTAAACTTTGTGCTTGGTTCCGTACGCTTTTAGTTTTAGCTAAGCAAACTTCTGGTGCAAGGAATAAATTATGTTGCTGTCGAACATTGTTGTGCAATACAATTCTTTTTTATATTATGTACATCATAAGTGACATTTCAACATTCAGCATCATTATTTATCAATGGCAAAAGAACACGTGACCGTGTGAATTATGTTAGGCCTTTATACTTTAATATTGTTCAATTATTTGTTGTTTTAACCCCGACGCAAAGAGAGGGATGTTATAAGTTTATCGTGTCTGTCTGTGTATCTGTCTGTGGTATCGTAGCTCCCAAACGGATGAACCGATTTTAGTTTAGATTTGTTCGTGTCATAGATAATTTTATCCCGAGCGTTCTTAGCCATGTTTCATTAAAATCTGTTCAGGCATTTTTGAAATATTTGAGTAGAAAATGAAAATGTCGGGGGTTTCCCAACTTTTCTTAGTTGTAGTTATTTTATATTCAAGTAACAAGATACATTTTTCGGCAGTATTTTTTAGCTAACTACCTAGTACCATAAGGCCAATTTAATGTGTACTTGGTAAGCCCAAATTTCATACAAATTCGACCGTTGTAACCGCACCATTTAGTTGGCGTGCACGTGTCGATGTAACTAAGACAGACAGGCATCTACGGAAACCTACATAGCGCGTGGCCCGACCCGCACTTGGCCGATTTTTTATTTAAACGTATGTCTTCTTATTTACTCACAGACGCCATGAGTGGCACGAGTTTCGACTGGGCGAAGAACGCCGCCGACATCCCAGTGGCTTACCTAATCGAACTCCGTGACCTTGGTGAATATGGCTTCCTGTTACCAGCGGAAGAGATTATCCCGAACAATCTGGAAATCATGGACGCTTTAATCGAGATGGACAGAGCGACCAGGGATCTTAAATATTACGAACGGTCTTCAGGCGGAACCGTTGCAACGACGTCACTGTTTCTGGTAGCATTTGGTGCTCTCTTTGCGATGTTTTAATGAGTGTTTATGATTGTGATAAAACAGTTAGTCAAGAGTCATAAACGGTGTTAATAACTGATGTGATCTTTGAGTTAAATCACGAATACTCCTTTCGACGTATTTGTAGAAGAGGTTGGTTGTGTTCTATTAATTAAATTAAGAAGTAAGAACTGCACTATTTCAAACCAATTTCCATTTGGCATGACCAACAATATTGACCTTTACCAGACCGGGGATCGATCGACTTTCGAGACGTATCAAGGTGAGGTCATTGAAATATTTATCATATGAAGAACTGCTTCGGTAGCTTAGTTTGCTAGAGAGCATTCCGGTCTTGGGAAAGGACGTAGGTTCGAGTCCTGCTCATGGCGTTTAATTTGGGAATTACCTATACCTTTCAATTAATTTATATTCCCACCACCTGATGGTGAATTTTATAATTATGACTATAATTATCTTTAAGAAAGGTTTTTACAGTATTATCTTCATAAAATGAAAATAATCTTTAGTGTTAAAATAGTTTGTAGGAAATGTTATAACTACCCAAGTTACTCAATGAAAACTTAATTTGATTAATAACGTGAAGTAAACCGGTAGTTAAGAACCCAATACTCACATTGTGCATTGCTACGTATATATAAGTATTATTGTTTTTTAATAAACTTTTTATTTTTTCGATTGAAATAAACAGTAAGCATTGCATTTATTATATATCTTTTTACTCCAATATTTCTGTGGATAAAATCTTTCCAGCACATAACTATTAATTTAAAAAGGTGGTTTAGTTTTACATCATTCATCATTATCAATAAAAATAGTACTCTATGCGTCCCACTTAGTAACATTTTAAGATTGATTGTACCTACAGATCTGAAGTGTATTGTTGCATAATAAAATGTTTATATTTTAAAACCATAAAGTGTGGTAGTTTACCTATCACGACTAATCTTATCATTATTCGGTTTTAGTACAGTTCTTATCAAATCCACATTATATTACTAATAACGATCGTCTTTATCTATTAATAAAGAATTGTTTAGTGACTTAGCACTTAAACTAGAAAAGCCGAGTGATTCATGCATGCGGCTGTCATATGGTAGTCGTGGGTTCGAATCCCGGCTCGTACCAACAAGTTTTTCGGACCTTAAGTACGGAATATCATTTGCTATTTACCGTTAGCTTTTCGGTAAAGGAAACACATCGTGAGGAAACCTGCATTCATCTGAGAAGAAATTCAAACCTGTACCTATGTGACCTACCCTAACCTGCTCTGGGCCAGCGTGGGGAGTCCACTGTTGACTACTGCCTGTTCCCTATCATCCATGAGAGGAGGCCTGTGCCCAGCCCTGGGACGTATATAGGCTGATTTATTATATATTATTATGATTTTTTATAGGAAACAAAAAAACACGTCTGTGTACCATCATGTAAACGTCATTGTGAACATTTAGTAACTAACCGAATCTTTTATAAGCGCTACAAAGGAAAAGCAATCATTCTCATTCAGATCAATAAAAACAATAAAACAATAAACATTACTTTTGATAAAAAAAAACAACTAACAAATCATTACATGTTGGCGCCAGAGCTGTTAAAGCGTGCCATAATCAATTTTAAAGCTGCGGGTTCGAATCCTGTCTCAAACCAAAGTGGTTTTGCCGAGTTCATGCCTAGTAGCCTAGCAGTACCTTGTTTGATTTATGTGCTTACTAACTGAGCACTCTAGTGGGCTGGAAGGTACGTTAAGCCGTTGATTCCGTGTGTTGTTATTGTCTACGACGGCAGTATAGTAGCAGTCGATTCCGCAAAACTTGTGCTGCAGTCTACACCAATACTTGAAATTAGAATACCCGGAATATAACTAGAATATGGAAAGTAATAGCCCTCTGACTCGCTTAACTTAAGTGGCAGTGGGCGGGGCACATAGCACATAGAACCGATGGTTCTCGAGTGGCGACCATGTACCGGAAGGCGCGGCGTAGGTAGGCCCCCACAAGGTGGACTGATGACCTGGTATAGGTTTCGGGAGTCCGCTAGATGCGGGTGGCGCAGGACCGGTCACTTTGGCACTCTTTGGGGAGGCCTATGTCCAGCATTTGACGTCTTTCGGCTGATATGATGGCGATGATGATGATGGAAAATAATCAGCCGAATAATATTCCTAATTGGGCAACTGACATACCATCGGTACATTTTCATTAAAAAAATAATCACCGATAATCTATCACATGGCTTAAAATCGTAATCCTTCGATTATTACGATAATAAGAATGATAAAATTTTAAAACATCATTGAGAAACACGATCAGGCTCCTTTTAGTGTATGTATGATTGAATCATAGCACACGTATTTTTGAGGAACGAAAATGGCTTTCAAACGAATAGGCTTTTTCGGGCTTTTAGCCATAGCCAATGCTATGGTGAGTTATGAAAACTATAAAGTGTACAATGTGATGCCTAATACAGAAGCTGAAGTGCAAATACTTAATGAACTAAGGGACGATGGTTATGATTTCTGGACGGACATTATTAAAGTTGGTAGCGAAGTGAAGATTATGGTTGGTCCTGCTGAAGACGAGGAATTTTCAAGCTATGTCAAGAACGTAACTCTTGATGCCAAAGTCAGCATAGCTAATGTGCAAGAGTAAGTACATCTATATTATTTAGTATGTATTTGTAGGGAGTCATTATCAGCTAAAATGCATAAGCTTTAGGTATCAAATATGAGCAGTAAATTTAAGTTTACCAGATTCAGCTAACCACGGTTTGCGTTTTCTTAAATTAATGTTGACATTTTATTATATACAAAGGACATGCAACGTTTCGTTATCCCAATTTCATCTGTTTTTAGCTTAATAGATGCTCAACTGAAGACTGCCATCCCTAAAGCTCATGCCCGCAGGAGCACACTTGGTTCCTTTACTTGGGATAGATACTACGGTTTAGACCACATCTACAACTGGTTAGACGAGCTAGAAACCCTGTACCCCAACGTCGTCACCGTTATAACAATTGGAACGACGTTCGAGGGACGTCCGATCAGAGGAGTCGTTATTGACTTCAAATCTGGCCAGAGAGGTGATAATTCGTTGATTGGAATGATTGAAGGCGGTATTCACGCGAGGGAATGGATCTCACCGGCTACCGTCACTTGGATCATCAAAGAGTTTCTGACGAGCAATGACCCTGCGGTTAGGAGCATGGCTGAGAATTTCGTGTGGAATATTATCCCCGTTGCCAACCCTGATGGATACGTTTATACTTTTACAAATGTAAGTACTCTTATTTGCTTGTTTTGGTGATTTAGGTACTGTTATTCTTGTATCTCACTGCCATTGAGTTTGATTTCACTTTAGTACAGGACACCGAACCAAAACAAAATCAACACCCGTATTATTGATAAAGAAACGTGGCAGAGCGTAATACTATTATTGTTTCAGAATCGTATGTGGAGGAAAAACCGTAATACTGCAAATAATGTAATGTGCGGCACTGACGCTGATCAGGGCAACGGCATTGACTTAAACAGGAACTTCAATTACTTGTGGATGAGTGAGTATAAGAGACTCATGTCTGTGACAACATTTATTTAATTCACAAGTTTAACTTATCTTATCGCAAGGACACTCGGGTGTTTCTCTGTGGTTGAAGTTATCTAAGATTTGCCATACATTCTCCGTCTCTCAGCGTCAGCATACCACACAATGTATGAATTTACCATCTTAACACAACCAAGAGAATGGAAAATCATAATCTAGCTTCTAACACTCATTGAGATAACAATCGACGACCAAAAACACAATGTCAAGAGTGAACAGACTAAGTCAGAGGTTCTTCACACACACTTTTATACAGGAGTGTGGCCAGTTCTTGAAGGGGTCCGTTTTGGTGATAGTTTTATTCACGATAAAACTTTTTCAGCCATCGGTGCCTCGAACAACCCCTGCACAGAGACCTACGCTGGTCCGACCCCGGCTTCAGAGCTCGAGACCCAGGCAATTATGAACCACGTGCTCCGACTGCAACAATCCGGCGAACTGATCTACTATCTGGCCTTCCATTCCTACTCGCAGATGATCCTTATACCTTACAGTCATGTGAGCGGATACGATGTGCTTCAGGTGTCCAATTATGGTGATTTGGTAAGTGGCACTATATCTTCAGAAAACAATACTTTGAATTGTATAGAAATTCGTATATCAACGATTCATAATGCATAAATCAAGTTAGGCCAATCAATTTGGTTCATCACTTTGGCACCCTATTCGCAGTTCAATTGTTTTGCGTGCTTTTTTTGAGGGGTAAAAATTAGATTATTTTAACAGCCGACATTTTACAGCCGTCATCCCGGTACAATAAACGTCAATGATGACATAAATTGTACTGGATGGCAGCTGCTGACATATTGAATGTAAAGGCATTTTCACTATAGCTCAGCGCACATTGAAGCAAGCCTAGCATACCTAGAATCTTGTTTTGATGCGGCGTGACGAAAAATTAGATAGATTTACATAATTTCAATAAAAAAAGTAATATAAGGCAAATGACATGACAAATGCGCTTTGGGTAAACTAAAGTAACTTAGCAAGTTTTATTTCTGCTGGATCAGAGGATAATACGTATACCAAGCATGTAGTGATTGCTTATTTGACGTTTATCACTTTGGATAAAATACTCTGGCTACTGTAAGAGAGAGAGATTAAATAAAATAGAAAATAACAACAATCATAGACCCATTGCAGTACGCAGACAATGTTGATGAACTTTGTATTAATGTTTCTTTTAGTATGAAATCGCTATCAGGGCTGCGGAGAAACTAGAGGCCAGGCATGGCACGCCATATACAGTTGGAACATCTCTCGAAATTCTATGTAAGTTATCTAAAATACCAATGGGTGAGGACCAAATTCTTGGCCAGTAGTTAGCCTGGTTACTCAGTACTTAGCCATAAAAACAAAACTAGTGAAAAAAATTCTGTTGTGACACAAAACTTAACCATAGAATTTAACCATAGAAATTAACGGAAAATATTTCATAGAAAATTTAATTGCGCGAATTAAGCTGGCCAAGAATTTGGTCCTTGCCTCAATACCAAGGTCATGTCACGCTTAGCTGTGCTATCTTAGTTTCTGCTCAAATCAAAGGCCGCGTCCCCTGTACCTATTATCCTTGAAGGCATTACTCATAGGGTACCGAAATCAAAGTCACACACACGCGCAAGCTTAAAGTCTTGCGGCCCACTGCGCAAACTCTCAAACGACGATGACCAGCGGTGATGAGAGTGGGAAACCCCATAGTCTTCTCATCCTCCTAGCGCTATTCCCGGGAATGCCCCGAAAGGAGCCCGGGGTCCGCTTTGATACCTAATCCCAAGATTTGGCATTGGCACTAGTTTTACGAAAGCGACTGCCATCTGACCTTCCAACCCAGAGAGAAAACTAAACCTTCTTGGGGTTAGACCGGTTTCCTCACGATGTTTTCCTTCATCGAAAAGCTAAAGGTAAATATTCCGTACATAAGTTCCGAAAAACTCATTGTAGTACGGTACGCGAACACTATAATTTGTCGTCAAACTAACATAAGTCCCAAGTTTGATTTTTTTTTGTTATCAGCGAGAGTACATTAAGTACTAACAGCGAAAAATATTTTCTAGCAGTTTTTGATTTTGGTTTTCGAATAATTATTTTTTTTGTAAGGAACACTTGTAAAACTTTGAAAATATTATACAAGTTATAGTTTTTTCCTATAATGCATCGCATTTGATTATTCAAACCTTACATATCGTTTTCTAATACTTTTGTCAAGAGATTACGTTAGCAAAACCGGAAATGATTTAAAATATTATAAATCTCCTAAAAGAATATTCAAGTGACTAGTGGCTACTAAAGTGTATTCAAAAGTATTTAAAAAAATGGCCCCATTCATTTCTAACATATTTATCAATAGCATTTTTTTTAATTAGGAATAATATCTTGAAACCATTCTCCTTACCATAAAAGAAATCTCATAAATTCTCAAGTCGGTGTAATTCATTTTAGTTCTATCGAAGAATATATAAACACAAATTCTAACGGATTCGTCAATAGCTCTAAATTGTATTAGCTTATCAGTTATTATCCGTAATTTAAATCTTTCGCGCGCGACTCACGCTATTCGTGTGCAGCGTGCTGCCGGCCGAGTACCTCGCCAAGGCCGAGCGTACGCTCAAACTTGTAGGTACAATCTTTAAGTACTTGATTGTACATTATATTTAGTTACTTAGTTGTTGTTTTTCGGTTGAAATGACATAATTATCTATTTTATTTAACCAATAATAGCAGGTAAAGAAAGTTATATAGGGTTATTAGTGTTAAACTTTCTTTCACTTTAATTTTATTTGTAGACTGAGAGTTGTTGTACTTATTTACTAGAGGTTTTCCAGGTCCCGATGTCATAATGATCTGGGGCCCGTTTCATGAAGCAACAAGTTACAAATTACAAACGGAAGTCTCTTTCTATCAAAAGGTATTGAAAAGAGACTTCTCCTTGTAATTTGTAACTTGTTGCTTCATGAAACGGGCCCCTGATGTTACTAATATGAAGTAAGTACAGAAAGTATAAACACAGGGTTATTAGTTATCTGTCTAATAGTAGTAGTGGGCAGTTAAATTAGGGTGCAGGTTGGGGGTAATCTCCGAAAATAGGTACCTTACCTACTCATTTGATTTCAAAGAATCTTTCAAAGTCCGATTGGGGCCTAACATTAAATTATTAAATTACCAATAACCCTCAGAAAAGTAGTTTTTCATCGATGTGGAAGATGACTTTTTTTATTAATTAATACAAAAATCCGGAGTTATTGAAAATGTAGATTTTCGATGAACATTTCTTACAGACGTCACTAAAAACGCTTTCTTTTAGTTTTGCGTGTTAAGTTTACATTCACGTTGGTTCATATTAAGGCGAAACTTTCTCTTTTATCATATTTAAGGCCAACCTTACCAAATATAATAACAAAACTAAATGGATTTAATATGATTACATACAAATCGCTGCTAGGCAGATCATCTCGCATCTAGGCAGATGTCGGTACACGCCTCGCTAAGGCCTTGTAAGAATGAACTGATTGTTCCGATAGCTCAGTTGATTGAGAGTAGGGAATGCAAAACCGGTTTTAACCAAAATCGAAGAAACCCGTTATAACCGACTGTAAGAAAGCGGGCCGTGGGTCGGCTAGAGATCTGAGGGGTAATCACGTAATGTTTCGAACGTGCGTTAGGACAATTCAGCTGTCGTTTTTCATATAAGAAAATGACATTTACATCTACATAGCGTACGCTACGTAGTATAGTGCGTAATGCGTTACTTGATCGACATACCGGTCACTCATGGGTGGTTGAAGTGGTTCAACCTAGCTTGATTGAATAAGTAATTGCATAAGTACGTTGATAGGTACTATTAAGATAAATGATGCTTATTAATGTTTAGTTAATAGACGAAAAAGTCATCATATTAAGATTAATTTATAAATTTAACACTGTAGTGTTTTTGTATAATCATACTTAATCGATAACAATCTTCTATTACTACACTGGAGTACCACACATTAAACATGTATTGATGTATTTTAGTGTCACCTATGCAGGTTATTCGTAATCTAATAATCATCACAGCACACTGAAATTATTTTTCAGTATAATGTTAGTACGGTGGCAATATCGCAAAAAGTCGTCTCCTTCACGATTTTCGTACGGTTGTGTTCCTCGTTGTCTCCAGAGTACGAATCTGCCGGTTTTAGTTGAGGGAGAGGGGACGGACATAGCTGTGACGTCATAAAGATGGCGGCAGACGGTCATCGATTTGTTCCAATCTCGGGTTCTATTCGAATCGGGGGATCGGTTCGTGTGAGGTGTCATTTGAAAGCATATTAAACTTTATATAATTGTTTATTCGAGCCCTATGACGTACCATCAAAACCTTTTTAAATATTTGACAAAATATAACTTTTTTACCGTGCGCGTTAGCATGAGTACTGATAAAACACGCTTGTAACTCAATAAATAATAACATTAGCGCAATTAAATATGTTATGAAAAAGATAGGTAATTTTATAATATTTCCAACAATATGGATTTTGTTGGTGTACAGGTCGATTCACGAGAGCTGGCATGAATGAATTGACCAAAAGTAATGTCACTTGTCACTGTGAGTGGCAGTGAGTGCCGTTCTTATACAGGGGCCTCCTAATATTTTGTAAACATGTACCTAATACGTTTTCGTTATTTAATAAAAAATAAATTGTATTGTTATAATTATCATGTTAATCTTTTTAGTAATTAATATTAAAGTCCTTTGTAAATAAAGCGTATATGTCAAGAATCGAAAGGTGATGGCTTCTTCGAATTGTAAAAAATTAAAAAAAAAGAAACAAACAAACGAATTCTAAAACACAAGTATCGTACCTAATCACTTTTTGCATCAACCTGTATTTAATTATTATGTGATGCACACAAAGACATTATCATTCACTCGTTCAATTCATTCGTGCCAGCTTTCGTGAATGGACCTGTACATAAGTAAATAACGAAGTAATAATACATTTTTTTTTTTTTTTTTCAAAAGGTACATAAAACAGACAGTAATCCAAATAAACAGAAATACATACGAGTAGACACTTATGACTAGATTACAGTCCAAAAGTATATGTACACATCATGGTTATGAGTTATAATTTAGAATAGAACATGTATACATGTATTTTTGAGAAAGAATAGTTGTTTACATAGGAATTTATTAATTTTGAATCAATTTTAACTAAGTACAATCAAAGGAAAATGATAATAAAAGGTAAAAACAAAGACTTGTGCATTTAACAGTTATTGAAAATAATAATAATAATAATGATAATTAAAAGTAATTATTTGTGGCAGAATAAACAGATTTTTTAAATTGAGCAATTTTTGACACATAAATGTCGAGATCCTTACAGACACGTACCAAATCATTGAATTCCCGACACATGCGAACTATTGGGTTATAATATGAAGTATTATTTCGATATACAGCCAGAGTAAAAGTATTTGGAGAACGAATCCTGTAATTTATGTTAATATTCAGAAGTGACAATAGATAAGGGGAATCAATATGAGAATGGATAATTTTATATAAATAGAGAAGATCAGATCGCTTACGTCTTACTTCTAATGATGTGACATTAAACTTTGCCATACGCTGACTATAGCCTGAGACAGACCGTCCATAATGACAACGAAAGCATAAGGTCCTAAGAAATTTTCTTTGCACACTCTCGATTTTATTAGAGTGTACAGCATAAAAAGGCGACCAAATTACAGATCCATATTCCAGAACACTGCGTACCAAACTGTAATATAATAACAGTAGACTTTGTGGGTTTCTAAAGTTTTTAGTGATACGTATCAGAAATCCCAGAAGCCGGCAACTTTTACTAACTATATGTTCATAGTGTGCACGAAAAGTAAGTTGGCCATCAAAAAGAACGCCCAAGTCCTTAACTACGGATTTCCTATACAATACATGCGACGATAATTTATAAGGGTAATTTATAAGGTTGCATTTACGACTAAATGATATTACAAAACATTTCCCAACATTAAGAAACATTCGGTTATCAAGGCACCACTTATGAATTGTATCTATATCTATTTGTAATTTAACACAATCTGCAAGGTCCCCTACAGTTGAAAATACTTTCAAATCGTCAGCATACAATAAGCAGGGACAGGACAGACGACTCACAAGGTCATTTATAAATATTATGAAAAACAGTGGCCCAAGGTGAGAGCCCTGTGGTACACCTGATGTGATGGGCTTAGGTGATGATTTAAAACCTTTTAGAGTAATAAGTTGACTACGATTATGCAGGTACGAGCAAACCCAACGAAATAGTGACCCATGTATTCCATATAGCGAGATTTTCTTACATAAAAGCGAATGATCCACCTTGTCGAAAGCCTTGGAAAAATCGGTGTAAATGGCGTCAACTTGGCCCCCAGTAGCGAATGCTTTGCACAGATAATGTTTATATGTAAGCAGATTACTAATAACAGATCTATTTTTAACAAACCCATGTTGGTTTTCCGATATTAATGGCTTGACATGGTTGTAAATGTACTCATAAACCAGAGATTCAAACATTTTTGCAAAACAGGAAAGAATACTAATTGGTCTGTAATTTTCGCATCTAGATTTATCCCCTGATTTAAATACGGGCACAACATGCGCTGTTTTCCATTTTAGAGGGAATACGCCACAAGTTAATGACTTATTATAGATAATGCAAAGTGGAGTACTGAGTTCCTTCCAACAGACTTTTATAAACGAAGCAGGAAAGCCATCCGGACCTGCACCCTTTGAGCTATCCAATTGTCTGATAGTATTAGCAACATCTTTTTCGACAAGCCTCACAGAGCTTAGAACAGAATCCCGGGGAGAGTCAGTACAACAACTGCTAACAATAGGTGAATGTTTTTCAAACACTGATCCAAAATATTCAGCAAAAAGGTCACATATACCCGAGCCATCAGAACTTTCAGAGCCATTATAAGACATCGTCTCAGGAAGGACTGCGTGACCCCTTTTAGAGCCGACAAATCGCCAAAATGCTTTAACATTGACTCGTAAGGAGTCCTCCGTAGACTTTAACATTTTACTGTAGCATTCGTCGATAAGTATCTTACTTCTAGAACGCAATCGCGAAAAAACATCATAATCTTTGGGATTGCCATACATCTTATATAGTTTATGGTATTTATTCGTCTCCTTTAAACATTTTTTAAGAGCATTATTGAACCAAAAAGGGTAATTTTCGGAATTCTTGCTAGTAACTGGAGTATGCTTCTTAACAATATTATTAAAAATTTTATAAAATTTATCGACACAATCATTCACGTCGTCCAGAGAGAGAGAAAGCCCCCAATCAACATCGTTAAGTTCAGATCTAATTTTCTCTATGTCGGATTTATTGAAATTAAGTTTCCTAAGACCATTATTTTTCAGAGACTTAGTAGTGAAACAAGTTTTTATGTCGATATTAATGGGAGGATGATGAACGTCTACTTTACTTAGAGGCTGCACACCGTGTACTTGTACTGAGGGCAAGGTACACAAAACAAGGTCTAAATATCTATTATTTTGGTTAGGTAAATTGTTATGTTGATTTAAATTGCACAAAGATAATGTTTCTAATAACATGTCAGATTTACGATCCTGTGGATTATTGGGTACAAGTATGGAGGAATAGGACGACTTAGACCAGGCAATATTAGGCGTATTAAAATCACCTATAATAATAAATTCGCTCTGCCCATTCTGGTTTAAAATAATGTTCTGGCAATTCAAGTAAAACGATTCGAGTTCCGAAAGTGGCAAATCAGGAGGTAGATAGCACACACATAAATTAAGCATAGCATGATTTTGATTGTTTGTTTTAACACTAATCCAAACATCCTCTGATTTACTATCCCAAGAATACTGGCGAATAACATTGAGATGTTTTTTTACCGCGACAAGTACCCCGCCGCCATCTTTTTTATGAGAAGTCGAATGGCATCGATCTCTACGAAACACATTGTAGCGTTGATCAAAAATTTCACGATCGAATACACTGTCATTTAAATTAGTTTCAGTTAAACATATGATATCATACTCAAACTTCAAAACATTCAAGCCAAATTCGTTTAGTTTTGTGCGAAACCTATTGACATTCTGATAATAGACCACAACCATAACTCCCTATAAGGGAAACGAGAAATAGCCGAGTATAGAAACGGAATGTGGCTTAAAAATAAAATACTTTAAATTATCTTAATTAGCGAGTCCATGGTTTTCACGTGTAACGCACTAGTACCGTCGTCTTTCCGCATGTAGACACGGCCGTATCTCACCCATACGTATTTAAAACCGAGTTCCGTCGCCGCCTTCCTAGCGGCCGCGTGCAGTTGCTTGAGTTCAGGGGAGAGGTGCTCCGACACGAAAATCCTCCGCGGCTCACCAGTCAAACCTAAGTGGCTCGAGTTCAGCAGGTCGTTCGGGTGCGATTTGTTGTAGCGGTGCACGGCCGAGATCAGGTTGTCGCGCATACGCGGCGAGGAGAGAGTCACCAAGATGTTACGGGGCCACTCCGACGAGGTATTGAATTTCGCAACTCTGCGACAGGCATGGATGTCAGATTCTAAAATGGGGCTATTGATAACCTGACACAAGGACTTTAACATCGAAAGGACATTTTCGTTTCGACTCTCGGGAACAGCCTGAATTTCTAGGTTGCGGCTGCGTGAAATATTCTCAACTGATACGAGGCGGCTACTTAGGACACTTATCTGCGATACCAGATTAGCCTGCTCTTGCTCTAGAAGTTGATTTTTTTTGTTTTTCTCGATAATGCTCGTTTTTAAGTCGACTTGTTCTGCACAAATAAAATCAGTGGTAGCAGAAAATTCTTCTTTTAATGTTCGAGTGACAACTTTCATCTCAGCAGCCACCTTCTTTTTGACATCTTCTTTTAGCACTTTTCTCAGGTTCGTCATGTAGGTAGATGAAGGCGACAATTTTTGGTCGAGTAGAGCACTGATTGTCTCGAGAGTCAGCGGTTGCGAGGATACATTAACATTGGCTGAAGAAGGAGGACAGGACGCACTCTCATTTAGCGATTCATCACGTAGCATGAAAGAGAGCCCCCGGCGGGTCAGAGTCTCATCGGTATTTTTATTGCGTTGAGTGACGTTATTGCAAGAGGGGCAACCTATGGAGGCTAAGTCCCTCTGACTGATTTTAGATAAATCACTTGAGTTTAAACCCAGACATTGGAGGCAGTAAGCCGTCTTGCATGAATTACAGTTCAAAAAGTCATTCCGGTTGGTTACTTGTAGACAACCGTGGCACTTCATTTTTTCCAAACTCTCACTGATTATTCCGCACAGAGGATTGTAGGCAGGTGACCAGTCTGTATTTAACTAATCTCCGCACGGAGCAGCGATAACACTGCCGATGAGGCGCTCGTCGCGGGCGCACGCGATTGTAACGGTTATGTTCTTTACTTAACTGCGAGTTACGCTTGCAGCGTGCCGCGTAGTTAAAGTTCTACCCGTCAGATTACCGTGCAGTTAAATTATATTTTGTCACTGTTTTCACTTATTTTGCAATGTTAATCGCACAGTTTTTATGTTCACTAATAAGAAATACATTTATCTTCCTTTTGTCCATTTCTGAGTGAGAAATAACAGCGAATTATATTAATTTTGAATATTTTTTTTTTTTTTTTTTTTTTTTTTTTAAGGGGACAATCTTACACAAATCGAGCCAGTCCCATAGTAAGCTCAATAAGGCTTGTGTTATGGGTACTAGACGATGATATATATAATATATAGAAATACTTAAATACGTAGAAAACATCCATGACTCAGAAACAAATATTCATGCTCGTCACACAAACATTTGCCCTTACCGGGATTCGAACCCAGGACCTTCAGCTTCGTAGGCAGCGTCACTACCCACTAGGCTAACCGGTCGTCGGATATTTCTTCCGAGCAAAGAATAACGCAACTCACTGTCAGTTAGCCAGATCAAAGAATCGGTTTTGCTAATTTTGCTAATTACGCTCCGATTAACCATCACCACGCTAGACTCTGCTAGCGATCGCTGTCGTCACGTGGCCACAGATTATATAATAGTTCTACAAACAGATACTCAGGTCTGAATAAAAATGTCAATACCTACCCGCTTTAAGTGCCTACGAAATTTAACAATGGAGCGACCTTGAACGCGCGGGTCGTTGCCCGCATGCGCCGGCCAATCGATGCTAGAGTTGACACCGCTTAGAAATGATTTTATAATTAATAGTTGAGTGAAATAATACAAAATATGAGGAGGCCCCTGTATAAGAACGGCACTCACTGCCACTCACAGTGACAAGTGACATTACTTTCGGTCAATTCATTCATGCCAGCTCTCGTGAATCGACCTGTACACCAACAAAATCCATATTGTTGGAAATATTATAAAATTACCTATCTTTTTCATAACATCTTTGATTGCGCTTATGTTATTATTTATTGAGTTACAAGCGTGTTTTATCAGTACTCATGCTAACGCGCACGGTAAAAAAGTCATATTTTGTCAAATATTTAAAAAGATTTTGATGGTACGTCATAGGGCTCGAATAAACAATTATATTAAGTTTAATATGCTTTCAAATGACACCTCACACGAACCGATCCCCCGATTCGAATAGAACCCGAGATTGGAACAAATCGATGACCGTCTGCCGCCATCTTTGTGACGTCACAACTATGCCCGGCCCCTTTCCCTTAACCAAAACCGGTAGATTCGTACTCTGGAGACAACAAGGAACACATACCAGTGTTAGGTATATAGAAGACGTGTCCACGACTTTTATCAATATTTGCCAATTTCCGCCGTACTATATATTTTTTCACGTGAGCTCCACTTAACACTCGAGTACAGTCAAGTGTAAAAATATAGGTGCATGGTGCATACAACTTACTCATAAATATGACCCATAACTCTTATGTAAGTGGATTAAGGTTTTGCTTCTTATTTATTAGAGGATATTATCGATACATATTTTTGAAATATTTACAACATTAATGAAATATTGATTTAGTTTATTACTAACTATATAGACTATTCGTAATCGTTACAATCATCACAGCTTGTCAGTGGAGTGTTTCTATAAAATCTGTATGTTTAAGGCCTGCAACACATTGGCGTGGCCTGCGGTGGCGGACAATAGAAAATTTGACAGCGGTGGACAAGTTTACTATTGTCCGCCGGGGCCAGGCCGCGCCAGTGTGATGCAGGCATAATACTGGAGTCATTAATAATTGTTTTTTTATTACTACCATAGAGATTATTTGTAATCTTACAATCATCACAGCTTTACCATGGAGGTTTTTGTACAGTAAAACATAACAATAGCTAAACTCAGTAAAAGATAACATTTTTCAAGTGAGCTGATCCATTCAATAATGGAGTACTACACATTAATTAAGTATTGATTTAGTTAGCTTACTATAACTACATAACATATACAGACTATATTCGTAATTTTATTAGACGCGCAATGCCTCTCTCCTTAACCACTACAACGTCAAAGTTCAAGACTTGATTACAAATTTAACACTTATTCATTTTCAAAGTAAACTTTTAACGCGCATTGTCGTATTACATTTTCCAAATGCAAATGAACTGTCGATGTCCGGTTGTCAGCACAGAGGAGAGGCTCCCGCGTAGGAAACAAGCAACGGCGTGCTGTTATTGGTCATGACGTTCTCGCCGTCGGCGCACTAGACTCGCGCGCTGATCTTCGTGAGTTCAAATTTGAAAAATAATTGATAAGTGAATAAAACGAGGAGCTATTGATGAATTACTTAGATTTTTTATCAATAGATTACTATGATAAAGCTGGATTATATGCGTCGACTTGAATTTTTTTGAGATTTTTTTTTTAATAATTATGAGGATTTCAACATTAAACTGTTCGTATAAAATTAAGCTATTGATAAATATGTTATTAATTCAAACTCTGGTTAACTTTGACAGTTTTTAATAGTATTCAGTAATCCAAACCCACTTGTATAATCTTTTAGAGGAAATATATACATTTTATTTGGGTCGGATTATACCGACGTTATCACTTGACGAAAGTTTTAGAAAATTAAATGGGAGATTATAATACTAAAATGCGGTACTCCATTGAAGAAAAATACCACTTGTATAATTTATCCTTGGATTTACAAGGGTCGCTAAGAAAACGCAATATAATACCTAAAGCAACGTCAAATATCACTAGAATTTTTAACTTCTAGTAGTACTCATTATAGTCTAAATGTTAACAAAAACATCGCGACCTTGTGAGTTATCGAAGGTGCATTCATTTCGCGTACCGTACTATTGGTACGAGCCGGGATTCGATTCGAACCCACGACCGCTGCTTGACAGCCGCATGCCTGAACCACTAGGCTACCGTAGCTCTTCCTAACCCCATAGTCTTCTGATAGCTATTATTAGAGAATATTTAAACACTCATGATCAGACTTTAGTATGCACAGCGGGCTGTGCACCGCGATCTAGGCTTTTGTTATGTGGATGGTATTTGCGCAGAGGTATGTATTTTTGTGTCAAGTCCACATCTACTAAAGCTCAAAGAGCGTTGTGAAGATATTGAGGTCCTCGCTTCACATCCTCGTGTGAGGACGTGAAGTTTAACTTCTAACAATGTCTATACCTCTTATATAAAATCTGTTTCAGATGCTGTTAGTGGCTCCAGCTTTGACTGGGCGAAGGGGTTCGCAAACGTACCCATCTCATACCTCTTCGAACTGAGAGACGTGGGTCTGTACGGTTTCTTGCTGCCTCCAGAAGATATTATCCCCAATAATGAGGAAATTATGGACTCGATAGTCGAGCTTGATAGGACGACCAGACAATTGGGATATTACACTGCTGCAGGGACAGTTTTCAGTTCGGTTATGTCGTTGGTTTTAACAGTGGCTATGTTGGTGTTGCTCCAATAATGCTTACATAGCTATGAACAATTTTCTTGTTTATATATTTTTTACTTTATATTAAACACTATTCACTCAAGAGAAGCGGTTACACTTTGTATGAAAATTCAGTAGGAAGTTTAAACTAATTACTTTTCATATCTGTTTTATTTTCTGTATCCTTTTTTATTCGGTGCAATCTGGCTGGAATCATTTTGGCAGAGATATTGAAAAGTAAATTGATAAATAAATAATAATTATTTGGAACAATCTTACACCAATCGACCTAGTCCCAAACTAAGCAAAGCTTGTACTATGGGTACTTCACGACGATAAACATACTTATATAGATTAATAAATACCTACTTAAATACGAGTACATCACATCCATGACTCCGGAACAAATATTCGAGCTCATCACACAAATAAATGCCCTTGCCTACTGGGATTCGAATCCAAGACCTCCAACTTTGTATGCAGGGTCACTACCAACTAGGCTACGGGGGTCGTCGAAGAAAATATGTGTAATTAACATACTCGTAATAACACAGATTTGAAGTTGCAGACTGCCACGGGCAAGTCAATTTAATGACACAGCCATAATAGGTATGTTTCCATTTTCTACCATATTTCTTATACTTTGAATAAAATGTCTGCTTACCTTAGAATAATTGCAAAGTAGTACTGCAACGGAATAATAAATAGACTATCGGTTATCATCACATAACGCTAAATAATATGATAGAAAATGTTTTGATTTCTTTTCATATCAGACTCAGACTTTGTATGTTACTATTTAATTTCTTGTCCCTAATAAAATGAAAAAAAAAGAAGTCTTAAGGTTAGGTTAACGCACTTCACCCGATCGCTTCCGACACGCCCCGCCCACATGACGTCCACCCGAGGCGTCAACGCACCGCAAGCTCGTAACAGCACCGCCTCACCAGCGCTTAGCGTCAACGTGCTTGCCGCGAGGTGTCCATCGATTAATAGATTTTTAGGGTTCCGTAGTCAACAAGGAACCCTTATAGTTTCGCCATGTCCGTCCTTCTGTCTGTCTGTCCGTCTTCGGCTTAGCTCAGTAACCCTTACAACTAGAAAACTGCAATTCGGCGTGGGTATATAAAACAATCACGCCGAAAAACAGTAGAATAAAATCCTGAAAAAATTTTTTTTAGGGTAGGTACCTCCCCTACATGCGTGGTGATGATGTTTTTTAAAATTTTTAGTGTGGGTTATCGTTGGATAGCTTGTTCAAAAATATTATGGGTTTTCAAAAACTATTTTTCAACTCAGTTATGCGTTTGCGAGATACTGAGATTTAAAGCCCTAATTTTTATTCGAGACATGTGTCCCTCCCTGCCGGCTAAATGGCTACTACGGGGACGTGAAAAAATTCGTGACAGTACTGTAGTACATATAATGAGTTTAAAAGAAAAACTATCACAGCTAAGTGGACATAACTAGTTAACGAGTAGTAACTTGTAAGAAATGCACTAAATTTCGTGTGCATATACATTGTCATTGGAATTTAAACCTTTTACCGTGGACGGTAGAGTTGCTTTTTCACGGCTCGTTATCTTCAATAGAAAAAACCTTGTCCTTCACTTGGTCGCGTAACCGGCGAAACGACCCTATACATTGGTGTGTTATAAAATAATCATATTTACGATTATTTAGGAGGGTAAGCTATAATAAAAAACCCAAAAGCTCCCTTTAAGTCCGCATTCTGTGACAGACGGGCAACTACGGAACCCTACCCTGCGCGTGGCCCGACTTGCACTTGACCGCTTTCTTTTAAGTTTGAAGTACCGCCTTCGACGGTGAGCTGGTCACCCATCGCGAGCTTGTCCCGAGGTGGTACGTTGCCGTAACGGGGTTGAAAAGTGTGCATTGCAGTCAGGAGTTTCTTACAAGAAATACTGAATGGTTCGGGATGAGGCGGTGCAGATCCGGTGCCGAGCGGTTACGTAACCAACATTTAATACGATATGAACATGCGTAAAGAATCTGTACCTAATGATTTGGCTAACAGCTGACACCGCCCGTACGCTGATATCGCGCCGACAAACGCTGAAGTGGCCTAATTATAAAATGCTCAATTCACTTACGTCAAGCCGGTGGCATCCATGTGGATGGTTACCTTGCCGCTGCTATCTCAACCCCGACAAAAAAAAAACGAAAACCATCATTGTCTACAAACAAGCCACAATAAATCAAGTAGTTCGCTTCCCTGAGTTGTTAACTAATTAGTGAAAGCCATAAAGACAACAAAGAGAACGCTATGCCTCCCCCGGGACGCACGCGCAACAGCTATTTGCAGGTACAATGTGGTTTCTGAGACCCTGGTTCAGTCGGCGACATTGATACCTATACATTTTTAGCCGTAGGTATAATATTAATAACGGAATAAGTTGCATTGCAAAGGATCATATCTTTCACGTAGACTGTAATGAATTTGCCATCTAAGCTTGGTGTAGGCTCGATAAATTAGGAGCCTTTAATGCTGTACCTGTGGCAAACGGGAGGGAATACCGTATGCGTCACATGGGAAGTGATTACCGTAGCGTATGGACGCTTGCACCTCCAGGGGTGTCAATCCATACTAATATTAATATTATAAATGGGAAATTGTATGTGTGTGTTTGTTTGTTTCTTTGTTTGTTTGTCCGGCTTTCACGGCAAAACGGAACGACAGATTGACGTGATTTTTTAAGTGGAGATAGTTGAAGGGATGGAGAGTGACAAAGGATAGTTTTTGTCCCCGAAATCATCCCCTAAGGGGGTGAAATGGGGGGTAAAAGTTTGTATGGAGCTGCGATATAAACGAGTTCCACGCGGACAGAGTCGCGGGCAGAAGCTAAGTTTATTATATTCTTTATACAATATGCATTTAATGCTTCTTTGAGGTTACAACATTTTTGAAATACTGACTGACCTGCTGAAGTTAGAACTGTCATAAAACATTTAGAACAAACGAATTTCCTCATATATTTCTTTTCGTAAATTTTTCCCATGTTTTAATATATTTTGAACTATGTATGTGAGAAAGAAACAAAGCCAACTAATTAAAGATCATAAAATTGTGGCCAGCCAAATACTATAATATTATTGAGTTATAAAGTGTGTAGGTAAGTAGGGTAAATCGCCAATAAATGGCCACCGCTTATTTAACTGGCCTTTTAAAATTAACTCTACCTATAATAGAATTGCCCAGCAGTGGGACGTATATAGGCTGATGATGATGATGATGATGATGATAATAGAATTCATTTTAAGCAAAAGGTGTTAATCCCTGGCCACCCTTCATTAACTGGCCACGTTATACTAAGATAAATTCTGTTTGTAGGATAATACAATTCATTTTTACTATGAGGGGGCCAGTTATTGAAGGGTGGCCAGTTATTGGCAATTTACCCTAAATCGTTTTTAAAATATAATGAAAATGGGTCCATCACGTTTTTAAGGTCGAAAGTAGCTCAACTTGTTTCGAATCGTGCTAAACGTGCCGGCAACACGTGTGCTCATCGCAAATCCATTCGAAACACGTCGAGCGACTTTCGACCTTAAAAACGTACGTGACCCGATTTCATCTGTACTACTATTATAAATCTATACTGCTATCATAAAGAGGAAAGATTTGTATTTTTGTGTGTGTGTATGTTTGTAATGAATAAACTCAAAAAACTCCTGTGCCGATTTCAAAAATTCTTTCATCATTGGAAAGCTACATTCACGCTGAGTGACATAGGCTATACTTTTTACCGCGGGAAAATGCTTAATTCCTACGGGAAAACGGGTAATCCGTGCGAAGCCGGGCTGGGCAGCTAGTTAGACATATTTTAAGAAATCTGATGCTCGCGGGAGATTTATAAATTGTTTTTGTTTAATAGGCAATTAGGCATAAAGGATTTAAAAAGTTACATATACTAGATAATAATATTTTAAAATGTAGAATTCAAAGAAGCTTACTATTTACTAATATTACTTGATACAACTTTTTTACAGAAATTAAGGAGCTTATAATATATTTACGATGAAAGGTAATTAGCGAAACATGGTAATACTATAGTTATTACAAGGCAAGTTCAACCTGGGGGTTCATTTCAGACACGCGTCTTAGTTTCCATTTTAATTTCTATGTCGCGTGCCCACCAAAAACTTTCACAATACGGTTGAACACTCGAAAATTATTATTACTCGAAAAGAAAGAAGGCAAAAAATACGCCTAGTAACGTAAATCCCATTCAGATATTTCAATAATTACGCAGCCAAAACCGTTTTAATATTGCTTGTTAGAGAGAGAAAACGCAAACAGTGTGTGACGTCGCAATATGCGAGGCTGCCACGGAGCGAGCCGCGCGCGCGGCAGGCCGCGTCGACGGCGGCGCCGAACTCGATGGGGCTCGGCACGTTGCCGTCTTCTAGTGACGTCACAAGCTGCGAAACGTCATCGTTTCATATGAAGCTGCGTTTTGCGAATAAGGGACAGACCATACCCCTTCTTAAAACGTTGGATACTTATAACTTCGTGATTATTTAACCTCTTGCGTTGCTTTGACTATTTACATTCTTAATGGTCTTTCAAGAAAATAACACATTATTGATTATTTTATTGAGTGTCTACACCCTATTAGACCAAAAAAACGACCCATGCTAATTGACTCAGTAACTTTGACGTCAACCTTTAAAGTACATTTGTCAAAATTAAATAATTTATAATTAAAAAAAATTAACAACTCATAGATCTATATGCGACGAAACAGCGTGGCTCCGTTGCGTCGTTGTACGTTAATGTTTCAAAACGCGTGAAACACATCTAATTCAAATTGAAATGTGAATCGTACGTCTCAGAGCGGCCTCTTTTTCCAGACATTAATTAAAGATTCACCGCCGTCTGGCACTTCGTGTTAAAAAGGTTAAGAAAACAGAGTTATGACGTGACGTCTCACTCGGGGTTCAGTTTCGACGCATTTAAGGTGAAACTAAGGGCGAGTGCACACAAGATATGTTTTTTTAGGGTTCCGTACCTCAAAAGGAAAAAACGGAACCCTTAAAGGATCACGTTGTTGTCCGCCTGTCTGTCAAGACCATTTATCTCGGTAACGCGTAGAGGTGTAGAGTTGAAATTAAAACTATTAACTCTGATCTACAGCTCCTTGAAGCTGTGAAAAAATAAAACGTATAAGTTAACCTAAAAAAAAGAAACGGCAGTTTATGCCGATGCCGCAAAAAAGGCATATTTCGACAATCAAGTCAATCAAAATTTATAGGGAGGGAGTACCCTATAAATTTTGACCCCATTGACTGGCCGGCAAAAACTCTTACCATAAATAATAATGTAATAAATATCTTTATTTCGAACATTTTTTGTTGTTTTTACATCCATATATTGTTAGTATGTCTTAACCTAGGTATATTAGTCTACAGCCTCAAAAGAAACAATCTTTATTTAAGGCGCCGTAGGTTCATGGTCTTCTCTCCCTCTCATTGGGCATAAGCGTGAGCGAGATGGAAGTGCGTGCTCGGAAGCGCGGATATCATGTTTTTTATAAATTTAATTTTTCTGGCCGCTCAAATAAATAAAAATGTAATCACTGATTTCTCTCAAACATGATATTGCCGATTTTCAGCAGCCATTTTAGTATTTTTAGCTTTTGTGCATAATTTGTTACGAACGTTTTCAGTATATTTTAGAACCTTTTAGACCAATGTTCGTGATTTTTTTCTGTCGAGCGAAAATTGCTTAATCATGTTTCGAATCACTGATCTCCGTGCAGAAAAGCCTCAGATTACTAATCGATTTTTTGAAACCATATTATTATAAACAGACGCATTATATTATTTCAAAAACTCTGTTCGTTTAATTTCGCTGAACTTACGGCGCCATAAGTACTTATATCTCTTTGCGACCGCCTTGATTTGACCGATCCAGCTCGCCAACACGGTCTGGCTGTCTAAGCATGAAGAGGTTACAGGCAGGCAGAGATAGGCAAACCTTCGCATTTATACTATTAGTAGGACAATGTTCAAAATAAATACCTCCTTATAAAACCCCCTAACTTCCAAATATAACTAACCCCTCGCCGGATGACACAACTCTCAAAGGTAAATAATAATAAATTATGACTGTCCTGACAATCTGACGCATGACTGAAATCAGATGTCACAACGAGACCACAAATCATAATGCGGTGCTATTTGGTACAGCGAGAACGGGGAAGGAAATGGAGATGCGATTGATTTTTTAGTAAAAATAATCTGGTTAGGTTTTTTGTCGCATTTCCATAATTTTGCTTCACAGCCAGGAAAGTGGAGAAAAACTAACGTACTGAGCCTATCTATCGGTATTAGTGTTATGAAAAGATACAATTAAATTATTAATGAATTTACGTTATTGACACGTCATTCAATTTGATAAGTAGTATAAATACCTATGACGTCTGTGACGAAATTGCCTTAGGACTACCATTATCTACCTACGTGTTTTAAAAACTTATTATAAATTAGACATCATTAAGATAACTTATGAGAGAGCTTGTTTGTGATTTAAAAACAATTTGAATCATGATCAATTACTCTTCCGCCCGCTACTTCGTCTGCGTCGACTCGTGATAAATACTATTACCCCAGGAAAATTAAGTTTTTTTCAAACATTAATTTATAACAGCGTTTTTTTTGTTTGTTTAATTTTCAAATGTTATTCTAAGATGCTTTATCCAAGAATCCATCAAAATTTCCATCGGGAAGTAAATATATAAAAATAAATGACACATCCATTATGTTTTTTGTGTGATTTATTTAATATTCTTGAAGAGCTCATGTAAATTAACCAAAACAAAAAATGCAATATCTATTAATATTTTTCCTCTTTTTCCAGGAATTGGTTGAATATCGTTTAATTTGATTACTAATATTTTGGTGGATTTTGAGTCTACGTAATTACTAAAATGATAATATATCAGTTACACACAAAAAAGCTGCTGTTATGAATTAATTCCAAATTTCCATTTTTTTCCATACTAATGAAAATAAAGTGCTTGGGCTATATCCTATGTTTTAATCCAAGCTATAAAATTGCATCCAAATCGGTTGAGCCGTTTACGCGTGATTGAGTAACAAACATCTGAAACATCTAAATATCTAAACTTTTGCATTTTTAATATTATACATACATACATACATACACACATACATTCACGCCTTTATCCCTAAAAGGGATAGGCAGAGCACATGAAAATTATGTTCCAGCGCCACTTTTAGCATAAATGTGGGTATAAAAAAGATTGTCAAAATGTGATATTGCAGTGACAGGTTGCTAGCCCATCGCCCACAACACACTTTAACCCTGCTCCCTTAGTCGACTTTTACGACACACCCACGGGAAGAAAGAGGGTGGTGAAATTCTAACCCGACACCACACGGGGGACACCACACGGGGGCATTATACATAGTAGGGGGGGTATTATACATAGTAGGACAAGTATTATAACATCCATCCCTATGCAAAGTCACATGACCCGTCATTATTTCTCAGTCAAAATTACTGGCGATGATCAAATCGACTCCTTTCATGTCTTTGTCGGCTAAATCTTTTCAATTTATATGATAATATTTTGTAATGACTCTCTTTTTATTGTTTTCCCGGCTAACCTTTCGTAAAATTAAACTTCTGCCTGGGATTGGCCTCGTTGACATTTATCCTTCAATATTAGTTCATAAGCCCCTGGTTGTATTAGCTCGAAAGTATAACTTAAGTAGGTTATAATTTACTTTCAGACCACTTTTTTTTTACTAAACGGGACTCATTCGTCTATAATATACTTTACTGAGGTCTCCCGAAGTTTCGGATGTATCGCAACATCCATGCTACTTATGATTCGATTCCACGAAGATGAAATATTAAAACCGTCGTGGAATCCAATCATAAAACGTGAAAGTTTCAATCAATATGAAGTTAAAACAGACTTTAATTCAGTACTTCAGCTTATTTGAAAAGTTTCTTCGATATCTCCAGGACCCAATCACCAGATTCTGACCCAAAGACATAGTCCCATTGGACCGGATAATGGAACGCACCTGGTCCTGGGTCTTTTTAAATAAAAACAATATTTTTAAATCGCTCTAGGCGTCTTCGGATAATCGGGGAACATACATAAAAAATAAAAGAGTCCGCTGAATTGAAATCCTCCTTTTTTTGAAGGTTGGTTAAAATTAAGAATCAGTAATGGCCGATTATGTTTTGTATTACGTACTAAAACATCGCCAAACCATTATGATTTTCTGGGATATTAGAATGTTGACATATTTCGAAAAGGAATTATATTTTGTAGGTAGGTAAGTCGCTTTAATAAGCTGAATTGTATATCGGGTGGAATGCAAACAGAAAATATCTCATAATGTTTTATAGTAAACGAGGTAAGTGTGGAGGTAGTTACTATCCGAAGTATTTCTATCCTAAACATTTCTTAAAATAATTGCAAATGACGATTAAAATTTGTGCAGGATCCAAAAAAAACTCTGATGCTAGGTGGTTTAGTAAATAGTTCTAAAACCAAACACCCAACCTTCTCAACGAAACATCGCGGCATCAATCATTCAGAAGTCGTTAATGAGCAGAAAAAGGGTGACCAGACTAATCAAGCACCAGCATTCACTGACCTCAATCCCAAAATAAACAGAAGCCGACAAGAGACCTTTTGTACGCTGGCCACTCGTGCTTCACAAGAGCTCTGTTTTCATGAAGTTGACTAGAAATTAGGGGTCAGCATAAAATGGTGGATTAAAATTAACTTTTTAATACGTCGTAGACGTCGCCAGCCATTATGAAAGGCATAAACTTATGTTAAAAGTCGTTTATTGGTACCTTTAAAACGTGGTAGTGGTGTGGGAGTTATTTTAGTAAAACGGATGCTTATTTGTTATAATTAGCGATCAAAAGGGTTTTATGGACCGGATTTCTAAAATGTGTTATGATTTGTTTATAAAATTATTTTTCTAATTAATGTGCTTTTGGTGCCGCTTAATACCAAAGGCAAATTCTTTGATGAAATATTGCCTGTGCGACAATTTAAAGTAGGCAAAAGGAAAAATTATGTAGATGTTCGTAATTTATTAACGGGACTGGGAAATTTCGTCACTAATTAATTGCTTACTGTAATCGTAATATATACATAAGCTCAAGTCTGTATTCATAAACGTGAAGTAATCCAGTATTGTAACATAATCCAGTACCTAATCCAGTATTTCAACAATAAGACCATCATTTTAAGAGTTCATTTCCAAAAAGGTAATAAAGAACCCTTACGGAGGTGCGACTTTGTCCGTCTGTCGATCACTACGTTAAATATCTCAGGAAACCGAGTATCGCGGATGCAATTTGAAATTTGGAATAGTTGTAAACCAGCCTATTGCACCTTTATAGATTTTTTATATAGATAGTTTTATTTTTATACCCTATAAAATATGAAGGATATGAGGGGTTCCAAAAAAAATCAAATCTGGTATTTAAAAAAATAAAGAGGTTATTCTCAAAAAAATATTCTGGAAGTAATTTCTTTTAAATAAAATAAAATGTATAAATAGAAATAAAAAGAAAGAAAATGGGTATATTCATGACCTGAAAATTCATCACCACACGATTATAATATAAATAAATAGCACCGTACCCATGACGACCTACACTATGCCTTATATAATTAAGGATTTTCTAGGATTAATTTATTTATTTAGAGCGGGGCAAGACGGTTATATTGTATGAAAGTTTCTACGGAATCCTCGGTGCGCGAGATAAAAGATCATACTCGATTAATATAAATCAAACCATCTTCCTCTCCACCTTTTGCTAGACAATGAATGTATGCAGGCAATTCCCAACAAACTGGACTAAAGATAGACAGAGTACTGGATAAAAAATCAGTACCTCTTCTAGCTAATTAAAGATAGAAAAATTTGAAAGTATATATTTTATTGCAAAAGCAATACGCAGAAGCATATTTATTACCACAATAACCTTAAATATTCAACGAAAAAAATAAAACAAGAATAATACTACTTATAAAATAGCGGAAGGAAGTAGTAGGCAACAGGTGCCAGTCTCAGCATGTGCTGGGCAATGCTGTCCAGGACTGGTTTAAAGACTGGTCCATAACTGGACCTCGGTCGGTCACAAACGATAAACAGATGAACAGATGTTCGCGGAATCAAAGTTAGAATGTGCTCGATCCCGATATTTGAGTGCGATTGCGAAATTTTACAACATTATAACAAAACTTATGTATCATTGTAGTGATTATTTGTTAGAACATCGCCTTTAACATACCTTAACCCCATAGTCGACTCGACGAGTGGAGCTATTTAAACCTGAAACCGCACTTTTTTTTAATCTGTTGCGATGAACGTCATTGAAACTATATTTTTTTTTGTAAATAGCTGATAACGATTATCATATGTGTTAAAGTGGATATCTCTTTATGAGTGTAGCTCTTTATCGATTCGAGTTCTGCCAAGTTGATATTATTTTCGGTGTGTCTTTGTTTCAATAATCTCAAAATGTCTTTTCTTTCCTTATGCTACCAAAGAAAATATGTCGTATGTGTCACACACCCACATGTCACTTTTAGCTTACCCAAAATAAAGCATTATCATTCCAATACGGCAACAAAGCATTCCGAAATTGGACCGCTGTAATGAGACGGTTTGAAACTAAAATGTGGTGCGAAATATAATTTATCACGGCTCGACCAACGTGTTGACTAAACGCCTTATAGGTACTGGAGTAACATAACTTACGCCTACCGCCCCTCGGACATTCTTCATACTGTCAACATTACTATTAAGGATGCAGTGGTAGTGATAAGAGGAGCGGGTGGCGATTTTAAAATGGTATCCAAGCAGTTACATCTGTCAGTTTCTTGAACATCGCTAGATCCACACTTGATCAATACTTTGCCAAGTAGCTTGCAAAAGAGATTGGAACCGGTGACAGACTTGTCATCAGAGTTGGATATGGTATTGGAAAATTATATATCATGAAAACAATTCATACAATTCGTTACCGATATTTGAGACAAATTGAATGCGTTCGTTTAGGACTAGAAGCACTATTCAGTCATTGTTTTCATACATTCGTGAATTTGTAGAGGGCAACATAACTAATTTTTTTATTCTAGCGCCTTTAATTTTTATTATTGACTAAACCGCGTTGCTAACTAAGCCGCCTGCTTTTTTGCTGTTGTCTATAGGAAGCGTAAAAGCAACTTGGATGAAATGCTGACTAAGAATTAATTGTAGTCTCTTTTTAGTCACCTCCGTTAAGTGACATATGTTAATAATAATAATATCACAATTCTCCATCACGAGGACACTATTATGTGGGATGTTGACCCGACACCTAACAATTTCAGCGAACGGTTGAATAGCGGACAGTAACAACACCCTTATGAGACAAGCGCTAGATGGTTCGGGCAAGGGTAATTATGGACGACAACATCAACACGCGACAGCAGAGCTACGCATCGCGTCATACGAAGATTATACGTAAGAGAAATATGTGATTATTTATAAAGACTTAGATTGTTTAGAGTAAATAAAGAACCCAGTAGTTAGAATCCCCATAGTAATTATTTACATAAAACACCCTCTCATAGCATTCATTTGATATTGTAAACATTAAAGTAAAATCCCAGTACAAATTGTATTAGAAAGAGAGAGGAGATGTTGCCTATGCGCGAGCGCAGCGCGGACTGGCCGCCATGGAGGGGAGGGGTGTATCGCGCCAACATGACCGTAACGAGAGCCGCGGCCACCGAGCCTGAATTAGAACTTAGTACGGCGCATTTTCACTTTACAATTAATATGTTTACGTTTATACCTTTACAACGGCTCATCGTATCAGAATGATTTATATATTGTTAGAAAGCTTATTAAAAGTTCTATTAAATGTTTAAACTTACAAATAAGTAAACTCAGTAGGTTCAGCGCAAATAATGAATAAGTGTTAAGAAAGGGACCGAATTACGGTTTGCCCGATTTCCATGTACGATTATTCAGATAAGAAAATATTTACGAACCCTACTGTACTTATAAGATCTCAAGCCATATTAGAACTTTGTAAATCAGCTTAGTCTTCCACCCATTTAAATGTATAACATCCCAATAACATCTTGCAATGTAAATTAGTCAAGTCAAAGTGGGCGTAACCTTTATTGTCTCACTCAGCACGTCTTGCTCACCCACTAGCAGGTATAAATAGCAGGTACGGCCCGGAGCAAATCAGTGTCAAACGGAGCCTCCTGGAAGTCACAACAAGAAGAAGAAAAACTACAAAGTAATAGGAAGTTAGGGACTTGAAATCAAGTCACTTAGGGCAGTGATAGGGCAGTTACGGAAAAGTAAATAAAAAGTCTATTTCTCGTTATTCCTTCTTTTATTTTGGTAACATCGATTACCCAAAGTGTCTGAGGACACGGGCGAAGCCCAAACACACCATTCGGGCGCCGAGTGGTAGTACGCGCTGTCCGTACACATAGGGGCGGAGCTCGTCCGTCGCCGACTTGTGTCACGGAGCGTGGTCGACGCACTGTCCGAGCACATAGGGGCGGAGCTCGTCCGTCGCCGACTTGTGTCTCGGCACTAGGTCATTCTTAGGTGACTGTGAGGGGCGAGCATTGCCGCGGCCGGTAGCGCGCGCGCTCACTCGCCCAGCCGACGCCGCCGAGAGCGGACGTCGCTCACAGTCATATACATAAAGTACACTTCGCGGATAGAAAGGAGGTTCCTATCTCCGTCGCCCTGACCACCTGCAGCTTAGCTGCTGCCGTTGCCCTAGGATAGATTATTAGCTTTTCGGTGAAACCTCGTGAGGAAACCGGTCTAATCCCAATAAGGTCCAGTTTTCCTTCTGGGTTGGAAGGTCAGATGGCAGTCGTTTTCCTATAACTAGTGCCTACGCCAAATCTTGGGATTAGATGCTGAAGCGGACCCTGGCTCTTTTAGGGCACAACCAGGAATAAGCTAGTAGGATGATGATATTTTGTATGTACATTTTTGTATTTCGTTCTTATAAGAGTACTACCTTCTGCTCGCGACATCGTCCGCGTGGAATTCATTTAATATCGTAGCTCCAAAGCTCCATACATACTTTTGCCCCACATTTCGCCCCCTTAAAGGATGATTCCCGGAATAAAAAGAATACTATATTTTAATCTAGGTTATACACAGTAAATATGTCAAAATTCGTTTTAATCCGTTTAGTCGTTTCTTGCGTGATTGAGTAACAAACATCCCAACTTTCACATTTATATAATACTAAGCTTCCGCCCGCGACTTCGCCTGCGTGGACCCGAGATAAAAACTATCCTATATTTTAATACAGCGTATAAACCATTTTTGTGCTAAATTTTATCTAAATCGGTTTAGCCGTTTAAACGTATTTGAGTAACAAACATCTAAACATCCAAATTTTCGCATTTATATTATTAGTGGGATTAGTAGGATTGTGAAGAGCCTAACTTAAGGCCATATACTCATATGAATAAAGAATATTGTTAATGTTCCTTTTTTTCTAAAACAATAATTCGTTTAAAAACCCTACTTTCATCACTAACAACATTCTCGGCCGCTATGAAACTATGAAATAAGGGATTCAACCATTTTTTCTCCCGGCATTCCATTTATGCCAAGGGAATACGCATGTGTACTTCCTTTGCCAGTTTAACTACTTTTTCTACAGAAATTCTTGGAATTCTCGACTGTATTTTAGTTAATTAGTTGAATAAATTAGGGCCCGTTAGTTGGTTCATTTCCACGATATTTTTCGAGTAATAGCACCAGAGAGAGTTGAGAAATTAAGTCGGAACCGGGAATAATTTTGCATTTTTAGCTACGTTATAAGACTGCGCTTATTAATTTATTGGGGTAGGATACTTAAACGAGCAGAAATCCTCTTTATCTGGAATCTCAAACGGAATACCAAAGAACTGAACTTCATTTAGATGTACATGAATACGGAAATGATTACGCCCAAAATTATCTAAACAGTCATCATCGTCATCATCATCATACCAGCCGAAAGTCGTCCACTGATGGACATAGGCCTCCCCCGAAGAGTGCCATAATTACCAGCCCTGCGCAACCCGCATCCATCGGACTTCCCCGATCTTTACCAGGTCATCAGGCCACCTTCTGGGAGGCCTACCCACGCTGCGCCTTCCAGTACGTGATCGCCACTTGAAAACCTATCCGCCCCAACCGCCAACGGTTCTACGTGCAATCTGCCCCGCACGCAGCCACTTATGTTTAGCGATTCGGAGGCCTGTAGCGACTACTTTGGTTTAGCTGCGGACAGCCTCATTTCTGATGCGATCACGCAGTGAAACTCCCAGCATAGCCTTATTCACTAGATATTAGAGTCTTGTGATTTAGAGACTTTGGTCCACGTACCTACTTTCGCTAACGACTATCCTTCGTCAATCTTCGCTTTTGACGACCAAATACTTTCATGTAGTAGAGCGAGTGTGATAGAGATAGATAGCCGATCCACCCATCAATGTAAGTACGTCGAATAAGACCTGACTCGAGAGTGACATCGAGTCAAGGTTTAATAAATGATAATAATTCCATATACACCCCCTGTTACAAGTTTTGATACCTAAAACTTTGTGATTTTTTATTTTCTTGTGTTACTTTTCTCAATTTTATTAATTTTATTAATCCTTTCGAGAAGATTATATTATTTTATTTTTTGAGTCCACACACATAGGTTAAATTGAGTGAAATTCAAACTTATGGCAATGTGCTTTTATGCTAAACTTCCGAAACAATCTTGCAAACTTCAGCGAATCACAAAACGGAATCAGTCGAATGTTACCGCAGAGCTACAATCAAATTGCGAAACTGCGGTTATCCTCTGAACTCTTAGTAAATAGTTCGCGTTTAATAATAATCATAGTTTTGATCTATTGCCTGTGCCTACTGAGAAATACTTGGGTTGTATGGATACTAGGCATGTAATTGTGCTGCTCAGATATTAGAAGTTTAGGTTTCAGTTTCATGCAGAAATATTAATGTTTGAGTATAGGTAGATAGTTTATAATAAAAAACGTTATTCAGACAAAAAAATAGTTACCAAGTTAAAACAAGTAGGAGGTTCTCAATTCGTCGGATATTTTTTTATAGTATGTTCCCCGATTACTCGAACACGGCTGGAACGATTTGGAAAATCTTTTTGTCTTTGAAGAATTCCCCTGGCGCGTCCTTCTCTGGCGTGCATGCGTACAGATTGGAGGAATCTCCAAAAAAGTATGAGAGACGAAAAAAAAACTTTGAAAGAGTATCCCAGCACGTTAATCATGGGACGGCCGCGACCTACTCTCCATTTTTCTCGCACTATACCTCTTGTTCTAAGTGTTCTAATAAAAGAGAGGGACGGACAGGTCGAGAAAAATCGAGAGAGCTCGCGCGCCGTCGCGTGATAGCCGTGCAGGTGGTCCTGGTAGTCATCAGGTCCGGGTCTGATGCCGGGATCCAGGAAAAATCGAGAGAACTCTTCAAAGGCATAAAACTGGATCAAAGTAGGTTAAAAGTTAAAACTGTTTTAGTAGGTACGAGCCGTATTTTAGTTTAGAGACTGGGTATCAATACCCCAAACACGTCAAGTTTATTCATGTACTTTAGGAGTTGCGGTGGCCACCTTCCGTCTCCACCATCAGATCAGCTCGGTGGTACCATAAGAATATTCATCATCACCATCATTATCAGCCTGTTACCTTCTGCTGAGCGTAAGCCTCTCTTCGAGTATGTCACTTAACCCAGTCCCGTGCTAGTCTCATCCAGAAATGACCTGCGATCTTTCCAACCCATCGAGCTGGTGGACGACCAACGCTTCTTTTTCCTGTAAGTGGCCACTAGTCCGTCAATGTTTTGGTCCACCTACCGTCCCACTGCCTGCCCAGTCAATTTGAACCCAACTCCATATTCTTGCGTAGTCATCAACCTTACAAGTACTACTATAGGTACCTATGTTTCAGGTCAATTGCACCGGCGATTAACTCAAATATGTGTTGTAAATTAAGGACAACTGATATCTATTTATACGTAAATACGAATGATACGTATGAAAGTATGCTCAGCTGTGACTCGTAATACTACTTTTATTTAAGTAAACGGTGTTTATTTCTCGCACAGTGGTCACGCGACGAAAATTCCCGTCATCCATGTCAATTCACGGAACTGTCGGAGTTTTTTTTTTCACCAAACGAGGTGCGGCCTCGTTAATGAGACAAACACAAGTTTTTTTTAATTCCGTGAACATAAAAACAGTAGGGTGCGTTTGCGGCGTTTGTTTTTTTTATTGCGTTGGGTACTCCGATGTCTTTCTTTACGACAATCAAAAATAGATTTGCTAGGTCTAGAGATTTAAATTGTTAACGTGATTATTAGTCTTTACGTTGTACTAAGTATATCGTGAATTTTGAGTGTATTTAATAAATAAAGTATTTATAAATTATCCCTTACATATTACCTAGTTATTATTATACAATAATTAATAAACCTTTTCGTTGCAAGTTCTCTTGGAGACAAAAGATATTGTATCTTATTGCATAAAAGCACATGTACTTGTTTTATAGATAACTAGCTGCCTGGCCCGGCTTCGCATGGTTAGTTTTCCGTTTAGTAAAGTAGGCATTATCCCTCATGAACATTGTTCATGAGGGATAATGCCGGCTTCTAATGGTAAAATAATTTTTCAAATCGGTCCAGTAGTTTCGGAGCCTATCCAATACAAACAAACAAACAAACAAACAAACAAACAATCAAATCTTTCCTCTTTATAATAATATTAGTGTAGATATTAACTCCACTTTGCTTAGGTCTATTTACGAATAAAAAATGAGTCCACACATTCACCTATTAAAAATATTTATGCAACGACATCGTTAACAGTCATCATGAAACAATTCACACACGTCCTCACGACTCTCCCGATACCGATTCGGTAAACGGTAACCGGAAACCGAAACCGGTAAAAAATGTCTAATTGATGGGGATGCGACGTGTCGTTTCGTCAGCTGTCGGCGCGCGATGACATTCGAGATGACGTTTAAACTGGGTTCTTTTTTTAAACGCAGTTTACTTTACTAAAATCGTCACTACAACTACTTCAAAAATATGAGGATCAAAAGTTATTGTTGTATTATTGCCAGTAATTGTTGATTTAGATTTCATAATCAACTAGTTACGTGTAGGTACATTATTTGTCTATCCCTTAACCCTGATTGTCTTACTATTGTTATTTTTTGGCTGACTGTTTATGTATTACATATATTTATTTGTGATTTTTGTATATATGTATGATTGGGTATGTATGTTTATATATAGAGCTATTTATGTACGTGTATTTATAATAAGTATTTTGATTTTTGGCTAAATATAATCTCTGCACCACCTACTACATAATCTAGTTTTATCTCTTTCTCCAATACCCAAAGGTTGTCTGGAAGAGATCGCTCTTTAGCGATAAGACCGCCTGTTGTCTACCTCTAACTACATGTTATTGTATTGTTTCTCTTTATAACTGCTTTGTTTGTGTGAGGTGTGCAATAAAGAGTATTTGTATTGTATTGTATTGTAAATCAAAGTTTGGTTTTGCGTTCTACAAACCTAATAAATCTAAATATTAAGAAAGCAAAAGGCTAAGTTAGCTATCACACCTGCTTAGTATAATATAAAATTTTTGGGTTTGTAGAACAATTACTTCGATGTATTTTTGTTCAGAGCACCATTACAGCCCTTGTACATACTAATACAAGCTTTCGCCCGCGACTTCGTCTGCGCGGACCACGGATAAAAACTATCATCTTGCAAAATTTCATCCAATTCAGTTGAGCCGTTTAAATGTTTGAGTAAAAAACATATAAAACATCCAAACTTTCGCATTTATAATATGTATTAGTGGGATTATAAAAAGGAAAATTAGGTGAGATTGTAACTTTGTACGATTGTATATAATGGGTAATCTCCGGTACTACTGGACCGCTTTGAAAAATTGTTTCATGCGTGTAAGCTACGGTAGCCTAGCGGTTCAGGCATGTGGCTGTCAAACAGCGGTCGTGGGTTCGAATTCCGGTTCGTACCTATGAGTTTCTCGGAACTTATTTACGGAACGGAACATCATTTGATATTTTACCGTTAGCTTTTCGGTGAAGGAAAAACATCGTGAGGAAACCTGCATACATCCACGAAGAAATTCAAAGGTGTATGTGAAGTCCCCAACCCGCACTGGGCCAGCGTGGGGACTACGGCCCGTTCCCTCTCATCCATGAGAGGAGGCCTGTGCCCAGCAGTGGGACGACGTACATAGGCCTGGGAGTAGAATGGAATGGATGGTATGACGGCAGTTAGTGTAATATAATCGAATTATTGAAAGGATAATTGTCAGTTTGACCATAATGACTCGCATACCAATACGCATTAAATGCAACAAACCCATTTTAGCGGCATTATTCCAAAAGCTAATGTTTTTTTATGTAAGGCTATTATAAATAAATTACCCAATCTATCCTATAATTACATTATACCTACCCACTGTTAATTGCAAATTGTGTAACCTATAGAAAATGCTATTATATTGAGGAAATTGCTCAAAAACGCAAAAATTGGACGCAATTCTTTTCTATAAACTCACCCATCATAACGCGACCATAACTATTACGTACGTCAAATGTTAATTAAACTTTAAGTGTAACTAGTTAAAGTTGATAATCGATCGGCAATTATGACAATAATACTCCTTTTAATATCAGTGTGAAGTAATGACAGTAATAAATCATACGGATCGTTAAGCACGTCCCCTTAGCGGTATTCGGTTCGATTCCCGGCCGAAATGGCATCATCTGTCAATGGGCAGTGACTTGACATGATTCGGTAATGGAGTAGCCGTGTTGCATTGTTAGTATTGACAGGAATGATGCTTTCAGGCGTGTATTGATGGTCTGATTTGCCTTTAATGGTGTCAAAATTTTGCGCGGAATCTAGGGATGCGAACCACTGTTTCATTATTGCATAGTCCCTGGGCGTCCGAGCTTAGCTCGGGTAAAAATATGGTGAAAAGTAATTTTCCCAGATATGAGACCTAGCTAGATCGTATTGTCTGCCCCGTAAACAACATTATATACCGAATTTTATCTAAACCTTAAGAGCCGTTTTCGAGAACGTGATTTAAAACATATATATGTCGCAGTGAAATGGCCAAAACAGAGATTTGAACAAATCCCTAAGGGATATGATCAAATCACGCAGGATGTTAAAATGGCGAATCCATTTTATCATTTACCTAATACAAATCAGTCATTTGATTAAATCTCTGAATCTGTTTAGTGAAATGACGAAATCGCACAAAAAAGGCAACTCGTTTTTTCATTTCACTAGATTTGTTTAGTGATTTGATAAATCCCTGAAACGCGTCAGTGAATTGACGAAACTAACTCGCAGATATTGGCTCCTAAATCATTAGTCATTTAAACGGTTCTGGGACTAAGACTCGGATGGCGGATAGGTTAGAAGATGGTGGCGGGAGCTCTGCTCCCGCCACCTTCTTCGTAGTTATTTTTTTTTTTATAAAAGAGCGGAAAAATCTTTATCGCGTTAGTTTCTTCAACTCACTGACGCGTTTCAGGGATTTTATCAAAACACTAAAAAAGTCTAGTGAAATGAAAAAACGAATTGCCCTTTTTTGTCCGATTTCGTCATTTCACTAAACAGATTCAGAGATTTGATCAAAATACTGATTTAGTATTAGGTAAATGATAAAATGAATTGGCCATTTTAACATCCTGCGTGATTTGATCATATCCCTTAGGGATTTGTTCAAATCTCTGTTTTGGCCATTTCACTGCGACATATACATACGTTGCTTGTTTAATAGTATATGATTAACTAGTTTTTAAACCACGATTATATATCATAGGAAATAGTTATGCTATAAATTTTAAATAGTTGTACACCTAGCTAATCCAGGTGTATGGAGGAAGAAAAAAATAAACATAGGTATATTATCATATGAAAGGGCTCGTGATGCACATTCGGTTTCAGAATTTGCATCACGGTTTCCTGTTCTTCCGGTAAAATTTGAAATAAATGAGTATCCATACTAATATTATTAATGGCAAAGTGTATGTGTGTGTTTGTTTGTCCGTCTTTCACGAAAAAACGGAGCGACGAATTGACGTTATTTTTTTAAGTGGAGATAGTTGAAGGGATGGAAAGTGACATAGGATAGTTTTTATCCCTGAAATCATCCCCTAAGGGGGTGAAATGGGGAGGCGAAAGTTTGTATGGAGGTGCGAAACAAAACAGTTCCACGCCGACGGAGTCGCGGGCAGAAGCTAGTTACTAAGATAAAAGTGAGATACGATGTTCTAAATTCATATAATTTTGCATGAAAGCTTGTACGAAACCCTCGGTGCGCGAGTCAAACTCGCACTTGACCAGTTTTTTTTTTAATTTGAGATTACATTGTGTTAAAAAAAAAGATAAATGCAGGTTGCACTCTCAACAGAACATCAGATACCTAGATTGCAAGTAGAACTATGACTATGGGTCTGCTGTAAAAACCTACTAATGTTATAAACGCGAAAGATTGGATGGATTGGATGTATGTTTGTTACTCAATCACGCTTAAACGGCTCAACCGATTCGGATGAAATTTTGCACGAAGATAGTTAATGACCTGGACTAACCTACCATCTACCGATTTTAATTACATGTTTGGGAAAAAAAACATGTTATTTAAAACCGAGGCACTTGTGTTTTAACTCAAGTAATTAATTTACAGAAGGATTATCAGCGGTTACATACCAATAAAATGTTCTATAAAAAAGCCTGTATTTTTTATACTTGGATTTATTTTTCTATTTTGACGCCGACGCCATACCTTTGAACCCAGTACCTCGTTTCGTAGGCAGGGTCACTACCAACTGGCCTTATCCGATATAAAATTGTATACCTACACTACAACACACTATCCTAGTTTTTTTCTATCTAGGTCTCCTACTGCTTTTCCTCCACTTACTAAGCAAGTAAGCAATAGTCAAAATCATGCTCAGCGCCAACACTCCAAATAGGTACTAAATAAAACGACAATACAACAACAAGTAACCAAGCTCCGAACACCAAACAATAACTTACAGAAGACACCCTTCACACGAAACTCAAGTTTTCCTCGAACTGTTGAGTTCTCAACTCGGCACAAGGCCTGGAAAGCCCTTATCAAGCTGGAATTAATGGCGGTATGCAGTAATGAGGAGGTCGCTATTTTTTAATTGTTATTTTTTTAATACAATATTCATAGGGTTACATATAATGCCACTATTTAAAACCTTGGAGGGTTAGGCAATAGTTAACAAGATCGCGCGATCGGTTTGACGACCGTTAGCCTAGCGAGTAGTGACGCTGTCTACGAAGCTGAAGTTCCTGGTTTCAAATACCGGTAAAGGCAAACACTTATGTGATGGCATGAATATAAGTTTCTGAGTCTGGAATGGACGACATCCCGGACATTAGCCTGTACGAGATTGGAATGGCTCTTAAACAGCTCAAGAACAACAAAGCACCCAGTGAAGACGTATTAACAGCCGAACTTCTGAAGGCGGGTGGAACACCGGTCCTTACGGCCCTTCAGAAGTTGTTCGATTCCGTCTTACTGTAAGGGAGAGCTCCAAAGGCATGGAACAGAGGGGTTGGCAACAATGGTGCTGTTCTTCAAAAAGGGTGACAACATTCTGCTGAAGAACTACAGACCCATCTCACTTCTGTGCCATGTCTATAAGCTGTTTTCGAGGGTCATTACAAATCGTCTCGTACGCAGGCTAGATGCCTTCCAGCCTCCCGAACAAGCCGGTTTCCGAAGAGGCTTTAGTACCGTAGACCACATCCACACGCTTCGTCAGGTTATACAGAAGACTGAGGAGTGTAACCTGCCTCTCTGTTTAGCAATCGTGGACTATAAAAAAGCATTCGATTCGATTGAAACCTGGGCTGTACTACAGTCTCTCCAGCGGTGTCAAGTTGACTATCGCTATATCGAAGTGCTGAAGTGTTCGTACGAGAACGCCACTATATCAGTCCGACTCCAGGACCAGAAGTCGAAACCTATTCCGCTGCAGCGGGGAGTCAGGCAAGTATATGTTATTTCTCCAAAACTGTTCACCGCTGTACTGGAGGACGTTTTCAAGACTCTGGAGTGGAGAAGGCTAGGCATCAACATCAACGGCGAGTACATCACTCACCTTCGGTTTGCTGGTTTGGACCATGGAGGACTTAAGTACGATGCTCGATGACCTTAGTAAAGCATCCGAGAGAGTTGGTCTAAGAATGAACATGGAGACGATATCGATTAATGCCATTTCGCATTTTTTTACTATTATCGCATAAAGCTATCCATCCGCAGTAAACAAAGATGTCACCAAAGTTAAACTTTTCATACAATATATATTAATAATCTCGTCGAAAATTAATTATATAACAAAAACTCACTTGATGCTTTTATCTTATTTTCCTCAACAATGTTGACTGAGTTTCGAAGTTTCCTTAAGTGGCAATTAATTACGTTTCAGAGTTGTTACATAAATTTCGCTCGGAATCCAACAACGCAAAATATGGGTGCTTTTGTTTAAGGGTGCAATGTTAATGTAAAGTTCCGAATTCTCCAGTTATGAAGTTGAAAATGTTGTCTCATGAAATGTTTAGTGGGGCAGGTGGAAAGGCTGGGGCTCGATAATTAGTAATTAAATTAAGCGGGGATTTTAATCATAAGTGGAAGGTGGATGCCAAGAGACTGTTTTTGTTCGGTGTCCCAATCAATAAATAAAGAGATGATTTTTGTTTCTATCATTTTGGAACGTTCGACCTCTTTATATTTGAGATATTTGAGTTGGTCGAATTGCACCAAAGCAGTTCATTCAAAAAACGACTGTTCCGTCTAAGAATAATTCCAATTCCAATTACAAACAGCAGCAAAAATCGGTCTCATTAAATAATCTCAACCATAAACGTATTAAAAATGGGATGTGAGATTAAATATTAAATATTTATCTCAACGAATAAACGATATACCGGGTGGAAAGGCACGACGATCCTTTCCGCAAAGGGGGGTTAGTTTAAGTGATGGAGGATCGATTCGTAATGTTTAGATTTTTGTTACGAACAATTAGTAAAAATATTAAAATTAATAAATGTTCTTCTTAGTGACAACCCTACTATTACTTCGTACTAATAATTGTATTATACGAATTGATAAAGGTCACTGACCCTTGTGTTATTTTTAAAATTTTACTGAACCCAATGAGGGTTGTCACTTGCAGTTTTTTGCATTAAACGTTAACTGCCTATAACTTCAAAACGCTTACGAATATGAGCCTAGTTTCTTTAGAGGAAATACAGTACTCAACCTAAACAATCCCCCTTTTGCGGAAAGGATCGTCGTGCCTTTCCACCCGGTATATGAATTCAGACATCGTACATTTTGTAGCATTTTTGGTACAGCATGGTTGTGTAGGTATAGACAATTTATCAATCAATATATATATATATATTTAATTAAGGTGAATTTTAATGTTATTAACGCTAATTAAGCATCCTGATTGAAATTCGTCATCATCATATCAGCAGCAAGACGTCCCCTGCTGGACATAAACCTCCCCCAAAGAGAGCCAAAGTGACCGGTCCTGCGCCACCCGCATCCAGCGGACTCCCGCAACCTTTACCAGGTAATCAGTCCACCTTATTGTGGAGGGCCGATTGAAATTGCTTATTCCGATTCCCTTAACACCACTACGCTGCACCGAAAATGCTACAAAACGTACGATGTCTGGATATGATATATGAATAGTACCGCTAGAAATAAAAATATTCCGCAGATTTTTTAGCGGTCTAGCAAAGGAATATTGTTCTCGTAAGTTAATATTTTCTTGAGAGTAACGCCTGATTCAATCAATGACATGAGCGAATTCGTCTGAAAATTCAATGTAATTTAGCAGGGTTTCCTTCTAGTCGCATAATGTCAACTGTCATAATTTTTATTGGTATGAACACTGCGTATAAAATTGTTGCTTTCGTCATTTATAACCCTGCGCATAATACTTCCAGTGTCATAATTGTCCTACGTCATATTTTCTCAAATATATGCGAACTAATTTATAAATTACTTTTTTTGGTTATGCGTAGTGATGATTATGTCACAAGTAGTTGAATGGCTATGAATATTGTGACTTTAAATTGTATGCAACCCGATATAGACCCAATATAGCCCGTACCTACCTATATGGCACTTCTGTTACAATCTTACGTATGTGTCCTAAAATCTTTTAGTCAAAATCAGCAACATAGGTTGTCTCCAAATATATTATTCAGATTGAATTATTAATAATTTACTTTAAAAACAAAGTTTTAACCGACTTCAATTTAGTACTCCGCCAAGCCACGAGCACATTTCCTATTTTTTACCATTTACCACATGAACTGATTTCCGATAGCAAATGCGTTGATTACTATAGAAAAAAACCGAATCGCTGTATGTGGGCCGATAATATTTGAGGACTTCCATCGATTCCCCAAGATCATCACCAATGGCACTTCATTAGTTCCTATTTCAACGGAATCTTATCAGAACCTGTGACGTACTTTTGCACTTTTAAGTACATAATTGAGGAATTCGATAAGTCATCTGTGGTCTTCATCATCAATTCCTCGCCACCAAATTTATGATTCACCAAAATCACTACACGCGTGCCTTATAAAATTGAGGAGTCCCCTCAATTCCTCATGGATCCCATCATCTAACTGAATTTTGAAAAAAATGGGACCCACCTGGAAGTATATACATACGAACAAAAAAAATAATTTCCGAATCGGTTCATCAATGACGGAGTTCTGAGGTAACAAACATTGAAAAAAAAAAAAAAAAAAAAAAAAAACCGAATTGAGAACCTCCTCCTTTTTTTTGAAGTCGGTTAAAAAGACATTCAACTTTATACAAAACAACTAAGGTTCAAATTGAAACCAACCCCAAAAACTTTAGAAAGATATCCAAAGCATCGTAACAGTAAATTCGATGGATTAAAATATTACATTATCATATTTCGGCAGTCCAGAGTCCATTTTGTGTTGTTTAATAATAGCAGGAAGTAGTTTATGGGTTCATTTGTGACTATCGGGGGTTCCGGCAGTTAAATAATATGATATACTGGTGTTGTCACCTGGCTTTGCTTAGATAATGATCGCACCCGCCCCTGTTTTAGTTGTTTTGATTAAAGCTGGAATATAATTATTTTTTTATGATTATGATCATATTACCTTTGTAATAATAATAAAATATGGGTTCCGTGCAACAATGCTCTTATGGCCCACCACAAGTATGCCTATAACCTTTTTACGCTTAAACTTCTAATCTCATTTAAGGAGATGAAATTTGGTGGAGTTAACCCCCTAAACTATGTGGAAATATGTATGGGAGTAGGATCAATTAATTTTATATGGCCAAAGTTACGGAAAAATGCCAGTAAAAACGGGTACACATTGCCCTTACTTGCACTGTTCGTATGTCCTATATTATGAATGCGAAAGCTTGGATAATTGATTTAGATATTTGGATGTTTTCACTCAATCACGCTTAAACGGTTTTACCCGATTGGGATGAAATTTTGCACGAATATAAATAAATATTAAATGCAAAAAAAGGAGAACATCAAACAACACAAATGCAACTTAAAAGTTAGCCTAAAAAGTAAAATAGCTCTTCCACAATCGTATCTAATGCTTAAACAATCAAATATTTTTTTAACAATTAAGGCTAAACAGTCGTTAATTAATATAGTTCATAGCGGTTATGGTATGTACAGTCGAGTTCAAAGATATGTATACACTTTTGCACTTATTCCAATGTAATAAGGCGAACAATTTATACTTATCTTTGACGTCGACTGTACCTACAGTTCAATGGTACCTATTTAGAAGATTACTCCAGATGCTGGTGGATTAAATAAATATCCACCAATTACTTAGTATTTAATAGAATCCAAATTCCCCCGAGGTCCAATGTCCAATACCCTTCATCGTTACCCTCAAAGGTTCATAAACCGCTGGTATTCGCATCTGAATTTGATCTTTGCCACCTTGTACTAAAATCTTCTTTGCAATTACTCAACGCACCGCTATAAGAGTTTTCAAAACACATCTGCGAATACTATTTTCCTTTTCCTGAAGTAAACGCAACTGGGAACTATCACAACACTGGGACGACGTTAAGGTGAGGCATCTTGAGGAAGGGTGTAGAATGGGGCTTCGAATTTCGTAGTTTATTGCGCGAAAACTACATAAAATGTGACAGTTTCTTCTTTAAATGATATTTGAAGATATTTTTTACTGCACATGAGGCCCAAAACACGATTTGATTAATTTGCCTCGATGGATTAGGATCGCAAAGTCAGGTCTGAATTTGCGTTTTGCGGTAGGTCGAGTTGACTAATAACCTGTACCATTTTTTTCCTAGTCAATATTCAGTATTTATTTTTGTATCCTTTTATTCCTTATTATATATGTGACAAGCAAGTGGGCTCATTTTATTTTTAATAATCGTGAATTAGTGAAATTAAGCACATAAATACAAAATCACGCTGACATCGGGTGAGCGTAAGTCATCTCGCTTGAATTCTAGACATTCTAGTAGGCAGATGGCCGTGCGGCCTCGGACTGGAAGGACGTCTGTAGCAATTTTTTCATTTTGACAATTGTATACTTCGCTAATTTAATACCAGCCATTTGATAATAATACATTTTTAGGGAGAATTAATACGATGTCGTGTGGTTGGATAAACGTTCCAAATAGTTTATTTGGCACATTTACAATTTGTGCTAATATAAACTCAAAATTTCGTTCACATCCCAACCATTACAACCCGATTATTCCTCTTGCAGACCATTCTTAATGAAAAAAGTTCAAATACGTTTCTTTAGTACGTGGAGTATTTTTTTAATTCGCTGGTCACATCGTCTAGTAAGGTGTATGTGTGCGTATTTATCATACCATCATCTGTCATATAGGAAGATTTGACTTGGATTTGACATTTGTCTGTCATTTAGGTTTTCTTAGGCAGCACATTTATAATTTTCATCAATAAAATAATGATAAATAACTACAATGAGCATCGAATCGTGTACGAACTATAACGTTTATGATAATATATTGTGATCCCGCCATAATAATGACGCCGTCCAGTAAAATCCCCTGCAGTGTTAACAAATTGAATGTGGAAAGACAGTGTCAGAATATTGATACTCTACTCGGAATTTGCAAGAATGATGCAATTGCGTTTATTGTGGTCATATCAAGACGAAATAGTGTCACCCGATTGAATACTGTTCTTCAAGATACATCCTAACTACACTTCAGTTTTTAACACATTCATTGCCAAGAATCTCTACGTGCTACGCTGGTTGCCGATCTCGTGGTCTTCCCCGTATGTAGCGGAAAGTCACTAAGCGTGTTCATGGCAGACCTAAGTGAGATTGAACAAGAAGAAGTATCAAATAATTGTAATAAATAAATGAGCCTAAACAGTGAAGTATTCCATGGCACATAATAATATACATGTGCATAATTTGGTTGCCTATCTTCATTTAATAACCAGAAAAATAAAATAATTCAAGTTGGATGATTTCATTGCATGTTATACTTTTATATTATTATTGTGGTATAAAACATACACCTACTATTGAAGTAATTGTTTCATGTTTTTTACCTACTCCCTCAGGGCTAAGGAATTCACTAGACCAGACATATTTATATTATGCTGCTTTTATACTCTGCTTGCTCCTCAGTCAAGTGTGAGTCAGACTCATTCACGAGGGTTTCCGTGCCGTACTCGCAAGATATTTAGGGATGGGGATGCCTACCCCGCAAGCTCAACGGCCGTTTTTATGGTTGCCAATGAGAATACAATTATGTAAGATCTAAATCAATGGAATTTGCTAACTATGATTGATTTAGATCTTAGCTAAAATCGACTTTAGAGTTATTTTTACAGTTTGGCACCGTATTCCTTTGTGATAAGGCGAAAAAATAAATGTTATACTTATAGTTTTCTCTATTTTCACCCAAGCAGAGCTCGGTCATTTAGGTACTTATGCATATCCATACAAATATCATAAATGGGAAAGTGTGTGTGCTTGTTTGTTTGTTTGTTTGTCCGTCTTGCACGGTAAAACGGAGCGATGAATTGACGTGATTTTTTAAGTGGAGATAGTTGAAGGGACGGAGAGTGACATAGGATACTTTTTATTCCCGAAATCATCCCCTAAGGGGGTGAAATGAGAGGGTAAAAGTTTGTATGGAGCTGCGTATAAACGAATTCCACGCGAACGGAGTCGCGGGCAGAAGCTAGTAGTACATATAAATGGCATATAATTTGTAATCTTATACCTAGAAAAGAAATACGTGTAAAATACATTACTTACAAGCATGAATCTCAATCAAGGGGCCATCCAGGAAGCACGGCAGTCAGTACAATAACCAAAGAATTTATGTAGGTACAGTCAGTATCAAAAGTAGCTGCGCAATTGACGTCTTTAAAAGCTTTTATATATTTTTTGGTACCACGTTGTTGGCAAACAAGCACACGGTTTGCCTGATGGTAAGCAGATATCGAAGCATATGGACGCTTGCTAGTTGCTACTAAAGAGGATCACCAGCGTGTTGCCAACCTTTTATTGATTCAAAGATTTTGAGGATTCTTAGTGTTAGTTTGAATTAACTTACAGATTTCACGATTCCTCACGATTTGACGATATATTGTTGCTTACCAGATATTATTATTTTGTAGATATCGTATCAAAATCAGCAAAATTCATTGGATGTGGCAATGGGGAGCACCAAAGAGTATTTATGATCATCGTGAATGTACTGATGACTTTCTTTTACTAAGAAAAAAATACTTTTATTATGTTTTTAGTTTCTAACCAATGACTACCTATACGTAAATTGCTTATGTAAATTAGATAAGACTAGATCTAATCTAATCTAGATAAGATTATTTGTATTTATTTTTTACACATTAAAAATTACAATATCAATTTGCATAAAATGTCAAGATTTCGAGAACTTCTAACATGTTCGTAATTTTTAATAATAAAAGCTTAATGAGTTAACTGCGAATACAAAATATTATATTATTCTACCTCCCGAAAAAGATCGTCATTCATTACACTCATTAACATAATAGAATAATTATAATAATAGTTAATTTCATGACATTGATAAATATTAAGTTAACAATAATAAATGTCAATAAATGTGTTGCGTTCCGTGGGTCACGTACGGTGCTGTCTAAAAATCAGCTCTGTAGGTGTCTGTCTGACACCTCAGCATAATGCTGAGACAGCGACCGATTCACTGCCGCGAAGACACCTTCTTCTTTCTTTCTTTCAATTAGACATTTTACGCTCGAAGTTTCGAAGTAGACGGTTATATATACCTACCGAGGACAAACTGTACAGTTAGGCACGTCCAACTTTAAGAAAGAATTCAATCATAGAATCCAACTCGGCTGGTCAACGTTCAGGCAGCTTCTCTCGCACATACATATCTTTTTATGCCGGCTGTACACTCTCGGCCGATACCTCTCGCCGAGAGTCTCGGGGAAGAAGTTCTCGACGAGAGCACACCATGTACACTCTTGTTGGGTCATTTGAACCACGGAACAGCCCTTTGACTCGGCCGCAAAAACCGACACGTGACCGAGATGTACCGAGGCGAGACCCGAGCGGGCGAGACAAGGCGAGAGCTTCATGTACACTCTCGTTCTCGGTCTTTCTCTGGGTGTCTCGCCGAGAGTGTCCAGCCGGCAATATGTTTTATCCAATACTCTGCAGTTTCTACTACTACTTGACTAGAGCCTTTAATCTGTATGCGGTATAACACAGAAACGTTTTCGCTTACTATGGTCCTCATAAGTAGCCTCAAAGTCACCCTAACAGCAATGGAGAGGGTTATAATGGGAGTTTCTCTGGGTGATCGCATCAGAAATTAAGCTATTCGCAGCAGCACTACGGTAACCTAAAAAGCCCTCTGAATCATTAAACTTAAGTGGCTGTTGGGGTGGAAAGGTTCTCGAGTGACGACAACGTACCGCAAGACGCAGCGTGGGTCTTATAAGTCTTGCCTTGGCTTGTGGATTTGCGATTGTTTTATATTTGTAATAACTGCCCATACTATACATCATTTTATCATTCAATCTTTACATTTTCATTCCAAAGATCCCTTTTTTTTAACTTACTTTAAGTAACTTTTTTACGTTTTGACACAAAAAAATACCTGTGTACATATTTAGCCCTTTCACGGTCAGGCAAAATAGTAGTTTTCTGAAACATCTAGTACACAAAGAAACATTTCATTGCATGTTTGAGAAAAAATATATTTTGGCCTGGTATTGGTTTACGGGTATACCAAATACATTGGTGTTACAATTTCGTAATAATACTTACAACAGCAGTAGAAGCCGAATGTATAATTATATTTTAGGACGGTATTTTATACTTAGTATTTGCATATTATTGATAGTCTATATAATACTACTATACTGTTCGACTATTCGACACCATAAACCTAAAAAGGAAAATAAGGATTATACCTAATATTAATAACCTTAAATAAATTCAGACTGACGTGATCGCTTAGTGACCCCTCTATTGGGATGAGTTCCATTTTGGAATTAAATTAAATTTTCAAATTTAGGTATCCATCCAGGCTCAAGCGCCCCCTCAAAAAGCCAGCTCGATCTGAGTCCCTACCAAAATCTAGCCTCAGCGAGGTTAAACACCCCAATCATTTTCAAGCAATGTTAATAACTGAATTGCTTATTTTCATGAAATTCTGCGCCTTAGCGAGAACCTAATAGAGTTGCTATAACATTGCCAATCTAACGTACTATTGCATTATCAATAGTACATATTTCATAATACTTAACCAAAATGTACCTAAGAAACATACGCAGAATACGAAAATGTCTACAAGTCTCTCTCTCTCTGACATTTTTCAATATGTTTTGACAATTTCACTTTCGGTATGGAGGTCAGTGACTGAATAAAGTTACAATGTCACGAAAGAAAAAAAAACAGAGTTCAGTGACCTATCACAGTAGAGTGAGATAGTGTGCGTGAAATGTAGTGGTGTGTGTTTCTGGGGAGAATTACGATAATGTTGCGCCGCCTAGTGCTATTTTAGTGTCGCGTATGTAGCTTCATTCAACTTGTCTCATCTTAAATGTTTTCTTCGATTGTGCATCGTATTTCTATACCGCTATGGTAATTTTTGCATTGTAACGATTGGACCTGATTCGAGTTCACGCTATTACAATGACAATACGCATGTGTATGATAACCATTATTTGGATGTCCCTTCACACAATAGCTAAGGCACTAGCCAACCACGTTAACCTACGCATCTTTGAAGCATCTTACTGCGTCAACATAAGGTCAGATATCGTTTGCATTGTATGGAAAATAAGTTGGTCGGTCTCTAATCGTTAATAATGTGTTTACATGACAGCTAACACTGAGGCAAATGGGGGTAATTTCGTAATGGTCTAATCTGACCATTTATTTATGATATCGTATAACTATTAACTACAGTCTAGTGTATATATAGATATTAAAGAGCATTCAAAGTGCTATTTTGCGTTTCATGAAGGCAAACGAAATAACTATTATGTAAATGTTACGGGAAAATCTTACACAAATCGAACCAGCCTCATAGTAAGTTCAATAAGGCTTCTGTTACAAGTACTAGACGACGATATATTTATTTAATAGGTACATATCTAAATACAAAGAAAACATCCAAGACTCAGAAACGAGTATTCATGCTCATCACACCAATATTTGCCCCTACCGGGATTCGAAACCAGGACCTTGAGCTCCGTAGGCAGCGTTATTAGCCACTGTAACCGGTCGTCAAAAGCGTCGTCGACGTTATTTGTTTCGTATAAGCATTCGTATATTCATTTGTTTTAAATTAGCTCTCGCAATCGGATCTCACGATTTCGTTGACATATATCGAGAGCAAACAATCTATTTAGCTAGAACTCCTTCCCATTCAACATGGCGGTTCAGTACGATGCTCGATGACCTCAATCCAAGGGCAATGCAGAGGGCTATGCTGGGAGTTTCCCTGCGTGATCGCATCATAAATGTGGCTATCCGCAGCAAAAACAAGGTAACCGATACAGACCTCCGAATCGCTAAACTTAAGTCGCAGTGGGCGGGGCACATAGCACGTAGAACCGATGGCCGTTGGGGCGAAAACGTTCTCGAGCGACCAGGCACCGAAAGATGTAGCGTCGGTATACCACCGGCAAGGTGGACTGATGACCTAACCCTGTATCATGGTCAGCCTTATCACACGATAAGTGACAAGATGCGTCCGTCACTGGCTGACACAGTTCGATAGAACGAGACGACGCTCTTATCTTGTCACTTATCGCGTGATCAGGCCGACCATGATACGTGGCCAGGCTTGTAAAGGTCGCGTCAGTCCCCTGGATGCGGGTGGCGGCACTTTGGCACTCTTTGGGGGAAACTTACGTGTTTTGGCTGATATGATGAAGAGAAACTCTAGAGATTCTCCAGGAAAACACTATGTCCATATCCGGGCAAGGCTCGATCTCATAAAATCCTAATAATCGCTAGTTAACCTAATCGTCAGAAGATAAAAGGCCATAGCACAATCGATTGGAACGATGATTAATCAGCGGCTAATGATGCAGTATTTTGTAGACAGGGCAAAGTAACGTGGGCTGTCAAACTATACACATATAATATAACATCAGTTTTAGTTGGACGCCAACAAAATTGTATTACAGTGACTAAGCATGGACGATATTCACAGTAGGGTCCTTCCTCTTTCTACTTCAGGTTATTTTAAGTGGAAAAAAAAATATTTTTGAGAGAAGAAGTAAGGCAAAACCAAGAATCATAATGACCACACCACTTTAATGTTTTTAGTTTAGTACAAATGTCTTTTCTAGAAGGAATTCACTTCTCTTTCTCCTAGGCACAAACAGAAGGCAAAGCCATTGTTACTCATTGTTAAGTGGAACCGTTGTATACGTTGCACTAAGTATGCTAAAACTTCAACTTCTAATAAAAAATGATAACTGCTACAAGGGTAGGGGTCGGGTGGCATAAAGTTTAAAGTCATATTTTTTATCGGCATACATCGATTCGTCATACTCATCATTCCGCATAACTGTAAATAGTCATACATTTATGCGCATAACTTTTTTAATCATAATGTTTAAGACCATACTGTGTAATGCGCATAAAGTTGATGCGCATAAAATTATTTGAACATACTTTGTAATGGACATAAATTGGTTGGTCATAAAATTGATGAGCATAACTGTCTTCTAAACGAATAGTACTTTCGCAGATAAATATTTTTCATAATATTTAGACGGCACAAAGTTGTCAAGCGTAATATTAAGCGCAAATCATGCGTAATATTTAAAAAAAAACAGTTCTGGCGCTTCGCCGGCCGCTGCCGCGGCACGCTCGCTTCGCTCGCTCGGCTCGCGTGCTGTATGATCGCAGTTCTACCTAACACTCCTCCTCGCTTCGCTCGTCGTCGTACCTAACGGTGACTCTGGGACTGTATTTCCTTTTTGATAGCGAGTCGGGAATTATGATATCGTAATAGTAGGTATGCTATAGGATTATTATGGTTCATAAAATGATGGTAAACCAAAGTCAGCCAAAGTAACGTTCTACAAAACAATGTGCTGCAAAATGTGTCGTATGCGTGGTAGTAGTAATGCCAACTATACATTTATGCAAAATTACCATTCGACCGAAAGTGTTTCTGCGAAACATGTTATGAAAGTGTTTCTGACCAATATTATTCTGCCAGATGAGGGTAACCCTAAATTTCATTATAATCAATATTATGGCTTGATAAATGCATGACATTTACAATTATTACTAAAAATAATTATAAGTATCAATAATATGACTAAATAAATGTATGACATTCAACATTATGGTTAAACCAATTATGACTCCGTATAATTATGACAAGGAACAATTATGCCATAATATAATTTATGCCAAAAAAAAATTATGAGCATCAACTTTATGCGTAATGTTGTATGACAATCGATGTTATGACAATAGTTGTTATGCCACCAGACGGCCACCCCTGCTACAAACATACCTTTCGTTTTAATTTGAACCTTTCTCCTTTAACAATAGAGTAAGTTTTTGAGTAAAGTATTTATCAAACATGGCATTTTCATTTCGGAGTGTTTGTGGCACGTTTGTGAATAGATGGGTCTTAAGATAAGATGCGTTCTAGTAAAAGGTTTCACTCTATACTTTGGTCCTTTGTTCGCATGTGTAAAGGCAAACATTTGTGCGAAGATCACTAGTATTTTGTTACTGAGCCTTGAATGTTTTAAATACATGTGTGTATTTATCTAAATCTATAATCATGTATAATATCGCCAGCTTGCACCAATAGAATAGTGCAAGCTTTGCACAGTTAAGTTTTATTTGTGTAGGGGTATCCCCAATATATATGTATATATATATTTTAATGACAATTGTTTTTTTAAATGTCCCACATTTAAAACCTCAACTACAGTAGAGTTCAGCGTCAGCCTAAACGTCACACTTTTTGTAAGGGCGCGCACTGACGTCTCGCCTTATCCATCATCTCCGAGTGATATATGCCTTTGTTTTAGTTGATTACCCGTGTGCACACGCCCTTGCTGAATAATGAGTGTTAATTAATTTGTGACTAAACTTAATTGGCGTTTGTTGGGGCTTTCACTTTGTAAATTTTACAGTGTTTTGTTATACCACTCATGCATGGTACAGTCGAATTTTCTAATATCTACACAGATAACCATAACTTATGTCAGTAACAATAAAGTATCCGTATAGATACATAAGACATATGTATTGATATTTTTGAAAGGTTGTCTGTGATATTGGGGAACTCGACTGTACCATATTATCTGATAGATAGCCATTAAAAAAACGCAAAAAATGTTAGAAAAATCGAATTTTAAAATGTTATTGTTTAGAATACTTTGGCAAGTTTTAAGAGGCCAGAATATATAAATGCAAAAATATTTAAATAAGAAACGAGGCCGTTCTTCTAGATAGGTGGATCAAATATTTTCTGATGAACTAGTTGCCATAGTAACGTCTCCTGGGTCACTTTTTTTATGGATTTCAAATCAGTAAATGAGGGGTTTTCTTGTCAAGCTCCAACCCTTTTTGTATGGACCATCTTCTAGGCACGTAAGAAGTCCCTACGGTTACAATTTGTATAAGAAACTGTGTAATTTTGTTCCTGACTAACGGGACAGAATAACAACAAAAAATAGTTGATTGACCCTGATACTAAACGATGATAAAAAACAAAGGCTATGTCACGATTTTTGCTAAGAAATTTAACGGACAAAACGATTATTATTAATGTAAAACATCCAAATTAAAATAACAGTGGCTCCAAAACTCAATACTTTCTTTTTTCGTCTACCTTTAAAAGGTCAATGCCCATTTAAGCAATAATGCTTCAAAACTTTTCATATTACTGAAGAAGATACATTTTTATTTAAACTTAGTAATCTCCTGTCTCATTGTCAACTGACAGCTCCTTAAATGTTCTAGGGCCGAAACCTGCCGGTTTTTAAAAGAAGCTGACGCTGTAAGGAGTTCATTGGGCCCAAGGGAGCAAAACATTCCAAACTTTAGTCATTTAACAGGCAATTTCAAGAAATTAAAAAGCCATCCGCTATCTTTGGACAGATTTTTATCCGTTTTAGTCTGAAAGGGGATGACAATCTCGTTATAAAGTTTGTTGTGTGCTATCTTAAAGGTAAATACGATATGTATATACTTAATTATTTAGTCTAGACAGCGAACATTGCCTTCATATTGCTGTGATATTCTGCATTATATCAGAAACAACACAAAACTTTCGTCATGAACGGACTTTATACATAGCATTAAAAAACTAAATTTCAAATACATTATATTGCAATGATAACATTATTAACAATGTCTGAAACAATCAGTAAGTAATGCAAGGCAACCCAAATTATAGGGCAGTAACTATGTGTCTTTTTCTTGCCTGAATATGGGAGAGCCCAAATGAAGTGGTATGATTTTAGCAGTTATATATATATTTATTATTATATCTTAAGATACAGATCCGATTTTGATAACTCACGTTAGTTTTCCGTAGTCGAGATACAGTTTTTTATGCTTGAGTATGGCACATGACTACGGAATAAATAAATGCGATTTGGATTGTTTTGAAATGGCACAATTGGCCAATGAGTTGATGAATCACGTAGTAAGGTACCGTCTCGCCTAAAATGGCCCTTAAATTCAAAGCCTTGTAAAATAATTACAATATGATCAATACAGAAAAACTATTCATAGGACTGCTAATGATTTATTTAACAAACAAAGTATTGATGAAATGACTAAAATGCACGTCTGTTTGTGACCATAAACGCATGTGGTCACGAGATTTGAAGTAAGTAGTAATTTTTAATCTTAGGAGCCGGCCCGGGACCTTCTTTGCAATTGCGGCACCCACCTTAGATATTTTCGTGCGTAGATCCAGTCTGTGTTCTAAGTATAACTATTATGTCTCTTTTATGTAGAAATGTATAATTAAAACAGTTTTTGCAATGTTATTTTACCTTATTTCAAATAGGATAAGACATTTGTTGAGTTAATCGCTATGCGATTTGTAGGGAATCAATCAGTTAGGTACTTATATGACGATAATTAAATTAATAGTGTTGTTTGAAAGAAATGCATATACTTAATTAAAATAAGGGCCTCAACTAGAACGTTTATTTATGTTATCCTATAAATATTAAGAATATATTTTATTAAAAATCGAAAGGCTTGTGGAACGAGGTACATACACGTACGTTTTAAATTAAATTAGGTACCTAGCGAAAATTTATTTTATAGAACACTCGATGCAAGTATAGTCTATTTCACTAAAGTATCTGCAGTAATGCCGTGAGTAAGTATAAACATATAGTAAAGTTCAGCAGTGCAACATGCCTCGATTACACAGCTTAGCTACATTAACAGCTAGGGCACATCATAAATGTATATTGTTATGTATGTAAGGTAAGGTATTTGTGAATATGGGCCTTGTTGCCTGACTCAAATCGAGACGAGAGACATCATTCCGATCTTGACACGTTTTATTGTTATTGACACTGTACATCACTGACAATATTATATCAATATTCCTTTTTTTTATTGTTTTGTTTTGACGCTTAGAGACCGTACATCTCTACGAACATTTGAATAATTATTAATTGTATTTGGACGCTCAGAGACCTTATACATCTCTGGAATACTGAATTAATATCATTAACTTTCTGTTAATACACAGACCTTATACTTATCGAATGTAATGGTCATATTTTGTTTTGTTTTCATTAACTTTGTGACATTTAGTGTGTCGTTATATCAGTCCTTAATGTGCAAAATTTTTAATTATTAGTGTATTAGATTATTATTCTTTTATTGTATGATTATTATTTTTATTGTAAATTACCATCTGACATGTAAAAGTGCCTTTGTGGCCTATTTGCAGAATAAACAATTTGTATTTATTTGTAAATAAATAAATCCAGGTTATTATCACACCAAGAACCTGCGCCACGCGTCGCCGTCTTAGCGCGTAATGCTACTTATAAGTTTTATATATCGATATGTATGTTAGCTTATAAGGTATTTGTAAATATGGGCCTCGTTGCCTGAGACTAACATTACGATTTAAACTCATTCACTGTTGCTAAAGTACTTTATTAACATCTCAACAAATCACTGCTTATGATACGCTATTATATTTAAAATTGATTATTTCTTGACAGTAAGACAACCGCTCACTTCCAGTGCCGTTTCTAGAATGCCCGCCTTTTGATCGACTTAACGCGTAAAACTACCGGACCTGAACTCGAATCGGATTGGCCAATGATTCTTGCACGTGATTGGTTCATTTCAATCAACCTGTCCAACGACTTTTTAATGTTGCCAGTCCAATTTATTTTAAAACCCACAACACTAATAAATAAAATAAAATATTTATTTTATTTATTTGTCTCAAATTTCATAATTCCCGGCCTGTAATTACCCACGAGAAGAGGCTCCTTTTCGAGTACGCCACTTATCCATACTAATATTATAAATGCGAAAGTGTGTGTGTGTGTGTGTGTTTGTTTGTTTGTCCGTCTTTCACGGCAAAACGGACTACGAATTGGCGTGATTTTTTTAAGTGGAGATATTTGAAGGGACAGAGAGTGACATAGGATAGTTTTTATCCCCGAAATCATCCCCTAAGGGGTGAAATGGGGATGGAGCTGCGATATAAACGAGTTCCACACGGACGGAGTAGCGGGCAGAAGCTAGTTTATTTATAATAATATGTATAGAGGGAGATACTGTATAGAGGGCGGTGCTATAGGCGGAAGTGGAAGTAAATACAGAAGACAATCATAAGAGATTCTTTTTTTAGAGGCGCTTTTTATATTTAGCCCGTTTAGTGTTAACAGTTTTGCCAAAAGTGCTCACTTTTGAAGAATTTCCATTCTACGGGCATATAACGCCAGCACAAACCAGTTGCTAGTTGTATTGCTGGTTACATCAGGTTGATCTTAAGTTTGTGCCTCGTTAGATTACTGTTAGAATGTTGCCTGTTACTCGTAGATTATATCTTGCATCGTGAACAACCTATATACGTCCCACTGCTGGGCTGCTTTTCCTCATGAGTGAAAGGAAACGGGCTGGTAGTCTCCGCACTGGTCCAATACGGATTGGGGATTTTACACACATCTTTGAATTTCTTCTCAGATGACATGTATGCAGGTTTCCTCACGATGTTTTCCTTGACAGACATTTATTTGTTTGTTTGAATGTCACCTTATATTTATTTTTATGTTTTAAAAGTGGATTTTCTGTAGCAATAAGATGTGATTTGTTGGCGAACGTGCCGCGATGTTAAACGTTACAAGGAAAGTTTGGAGGAGGTTCAAAACTACTGCTTATTTAGCGATACTGGTATGAAAATGCTGTGAACATTATTATTACTTTACTCAACATGGAGCCCATGTGAAGTAGAGGGAATATTGTGTTTGAGATGAGTTGGGTCCGCCTTCCTCGGTAGTAGACGATCTATTTGACATTTTACCGCTATTTTTGCCCGACTGCAGAGCAAAGGAAGAAGATTTTAGCTGTCTATATGTTTGTATTCGTTTACGTGTGATTCGCCGTAGCGATTAAGATAGTGAACCGATTTTGATAAATAATGTATCAATCGATTCGTTATTATGCTACCATAACATACCATTTTTTGTGACATAGGTTACCTTTTCTATTAAAAAAACATTCTTTTCAGAACGATTTCGAACGGGATGGGATCGAAGAAAAAGTTGGAAGAAGGGAAATTGGAGGCAAACCTGGTTCCTGAATATATGCCCCGCGCGTGCTTGATGGAACTGGACGCGACGCTGACTCCTTTCACTTCTTCTGCCCCAGGGCGTATGATTAGCGATAGGATCGCGCTGATCGTCTTGGTTTTCTCCACTCGCGGTATTTTATTTCGAAGGGAGCGTGTGCTCGACCCGAAGCGCGCAGTAGCAGAGAGCTTGTCATAGTTTTTGTTTTCCCACCCCCAATTCAGGTATGCGAATATATGGAATTAGGATAGGGTTAAAAAGGGAAGTTTTACATTACTAGGGATGGGATGAATCGGTATTTGCCAGTCAGTATACGGTTTTTTTTTACCTTTTATGCGTGTTACAAAGGTTTAATTGTATCAGACCTCTTTCACTATACATGTACCCCAAGAGCGGGGAGGTTAAGGTAGTGCCTAGAAAATTCTGCTGGCTTCTAAATTCTTTGGTCATATTTGGTCTAACAATTCTGAGGAAGCACCAAAAAAATCAATTTAAAAGCAAAATAATAGATAAGGTGAATTTTGTTAAGGGTCTCTCCACACCTATAGACGCAGAATCAGCGTTAGCCGATCAAAAAACTCTTTATGTCCACGCAATAAGAGCGAAAAAGACGTTGATCGGCTCGGCCGACGCGAAGCGACGTCCATTGAGGGGATTACCAAAAAAACACGAGGAATGTGGTACAAACCACTCGGCGAAAGCCGATTCCGCGTCGATAGGTGTGGGGAGACCCTAAGTCCGCGTTTGTATTCAACCATAAATGAGATGTATGCGTCGTCTATTTATTGTCTATACTAGCTTCTGCCCGCGACGCCGTCCGTGTGGAACTCGTTTATATCATAGCTCCATACACACATTAACCCCCCCATTTTATCCCCTTAGGGGATGATTTTGGGGATAAAAACTATCCTATGTCACTCTCTATCCCTTCAACTATCTCCACTCAAAAAACTACGTCAATTCGTAGTGCGTTTTGCCGTGAAAGACCGTCAAACAAACAAACAAACACACACACACACTTTCGCATTTATAATATTAGTATGGATAAGTGGCGTACTCGAAAAGGAGCCTTTTCTCGTAGGTTACAGGCTGGGAATATTTTAACTATGTCACTCTCCATCCCTTCCATTATCTCCACTTAAAAAATTACGTAAATTCGTCGCTCCGTTTTGCCGTGAAAGACGGACAAAAAACAAACAAACACACATGTACACTTTCACATTTGTAATATTAGTATAGATATGGATTTATGTTCGATTCTCACCGACCGGGCCGGGCCGGGGCGCGCTGCGCGTTTTTTGCAAGTTGCCAAAGTAATTTGAAGCTTTGATATAGATGTTAAATTTCATATTTGAATGTACTTGCGGCCGGTCGGCTCCTCGCGGACGTGGACGGCTGTGGTCGTCTGTCGTCGCATGAGACCGGCTCCGTCCGGCTTTTGCCTACTGCACTCTATTAAATTGCGGTCGGCTGACGCCGGGTGCTCGCGCACCCGTTGCGACGCGGCGCCGGCACCAGGCGACCCGGCCCAGCCCGTTCGGTGGGAATCGTACATTACGAGTATACTACTTCGGTGACCAGGTTACCGGCGGGCGCAACTCTGGTAGACCCCCACAAGGTGGATTAATGACTTGGTAAAAGTCGCTGGAGTCCGTTGGATGTGCGTGGTGCAGGGCAAGTCATTGTGGCACTACAAATGTAATGTATAGACATGGAATGGACACAATATGGGAAGGATATATGGTACAACTTGTCCCGCGGCATCGCCTGAGCTCTCTGTAATACGCGTGTGGGCAGTGTAAGATGAAGTCGAAGATTATGTACATTATACAATGTGTTTGAAGTGACAGATTGAGATACTTACTGTTTGTTGGGATACATTCAGAGTCGTTTTCGTTAGCGGCGTTTGGTTTCTAATAACAGTCATATCACAACCAACACCCTACCACATTTTTAAAATGTTACAAACTTCTTAACATTGAGCCTGCTTGATATCAAAATGGGATATAATAATAATAAATGCGTTTACGGAAACACCAAAACTAGAAAGTTTGTTTTGATGGACTATGTCACAATCGTGCCCAAAGACTAACTATACATGTCGTGACAGATTTTTTTACACTTCTTCGCGTCTGTTCAGTTGGCTGTCAAATAGGTTTTGATGGAAACTGAAGGTGACCATAGTTTTAAGTTTAAAAAAGATTAATTTAGGTGGGCTAGAATGATTTCTAAAATATCTATTAGTGTCATGAAGGCCACGCAAAAAACTTGTCATAATTTGACAGCGGATTTTTTGTTGTACTGTTATTTTTGTCGTACTGATGGCAAGATCAATTTAAAAGTGAATTGCAAGATAGACCAGAAAAAGTTCCCAAAACTATTTTGTTAAGTATTGTTTACAAAAATAGATCGCATTCAAACAAAACAGAAAATAACATACTTATTTTGATCTATTTTATTTCAATATTTATGGATACCGATTGAAATATTTTTCCCTCGTTACGCTAGAATGCTACTGTTTTTATTTTATCAGCTTTTACTAGCAGTGTAACATTCAATAGACTGCTCATTACAACTGAATATACGTCTATCAGCGCTTTTACAAGGTATACTAACAATAAGCCAAGCTGTGATAAAAATCGTTTTTACATGACTGTCAACCCGTACGTTAGCGTTGACGAAACACCAATCCGAGCTAAGTGCCCGGGCTTGTATCCCAATTCCTTGGATTTATTATCGTACAATAAATTTCCCGGCCCTTTTCAGGGCCATTAAATATCCCGAAAAATCATCTTAGCACACCGCAAAATATAGTCATTTGTCGGATTTTATTTTCATTTTATTGTTTCGAAATAAGAGAACGAGGTTAGGTAATGGACCGTGCGATTCAGTTTTACGAGCTGCGTGCTACAAACTCTGGACTAAATGCCCTTGAGCATTAAAGTTTTGAGTGCTTAGGTATGTCGCTATTTTGACAGGGTTAACTAGCATGTGCGGGTTTAGTAGTTTGAGGCTTGTAATGATTACCATAGCACATCTCAATATATAATGAGCCCCTCATACTGTACTGCTGTACCTCAACACCCTGTAGTATATTTATAAGTATTCTGAAAAAAAATAATTCTATTCTATTCTATTCATAACTACATTACTACAGAGGCCGGGAAGTAAGGAGTTGGCGGCCGAGCGTAGCGAGGTCGGATAGTTATGAGGCTGGCAACCCATTTTCACGCCAATGTATGTATAGTGCTTTTCTCAAAAATGCAATGAAATAAATTAAAAAAACTCCAAGAAATCAAATTTTAATTTTCATGGCTGAACGGGATCACGTGCCTTCAAAGTTCAATATCTCAAGACCAGCTTAACTGATTTTTTTGAAATAGCTTAAAACCATCACGATTACTTCAGCTTTTGAGCGAAAGAAACCGCATTAAAAACATTACATTTGTTTAGGAGCTACGATGCCAGAGACAGACACACTGATACGTTAAACCTTTAACACCCCTCTTTTCGCGTCGGGGGTTAAAAACTTCAACACTTACATAGTTTTTATTGAATGTACCTATTCGTAATTATAGGTACTAAATGTGATATAAAACTTTTAGAAACGAATAACAAAATTACAACTTAATAAATAAAATAAACAAACTAACAAACCTTAACCTATTAATTTGTTTTTATTACTGCAGAATTGAGTGATATGTTGCATGGCAAATCACTGAATTCGCAATCCAATACTGATAATTTCTCGAATGTGTTCGACACTAAATAATTGAAACCATAAATATTACAAAATCTTACAACTTCTCAAAGGAACAGACACTTTCTCAAAAAGTCTGCAATCTATATCATCTGGTAATTAATTAATAGACCAAAAAAACATTTGCGATGTCGCCGGCTAGTCCAACTTTGCACATTATTCAAAACTTATCCCGTGGCCATTGAAGTTGGCGCCCGTTTTCATTAAATTACAACTTTTAATTAGCCGGATTTTGTACTCTTTTAAGAATATGAGATAACAAATGCGCAGAATAATTATGCTAACAGCTTTAAAAATAGTTTTGAAATTAAGTATTTTTTTATTTAATACTGTTTTTGCCGAGTTGACCGTTAACAATATTGAAAGTCTTTTGTACTATAAGCAGTACATACGAGTAGTAAAGACTTTATTCATTTTTTGCATCATTATCATTATGTCAGCCCACTGCCATCTGAAAGACGTCCACTGCTGGACATAGGCCTGCCCCAAAGAGTGCCATAGAGACTGGTCCTACGCCACCCGCAGCGGACTTCCTTTACGTATACTGTGCTTACTAGGTCAGTATTTGCTGTCGCGGAAGAGTGCCCGCAACCTGCCACCATGGTGGTGTCGAGCTGGAACACCGTGGGGTTCTAGTCTGTAGTCTGGGTGGTTCCCAGGAGTCTGTCATACGGCCCTAGCTTCCCCAGGGCAGGGTGCTTACAGCATTTCCCCACGAAGAAAAAGCTAGGTTGGTATTTTTTGCAGTTTCCTTTAAGTTGTACACTTGTCTGGTCAATGGTTCCCAATGTTTGTACTTGTAACCAGGGTAGCGTTACGGTTCACGATAGACTTAGAGCAGAAATGCCCCAAAGTGATGCGTCTGTCACTCACAATTGTGGCCGGGCCCTAAGTGTAGATTACATATAATATTATATAGCTTTTCCCGTGTTATTCAAACAATAATAAAACATGAATGTTATATTTATAAGTCAGTGGATAACTCGCATTACCTTACTAAATCAATGTAAATCAAACCCAAATGTTAAGGTCGGAAAACTTCCAATTTCCCTTTTCTCAAGCATAAAATATACCTAAAGTGAACAATAGGATTGTCCCGCCTCGTAGTGTGGTCACCGGGCCCGAGTCCCTAATAGTCGGTGGATTTACGGGCACCCTATAAATCTGAGAGAGATGGTTAGCCCTAGCATAAAAAGCTTATGTGGATGGACCACGGATGGACAGACTATTATTATTCATTAATGGTAATTTTATGAAATTCATAAAATGAATACGGAATTTTATATTTTGTGGCTGTAGTAAAAGTGGTTTTGTAGTCTCTTGACTGACTGAAAATTACTTGAGTAGATTATGAACAAGCTATGCAAAAACATTTTGTATATTTATTTATTTGTGTGGTTGTTCTCGAAACCGGCTGTACATAACGGTATTTATTTAACATACGATGCTTTTACGAGCAATCGATCTAGCTAAATCTAACTTCCGGGAAAAATCTCTTTATACGGGTTTTTACTTACGACGCCAGGCATGCTCGTAGTTCGGTCTCCTTGGTGCTCCATAGATTTATTTACATCTGCAGTGATACCACGATTTTTTTTTCAGTATTTAAATTTATTTAATGAAAAAAGAATGATTAACGTCCATAAGCGAAAATCGCCACGAAAATCGAATCTCGAGGTTCGTGTACTTGCATCCCTGTCACTCGAGTATAGTAGGTACCTAAGTGATGTGACCTGAAGTGATAGGAGATATCCGAACTTTGACACTCGAAGTTCGTGGTTATAGCTCTGAAGTGGCTTACAACTGTAACGTAAGTGGGTAGACTTATGATTTGGATCATTGAGGGTAGCTTTTTATACCTTTGTCGCTTGATTAAACCTAATATGCAACGGGCGGGTTTTCTGTGATCTCCTCGTATCCTGGAGTTCCCTGGCCTATTAGCAGATACTCTTCAACAACAAGCAATATTAAAGCCGGCAAGCAGCAATCGTTAGGTGTTTTAATTACGGAGAAAAATGTGCAGATATATTTGATGTTGATTGTAGGCACCAAATCTTACTCAGCTCTGACTTTCTGAAAAAGGGTTCGTCTAGGAATTACATATGTTCAAACTATATTCTCGCGCTCGGGATTCAGACTTCATTCCATTTTGATAGAGCGCGAGCGCAGACTTATCGGGTTTGGCCATGAAAGAGTAAGGTCATGGCTCACTAGAGCCACCCGGCGCCCGACCCGCGCCGCCTCGCCTTGAGCGGTTAGGTATTCTTTACATGGATTTGTACGGGCATGCGCTCACTAGGTCAACTCCGTTTCAACTCCGTAGTTAGTACATTTACGAGGCGAGGCGGTGAGGGTCGGGCGACAGGTGGCTCTAATGAGCCACCTAGGCCTAAATCACACTGACGCGGCCTGCGGTGGTGGTCAATATTAAATTAAATGATTTTTTTTTTTTTGACTGTGAGAGGCTTACTAATTATTTATGAGGCAACACTGAGGCTTGAGGCAATAACGACTAGCCATTTTTACACTTGTAAAATTGTAACTTGTGAGTTTGTTAAAGGGGCCACTGGTTATAATATAATAACTTATTTGAACTTGACTTGAAATATAGAAGCCCAATGAAATAATGTTTCATAGACCTTTTCCAAAGACAACCTATTTGTAAATTCAATGAGATCTCCAATATTAAGAAGTAAGAATATTGACTGAGGTTTCTGTCAATTCATTTTGAACATCAAATTCTTCTGTAATGAGTTCAATGTTCGTAACATTTTATTTTCTCCCGATACAATGAATGCTAAAGCACTTGCCGCAATATTGTTTTTTATAATAAATTTCAAATCATGCCAAGGCGGAAAGTATACCAATTATTGTCTGATCACTGTGTATCCAGCGACTAAGGACCAAATTGCGTATCTTCACACTTTGGAGACCGAGAAATATATGGATGTTATCTTTTGTGAAAAAGCTTCTAAGGTATGTATGCGATGCACTTTAGGTATGCTTTCGCTTAAGTATGTTTTGGGGCCTATCTAAACTAAACTATACACTAAAAGTAGTAAATTTTTATTTCTTCGCCCGTTCGTTTCTTCACCCACCTATTTGACCAGATACGTCGCTTGGAGGCTTTGGGTCCATTACAACGTAATTTCTAATACTCTGGTACTTCTAGATCTCAATATAACTTAGTGTCAAAATACCTTCTCCGATCTGTTGATCGTATCGTATCTATTTTTGATAATCATTCATCTTACAATTTTGACACTCGGTAGCAGAATTGGAGTATAAGCAAAGTTAAATGACGTTATAATGAGCCCAGAGTGCTTGTAGGTTCAGAGTTGGTAAAGAATCAGTCTGTACCGAGTCAGTATAAGTACGCTGCAGCAGCCTGTACCAAGTGCTTTCTTTTGGCGCGGATTATACGGGAGCGGGGAGTCCCGATTCCATATTGATCTCTTTTTCGAATATTCCCATCATTAAATACAGATTACATCAACAAGTACATGCCGCTCTGCTTCTTTATCTAATACGCACAAGTGTAATGCAGATTTTCCAAGCAGGAGTTTAATTACAAGGACCCCGACCTCCTTTGGAATACGAACGGGAACGAATGCGGATGATCAATGTTTTGTAATGTTTTTTTCAGACAGGACACCCAGTGCAGGTCATTGTTAGCCCAACAGACATAGCCATGTTCAAAGAAAGAGCGGAACACTTCAATTTAGACTATAGAGTGCTGATGCATGATATCCAAAGGTGAATTCTATTTATTTTGTTTGATGCTAACCTCTCAGACCGTCAGTAATCGTAAGCGGTGTTCGTTAAAATTTGAATGTATGGAACGTTTGACAAGTTTCTATGGACTGACAGCTGCCGGTGCCATATTTGACTTTGATTGGTCTGTAATCGGTAGTAGGTGCAACCCGCCCTTACAACTTTACATCCAAGAAAGCGAAATTTGCCTTGCCAAAAATTTACTTTAATTTACTGACATTTGACATGAAATTGTCAAACCCTGACTATCGTTTCAAACCTGGTGTAAACGGTGATAAGTATGATAGCTCTTTATTGGCATTATGCCAACGGACACACAACTTAAAACGGATACATTTCTATCATATGTGTCGAGATTATATCGATAACCTTGGTTCTGCTGCCTCATATATGATGCGATCGCGCAGAGAAACTCCCAAAATAGCCCTCTCTGTTGCCCTTTGGGTGACTTTGAGCATTCTTATGAGGCCCCATAGTAAGCGGCCATGTTTCCGTGCCACCCGTCATCAGGCCACCACTGGCAACACACAATGGTCAAAGACTCTCGTCTTGAGACACTGCGGAATATTGGACGTAAAGATGGACCGTAGCCTCCCGAATGCTGCCCAGCCGAGTCGGATTCGACGATTGACCTCTTTCTCAAAGTTGGACCTACCAACTGGAGTCTGGCACAGCGTGGGTAGGCCCCACAAGGTGCACTGAAGACCTGGTAAAGGTCGCGGTAGTCCGCTGGATGCGGGTGGCGCAGGACCGGTCGTTGTGGCACTCTTTGGGGGAGGCCTATGTCCAGCAGTGGACGTGATTCGGCTGATACAAATTATACCTGCGTAGTTACAAGTGCATGCGGAGATATCTTAAACTATGCAGGTATAATTTGTATGAAAGTGACGCAGCGGCTGTACACAAGCAGCATAATACCTAACAAAACCACGATCTCAATAAGTGTGACAGAAAGAGATATATAATTCGTTATCCTTGTCATTGTTCCACTTTTGTTTATTTGCCGCAACTGAGTCAGGTTGCGGCGGATAAACTATTACCCGCCCAAATTAAGTAGGTTGTTTATGGAAAGGTACTTAACTTAGTTGACAAGAGCCTTTTCGTCCCTTATGGTGGCATTGACAACGCATAGGTACAGACTTCTGTAGGAAATCTATAGTCTAAGCGGCTGCCGGCACACAGCGACAGTTATAAGCACATGCACACATGCAAGGATAAGTTGTAAGAATTAACTTTAGAATTTACCGGTTTTTTTTTCAGGGCATTCAACAATCAAACCCTTATAAGCTACCAAACGTTACGTCCGGATACCTACTCTTTTGAACATTTCCATGTCTTAGAAGACATCTACCAGTGGCTAACAGATATGAATCAAAACAAAAGCTACCCTGTAATTCACATGACAATAGGAAGGTCGATAGAAGGCAGAGACATCTCTATGGTCAATATTAACATAAATCCAGGTCCACGGAAAGCAAAGGTATGTCGTGATTTGTACAAATTTGGGTGGTTAAAAATGACAGCGACTTTAACCACTTAAAAATCCATCGTCAAAAAAGTTGCGTTGTGCGATTCATATTAAAGTCATTCATAGTAAAGAATAGTGCGAGTTAACTGATTCGTCGCTACGAAACGCTTGTAGAGCTGCGTAGCAGTTACCTCATTTTGTTCCAAAATTCGCTACGCGTTTTGCTCGTAGCTGATCTCGCGATTCCCGCTAAGTATCGGAAAGCGCCGCGTAGGCGGATTTCTGGCTGTGAATGTCTGAATGTTTTTATGAAGAGTAAAGCGCCCTTAGCACTCTGACGAATGTGTTGTGATTGGCGTTGATTATGTTACGATCTCCAGTCAAGTCACATACTCAGAGCAATGACAGGTAGTTGCAGTGTTCAAGAGGCAACCGTATTGCTCGCGGTATTCGAGGTCCCAGAGTGTTGTGCAATCCGAACTGTGCCAACATGGACTGGGGCGGAAATAGAAAAAATATATGAAAAAGATTTTGTTTATCGCGAGGCAGCCGATCGAAACGGCGGTCGCCTGAAAGTGTGTACGCTGTTTAAATAGTAAAATGCTGTTTCAATTGAATACCTGGCGACATTATTTTTTAAGGCGTTTAGAAAACTATGTTTTTGTTTGAAAGGGTAGGTTTTCCCATGACCATCGATAAGGATCTGAAATCGAGAGAACTCTTCAAAGTAATTGAATTAAATTGAAACGCTTGGGTTTTAAAGTAAATTATTCACTTTATTTTTTCCTTTATATTGTATTAAGTACCTGCAATAAAACAAATAGGCATTTTCTTTTCAAGGTGATTATTGAAGGTGGTATCCACGGTCATGAATGGGCGTCGGTGGTTTTTGTCACTTTTCTAATCAACGAACTGGCTGAGTCCCAAAATTCGAATGACTACGCGTGGAAGAAACTAGCGAGGACTTACGATTGGTACCTGATACCGGTAGCCAATCCTGATGGATATGATTATACCCATAAACAGGTAAGGTAGTGTATTTTGAAATATTATTCTGTCTTTAAAATTTTACTAGCTGTCCTTGCAGCTTCGCCAGAGTATTGCAAAGAACCCAGGCACACCCATGGGATGGATTATAGCATAGAACCACCCAGAAAAACCATTCAACACGCACCTGCAAGAATTTTCAAAATTGAATAGGGGTAAGCGCCAAATTCTTGGCCAGCTTAACTCACTCAATTAAATTTAAGTTTTCCGTTGTGACACGAAGATGAACCATACAGTTTTATGGTTCATTTTTGTGTCACAACGAATTTTTGTCCACCTTTTCAGTTTGAATGGCTAACTATCAAACAACCAAACTAATTACTGGCCAAGTATTTGGTCCTCACCCATAAGCGGTTCTGGAGGTTACTTTTACATACAAACTTACAAAGCTACAATCTCACAGACTGTTCGTCCTTATAATATAATATAACTAGTTGCCCGCGGGGCTTCGCCCGTGTATGGCAAAGTATGTAGGTGAACACGCGGGAAAAAAATTGCCTATAACTATCAAGGAAGAACATTCTACACGCACGTGGCACGCACGCATCGGTTCCGGAGAATACGAATGTGTATTGTATGTAATGACATACAAACTTATAAACTTACAAAGCTCACTCTCACAGACTTTTCCTCTTTATAATATCAATATAGATTAGTGTATAAAACATCTGTATAGTTCTACACCGTTCTAAATTTATAACCTCAAGGTACTCACAGGTTTTTGAAAAGGATTCCTCTTCAATGGATTTTATGCCATTGAATCGATTTGCATTTGTTTTTTCGTTCTATATGAAACCTCTGTACCTTCTGTACCTAATAAAATAAGTCATCATCCTCCTACTGATTGCCCAGTTGTACGTCAAAGGAGCCCGAGGTCCGCTTTGACAGCTAATCCCAAGATTTGGTGTAGGCGTATTTACGAAAGCGGCAGTCGCGGCTCACTTTCCAACACAGACGGAACCTTAGACCTTATTGGAATTAGACCGGTTTTCTCGCGATGTCTTTTCTACCTTCTGCACGTAAATACTATTAATTTATTTTACATCCAAAGACAAGCAAGGGCAAGGGTAGAGTAAAAATGGTAATTATCATTACACATCCTCAGGATCGGCTCTGGCGAAAGAACAGAAACATGGGAGAAAATTGCTCTGGAGTTGACTTGAATAGAAATTTTGAAGAAAGTTTTGGGAGTAAGCCTAAAAAATATTTTTCATCAAATGGTGCGATGTTATGAAGAATTCCAAACATGTTAAACTAGGGTCCAGCACTGGTCAACAACAAAAAAAGTCTTTATCACGCATTATTAAAAAAAAGAACCGGATTGCACTCCGGGAGTGCCGGCAGAAGTGAAAACTTGAATATTTTGACACTTCGTATCGACGAATACCGTAGCGACAAAAGTAAACTATTTCACTCGACCCCCCCCCCCCCCCCCAGTCTCGTCCCGAATCTCTCACCTAAACGGTCACGTGACCTATCGAGAATCGGAATCTGTGGCGAGTTTAACAACTTTTCCCCATCCCAAAAAGCGTACAGCGCCGCTAAAGAAGTTTTCACTTCAAAACGAGTTAAATTTATTTATTTTACTCGAATCAACCCCGTTTACCCATGGTCTTAGCAAATTTCTCGTTCTCGTGCGGTTCTATATACGTATCTATATGTCGCAGTGAAATGGTCAAAACAGAGATTTGAACAAATCCCTAAGGGATATGATCAAATCACGCAGGATGTTAAAATCGAGAATCCAATTTATCATTTACCTGATACAAATCAGTCATTTGATCAAATCTCTGAATCTGTTTAGTGAAATGACGAAATCGGACAAAAAAGGCAACTCGTTTTTTCATTTCACTAGATTTGTTTAGTGATTTGATAAATCCCTGAAACGCGTCAGTGAATTGATGAAACTAACTCGCAGATGTTGGCTCCTAAATCATTAGTCATTTAAACGGTTCTGGGACTTAGACTCGGATGGCGGATAGGTTAGAAGATGGTAGTTATTTTTTTATAAAAGAGCGGAAAAATCTTTATCGCGTTAGTTTCGTCAACTCACTGACGCGTTTCAGGGATTTTATCAAATCACTAAACAAGTCTAGTGAAATGAAAAAACGAGTTGCCTTTTTTGTCCGATTTCGTCATTTCACTGAACAGATTCAGAGATCTGATCAAATTACTGATTTGTATTAGGTAAATGATAAAATGAATTGGCCATTTTAACATCCTGCGTGATTTGATCATATCCCTTAGAGATTTGATCAAATCTCTGTTTTGACCATTTCCCTGCAACATATACACGTATGAAATAAATAAATGCAATAAAATAATGAAATAAATGAAATAAAATAATGAATGAATTAAATAGTGGGCGGGGCACATAGCACGTAGAACCGATGGCTGTTGGGGCGGAAAGGTTCTCGAGTGGCGACCACGTACCGGAAGGCGCAGCGTGGGTAGGCCCCCGACAAGGTGGACTGATGGCCTGGTAAAGGTTGCTGGAGTCCGCTGGATGCGGGTGGCGCGGGATCAGCCACTTAGGCACTCTTTGGGGGAGGCCTATGTCCAGCAGTTATTATTCCCGCTAATATTTATTACTGCTACGTTACTTTGCACAGCTCAGTATCCACTCACCCTAATTGTAGTAATTTCTTTTAGAATTTGGTTCCAGTTCAGACCCTATGAGTGATAATTATTGCGGACCTAAACCTTTTTCGGAACCAGAGACTAAGGCCCTGTCATTTTTTATCACGACAAACCACAAGGAGTTGAAATACTACTTTGCGATACATGCATATGGACAGAGAATTATAATTCCGTATGAAGACAGAATACAGCATCTGGAGAATTTTGGTGAAATGGTAAATATGAAACGTACTCGATATCCTAGTTGAATTTTGTGCGAATCATTTTACATCAAATCTTTTTTCTAGAATGGATTATATCTTTAGACCCATCGGTCTTCATCTTCATCTTAAGGCGCCGTAGGTTCAGCGAAGTCAAGCGAACAGTGTTTTTGAAACAATATAATGCGTCTGTTTATAATAATATGGTTTTTAAAAAATACTAATAGTAATCTTGAGGCTTTTCTTCAGGGAAATCAGTGTTTAGAAACATGATTAAGCAATTTTCGCTCGATAAAAAAAAAACACGAACATAGGTCTAAAAGGGTCTGAAATACACTTAAAATATTTGTTACAAAATATGCACAAAAGCTAAAAATATTAAAATTGCTTTTAAAAATCGGAAATATCATGTTTGAGAGAACTCAGTGTTTACTTTTTTATTTTTTAAACGGCCAAAAAATTAAAATTAAAAAACATGATTTCCGCGCTTCCGAGCACGCACTTCCATCTCGCTCACGCTTCTGCTCAGTGAGAGGGAGAGAAGACCATGAACCTACGGCACCTTAAAAATCTCCCTAAGGGGATACACTGTCGTAAAATTGAGAGACCTGCATTTATTTCTAGTTATGAACATAACAAATCGTCAAATAAATAAAGGGTCGGCAACGTGCTGAATTCTTCGTAGCCTGGAAGCGTCCGTAGGATGCGGTATCAGCTAACCATCAGGTTTATCCTTGTTAACCACTGTAATAAAACCATTCGATTTTCGAAATCCGAAAGAAAAGTACATTTTTATTATTAACGGCAACATGACGGCAACCATATATATAAAACATTGCATATTTGAATTAAGAATGTCTAGAAAGAATTGTGAATGTGTTAGCAGAAGTGTCACCACTGACGCTGCTTTTTGTAAAATGAACAATCACCGCCGTAATTTGAATAAAAATAGATTTTAAAAATATCAGAATTTGAGCCAAACTAGGTTTTATAATAATGAGTATGAGTGTCAATATAAAAAGGGGTGAAATGATGTTGTTCCAATTACAGGAGAGTTACAGTAGACAGGCGGTTCGGAAGTTGTACATGCGAAGTCACGTGAAATATACTACCGGGACTGCATACGACACGATGGGTGAGTCGAAATCATGACCATAACTTCAACCCTTACCTGGGTAACCAGGTAAATTATTACGTTTTTTAATCAATGTCTCCTTTTGTGTTACACACGTGTGTTTGTGGTTAAATATACAAGGCCACTGCCACAATCAACGAAGCAATTCAATTTAATGTAACTTTAGATATTATATACTTTTTTCTGAGGTAGGTAGAGGGGACGTCGAAGATGTGAACAATTTTGCACCTTATTGCTTTGTATTAGGGTGAAAAATGTATAAGGTTCGGTTAGGTTTGTTTTATAACAATCGTAAAAGTCAATAGTTCCCGCGAAAAGGAAGTTAGACATTTCTTTAAACGGATCGTTAGCGATTCTTTATTCCTTGGCAACAGGAAACAATATTGACTATAGTACAAGTCGATTCACGAAAGCTGGCACGAATGAATTGAACGAGTGAATGATAATGTCTATGTGTGCATCACATAATTATTAAATACAGGTTGATGCAAAAAGTGATTATGATAATTGTGTTTTAGCGAATAGCATTCTCTTTGCTCTCTGCTATTTTTTAATTTTTTACAGAAGCCATCAACTTTCGATTCTTGACATTAAAAATAAGTCAGAAAAATATACGTACGTTTATTTACAAAGGTGTTTAATAATAATTTCTAAACGGATTATGATCAGTTCGGGTAAGTGCGCCACAGAGGAAAGTGCGCCCCCGGGGTAAGTTTTGGTATTGATTAAAATGACTGATTGATGAATGAGGCGCACTTTTCCCTGTTGCGCACTTACCCGAACTGACCCTAACATGATTCTTGGTGCAAATTATAATATTATAATTAATTTTTCTTGAATATCGAAAACGTATTTGGTACATGTTTACAAAATATTAGGAGGCCCCTGTATAAGAACGGCACTCACACTGCCATCGGCAATCGAACCTGTAAAAAAAAATGCCACTCACAGTGACAAGTGACATTACGTTCGGTCAATTCATTCATGCCAGCTCTCGTGAATCGACCTGTATGTCTTTTTCAGGGTCTAGAATGTCAGGAACTAGTACAAGTTGGGCGAAGAAACAAATGAGAACTAAGTGAGTACATTTTGTTAAATACATTGTCATATACCTACATCAACAGTGCAGCTACATATGAGCGGTGCTAGAAAACACCTGAATAGCTGCTAGCACCTAATAGGGCTAGCACGCGGCCCATAACCGCTTTAGTCCCCTGTTTCCTCCGCCATATCAAAATCTGTATAACGCGCGCAGATAAAGAATGGATCTGAAAATGGCGTCCCGCTCGAATGCTATCTCGCTCACACCCTAACGCTGTCTATACTCACACTTTAACTGTGTGAGTATAGACAGCGATACCACACCACAACTACGATACAACAGACAGAAACACAGATAGACACGTTAAACTTAGAACACCCTTCTCTTTGCGTCGGGGGTTAAAAATGTAATGTTACATATAGAATGAGGTAAGTATAATGATTCTTTCACTGTCATTTTCTGTTGTATTATGGGCAGGCAATAGTTTTAAGAAAGCGACTGCCATCTAACCTTCCAATTCAGAGAAAAACCAGACCCTATTGGGATTAAATCGGTTTCGTCACGACGTTTTCCTTCACCGAAACGCCACTGTTAAAGCGGTGCATTGTAAATTATAGCGTACTTTGAAACGCCGTTCTGACAAGATTAAGAAACAATAAGGTCTGATTTTCAGATATATGATTCTCGACTATATGATTTTTTATCTGATTTTATCGATACATGATTGCTTAAAATATTCTCTACAGAAAAAAAAATGCAAAGTTGGGTCTGTTATTTCCTTTTTTTACTCAGCCTACTCAAACGATACATTATTTTAGGACACAATCAGGTTAATACTATAGTATTTTATCTCGTCTCAAATCTCACTTGATGAAATTTAAATAAAGCTTCACTAAGTTAGGTAGTTATTGAAATTCGTCCAAAAACACCATTCCCGAAGAGTGTTAATCTCTTTTTCTCGTGAGCGGAAGGCATCAGCGTGTTTCTGTCTACACGCCCCTAGACAGAAACACGCTGATGCCTTCCGCTCACGAGAAAAAGAGATTCGACTCAAATCAAGGCATCCCCTTAACTATACATTGATATTTCGTACATAGGTTTAAACATAATTTTCTTTTATTCTTAATTTTTTTAGATACGTCTACACAATCCAACTTCGTGACAATGGCACCTATGGTTTCGCTCTTCCATGCGACCAGCTCCGTCCTATGTGTATTGAATCCAAGTTGATGATGGCAGAACTTATGACGGCCAAACCAAGATACGTTAGAGCCCTATATGATGACGATGCAAACATCAACGCTCCTGATATACTGTTTACGTTACTGGGAGTTTTAATTGTGCTGAAAAAAATTGTTTGGGTTTTGTAGTCAATTTATAGTTATAATTTCAAAATAAGGAATATTCACCGACTGAGGCCGCTGTCGGTGACTTTATCAATTATCACCCATGGAACTGTAATTACTGACTAGGTATGGCAATAATAATACACCGTCCGAGGGAGATGGTAGCAAACGACTCTCAATAAGTGTGACAGAAGGGGAAATATCATCCGTTGTCCTTATCATTCCACTTTTTTTTGTTGGCGCAACTGATTTACTTTGAGGTTGCGGAAAATAAGCCTTCCGCCATTTTAAGACTGTGTACTTAATTTAGCTGCATAGGAGCCATGCCGTCCCTCATTATGGCAACACGTATAGCTTGTCCGGAGTATTGTAGGTTTATGTTATCGGTGGTACAATAGTACTCGCGGTATATGTTTTTGTTAAAGCGACGGCCATCTGACTTCCCAACGCAGAGGAGAAATTAAACCAGGGTAATCGCGTAATTTTGGGAACCTGCATAAGTCAACACTCATTTGCTTCAAAATATTTTAAAATAAGTTTATGTCAAAAATTTCATTTTTGTTACAAGTTTTTATTGCCGACTGTACTTTTCTGTATACTATCATCACCTACACATTGAGACGATTCTAACAAACCCAAACTCAACGGGGTTACGTCGGTTAAGTACTGAATTCCCATGGCCATCTTCTGTCTCCATCATCAGATCAGCTCGAGTTATCATAATATTGCATTGTCACCAAACTTACATAAGTATTCCAAATTTCAGCTCAATCGGATGACGGCAAGCGACTGAAAAATTGGTTGCAAATTTTGACGGACAACTTACATACTTACATACGAACGAGTCAAGTTAATATAAAGCTTGTAAAAAGTACCTTTGTATCAATGTATGCAATTATTTTAGAGGTTAGGCTAAGGCAGGCTTTATGTGAAAGATGGTATTTTAGATAGCGAAGAGTGTTTTGATTATATTCCTGAAAGAACTGTCAATGTCGAACTGTGTAGAGGCAAAAACAAATTGTTTTGCGACCTGTCTATAAGGTTGGGTAAATTTTGAATAAACACTCTAATCTAGTGAGCCACGGCTTTTGATGGCATGACTTTTTTGTATCGCATCATGCTTAAATATGTTACACTTTTTGTAATTCTGAGTGCGTGTGATGGAAAACGGTATGACGGGTATGAGCTCATGCGAGGGTTTCCTGCTAGTGAGGAGCATTTAGTTTTCTTCCAAAACGTGACAAAGGAATATGATGTGAACGTGTGGCAGCCCCCAGGGTTGGTCAACAAGCCAGTTGACTTTATAATCAGCCCCGACCACGCGGAGATCGTGAAATCTGAAGCTAGCAAACTGAACATTTCACTGGTGACAATGCATAGCGACATTCAAGGGTGAGTATACTTGGGATTTTTTTAGTTCTGGCCGAATTTGATCAAAGTAGTCCATTCAAAAAGCAACTCTACCGGCCACAAATAAAGATTCCAATTCCAATGACAACTTTATTAAAAGTGGGCCAAATTTAATAATTTGAACCCTAAAGAAGCAGTAGGATAGCTAGCTCAGACCCCGTATCGTGGTCGGCCTTATCACGCGATAAGTGACAAGATAGGAGCGTCGTCTCGTTCTATTGAACGGTGCCAGCCAGTGACGGACGCTCTATCCTGTCACTTATCGTGCGGTCTGGATCGGGACGGGTGGCGTACTCGAAGAGAGGCTTATGCTCAGTGGTGAGCGATTACTGGCTGAAAACAACTATCAGAGAACACCAACAACAACTATCAAAAACGAATGTTAAATATCATCACTAAAATAACGTCATATAGACTTTATGTCGCTGCGATGAAGTTCATAATAAACACTGTTATTACGAAATCTAAATTTCACCCATTTCCAGGCGAGCAATTGCATAAAAACATTAATAACAATCGAATTCAATCAATATATTATTATTGAAGATGCATATTTCACTGGCTGTATGTGTGGATTAAACTCCACCTACAACTGTATGTTTGTGTTCATCATTATACAACTTGCCAACCGATTTATGCCAACGTTATTGACCGTATCGTTTTGAAACTTAGGAATTATGTACCTATATACTTATCAAGTTGGTCGCATGGAGCCAAAAAGTGGTTTTTTTTTACGGTTGGCGCGTGGAACGTCTATGTTAATTGCATTTGTTTTATATGGAAGCTGAACGCTCATAGCGGAGCATACTCAGCGGGTGTAGCATGGTCCCTAAGTGGTCCCCATGATAGATAAGACACTCTCGCACTTGCATACTTGTAGGGATGTCTTATCCACAGCGATATTTGATAAAATGGCAACCTTGCTACGCCCGCCGGGCCCTAAAATTGCCTTAGGCTTGTATTCAATATGTTATTCTGATAAAAAAAAACTTATTATTTCACAGGGCGCTCGATAATCAAACTGTGACCACCTACAGTAGGCGAAACACGAAATCGTTCAATTGGAAAAACTTCTACCGTGCGAATGATATATTTAATTGGATGAAAGACTTAGAATCACAGTACCCGGACGAAATCAAAGTGTACAGCATCGGGAAAACGCTTGAAGGCAGACAAATTCTGTGCATGAAAATGATTTTAAAAGGAAGTAAAAAAAGGTAAACCCATCTATCTTTTATATTTATCGAGAAAAAATATACATCTCCACTTTACGTGAAGATTTTGTTCTATCATTTTGTCGTCGTCAGTGATTTATATACCAATACCGAATTAAAGTCTTCTAGCAAGTAGTAGACGGACGGACAGACGAACAGACAGACATGGCGTTACTATATGGGGTCTTTCTTGGCTACGGAACCCTTGACAGACACACAATTTTTTTTTTCTATTGGGAGGAAAATCCGTTATGGATACCTCCGCACCACGGGGTTAGCGCGGAGGCTATGTCGGACTCGCACCGACTAAAAACCCCCCGATGGTCCTCCTCGACGCATTTCGGACGGCTCCGGGATCTCCTACGGAACCCACCAGTGCCGCCCTAGCGTCACGCCTCTACGGGTCCCACCCACCCTATATTTAGACGATCGCAGGGCAACTGCGACCGTGTGCTACCTCGAGGGTCTAGTACTATCTAGTACCTACCTATTTAACTTCGTTAACTTCACATAATACATTTAAGTAACTAGATCTTAGTTCAAAACTTGTGAAGCAGAGAAAAACTTGCCAAAGTCAAATGGAATCATTGTATCCTTCGTCACACTCTATAATTTTTTCGCGATCGCTAATCTCAATGTGGCATATTTTCCAAGGCATTTGAGCTAACCGAGTTTGATGGTCGTGTAGGTATAGAGACACGATTGACGTGTGGTTTGTCTGACAAGAAAAAGAGACATGATTGACATCTGTTTGAGTCTTCGCAGCATTAAATTTGAGCGGCCGGCGAAGAAAAGGAGCGAGATTTGCGCGCCAATAAAGGCCTATTAAATTTCACCGTCACCACGTCTTATTTTCAGATCCGCAACCGTGGTCGAGGGTGGTATACACGCGCGAGAGTGGATAGGGCCAGCCTTAGTCACGTATCTTATCAACGAGCTGATACACGCACGTAACGGTTTGAGGAGTGAAAAACTTAAAACTATCGCTTTGCACTATGAGTGGTACTTCATTCCTGTGTTTAACGTAGACGGATACGAATACACGCACGATACGGTAAATAAAATAAAAGGGACTTGATTGTTGATATCGCTAGTTAGCTATTACGCCGAAAATCATCATGTCGTAAAATGGCATAAAGGCTTGCCCAGACACAGGGTGCGACGCAGCGCGACGTCCGCGCCGCGTGATGCCGGCGCGATGACTGTTCAAACAGGGCGCGCGTGGATCGCGCCGGCCTCGCGCTCTCAGCACGCCCTCATCGCGCGCGCGAAAACGGCATGCCGCCGCGTCCGCGCCGCGCTGCGCTGCGCTCGCGCCGAGTGGACGCAAGGGGCAGCGCGGCGCGGGGCACGACAGAAGCGGGGCGCGATGCCGGCGGGACGCAGTCTGTTTGACGTCGGTAACCTGTTAGCATGTATTTAATGCCGCCGCGGTCACGCCGCGTGACCGCGGCGCTGCGTCGCGCCCTGTGTTTGGCCAAGGCTTAAATGGCAACGACACTAAAGTCCCTTTCCCAGAGAATCATAGCCAAGCGTCGTCACATACAAGACTTTTGAATAAAAATCGCACTCAAATCGGTTTATCCATTGGGAGCTACGATGCAACTGACAGACACGGATATACATGTTTCATTATAATTATAATTCATGTAAACATGACGTTTGTGGGGTTCACTACTTTGGGATAAATAAAAAAAATACTCGTAAGAATCACGATACACTCGGAAGATCAGCGCTGGCCGCTGTGCCAGCATTATGCTGAGAGGAAACCGTTTTGCACAATACAATATGTGTGACAGTTTTTTTATCACGTGTTGAAAAATAATTGATCGAATCCCTGGATTCAGGCCATTACTCTGAATTGAAAAAGAGTAAAAATATGCCTATAAAAAGTGACACACTTTGATTTTGAATAACACCTAATATAATTTATGAAATAAGGAACGTAAGGGTCATGATAGTAAAGTTAAAGTGCTAATTATAGCACTTTAACTTTACTATCATTTGAACAGCGTAGCGTGGGGGAGTCGCGAAATATTATATTCTGTAGTACCGGGGTCGCAGCATGAAAAATATTGAAAAACCCTGCTATAGATAATATCTAATACACTTCTATCACAGGATCGAATGTGGAGGAAAAATCGTCGCGGAGGCTATGGCGTAGATTTGAATCGAAATTTTGATGCATCTTTCGGAAGTAAGATTCGAATTTAAATAAATAGTCTTATTCATAAACGTCCGTCCAACCTATTTTAGCTAAAATGCCGCAATATATCGTTTTATTATTTTGATAGGTATGTTGTCTTTATGAGAGAGAGAGAGAGATAAAACGCATTTTAGTTAACAGAGGTCTACTAAGTTTTATGAATAATCCCAAAGTCTTTATTATATTTCAGGTATCTAGTTTCGGTATGCAGTTAGTTTTTAGTTTTTGTATCTCGTATTTACTTAGGTAGCCTGGGAGAAATTATTTTTGTTGTCATACTAATTCATAAATCAAAATAAAATGTACACTCACGAAGGGGCCTTAACTTCGCATTGAATTTCTATATAAAGTGTACTCATCTTCTGTATGTGTATTATGTATTTCAAGTTATCAACGTAACGAACTCGTTCTCCATTTTACTTTCTGCTCAAAACTTGAGTGTCATTAATGAAAGCCTTATGTTCCGAAATAGTTCCCATATATTATTTCTAACGGATTTACAAGTTTTAGTATGTTCTGTTCTAAGATATTTAGAATATCCAAAGAATGTATATTATGATCACTATTGATCACGAATTAAAATCACCGTGGGTTATTTTTTCAGGGATGCGGTTATTACCTGGTTTGGTGTTCTATTGATTATCGTTTGTTTTTAGCCGTGGGAGTAACATTGACAGACAAAGATTCAGAAGAATATTGCGGTCCTAAAGCATTTTCTGAGCCAGAGACTCAGCGTATGAAAAGTTTCATGCGTTCCATCAGTAAATCTTTGCCAATCAGCAATTATTTGTCTTTCCACTCATATGGGCAGCTTTTTATCATCCCTTATGCGTACACTAAAAAACATCTTGCAAATTTTGACGAAATGGTGAGTTCTTTGAAAAGCTTTTATCAGCGGGCGTAGTATTTTATCCCTTTTGTCGTTTTATCACTTTCTAACTGTGACCTAAAGGCGTAGCATGGTTGCCATTTTATCACTTATCTCTGTGGATAAGACATCCGTCACGTTCTGACAAGTATGCGAGTACAAGAGTGACGGATGTCTTATCCACAACGATAAGTGATAAAATGGCAACCGTGCTACGCCTTCTGTGTATACTGTGAGCGTTATGTGCCGTGCCCTAGACAATAAGTAAAATAAAAGTGGAGTTTTTTCGGGTCTACCCTCCACATTTGACGAGTAAAGTAAGGGGGGTTCGACTTTTGTAGGGTAGTGAAATATTGTGCACTCCGTTGACAACTTGTTTCGACGACAGTCGCCTGCGACCATGACCGGCGCAAATCGTATCAAAACGTCAGAAATAAAAGTAAATAAATATTGCGTCAGGCCTGTGTAAATTAGTACGAGTAATTTGAATATGAATAGCGCGAGAGTTAAAAGTGTTATCGGCTGTGGATAAGACGTTCTTCACATTCTAAGGAGTATACGCATGTGAGAGTGACGGATATTTTATCCACAACGATAAGTTACAATGATAAAATGGCAACCATGATACTTCTACTGGGTTCATGAGTCCCTAGTGTTTGTATTTAAACAAATATTTTAGTAAATACATTGTCACTACTTATTAAGTCCGTGTGCCTGCACCGGTTCTCCATACAGACGTATAATTAAATAAAATCACTTACTGGGTCGGCACTAATAACAATAATAATTAATTGTTATTTTACCTAAACTGATATTGTAATGATAACATTAACTTGTTATTATTGTATAATGAGATGGTAATGAATTATAATTAATGCAATACTGTCTTTGTTTTTCAGAAAAAAATAGGAGACAAAGCAGCCTCACTTATAAAAAAAAAACACGGGACGACATACACTGTGGGAACTGCTTATGATACTGTAGGCAAGTAATACACAACAGCTACTGATCTAGTGAATAATGTTTTAACATCTTTGGCAAATATGATCGAGTAAATATCTCAGAACACGCTTAAGAAAGAAAGAAAGAAGAAAGAAAACATTTATTCGTGGACAAAACAATGGGTATAAAAACAAAACACAGTAAACCTAAAAGGCCAGTCCACGAAAAGGCCCCGACTCAGCATGGTGCTAACCTAGAAGGCCAGCGCTGGTCTTCCGTCGGAACCTTTACTTAAGCGTGCTTTACACTAAGCAGATACGGTAAGATTTTTTTCATCACACTTGCTCGTCAACGGCGTTTTTACTTGCGTGCGTACAGAGCAGTTATAGCCGTTTTACCTCCCACGGGATGTTAAGTTTAGTTTTAAAATATAGAACCCACTCATACTTCACTTCGGACTGAGGATGCTTCCAATCAGCCAAGGTATTTCATATCTTCAAAATTTTGCTACAACCAACTTTCAATATGTATAAAACATATCTTTATATTAAATTTGACTGCACTTTAATGTTTAATATGTAGTTAAGTGTCTATGTAAAACGTTTTAAGTGTTTTTAAACCGTGGCTGTATACCGAAGGGTCTTTGCCATACGCGCCTCACGTCAAATTCAACAAAATGGACGACTGACATGTTGCAGTTTTTATTACGATTTGCATTAATTTCTTCTAAAATGTATTTGTTTCCTCGCAAATGTGATGAAAAACATTGTGTATAACACGGGGGCGTAAGAATATTGCAAACTCGAGTCATCAAAAGCCCTCCGCCTTCGGCGTCGGGCTTCTGATAGACTCTTGTTCGCAATATTCCACTTACGCCCCTCGTTAAACAATGTACTATTATCTGCGTATACTGGGGAGGGGAGTTAAACCGTCTGGCTCTATAGACTCGCTCATCCCCGCGCTCGCGCATACGCATATACAGATAAAATCTTACCGTATATGTTTCGGGCACGAAAGTATAACCAAGACGGCGAAACATTCACTGCGCGAGGCTCCGCGCCTCCCCGTTGCTATGGGTTAGCGCCAACTCGCCTTAGACTAGACCCAAAACTCGACTTCTTTGCAATCTAGTACATACATCCGCACATAAAAACAAAGAATAAACTATGTTTTAGGGTACATGGCAGCTGGCGTAAGTGCGTGTTGGGCTAAGAAGACGTTTAAAATACCGTGAGTTAAAAATGTTGAAATATAATTATTACCTGTTGACGCAAATTGTGCAGTCGAAGTTAAATTCACGCCGCTACTCACATACGAGTTTGAGAGATAGAATTCTTGTCCAATAGTTAGCCTGGTTAGCCATACAAACTGAAAAAGTGAACAAAGTTCCGTTGTGACACAAAAGTTATCCATAGAAATGTATGGTTAATTTTCGTTTCACAACGGAAAACTGTCGTAGAAAAATTAATTTAGTGAGTTAAGCTGGCCAAGTATTTAGACCTTACCCAGATAAGAAATAGTATCATAAGAGAGAGGTGTGGAGTGACTGAAGATGTAGTGACGAAAATGGAGAAGGGCATGCTAAGATGATTTGGGCATGAATAGAGAATGGATGATAGAAGATTGACAAAGAGAGTGTGTATCATGGGAAAGTGGAAGGAACAATTAGATTAGGACGACCTCGTCAAATGTAAATGTAAAAACATTGCCCAGGAATGTAATCTGATTACAAATTTTCTAGGTACGTAGCAGTGTTTGAGCTTCGTGATACAGGCAAGCACGGTTTTGCCTTACCAGCGAACCAGATCTTGGATACTTGTAAAGAGACCATGGAAGGGTTGATGGAGGTCCTTAAACCTCGTGGAACGAAACTATCGGGCGAAGATGGTGAAGAAGATATAGAGCCAGAACCCAATGGACAGATTAGGAATGGCTTCAATGAATTTGTTATTTTTATAAATGTCTTTGCTGTCTTGATTTTTGGTTTTTAATAAAAGGATGTTGTTCATTTAAAACTTCTTTTTGATCTTTACATTATTTCGATATAGCTCTGGGGCGCTACCGGGAAACGAAAACGAAATTCGAATTAGCAAGTGCAATAGAGAGGGAATAAGGCACTTGCCCCACCAAGAGCGAGGAAGCGATTAGCTATCGGTGATTGTCTCGCCCAAGAAACAAATAAAAGATAATCGCTCCCGTGTAAATAAAAAAGAGATTTATAGTTCATAGTTCAACCCCAAAAAAATAGCCATGCAAAAATATCGGTGGAAAGGTATTGAAAAAAATTCTTGAAATCGTTGGATTTCGTTCGAAAATGTGATGAGGGGAAGGGAAAACCGAACACAGGTGACGCGCCGCGAGCGCGCTGACGCGTTCGCCGGCTGATATCCCCTCCACGTCCGCTTTTGCCTTCCCCTCAGCACATTTCGAACGAAACCCAACGATTTCAAGATTTTTTTTCGATACCTTTCCACCGATATTTTTGCATGGTTGTTTTTTTGGGGCTCACATACACAGAAAAAAAGCCTATACAGCTGAGCCCACATGAAAATTATTACTATTTTGGTAATTTTAATTAACGCTGGAAACCCCTTCCCACCACCTGATCGATTTAAAAACATTTTTTGGGTGCACAGGGAGTACACAAAGAACTGTTTGAAAAAAAAAAGTCGATGAGCCTACATTTTTTTCATTTTTTTTTCCCACCCCACTACACCCGCACCCACCGCCCGCGGCCTGCCAGCACGAAGATGATCGGAAAAGGTTGTTCAGGGAAGTAGGTAGCTAACGGAGTTTCAATACAGCTGAAGCCACATGACCGATTTGGTCGGTAGCTCTCCGTCTATTAGGGTAACAGGAGTGCGATTTTTGAATTTCACTGGTGATATCAAAGTCACCGGTGACTAAAATTATCACCGATGACTTAGAGTTTTTACCTTGTTTTTACAATGTCAGTCAGAGACAATCTTCCCGTTACGTTCCTTTTTACGCAGATGTTGTCCTTGATACCGGTTTTTATTTTCTCATACTATAACTTAAAACAGATTCAAACGTAAAACGTAGCGTATGTGTCAGTGTCAGGTAACCGAAAATTTAAGTTTTGAAAAACTCTTGGCATATGTCACATACGTCAACTGTCAAAAACAATCACATGGTGATTTCAATTACGAGTGGGTAGGGGCACTCGTAAATCGATATCATAGGTATGACAAATGTGTCACCGATGAGTTTCAAAAATACGAACTTTCGGAAATCACTCACATCGGTGAGAATTAGTCACTTGGTGAGATTCATAAATCGATCCCCAGATCGGAATAACCGAACTTAAGCCCAGTTCATCATAACTAGTGTGCGGAGTTTCGGTGGCAAATTTCACAGAGGTAAATGGAGTCGCCTAACTATTTTTTTGATTAAACGAATAACGATTAAAAGATTAATTTTGCATAATACTCCTTATAAATTATCTTGTGAGGCCTATCCACTTATACCACGATAACACAGGACTACTAAATAACACAAGTATTTAGGTAAACATTGTTTCATAAATTTATTTATTTTTACTTTTTACATACGGAGAAACATGTCACCTAAACAGCCGGGATGAGTACCTACCTAAAAAAAATTCATACTAAGAACTTCAGGTAAATGAATAATTTATTTATTCAAATCTTCAAAAGTTAATCATAAAAACGACTCCATTATCCACTGTCTGAAATTTGCCACCGAAACTCCGCACACTAATCATAACCTCACATTACCATCTTTATGTCTTTCCCTATAATACAAAGATATTGTTTTATGGATACCATTATTATTATGGTTAGATTCTTTTAGTAGATTATTTTAGGTATTTAAGTAATTATTTATCTCTATAAGTATGTTTATCGTCGTCTGCTACCCATAGTACAAGCTTTGCTTAGTTTGGGGCTAGGTCGATTTGTGTAAGATAGTCCCCTAATATATATTTATTATTTAGATAAAATAGACTCTAAGGTAAAAAAGATTATGAAACGAAACGAAAAAAGAAAAATAATTTTAATAGGATACGAAAAAAAAGTTGCCACAGAATGTATATTTAAGTCAACCAGAATATTCCATTATCTACGCGGATTTCTGACAAATTATTCCTCGACATTGTCATTTGATTGTCATTGTAAAATTCTAAAATATAACAGAATTTTATTCCATTGAACTTTTGTTTTTTCCCGGTAATGTTCAATCAACGTGGAAATGCGTATTTTGGGATAATGTTTTTCGCAACCATTGCATTCATCATCTTATCTACATGTGATGGCTTATCTACCTCATATAGAAACCATGCATTGCTTCACGGTGTTCCTCGAAATGCACACGAATTTAAGTTCTTTGAAAACATGGTTCAGACGTACAACGTCACATTTTGGAGGAAACCTTCCAAAGTATGGGGCGCTGTGGAATTCACCATAAGTCCACATAATTATGCTGAACTCATGATAGATACGCATCAATCGGCGATTCGGTTCAGGACGATTATGGAAGATGTGCAAAGGTATACTCTCTGTTGATTGATTTTCGGTCATCACAGGTAATTTTCACGCAGTTAGTGTTTTGGCTTTCAAATTATATTTCAGCTCGTAGGTAGTACTGCGTAAAATCGACCACGTACGCAAACGTAGATTCGTAACCATTTGTGATCAAGTATTTGTTTTGCTAAAAAGCAAACCAGTTATATTCATGAACACGGGGTGGGTTAGTTAGTTTATTATGGACCTACAGATGAAAACCCTTAGACACATGAGATCCACGCAGCGGGGCTCCTTCAAAACTGTGGAATTGGTAAAACAATAGTGTGTCTAGATTCGTACAAGGACAGGAGGAGGAGGAGGAGGACAAATGAGTTTTCGGTTGTAACTGGTTATGAACTTATGAACCTAACCAGTTACAATCGAAACTTAATTGTCCTCCTTGTCGTCCTTGTACGAAACCAGGTTAAGTTTTCGATTGTAACTGCTTATGAACCTACCAACGACGGGAGCTAGTACGGGTGTAAAAGGAAGCAGGCGCGGGTCACTCCGCGATTTACGTTCATCGCTACAAGTACATGCAGGTGCCCCAACGTTGGGGAACCGGCATGTACTTGTAGCGATGAACATTGACGTTGTCGTCAATGACGTCAGAGGGCCGTAAATCTTAATGTTTTGGCTGAGAAAAAAGCGCCTTTTTGTCGCGCGTATTCTTCCTCATTCGGTCTCCTAGCTAATCCAATAAGTAAAGTGTACCAACCTAACTCAATAGGCCACTTCTATCAGTAAAACTGACTATGAGTGAAAGAGCATTCAAATTAATTTTTAGATACAAATGGCGTGTTCTCGTATAAATTATAACTTAATTGATACTTTTCAGTGCCTTTGATAAACAAACGGTTAAACGTTACACGAGGCGTGAAATGAAAACATTTGACTGGGACAATTTTTATGGTCTAGAAGACATTTACAACTGGTTGAAAGATCTTAGCAGCTCATTCCCAGGAGAAGTTAAGTTGGTGCCTATTGGGAAGAGTTATGAAAAGAGGGATATATTCGCGTTGAAGCTGAAATTAAATAATGGAACTACTTCCAAAAAAAGGTATTGTTATCCAAAGTTGTCCTCTGATAGTTCATATAACTTTAATGGTACAAGTAGATACTCTTAAAGATATAAATAGACACCGTTTGTGCATACGTACTGAAGGGAGTCCTAATAGAAAATGTTATACTGTTTAATTAACCAACAAAAGCAATAATGTGCTATTCGTATGCCTCAAAAAACATCTGTCGATTTAAGTACTTTATTCCGTTCAGGATGGGACATTAAATGAAACTTCTGGCTTCATGACGGTTATACAAATTTAATAAAATCTAATATACTATAATTAGTATGACACGCACAGTGACCGCTATTGATATTGAGTGGAACGATTGTGTGGTATTTTATTTGGCAGTCTTGTGTGACGTGCAGCATGCGTTCGGAAATTTAACCGCTCTACTTTTGCCTATACAATTCAATTAAACGATTTATAAATAGCATTTCAACGTAGTCCAGCTGAGATATAACATATTAATTAATTCAGGAACAGACCAAAGGTAATGATGGAAGGAGGATGTCACGGAAGGGAGTGGTTATCTCCCGCAGTCGTGACATACATTATACATGCATTGCTAAATGCCGAGAGTTCCAACAGCGACGAATTGAAGCTCATCGCTCCTATGTACGAGTGGCTCTTCGTCCCTGTGTTAAACCCAGATGGATATGTGTATTCACAGACTCATGTAAGTGTATAGTTAAGTAAAATGTTTTCTAGGCTTGTGTTGAGTGGAAGAAAGATAGCAAACCGGGGTGAGGTTGAAATAACGAGGTGCGAGAAAGACTTAAGTGTGTTCATATGAGTTCCAGCATCTCCGCATGAAAGGAGGACGAGGAGGTTTAAGTGGATAGAAATACTACGTTATCGCCAACGACAAAGACCTGGTTTGCAGGTTTTCTCCACGAAAAAACAAGGCCTGAGTCGGTCAAAAAACCTTGATCCCTTTGCACAATAGAATTTGGTCTTCGTTCGTTTGGTGCTGAAGATTTTGAGGAGGGTATAAGCGAGTCGGAGCGTGTAAATCATCAAATTTTCAGAACAACGGACTCGTAGCAAACGAGAGCGTAGTGTGAACGTAACAGGTAGCACTGAATGAAAACTGAACTTATTTATTTGAACGGTTGATAGGGATTTATTGACTGGTCACAACTTTATTGCTTGTATTTGCCTCTTGACTGATAAAAAGCTAGCTCTTGCCGAAGACTTCGTTCTGGAAGTCTAGGATCCTAAATCATATCCTAATACAAATACAATAGGATCCTAATACAAATCTTCACTCCCACTTACACCCCTGAGGTACGATATTGATATACTACAAAAAGTATGTTTTAGGATCGTTTGTGGAAGAAAACTCGTCGTGACGGCTATGGTGTCGATTTGAACAGAAACTTTGGCATATTATTTGGCAGTGAGTAATAATCAGTATATAGGTACAGTATATACAGAATACATAGATTACATTCTATAATTATATCACACTGATATTAACATCAGAATTTTTAAATTGAATAACGTGAAGTGAGAGTCACTGAATAAATGGTTCCCACAAGTTAACTTACATAAATTCCTATTTAACTTAATTTATTACAAGCTTTTATTTAACTTGCCCTGTTAGTATGGGGCAAATCTTACAAGTTAAATTTGACCCACTTTCCGATGACCGATTGAGCTGAAATTTTAGGTATAAGTAAAGTTTGGATGACAATTCAATATTATGATACCATCGAGCTGATCTGATGATGGAGACAGAAGGTGGCCATGGGAATTCAGTACTTAACCGACATAACCCCGTTGAGTTTGGGTTCGTTAGAACCGTCTCAATGAAGTAGGTAGTTGATGATGGTATAAAGAAAAGTACGGTCGGCAATAAAAGCTTGTATCAAAAATGAAATTTTTGACAGAAACTTATGTTGTAAAGTTAAGTGTTGTACATTACATTTTCCAATTCGTGGTCTCCATCCTTGAACTCTTACCCCAAACGATAATAGGTTCTGCTAATATGGACGCTGTGATGATAACTCTGGTTCTCTGCTGGATCCATGACAGAACAGAGGCTCTGCCGCGAATATCACCCTGCTGTTGCTCGTACTAGTAAGTGCAACAGAACGGAAAATACAGAAACTAACTTCGTTTTCATTTTCCACTAGCGCCCCAGATCATTAAGTTTTCCTCATTACTCAGGATTCCCCCATAGTGGAATAAACTTCTGTCGAACAATCCACCACTTGTTCCTGTTCTTGGCGTCATGAAGTTATGTGTTGCAGCTTGGTAGCCAAACTTGTGGGGACCTGGGCAGACCATCTCGTCAAAAAGGGACCTCGAAGACGGTCACAATCCACCTTGCCAGAGACCACTAGTTGTCCAAGTTCATGGCAGCTCCCTCTTTCTTCCCAATCTGATGAAAAACACTAATAAAGTAACGAAAAATTATTTTACAGAACAAGGCGCCAAAACCAATAAATACCATGAGGAATATTGTGGTAAAGGTCCCTTTTCTGAGCCCGAGTCCACAGCTATGGCATCGTTCGCACGGGATAACAGCGTCAACCTGGAATACTATGTTTCCTTTCATGCTTATGGACAATATATTATTCTCCCGTACTCGTTTTCTAAGGCTCACGAGGACAATTACGAGAGTACGGTAAGACGTTTTTTTTTTTATAATATAACAAGTTCTTCATTGCGTGTGTCCTATGAAATTTATATTGAATTGAGCGATATCTTCTTTTCCGTTCCTCTCGCAGTCGTTACCTTAAATTAACTACAACAAATATTCCAAAAGTTTTATTTTTCAGAAAATGATAGCGGACAAGGCAGCTGATAAAATATTCAGAAAATATAACGTCAAGTATGAAGTTGGCACAAGTTATGATACACTGGGCAAGTAGCATCTATAAAATAAATGTTCTCAATACCTATCAGTAGTCGTAATAGTTTAGTCACGGCTAGTCATCCGAGGGACCATACCTATAACAATACAACAGCAACACAATCGCAAGCGACATGACTAACTAAATTGGCGGTGGTAAATGTTGAGCACTATCCCATTGACCAATTGTAAACGAGACGCTAACCCTTCTGTCATTACTCTAAGAAATATTTAGATCGTGCATTCTATGAATCACCATAATTAGTTTTTATGCGTTTAGTTTTTGTCTGTGGAGTATAGTAGTAGAAGGGTGCGCTTCCTCGTGGGTTCGGTGGTTGTTGAGTGATAATGATAGAGTTGCCCGGCTACTCACCTCCTTAGACTGCTGACTCTATATATGCATTTTGCAGGATATTTGGCGTCAGGACTGAGTACTGACTGGGTGAAAAGAGCCATAAATGTAACGTAAGTAATAAATAGCCATTAGTGTCAGATCAGGTCACTCTGACTCTCAGGTAAAGATGTGTTTAGGAATTAATAATAGAAAATCATTTCGAGTACCCATTGACCGGTAAGTGTTTACGTGGAACAAAAGATCTCTTTTTAATTTGACAACAGACGGCCAATTTATATTTTCCAAACTATACCTAACCACTAGGTAAGTTCTACAGCTATAACGCGAGTCCGAGTCCCTTTCTTATAAAGGAAATTATTAAAAATGTTAATGCAATATGTTTATTTTTTTCATATTGCATTGTTTCAGATTGCACTATCACATTCTTCCAAATCCTGTGTATGTTCGCGCCATTGCCAACATAATGAATGTGTGTTGCAGGCTAAGTGATAAAAGTATTTTCGATTTATTAGATGGGTTCCGCGAATGCGTTGTTTCAATGTAGCGTTTTCCCGAGTCGCATTTTTCCGCGATCGATCAATTTCCTTGTCGCTTTTTTACTCGTAGCTTTATTCAGCGTCTCATTGTTCCGCAATAGCCTTATATATTGTTGGTTTTTTCCCATCTTCTATAAAAAAAATAACCTCGAAGACGAAAGTGGGATCAAGGCTCCCGCTTCCGTCTTCTAACCTATCCGTGATCCGAGTGAGTTTTGCTACTAAGCCCCTGTTCCCTACAGCTTACGATACACCACTATCTTGGCATTGGTTGATCTCAGAGCAAAGTTAATTTGATGCCCACCCTTTGAACAGGGACTTAGGGGCAAAACCGACTCGGATCGCAGATAGGTTAGAAGACGGAAGCGGGAGCAAAGCTCCCGCTTTCGTCTTCGAGGTTATTTTTTTATAAAAGAGCGGAAAAACGATAAATATCTACACGAAAATAAGGCGATTGCGGAACAATGAGACGCTGAATAAAGCTACGAGTAAAAAAACGACAAGGAAATTGATCGATCGCGGAAAAATGCGACTCGGGAAAACGCTACATTGAAACAACGCGTTCGCGGAACCCATCTAACAAAGCGTATTTTCCTGTATGTTGGCCAATTTCTGTGTCTCTATATTAGCTGAATGTCAACTTCAAGGCGCGAAGTACGAAGTTAATAATACCGCCTTAATACTGACGCGCTTGATAATTAATGTTTATAAAAGACCTGTTCTATACTGATATCATACATACTGTTTTTTGCTGATAAATATACCAGCACGGCTTTCACAAGACGGCGCGCGAGCTCTCTCGATATTTTCCCGATCTATCCGTCCCTCTCTTATTAGACAACTTAGAAAGAGACGTGCAACAAAAATCGAGAGCTCGCGTGCCATCTTGTGATAGCCGTGCAGTATCGTGACAAAACTCTGCGTGTAATCTTGCAGAAGTGTTTCGAATACAAAAACCTCTTTGAAAAATACTATTATGAGCAGAGGCTTTTCCGCTCTTATATAAAAAAAACAACATCGAAGACAAAAGCGGGAGCTTTAGCTTTTGTCTTCTTATCTGTCCGCGAGCTACGAGTATTTCTAGTCTTACTTATTAATGTAGTCGCTCACTTAGTATGTCCATCATCATTCGCTAAGTTTTTTTATCGATCGTTTTATTATTCCCCTTTTTTTAAATGGAAACTAGCCCATGACGTAAGAGGTTTTTAAATTTACGTGATGTATTGTTTACAGCCACGTGGCATCCGTCAGGCTGCCAGACACTGGGGCGCACGGATTCGCGGTACCCCCAGATGAGATCTTACCCACATGTCAAGCTACACTGGACGGGTTACTAGACTTCTTTACCCCACTAACACCAAAAGAAGAAATAATCGTACAGCTTAGGGCTGGTACACAAGAGAACCGCGCCTCTTGCGGCATTTTGTTCATTTGTAGCGTGATTGTATGTATTTGTGACATATTTAAATAAATAAATGTGTTTGTTGATTATTAAACCTTTGGTTGTTTATTAAAATTGTTTTTCTTAATCAAGAAGATCCGATTTTTGACAAGTTTTGAATCGTATCTCCTACTTTTGCACTACAGATAGAAGTAAAAATCAAACGGTTATTGGTTCCTCAATCTTTTATCTCCATTGTGGTCTACCGGATTTTGAAACAAAAAATAATACTTAATTTTGTATGATCTTATTAAACATTGACGTGAAAGAACTAACACATACGAAATCTACATATTTGGGTTCGTCTGTGACGTCCTTAAAAACTGGTCAAGGGTTTTCATTTTAAACCAATTAACACAAAAGTTATGGCCAGAAAACGGTATTTTGGCCTAAAATTGTTCAATTTTGATGCCAAATATCTCGAAAACAATGAACTTTGAAGTAAATATGGGATACTATATCGCTTAAAGCCGTTATTGTTAACATAATAAGCTACAAAAAACCTAAGAAAACTGAGAGATTCAGATCGAAGGTACGATCCCATACGCCAATTATGGGAGCCCCTTAAAGATTTTATTTAATATTCTGAGCAACAATGTTGTGGTAGAAAGTTTACGAAACCTACCTTATTCAGTCTCTGATGAACGAGATGAGATGTAGCAATGTTGAAGCAAGAAGTGATTAGTGTATCTGTCGCAGTGAAATGGCCAAAACAGAGATTTGAACAAATCCCTAAGGGGTATGATCAAATCACGCAGGATGTTAAAATGGCGAATCCATTTTATCATTTACCTAATACAAATCAGTCATTTGATTAAATCTCTGAATCTGTTTAGTGAAATGACGAAATCGGACAAAAAAGGCAACTCGTTTTTTCATTTCACTAGATTTGTTTAGTGATTAGATAAATCCCTGAAACGCGTCAGTGAATTGACGAAACTAACTCGCAGATATTGGCTCCTAAATCATTAGTCATTTAAACGGTTCTAGGACTTAGACTCGGATGGGGGATAGGTTAGAAGATGGTGGCGGGAGCTGTGCTCCCGCCACCGTCTTCGTGGTTATTTTTTTATAAAAGAGCGGAAAAAACTTAATTGTGCCCCCTCTGCGAGTTAGTTTCGTCAACTCACTGACGCGTTTCAGGGATTTTATCAAATCACTAAACAAGTCTAGTGAAATGAAAAAACGAGTTGCCTTTTTTTGTCCGATTTCGTCATTTCACTAAACAGATTCAGAGATTTGATCAAATTACTGATTTGTATTAGTCAAATGATAAAATGGATTCGCCATTTTAACATCCTGCGTGATTTGATCATATCCCTTAGAGATTTGATCAAATCTCTGTTTTGACCATTTCCCTGCAACATATCCATCTCCACGGGAGGAGGCAGCCCGACGCCCGCACGCGGCGCTCGCGTCGTTATCGTGATAACACTGAACCCGCGCTGGTATTCTTGTGATGAATGACATTATGTTCCGTATCCAAAAAACAGTGGATAAACGATGAAAAGTATCTGAACCTTAGATGAAACCCCAACCTTTAAGATTTCGAGATGTGTTCGTGGATTTTTTCGACCTCTTTTGTGAAAGGAAATTTAGAAAGGTGAGTTTAGCCAGGACTATGTCAGAAACTAAACGTCAACCGTCACCATTTGTCATTTGTTAGAAGTTTAGAGAGTTTTATATAATTATGTTATTTACGAGTTTCAAAGCCCTGTCAGTTAATTGTGATACACATTTTGGAGCACCCAAGCAGTGATGATATTATTAGACCTTTTGTTAAACTGAACATCGTATGATTGTTTCAATTTGATATACTACTGCTATATAAATAATCGGACTGTCTTCAATACAGTGGTCTTAAACGTGTGTGTATAAAGTGATGTTGCAGTCTACAGTCAAAACATACCTTATTTTCTTACTCCTTACAAAGTGTAACGGCAAATCCTATAGGGATCATTCTCTAGTCCACGTCATTCCAAATACTGACCTAGAAGTGGACTTTTTCAAGGAATTTGAACAGTTATACAATGTCACATTCTGGAAGAAGCCTAGTTTAGTTAATAAATCAATCGAATTTAGTATAAGTCGATTAGATTTTGCAGAACTTGTGAGAGATACTAATGACATGAATATTGAATTTAATACTGTGATTCGAGATTTGCAAAGGTAATTTTGTTTTTTTTAACTTGCTGAGTTGACTTTTTCACTTGTTACTATTAATTGTAATGAGCTGACAGAAAATTACGCTTTTTGGGTATTTTCAGTGCCTTCGATAACCAAACAATTAAGGCGTATGTAAGGCGCAAAATGGAGACATTCGATTGGGAGAACTACTATAGTGTAGAAGACATTTATAATTGGCTCAGAGATCTTAACGAAATGTACCCAAATGAAGTGCAACTACAGTACATTGGGAGGAGTGTTCAAAATAGGCACATTATTGCCGTAAAAGTAAAGTTAATGGGATCTAATGTTAGGTTAGTCTTATGCTACACGTACGATATTAGAGGTCATACTCATACTAACGACATATTCCTACATCTTACAACCGTAGTATACATACTAAGTTGAATCAATGGCACTAAATTCGGATTCTATCCCGTCACATACTATTTTGTAACTGAGTTTATTTCTAATAGTAATAACTATCACAATATTACAGAGGCAGGTAAGAACAACAGTTGAAACGCCGAAAGGATTTCTTCAGAATGGCAGAAGTTTGCAATACTCTGTGTTGGCGCAGGTTCTTTTAAATGATGTACTCGACACAGTCGGATGAAGTTTTACATGATTTTATTCTTTCTAGAGATTAAATAAAGAATTTAATTAAAACTGAAAAACAATTTAATTATCTTAATACCCATAATGTATGTATAGGTAACGGTTGCTGATTTCTAATGGTATCCTAATCCTAGCGCAATCACTTAATTTAATTTGCCAACTGTATCGTTTTCCGAATTTTCATTTAAGCAAACAGTGAGTTTTCTCTAAGACGGCAAAGATTTTGATTATTTTTAAATAATTATCATGTAGGATTCATAAACTTATAATTCTTTAGTTTAGGTTCTCGGTCTGTAGGTTAGGTTAGAATTAATTTTATATAAAAATCAAACTACTTTATGCCGAAATGAAAATTCGGAAAACGATACCGAAGGGAAAAAAATGTGAGCGCGTTAGGTAACTAGTTATAAAAGATTACTCTTACAAAACATTTGTAATTTAGCGAAGGAATTCCATACATAGTACTCAGCAAAGACTTGATAACTTGACTTGACTGACAGTCGTTTCAGAGCATTTATGAAGTAACCTCTGCCCGCGACTCCGTTCATATCGTAGCTCCATACAAAGTTTCACCCCCTTAGGGAATTGTATCCGGGATAAAAACTATTTTATGCCCTTGTTCGGGACTCAAACTATCTATATATAGGTACCAAATTTCATCTTAATCGGTTCAGCGGTTAGAACGTGGGGAGGTAACAGGCCGACAGACAGACAAACCCAATTTCGCATTTAGAGTATTTAAGTATGGATTTCGATTCGTCGTCTATTTTATTTACGTCTATTATCGGCTACGAAACCATTACGAATCCTTTGTGACTGAATGTGAGACTGAATACGAAATACAGCTTTTCATGTTTTATTTTCTTACAGATCCAAGGTTATAATCGAAGGGGGTTGCCATGCCAGGGAATGGATATCTCCAGCGTTTGTTACCTACATGCTACACACAATATTAACTATCAAAAACTCCACTAGCGAGGAGTTAAAGGCAATTGCATATTCACACGAATGGTTTTTCATACCTTTACTCAACCCGGATGGATACTCTTATTCGCAAACTACTGTGAGATTTCATAATTATATTTATTCACTAAACAAACTATCGTGAAAAACCATGGTTTAGATAGTTCAACTCATGTCTAAAATATTACTTACTAGCTTTTGCCCGCGGCTTCGCCCGCGTAGTAAAAGTAATTTTCCAATAAATTGTTGATGTGCTACGCCGCCTACTAACCTACTACTACTAACTTCCCCTACTAATAACCCTTCGTCATAACCCATTATGGTAAATTAATTTTTATTTACTATTATATTTATGCCCGTGTGGTGGCGGGTTAGAATTTTACCACCCTTTTTCTTCCCGTGTGTGTCGTAAAAGTCGATTAAGAGAGCAGGGTTGAAGTGTGTTGTGGGTGATGGGCTAACAACCTAAGCAATATCACTTTTTGTCGATCTTTTATACCCACATTTATGCTAAAAGTGGCGCTGGAACATAAAGTTCATGTGCTCTGCCTGCCCCTTTTGGGAATAAACGCGTCAATGTATGTATGTATGTACGTATTTCTGTTATTAAATTTACAATCATGATTAATGAGAATCTGTCCTCTGGAATAAAAGCTACTTTATGTTCATGAACATTAATGTTGAAATACCAAAATATCTCCACGAATGTTAAGTCAAATTTGTGGCCTGGACATTGCTATAGGCTTGTTTCCTAAGATTTTTTTTCCATGCTTTTTGACATATATTATATTATATTTAACATAAATACCCAAAAATTGGTTTTAATTTACGGCGGCCAAAATGCTTAACTTATTAAAAGTTAGCAGATCTTCGTGCAGCACCTTGAATGTACTTATTACGGATGCAGGCACTTTCCCAATGTCTCCTACCCTCCCGTCCCGCCGCGCCGCCCGCACTCGCCTAGGTACCGATTGCTGACGATCGAGATGGCACCAAATACAAACTTTAAAACCTATAACCCTATATAATGCGGGTCTGGTTCCATACCTCAAAAGCAAAAATAGAACCCTTATTTATAGGATCACGTGTGGCTGTCTGTCAGTCCGTCTGTTACAACCGATTTGCTACGAAAAAAGCTGGACCGATTGAATTGCAATTTGGCACAAATATTTTCATGAATTTTCATGTCCACAACATTACATTTTAAAATCTATGTGATTTTCGTTATTAACGTCCCAAAAAACCGTAATAACAACGCCCATATTGATATTTAGACGCCACGTTGGAATGTAAAATCGATGTTGTTTTCCTAATCAGCGACCCGATAAACCATAGAAACAATAGATGCCGATGTTGATTTTCAGATTTTGTCACCACATGTCTCCTTTTAGGGGTTGAATTCTCAAAAAACCGGAAACACTTGTTTACTCATTTATCCTTAGAATTTATCCTGAGAATTCTCGAATAAAATTGTCTAACTAATATTTTTTTTCCATACAAACTTTGGACCTCCTTTTTAACCCCTTTAGGTGTTATTTTTTCTAAAACGCTGAAAGCACTTTATTTGTAAATGAATAAGTAATCTGTCCACAAAGTTTTAAGTACGTAGTAGCTAAAAATAAGTTTCCCTTATACAAAATTTGGACCCTCATTTAACCCTCTTAGCGGTGGAATTTTATACAACGCTGAAATTACTTTTTTTGTATCCTAATAAGTTATCTTCCTACAAAGTCTCAAGTCTCTAGTTCAATAAATAATGTTTCCCCTCCACAAACATTGCATCCCTATTTAACCCCCTTAGGGGAAGAATTTTATAAAACGCTGAAAGTACTTTTTTGTATCTTAATAATAATATTCCTACAAAGTTTCAAGTCTCTAGTACAAAAAAATATGTTTCTCCCATACAAACTTTGCACCCCTACTTAATTCCCTTAGGGATAGAATTTCCAAAAATCCCGTCTTATCCCTTGCCTACGTCATAAAATGAAGTTCTGGTGTAAATTTCAAGTTTGTAGTCCCAGTAGTTTTGAATACAAACTTGCACCCCTATTTAATCTCCTTAGGGGTGGAATTTTAAAAACGCTAAGGATATTTTTATTTGTATCCTAATAAGTAATCTTCCTACAAAGTTTCAAGTCTCTAGTTCAATAAATAATGTTTACCTCATACAAACATTGCACCCCTATTTGACCACCTTAGGGGTAGAATTTTTTAAAACGCTGAAATAACTTTTTTGTATCTTAATAAGTAATATCCCTACAAAGTTTCAAGTCTCTAGTACAAAAAATAATGTTTCTCTCATACAAACTTTGCACCCCTATTTAACACCCTTAGGGACAGAGTTTCCAAAAATCCCGTCTTAGCCCTTGCCTATGTCATAAAAGGGTAAATCTGGTGTAAATTTCAAGTTTCTAGACACAGTAGTTTTTAATTCAAACTTTGCACCCCTATTTAACCCCCTTAGGGGTAGAATTTTATAAAACGCCGAAAGTACCTTTTTGGTATCAATAAGTAATCCTCCTACAAAGTTTTATGTCTCCAGTTCAATAAATAATGTTCCCCCATATAACCTTGGGACCCCCATTTCACCCCCTTAGGGATAGCATTTCCAAAAATCCTGTTCTATCCCCTGCCTACGTCATAAAAAGAAATTCTGGTGTAATTTTCAAGTTCCTAGACACAGTAGTTTTTAATTCAAACTTTGCACCCCTATTTAACCCCCTTAGGGGTAGAATTTTATAAAACGCCGAAAGTACCTTTTTGGTATCAATAAGTAATCCTCCTACAAAGTTTTATGTCTCCAGTTCAATAAATAATGTTCCCCCATATAACCTTGGGACCCCCATTTCACCCCCTTAGGGATAGAATTTCCAAAAATCCCGTCTTATCCCTTGCCTACGTCATAAAAGGAAGGTCTGGTGTAAATTTCAAGTTTGTAGTCCCAGTAGTTTTGAATACAAACTTTGCACCCCTATTTAACCCCCTTAGGGGTGGAATTTTGTAAAACGCTGAAAGTGCTTTTTTTGTATCTTAATAAGTAATCTTCCTACAAAGTTTTAAGTCTGTAGTTCAAAAAATAATGCTTCCCCCATACAAACTTTGGACCCCCGTTTTACCCCCTTAGGGGGTGAGTTTTGAAAAATCCTTTCTTAGTGCTCCCCTACACCTTATAAGGAACCTACGTGCCAAATTTGGAATCCGTAGACCCAGCGGTTTGGGCTGTGCGTTGATATGTCAGTCAGTCAGTCAGTCAGTCAGTCAGTCAGCTTCTTCTTTTATATATTTAGATTAATCCACCGTTAAAATCACGTATCAGGTCACGACAGGTGAGATGATTCGGGAGTTCTTCTTCAGGATGAGCGCTTTCGCGGCAATTTCGCCTAATACTGAATTGCCGCGAAAACTCTCACCCTCAAAAAGAATCCACGAGGAGTTCGAAACATGCCGCTTGACGTGATTATAACCGTATTATAAGTAGTATTTTAGTTCTACCCATGTTTGCGCGCTGCTGTATGTGTGCGTGCGCTTGTAACGACGCAGGTTTGATTTGTGTGGCAGTTAAACGGCTATCATCGTTCAAACGCACACACACACGCGAAGACACGTGCAAAGATGATTTGTTTATTCTGTTTCAGGATCGTCTGTGGCGGAAAAATTATCACGGAAGTTATGGCGTAGATTTGAACAGAAATTTCGGCATTTCATTTGGAAGTAAGTGTGCGTGTAATTTTATGTTTTCCTGAGGGACTATAATATCGGGTTCTTCAAAAAAGGAGTGTATAAATTCTCAAAGGGTCAGCAACGCGCATGTAACACCCCTGGAGTTGCAAGCGTCCATAGGCTACGGTAACCACTTATCACCAGGTGGGCCACCGACGTGGTATTAAAAAAAAACAACTTGAAAAGCAAGTGCTACAGAATGTCAGTTAGTGGTTTTCGGGAATAAAGATAAGCCAAGAATAGTTATACGGTCTCTTCCGCCTGTCAACTGTCGCTTGTCAACTGTCGTTTGTCAAAGGCCGAGGAGGGCTCTATTGCGTTTAACCTGAGATCCTAGAGTCCTCCAAATTACTTAGCGCAGCTGACGTGGAGTTTTAAGAGGGAAGAAGTACCACATAACACTGACCTTCCACAAAGGCTGGGTACCTAGTTCGCAGGTTAACTTCACGACATACTAAGATTTTTCTGGAATTCACTAGTCTAGTAAGCATGATAGCGTTTGTGATTCTTAAAACTCTGCCCTCCACATTTTTATAAGCTTTTGTAGGGTAGTGAAATGTTGAGTAATGTACCCATATCTCCGGTAGCAACTTGCTACGCAATCAGCTGAGACCGTTGCACGTAATAAATATCGCATAAGACCTGTGTAACGGAAACTTTTTAAATACGACTAAAATTGTAACATAAACATAGTTACAAAAGTACTATTTATATAAAAATATTGATAATAATTTACTTTAAAAACAAAGTTTTAATTAACAGATTATTAATTTAGTACTCTGGCAAGCCACGAGTACATTTCCACATTTATTTTCCAATTTACCAAATGAACTGTTATTCGAGAGCAAATGCGTTGGTTATAAGAGAAAAAAACCGAATCGCGGTATGTGGGCCGATCATTTTTGAGGACTTCCGTCGATTCCACAAGTATCGTCTTTGGCACTTCATTAGTTGCTATTTCAACGGATTCTTATCAGAATCTGTGATGTACTTTTGTACTTTTAAGTACATAATTGAGGAATTCCTTAAGTCATCTGTGGTCTTCATCATCAATTCCACTCCACCAAATGTATGATTTCGGGGTGTAAATACACGAGTTATAATAGAAAATACCAAAATCACTACACGCGTAATACCTAATATAATTGAGGAGTTCCCTCAATTCGTCATAGATCCCGTCATCCAACAGGATTTTTGAAATAAATGGGACAACGTGGAAGCATATACTTCCAAATAAAAAAAAATACGAGCGGCATAAATGACGGAGTTCAGAGGTAACGAACATTGAAAAAAAAGACCGGTTTGCATTCCGGGAGTGCCGGCAGAAGTGAAAACTCAATGACATTGTAACAGTTTTTTTTCGATCAGGTCACGTGTCCCTCTTACGAATTTTCAATCTGTCGCATGTTGTGGTCACGTGTCCTGTTGTGAATTTAACATTTTTTCCCCATCACAAAAGTGCACAGCGCCGGTAAAGAAGTTTTCATTAAAAAAAAAACAACCGAACTGAGAACCTCCTCCTTTTTTCTAAGTCGGTTAATAATATTCAGTTTGTCATAAGGAGTTCTAATCAGCGGCAGAGAGAAAAACAGAGTTACTCCAACGACACGAGCTCTGCTCTTAAGTTTATGATGATGATGATAAAAAAGTAATTGTAGAACTTTCTATACATTTTTGAACAACAGAGGTTGGCGCATCACAAGACAAAAGTGATACGGAATACTGTGGTGATGCTCCATTTTCCGAGCCAGAAACATTGGCACTGGCAACATTTACAAGGGAAAATAGCAATGATCTGGAGTATTACATCGCTTTTCATTCCTATGGCCAGTATCTCATCATCCCTTATGCTTTTGAGAACGAACATTTGGATAACTTCCTCGAAGTGGTAAGTCAAGCCAGTCAAGTATGCTTGAGATAAGAGTTAGCCGCATTGGATCAAAGTAGTCCATTGAAATATTCAACCACAATTCCATTGACAGTCTTATAAAAGTCGGCCAGATTAAATAATCTCAACCATAAATGCCCCTACATCTGTATTAGAGTGAGTGAGCACTCGGGCTACACACTTGCGAGCGGCACGGGCACTCGGTAGCGACGCGGTGTGCATGTAATCTACCAGCCCCCCTATTCTGTAACTTGTTCTAAGCTCACCTCAACGCTCACCCACAAATATATCTTGACACCGCGATGCATTCTAACTATGCGCAGGTAGAGGTCTAGTTTCGTGGGGTGTAACAGCCCAGGACGATGTGAGTGGGCGAGGCGAGCAATACTGTTGGTGGACGTTTTCTTCGCACACCGCTCTGGTACCTCACACAGCTTCGGTAGTTACTCACCGTTAGAGTCCACAAGAGACGTGAAAACACAGATTTGCACATCTATGGGTGAAATTTTCCTACCAAACCGGAGAAATGCCGAAAAAAGTTAAGGTCAAGAGTGCCCTAAACCGATGAGCATGTTTGAAGAATGTAAGGAAAGTGAATGAAGCAAGAAAGGTTTGTCAAGATCGTAGCAAGTGAAACCGGTGATCTCTGCCTACCCCTCCGGGATATAGGCGTGATTATATGTATCTATGTATGGTTGACAAATACCCATATAGTTACCTAATTAACATTAAGTTACGTTTATTTCAGAAAAAGTTAGCCGACCAAGTAGCAAAACGATCATTAGAAAAATATGGCACTTTTTATAACGCCGGTACTGCTTTTGATACCGTTGGTAAGTAGTTGTATGATTTTCGTATACCTAATTCATGTGCCTACTCGTAATCCCCGCAGTTCCGCAGCACACGCCAGAGACTTGATCGGTTTTCAAAAATATTTTTAAAAAGGACTAATCGCGTATAGTTAGTAAAATTACTGTCATGAAATAGTCATCATCATCCTCCTAGCGTTATTCCCGGTTGCGCCCTAAATGAGCTCGGGGTCCGCTTTGACATTCTAATCCCCAGGATTTGGCATAGGCACTTGTTATTCCCAAGCGACTGCCATCTGTCCTTCCAACCCAGGGGGCAAACTAGACCTTATTGAGTTTAGACCGGTATCCTTATAGGCCAGTTATTATAGATTTTGACCCGTGAATAATTAGTTCTTACATTTTTTTTTCATAGGTCCCTCGGTGGGGTCACTGGGAGTGTACATTAAAAAAGTAGACCGAATCGGGCTTCTGCGTACCTATATTCGAAAAAACGTTTCGAATATACGCAGCGTGCGTGCATTCGTGCGTTTTTCTTGAATAACTCCGACATTTTTGATTTTACAGTAAAACCGTGAGGACAAAAATTGTAGGAAATTCGATTCTCTACTAGCTTGCTTCCTACAATTTTTCTTCTAAGATCGATATTTTGGAAAATTAAACCTGAAAAACGCGACAAATTCAAAATATTATCATATCTAGGAGATAGTTCCACGTTTTACGGCATGAATGAAGGGGAAAAAAGTTGTAGAGAATCAAATTCTGAACAATTTTGGATACCACCTTTTTTCCCCAAAAATCGATCCTAGAAGAAAAATTGTGTGGACCAAACTTTTAGAGAATCAAATTTTCTACAATTTTTGTCTCACGGTTTTACTGTAAAATCAAAAATGGCCGAGTTATTCAAGAAAAACCTTCTTTCGAATATACGCAGAAGCCCGACTCGGTCTACTTTTTTAATGTACACTCCCAGTGACCCCCCCGAGGGCCCTACGAAAAAAAAAATCCAAGAACTAATTATTCACGGGTAGGTTCGGTTATTTGGATAAAAGAAAAATCGATCCTAGAAAAAAAATTTTGGGGACCAAACTTTTAGAGAATCAAATTTTCTACAATTTTTGTCTTCACGGTTTTACTGTAAAATCAAAAATGGCCGAGTTATTCAAGAAAAACCTTCTTTCAAATATACGCAGAAGCCCGACTCGGTCTACTTTTTTAATGTACACTCCCAGTGACCCCCCCGAGGGCCCTACGAAAAAAAAATCCAAGAACTAATTATTCACGGGTAGGTTCGGTTATTTGGATAAAAGAAAAATCGATCCTAGAAGAAAAATTTTGGGGACCAAACTTTTAGAGAATCAAATTTTCTACAATTTTTGTCCTCACGGTTTTACTGTAAAATCAAAAATGGCCGAGTTATTCAAGAAAAACCTTCTTTCGAATATACGCAGAAGCCCGATTCGGTCTACTTTTTTAATGTACACTCCCAGTGACCCCCCCGAGGGCCCTACGAAAAAAAAATCCAAGAACTAATTATTCACGAGTAGGTTCGGTTATTTGGATAAAATGACTGGCCTATTATGATGTTTTCGATCACTGAAAAGCTAATGGTACATATTCCGTACCTACATAAGTTCTGGAAAACTCATTGGTGCAAGCCGGGATTTGAGCCCACGAACGCCGCTTGACACCTTAACTTATCTACTGTAATGTCGTGAAGTAGTATCAAAAGATAAAAAGTCTTTTTAAAATTATTGAAGCACAGCACCTAGTACATTTATGAAATTTCAATCAAATTAACGTAAGCTCTGCTAACTTTCTAAAAAAATTTTTCTGCGATAAAACATGTTCTTATTTTACACAATAATGATCGTTAGTTAACTTAAAAATTGTCTTTTTTCCCAGGATATATGGCATCAGGTATAAGTGCTGACTGGGTGAAGAAATCTATTAACGTACCGTGAGTTTGAATTCAAATTACTTAGTAAAAAAATATGTGTGAGTAGGTTAATTAATGATCAGACAATTGTTCATTATAAAGACTGCCAATATTTAAACTATGTATGTCGCATTCCTTTAAAATAATGAGCCTGCTTGCTAGTTACACTAAAAGGAGCTGGCAGTATCATGCAATGTGTTAATTAGAGGTTTACTCTGGTTCTCAGATACACATTATATTTTCAGTTACGTGTTGACTGTTGAACTCCCCGACCAGGGTTACTACGGCTTCGCTTTGCCCCGCCATCTCATCCGTTCTACTTGCGAGGCAACTATGGACTCATTAATACCTTTCTTACTCCGAGAAAAACGAGACCTCGACAAATTGAGAGTAGGAATGCCTAATGGCATAGAACCAAATAAAGGATTAGAGGATTTGCTTTATTGCTACGCGCTTTTGTTTATTTTTTTAGGTTTGAATATACACGATTGACTTAAAATGCATGAGTTGGCAATCATTTTAACACTATTGCCGGCTGCGGCACGTTGCGTTGAGGTGTGAGTATTGGTAGAAAAAAAAAGTAGAAATTCTGAATCTTTATAGACACAACGCAATGTAATTCACATAATTACTTACTAAGATAAAAGCTGCGCCTCCCAGCAGTCTAAAGATAATCAAGACACAGGTAACAATCCAATAAACAGGAATAACCAATTAATTCATATACAAAAGAAAAAGTAACGCCCTAAAAACTGGACATTTAAACCCAAACTAAATTACAATTTCATGCGAAGCAATAGAGTTCCAATTCGTTTGATGGCATCCAATACGATACTCATGCCATTAATGATGGACGGCATTATCCAGCGGAACAAGATCCCTTGGGGCGCGCATGTTGTAATCCTATTGGAAGCTTGCATAGAAACGCGGCAGGTCTAGTTATTATGGTTGATGTTACCGAAATAAATGGCACTAGATCACGTGATATGACGATTTGTCGTGACGCCTAAACGATTACACGGGTCATTACTCATATTACCACCTTTGATAACATCGTTTTTGCTTCCATTACAGAATTTATTGACTACCAAGGAAGCAGATGTTGGTATACGTCAGAATTAAGAATTGCTGATTTAATGTGCTTTATCACGCTAAATTCAAAATGTTTAGTATAATATATATCGTGATATGTAGTAGTTTGCGATCAGCGAGATAAGCTAAAAAAGTAAATTAAAATATAGATTTCTGTTTTAGATATCTCACACGCACCATGTACATATAAACAGGACTTATAGGGTAAGTCCGGGGTAGTTGGCCATAGTTTTTTTGGAACACTGTTAAAATAAATGCTTACATATCACGAATACATATATTTTTTTAAATTAAACTTTGGTTAATTAACTTTGGATTATTAAACAAAAAAAGTATTATATCTATATAAATTACATCGAAAAAAAACCCTTTGAAAAAAAGACACGATTGGCCATCTCTCCCAAGGTATACGGGTGTGATGACCATACCTTTACAGGAAAGATGGCTATAACTTAACTCTCTCAGTTAGCATGTTTTTCGTATTTTTTTTATACTTAAGCACGTGTCCTCAAACTCGGTGCAATTCTTATGTAGCCAAAACTACACTGAAACCAGTTTTCGAAGAAAATAACTTCTAATAGGTAATTATCCCCACAGCCGTTTCCTGGATTGTTTTATATACTATTCTTTGACACACATTCAGCATCATACCGACATATGGCATACCGACTAAAACTAGCCAGTGGCCATCTCTCCTTTTCTTGCGGGAGAGATGACCACACCTAATTTAAGAACAAGTCATGACATGACTTGCCAAAGTCTGACCTTAGAACAATGAGACACTCATATACTTTGCAACAAATACACGAAAACAGCATTATTTTGAGAAACTAACATCGTCACCTGGTAAAACATGACCTCTCAAAAAATATTGACACTAGTCTAAATAATCAAAGACGATTTTACTTACATTGGGTTTTTTTTCGCCTAATTGTTAATTGCACCCGTGCTCTTAGGCACAAAGCGAAGCGAAATAAACAAAAAGTCGCGAAATCAAGTCACTGGTTCCATGAAATATTTCGATGGGCCATCTCCCCCTTATGGCCATCTACCCCGGAATTACCCTACCTCATTTTTCCGCCCGCGACTTCGTCTTCGTGGACCCGGGATAAAAACTATCCTATATTTTAATCCAGGCTCAATACTTTATAGGTGGTAAACTTATAAGCTAGAGCTTAGTGAACTCTAATGGGCACTGCAATATAAGGGTGAGGTCCGTTGTGACACAAAAATTAGCCAACCATTCTATGGGTAATTTTTGTAACACAACGGTACTTTTTAACAACTACCGATAAACCAGGCTAACTACTTGCCCAGAATTTGGTCCCCGTCCAATCATTTACAATTCCAAGGAGAGGAGATTTTGTGGCTAATTATCTTAATAAACAGTAATTATTAGATTTATTAGCAAATGTACCTACCTCAAAAACAAATTTTATTGTGTTCCTATCTCATTTCTAACCATTTACATTATCCGACCAGCTCAAGCATTAGACCATTAAAACATATAAATTAACGACTGATTTGATAAACAATTTAAATCCAACGAAACTATTTCAGTTCGATATTATGCATTTTAAATCTCCAAACATCTTTAAAGCTCCGAAATCTGGGTTAAAATCATAAATTAAACACACCCCATTGTACTGGGTCCAAGTAGTGGAACTGAACTGAAGTGGGACACTCAGGCCTTGGCAAGAATATTGCTGTGTCTTTATTTCCGGCTTAATTCGTATTCCGCTGTAATCATTAAGCTAACGAGACATGCTAGGGTTTGATAAAATTCGTTTGGAATGAGATACACAATATCGTGTTTGTGTTTTAGCAATGTGTCTTAAATCTCAACCAACAATATAATTACAGATGTGGGGACCTAATCCTTAATGAAGGAAATACCATTTCCCATTATTTCCTACTAAAATTTTACTAGCTACAGTAGTGATGTTCTCACTAAAGGCCGGCGCTCACTGACGGCGTGGCATGGTATGTCACAGCAGGTTGTGCTGCGGTATCCCGCGGCGTTCCGTGTCATGCCGTCGCATCCCGTGGCATGCCAGTGCGTCTTCTCCCTCCCGCAGCTCCGCGCACCGGGCTAGGCTTAGTGAGCGCTTTTTGTGATACAATTCCTCAGTATTTAATGTTGTGGTTCAAAAATGTACGTCTTGATAAATTAATAATCGGTAGGTATATAGGAACATACCTAAAGAAAATTTAAAGACAAGATTCTTGTATCATAATTCATAACATAATAAAATACACAGTCGTACTCGTAATAAAAGTAACAAGCATGCAGTTATACCTAAACCAAGACCTAGTGTTACTTTAACTTTTTTTCTGTATACAAACGTTAAGATATATTTTCCCCTTCATTTGCTATAATTCTCTAAATAAGCCCGCTTTTTAATACCCAATGCGCTTTGCTTAAGATGTTTTCCAAGCTACTACCGCAAACTTGGCTGGCCCCGATCCAATCCCCATTACCTATCCCACTTTACTTTCTACCCTACTATAAACTTACGCTCTCTCTTGCAGGTTCCAGGTATTAGACAAGGAAGGTAGATTTTCGTTTCGATTAGTCTGTGTGGCGTGTTTCTGGATGTGTCCGTGGGATTAATTGAATGGAACAGGGTTCGTTCTAACCTTTTCTATTTAATAAGAGGACGCCTGAATGGTTCATTTTTGCTGAATGCACTCATTTAGCTTAATAGATTTGGAGGCTAAGATTTCTAGATAATAAATGGGAAGCAAACAAGTAAGTTTTTAAAGCGACTAAGAGCCTAATATACGAGTAGACGCCAAACTTATATTATAGTTAAATATTCAAAATGATTTTTGTTTTAAATATTAAAGGCCTCTTTCGATAAGTATAAAATGAGATCGTTTAACTATTGAATGCGATGTAAAACAAGTAAGACTTAGTTTATTTTTCAAAGCCAGGGTTTTTATAAACTACTAAATTCTATATAAAATACTTTTTGTCGAATAAACAGATGGATGAAGGATGTGAATATGATAAGTACTGAGTCGATTGTTAAATTAGATTTATTTTACAGCCTATATTTGACAGCCGTCATCCCGGTACAAAAAACGTCAGTGAAGACATGACGATATACATTGCACTGAGATGGCAGCTGTCAAATATTAGATGTAAGGGCATTTTCAGTATAGTTGCATCCGCTTAACCAAATGTGACATAACGCGATGCAATTACAAACATGACTTTCTAAATAAATAGGAGTGCAATATTTACAGAGGTTACGTTTAACAAGCTTTTAATGAGCTCACTCAAAGCCTCACAACGAATACTTGAGGAAAGTACAGTGCAATAAAAGCTTGCAACCAAATTTTTCTTTGACAGAAACCTATTTATTACTTCATAAAACGTTTGCAGTCCCCATGGCAAATGTTTCGACTACACTTAGTCTCGGTCCCTTATAAATAAATTAAAAGTCTATTACAATACAAATTTTGGTTAAATTACTTAAATCTGACAGAAACTGCGACACGAACCACAGCCTTAAAGTTACAGCACAATTGAATCTATACCATTGTATTTACGACGTACTGAATTCAAATCCATCAAACCGAACTTAAAATTGCAAAGCCCGATACTCAATTACACCAATCAGATCTCGCTTGGAGCCGCGCCAGATGTCTAATTGGTGGGATTCTTGTGATACATTGGACGGAATGTTTTATTTATACGAAACTATTCCTTTAGTCTGTTTAAATTTCCAGCTGTTGTAAACTCAGCTATTGATAACTATATAATGTACATAAATTGTTATCGGGCTTGGGTCAGACTTATATTGCGGTATTTTACTGTTATATAACCCTACTAGCTTCCGCCCGCGACTTCTTCTACGTGGATCCGATATAAAAACTATCCTATATTTGGATCCATGTTATAAACTATGTTCGTGCCATATCATTCGTGTGTTCGTTTGTATATATATATATTACGATTATCTTCTGCCCGGTTCTCCCTCCGCGTGGAGCTCATTTATATCGTAGATCCATACAAACTTCCACTCACCATTTCAACCCCTTAGGGGATGATTTCCGAGACAAAAACTATCTTATGTCCTTTTCCGGGACTCAAGCTATATCTGTACCAAATTTCATCAAAATCGGTTTTGGGGTGTAAGCGTGAAGAGGTAACAGACAGACAGACAGACTCACACACTTTTGCTTTATGGATCAATGCATTTATATATTACAGGGTTGGTTCTGGTTGGGTCTGGTTGACAAGGTTATAATAATAATCCGTACTAATAATATAAATGAGAAAGTGTGTGTTTTGTTTGTCCGTCTTTCACGGCAAAACGGAGCGACGAATTGACGTGTTTTTTTAAGTGGAGATAGTTGAAGGTATGGAGAGTGATATAGGATAGTCTTTATCCCTAAAATCATCCCCTAAGGGGGTGAAATGTGGGTAAAATTTGTATGGAGTTGCGATGTAAACGAGTTCCACGCGAACGGAGTCGCGGGCAGAAGCTAGTAATATAATAAATCAACCTACATACGCCCCACTGCTGGGCACAGGCCTCCTCTCATGGATGAGAGGGAACTGGTAGTCCCCACGCTGGCCCAGGGCGGTTTGGGGAATTCACATACACCTTTGATTACTTGTCAGATGTATGCAGCTTTCCTCACAATGTTTTTCCCTCACCGAAAACCTAACGGTAAATATTAAATGATATTCGACGACGCAACGGGGCCACGCCGTTTCGTCGCCTAAATAGTATTATTTGTTGTTTTGGTTTCGTGACGCATTGGTTGTTACTGTAATGTCACGTAAATGTATTTATCAATAAATAAATAAATAAATATTCCATACATCATTTCATCATTCTCCTAGCGTTATTCCCGGTTGTGCCCCAAAAGGAGCCCAGGGTCCGCTTTGACACCTAATCCCAAGATTTTGCATAGGCACTAGTTTTACGAAAGCGACTGCCATCTGACCTTCAAACGATTAGACCGGTTTCCTCACGATGTTTTCCTTCACCGAAAAGCTAACGGTAAATATTCCGTACATAATTTCTGAAAAACTCATTGGTACGAGCCGGGATTTGAAGCCACGACCGCATGCCTGAATCACTAGGCTCACCGTAGCTTATACATCTGATATCTTACATGTTACCTACACTTTCAGTAGACTAATCGATTGAAATATAAAGTTGCCATACAGCTTGTTAATAGTAAATGATGATGGGCTGACGGCACAACTAAAAGAGGCGTATTTTCACTCCAGTTTGAGGTCCCTTAAGTCGTTTTAGTTTTACGCAGGGGCTGCGTCTATAAAACGCGCGCTACCCAACCTGAGGTCGATTGGAGTCTCACATTTCGCATTCAATTTTGAGAACAATGTGTATTGCGCGCTGGCTTCTACGTACGCTATTCTACTGTATCAAAACGAGTGCGTAAATATATTGATAATCAAATTTGTTAAGGAATCGTAAGTGATAGATGGAGCTTCGCTACACGGTTATAGGTTTGAAGAGTAACTTTATGTTTATGTCAGGTATAGAACTTTAGAAAACATGCCTTTTCTTTTAGGTGAGTTTAGTGTTTTTATCACTGTGGGTTACAATGATTGTGCTTTATTAGCTTAAAGCTTCAGAAGAAACACAAAAGGAAGTATAGTCCGCCAATATAAAAGTGAGAACTAGTTTTGTCATTTTAGTGACAATGAGTATGGAAAGAATTACAAATTTGAAAGTTATTTATAATACGCGTACTTATATGATGCTTTCGGTCTAACGGATATATAATAATTTAAGTAACATGATGTCTCTAGTAGTTACTACCTAGAGAAAAAATCCAACACTATATAGACATCAAAAAAAGGCTTAATTTTTTTGTTTGCAAATCCATACTAAATGCTGATCCACATTATGGGTCGGCGGGAGAGGAGCGGTGTTATATAATCTTTATTTTGATTAATTAATATCTGCCACATAACATTCAAGATGAAGCATACAATAACTACAACTTAGAAAAGTTGAAAAACCCCCGACATTTTCATTTCAAAGACCAATATCTCAAAAACGGCTGAACAGATTTTAATGAAATATGGCTAAGACCACTCGGGATAAAATTATCTATGACCAAAAAAAAACACATTAAAATCGGTCCATGCGTTAAGGAGCTACGCTACCACAGACAGATACACAGACACACAGATACACTGACAGACACGTTAAGGCGCCGTAGGGTCAGCAAAATTAAGCGAACAGAGTTTTTCAAACAATATAACGCGTCTGTTTATTATAATATGGTTTCAAAAAAATACGAATAGTAATTTTACGGCTTTTTTGCAGGGAGATCAGTGATTTGAAACATGATTAAAAAGCAATTTTCGCTCAATAGAAAAAAAACACGAACATTGGTCTAAAAGGGTCTAAAATTAGCAAAAGCTAAAAATATTAAAATGGCTTCTAAATATCGGCAATATACTCGTAGTGTTTGAGAGAAATCAGTGATGACATTTTTATTTATTTTACACCGCTGCGATGATATCCGCGCTTCCGAGCACGCACCTCCATCTCGCTCACGCTTATGCTTATTGAAAGGGAGAGATGACCATTAACCTACGGCGCCTTAAACTTATAACACCCCTCTTTTTGCGCCGGGGGTTAAAAAAGACAATGTATGCTTCATTTGAATCTGTATAACATAAATATTTAATGGATTTTAAATAAAGAATCTTCGGATAACGTTTTAAAATAAAAAAAATTGTCGGTTTATATTAAACAAAGGACACGCCATTATAAATTAATGTGACATTGAACTAATGAACACGTCACACATTTTTATTGACTTAGGTACCTAGTCAGTGAGTCCACTGAGATGTGAGGGTGGAATCTAACATTGGATTTTTTTTTAAGTTTGTAAATAGTTTTCTCATTCTCATTTTTAAATCGGATTCAAGTCAGTTTTTCATATATTAAAGACGCTATCAACACCAAAATGACCTAGAGGATTTAGGATACGGCGCTCACTGTCTATTTGTATCGGAGTAAACGAGAACAAGTGTCACTGGGCGGCCCGGTATAAGAAGATAATAATAAATAAATACTGAAATAAAAAAGTGTGGATTATTTGTGAAATATGACTTGTTAGCGGTTTATGTATGAATACATATGTTGACTTCATGTTTTTAATGCAGGTCCATATGTCAAAAAAATAAAGACGGAACCATTTAATGATGATTTTAAGGGGCTCCCATAATTGGCGTATGGGATCGTACCTTCGATCTGGATCTCTTAGTTTTCTAAGGTTTTTTGTAGCTTATTATGTTAACAACAACGGCTTCAAGCAATATAGTATCCCATATTTACTTCAAAATTCATTGTTTTCGAGATATTTGGCATCAAAGTTGAACAATTTTCGCCAAAAAACCGGTTTCTGGCCATAACTTTTGTCTTAATTGGTTTAAAATGAAAACCCGTGACCAGTTTTTAGGGACGTCACAGACGAACCCAAATATGTAGATTTCGTATAGTTCTTTCACGTCAATAGAGATACAAAATAAGTGTTATTTTAGACAATGTTTAAAAAGATCATACCAAATTAAGTATTCATTTGTTTCAAAATCCGGTAGAACAAAATGGAGATAAAAGATTGAAGAACCGATAACCGTTTGATTAATACCTACTTCAATCTGTAGTGCAAAAGTAGGAGATACGATTCAAAACTTGTCAAAAATCGATGGAAACCTCGGGTAGCCCCTTAAGATCAATCTTTTGCAATTATTTTCTATCGAGCCCATTTCGTACATCTTACAAATATGTATCGAGTATGGACTCGATAACTACGCCGTGGATGGCCATGGTATGATGAATATTAACATATTTTTTGATGTGCTAGAACAAATGGTTTCTAAAAAAACTGATTAAAAACAGTAACATTTTCAACAAAATTAGATCTTGTCAGCCTCTCTAGTCACTGAACCATGAGTCATGATGATCTACGATATAATAAAAATAAAAATGTTATATTTTCGCTCTAGATCTTTAATCTTGGGATTATTAGGGGAAGCCTGATTCATTATTCAGTAATGGTTAATGAAGCGTTCAAAGTAGTTAAAGTAAAGCCCATAAACTATTCACATCCGTTCCACCAGTGACTAAAAGAAACTTTCGAAAAACGTCCAGCAAACATGTCCGATGGGAACTTAGTTCTGAATTGAGCCAGACACCTTCCAGGATCACGACAACCAAACTTACTCATACCACCGGTAAGGGCGCCACTTTCCAGCAATTACCCAGAAGTTAGTACTAGAATAGCTTAGTTCCTGCTTTTGCCACCGGAATCAGGTAAGTTTGTACATAGATAATAAATTCATAAGTGAGCTTGTCTAAATTGTTGAGTCTGGCGTATCTGTCTGAAACAATCTGTGGTTTTAGCCCCTTGCTTCGTCAAGGTCGTATCTGGTTCGGAAGTGGAATCGAAAAAACAGACTTGCAATGGAAAGAATAAGGCTTTATTTTACGTGACACAAAAGTGGCATGACGTGGAGGAAGGTAGCCGGTAAATATTTTGCGTAACTATTCACGTTATGTAACAAAAGCCAAGTCACTCATACTTGTCTATGTTTGAGTATTGTATTATTAGAAACCTCCTTCGTTCAACATACCTACAAGACATATCATACAAGATGCGAGCTAATCGTCATAATTGACAACATTTCATATTTTCATGTAGGCCATTTTATGATTTAGTTCGCTAGAAAATGTTTTTTTAAGCGACACGTGTTTTTTTATTTCTCCTTTAATTGTAATTTTCATTCGAAACCATCAAATTGAAAAGTAGCGAATTTCAGAAGGTTGTAAGTAAATTATGACGTCAATACTACGACTCTGTATGGCAGTTTGGACACCTTTTATATGGCAGCCATAATACTGACGTCACACACGGTGAAAACCACTTTTATACGTTTTCGCGATTTTCTTAAAAGCGAGCAGGAAAAAAACACAGAAAACTACTTTATTACGTTCAGATAACATAATTACCGAAATGGTTTTCGATTTAGGCATCATTATATATTTTGAAATATGGTCAATTATGTTATTCTCTACCAGTCCATATTGGGTCAAATGACAACGACATTTGACAATGACACTTAACGCCGTGGATAAATAAGACAATCCGCCACATTCTGACAAGTATGTGAGAACGAGAGGGCAATCATCAGCCCCTTGAATTTTCAGCAAACTCAAACTTATTGAAGCCCAAACATCACACTCAGATCTCATTCAAACAGAAATCTCCATATTCCTAGCATGTAATTCGATCACTGGGAAGTGGGCATGGTGAATATTCACGGAAGAACATAGATTTCTTGCTACCTACAAATGTAGGTTGATTCTGAACATTAACTTTATATTGGGATGTGACCACTTTTACCTTGATTTAAAGAAGGCGTAGACTAACCTGTACCTAAATACTTACTTCGTGTATGAAGGTTAGAGTTAACTAGTGCCTCAGTGTGCAGACTACACAAATCGGGAGAACGAACTAAAAAAAGACCGGGTTGCACTCCGGGAGTGTCGGCAGAAGGAAAAACTCAGACACACCTTAAAAGCTCAATATCATTAGTTATAGGAGTATTACATGCAATGCAATCCATTCTATGTGTATTTTAACGACAAAATCATGCAATGTTAATGTTTGCACTCGAAATAGTTCAAATAATGTTTTGTCCTAGCGCACTACAATTAAGGTTCAGTTTCTTAACTCTGTTTATGTCCGTCGTAGCTCGCGCACAGTAAATGGCCGTGAGAAAAAGGTCCTAAGCGCCAATCAGATTGATGCACTTACGCGTCTCGAGCAACGAGCCTGTCTACGCACCATGCGTAAGGTGAGATCTCACCTTACGGTCACGTGACCTGTCAAGAGTTTAACAATTTTTCCCCATCCCAAAAAGTGCATAGCGCCGCTAAGGCCTGCCACACACTGGCGCGGCCTGGCCGCGGCGGACAATAGAAAACTTGTCCGCCGGTATCAAATTTACTAATGTCCGCAACCGCAGGCCGCGCCAGTGTGTGGCAGGCCTAAAGAAGTTTTCACTACAGCTGTTAGTTTTACGGTTAGATTCTGAAGGATGCGGGACATCATTATATCATTATTTAGCCACTTATCGATTAGTTTATGTCCAATAATCTTTACTAATATTATAAATGTGAAAGTGTGTCTGTCTATCTGTCTTTCTGTTACCTCTTCACGCTTAAACCGCTAAACCGATTTAGGTGAAATTTGGTATAGAGATAGTTTGAGTCCCGGGAAAGGACAAAGTATAGTTTTTATCCCCGAAATCATCATCAAGGTGAAAGTTTGTATGGAGCTGCAGCATAAACGAGTTCCACGCGGAGTCGCGGACCGAAACTAGTTATCAATAGAATAGAAAAATGTAAGAGGCCCTTATTTTGTTTTGAGCAATACCTCTTTATTTAATAACTGAAACTGCTCACAAAATGTCAAGAGTGTCGGTTGAGGAATGTGACTTGTAGTGGAGAACATCTGGACCAACGGACATACGAAATAATCTCGTCCCAAGTGAAGCAATGAACTTCGTTCTCTTCACTCCTTCAACTAGTTTTTGTCACTTAATTCTAAATCCGCGCTCCACCTCAGCCAATTCCACAGAGACCAGTCACCCAACAAATCATTGTCCCAAAACAAGAGTACCGACATTAGACGCAACAGACAAAAGTACAAAAACGCAAGTGTAAATTACACGTGGCATTAATCACGCTCCTGCCACAATAACATGGTTGACTTCATCTTCGAATAATTCTCTTTGTTCAGCCGTTGCCGTTTTTACCCCTGCCGCAAAACACAGGAGGTGGCGATAAAACTGAAGAGTACAATAATGCAAAAGATTACTAGATTCTATTAGGTACGGTATTACCCACATATCTAATACAAAATGTATGATAGACCTATTTATACTTACCTATCTGCTTTTTGAAAAATGATTCAGTGCCGGCATACAGAAACACAAATGAAGTTTCTTAAAATTACCCTCGAGAGATGGTTTTCCTGTCCCACACAAAATTCTTGAATAATCTGACAAGGTCTATACGGCCTCAAAATGACGATCATACGTATAAGTAACTATGGTAATGTCTATTAGGAGGAACGCAAATAAAAATATATAACAAAAAAATAAAAAAAATAAAGTTATCTCACGGAAATAATTAAGTACTATGAAAAAGATATGATATAGCTTAAACAAAAAAAATTAAAAGTTTTAAACGAAAATGGTTAAAAGACGGTGTCGTTTGCGCTGAAGGAAATTAGGGAAAATTAGCTGGTGTTTACTTGAAATCTTCCACCCTACAGCCACCTGACTGCCTCAGAAGGAATATGTATGTATATGGACAAGAATAATTATATTTCACGGGCTACAGTACCTACAGCCCAAATGGCATGACGGTATTTACAATTTAGGTGTCGTAAAATTCCTCTGAGTCATGGACTAAAACAAACAGGTTCTTGTATTAGAGTTTGATTTTAGCTCAGAAAATATGTTATTTAATTTACTTCTTTGCATTAGAGGTAAAGAATTCAATTCTCGCTTGCGCTCTATCTCCCGCTACCGCTATATCTTGTCCCTCACGCATCTGCCGCCCGTACATCACATCGTGTCGTTAAGGGCAGGAGGTGGTCCGATAAATCAGCCACGTCGTCTACGCTCGCCTGCAGTCGCTAATGCGTGTTGTAATGAATGAGCATGCGATTCTAGATTTTTGTTTAAAATTATTGACTTAATGGTAAGACAATCAATTTAGTTCAGAACTTGAATGAGCGCTCAAATAAAACAATTGCAGGAACAATATTCCTTTGCTATTCCACTATAAACTTGCACGTTTATTAGCGATGATGAGATGCACCCTATCTCCGCACGTGCAAATAATAACAGCAAACCGCCACCAATATTGACAAACCTCGACGCGTGTTTCGCCTCTCTACGAGGCATCGTCATGAGATGTTACTTGGGCAAGGTCCTCTGAGCAAAAAAAAAAAATATATCCAGGAATATTGTTCTCGTAACTAATCTTACTTCCGCTAAGTTACGCCTGATTAACAACTTACGTAACAATTGCTGTTGATCATTTAATCTACTAAGAACCAACCCTACTTTTACCTTCGCTGTTGACTATACAAACTAAGAAAACTGACATAGTATTTGAATTATTATTGTATTTTATTTCCCTTCTGACCTGTAAATTATTGTACATTTTTGTATTTGAAATTAACGTATTTTGATGAGTTTGAATTAAAGTGTTTGTAACATGCCAATTGACCTGTAACTTATGTTATCAATAAATAATTGTATTGTATTGTATTGTAACATAGTGAGAAAGATTTGCGCGCGTCTATTGAACAATCTTCAATTCAGCTGTAGATTATGTGAGATTAACAAGCTGCAGAATTTTATTTAGCAATCTAATAGAGATTAATAAGAATGAGCTTTTGCTATACGAAATATCTCACAACTTTTTACGGCGGAAGAGTTTCGAGACTTGGCCTTTTTTACATGGAATGTTTGTGTTTGAACATACAAATTATGAATGCAGTCCCATTCTTGCTTTACAATTTTTTGTCTTTTCTTGATTTATACACTTAACACTTATTGTATCCTAAATTTGAAGCTTCTGTGTCAGCTAGAAGTGCCTTAGGCTTTTGATGATCGGTGAGTGAGTGAGTCAGTCAGTCAGTGACTACTACAACAATTACTTGTTCAAATTGAATGAAGTTTTAAATTTACAGAGAATTTTAAGAGCCTGTTGGGTTACTGAAAATTCAGGCTTCTAGTTTTATCCACAACGAAGTTATATGGTCGAAAATGGCCTGAACTGCTTAAAGAAAAGGATGGTACGACCGTGCCGCTATTTTGCTCGACTTGGCATGGGCACTGCTGTGCCTCACATATAATAAAAGAGTTTAGTGATTTGTATTGAAAGCAAGGAAAGGACACAAACATTTTCCCTGAGTATTTTTCAATCTCAAAAAGACAAACTATGGTTTTCCGCGACTGTTCTCATGTTAAACATGCATATGCAGGTAGGCAGGGCAATAGGGATGATGACTAAGATTTTTTTATGATGTAATTCGAATGAATTTTTGGAGAAGAACAAATGTTTGTATGGGAGCAACTACAATTAATGAACATAAGTACCCAATAAATTGGGACAAAGATTGACGTCGCTGGCGGCAGCACAAAACGCTTCATACTGATAGACAGACAGGTATGACCTCACAACGGACATTGGTTAGTACAAAATAGTATCGTGGTATGGAAATACTGCGTTTAAGTACATAGTTGTCATACAATTTTGTAATATAAAAGCGTAACGATTTTATTGGTAGCTTTAAATTTACTCATGGACAATAAAAAAATGCATAAACTTTTGAGGTTTATATCTTTGTATGATTTTTATATATTTTATAATATACTTTATTACGATAATTTTATGGTTTAATATCCATTTAGCATCACTACGTTATCAAGTTGAACAATGAGGGGTCATGCCTATAACGAACCATCAAATTGACTTTAACTAATAATAGGTTCAATCTTTTTTGTAGTTAATTAGAAAGGCCACACCATTATAACCATAATATTTTTAAATAGCAGTAAAGTACATTACATGCCTACTAGGAATACGCATTGGGTCTTATCTAATTATATTTTCTCCCCTTTCCCACCGGATGAATATTGCAAACAATCATACTATACAAAAAACGTTTTCCTTTTATTAGAAGTTCAAGACACACGGCATCCGGGGTGCATAAATGCATTGAATTACTGCAATACAATTACCACACTTAAACCAATAAATCCTAAAAACAAGCCTCCTTCACATAAACTTGACTACAGACTTTAAACAGCAAAACCAGCCCTTAACTCGTTCACCCATAAACGTCCGGCCCTAGTTCAACCAAAGTAGCCAAGCCTTCGTTCGCTCTCTCAATAGCAATCGATCAAATGGACGCATTTATTCATGTCCTAACGTACCTACTGCATATCAAACCGTCGTTTGACTCCCAATCCGGACTTTATCAATTCACTCGAATTACCTTTGGTCTCCACAATGCTCCTATACTAGAAAGGGATAAAGGTACAGACACAAAGATGTAACCGAGGGTTTCGATATGGAATTAGAGTGATGTTCTGCTATTGTTTTAAGCACATCAGCCGTTGGCCTAGCGCCAAACTCTGCCTGTAATTGGGATTTCGATACTTGTCTCTGGTTTACTTCGATTTGTTACTTGGCTGTACAGATCGTGTTATTCGGAGTGACTATTCGAGTGTAGTCCTTGGGTATAGAATTATCGAGATTGGTTTTGGTCATTCGTATAAATTGTATTGGGGCTTCTAATCCCAAAACCCTATGTGGCTTATGTATACGTGAATATGGTAATACGTAACTATGTTTGTGTAATCTTGGCGTTCATTCGCAGGCGACCGTGTCTTATTTTTTGTTTCGGCAGATAATGAAAACTATCGTTGTACTTAGATTTAGTATTTTCTCTTAAGAGTCCGCAGTAAGCTCGGCTGAATTTCACCTTTCCATACAAACGTAGTTACGCTCTCATTTTAAAACTACGTGTTGGATTATGACGAAAATTTGATGAATGACAAGAGATATATGTCTGTAATTAGTTTATATGGTTCCAGTTTATAAAACAACCGAAATACAGCAAAATTTCGCTGTTTTTTTTACTTCGGTATCTGAAGCTACATACCTGGATATACCTCATGCCATTGTACATGCAAAGTTTCGTTACAATCCAACACGTAGTTTTGAAATGAGAGCGTTACTACGTTTGTATGGAGAATCGAGCTTACTGTGGACTCTTAATTGTTATATGTGTACGATTAATTATATACTCGTATTATTATCGGCGGATATACTCTTATTATGTTGTCGTTATTATTAGAGCTACTGACGCTATAGTATAGAGCTCTAGTTAATTTATGCAGAAAAAAAATATTTTGTTGGTGCCTCTAGAAGAATCACAAGCGCGTTTCCGACCCTGTATTAATTTGAGGATTCGTAGCATTGGTAGCGACGTCGAGATATATGTCAGCTTCCGACCTTTTTACACTTTCCTCGATATACTACGAAGTTTATACCCAATACTGTTTTTAAGCGCAAACCACAGTCCATACTGCGACCACTGCTAATTGTGATTAATGGTCGTTCACTCGTCGCTCCGTCATTTGTCTTTCACGACAGACGTTTACTTTTCACTCCGGGGTTGCAGACTAGCAACTGGCTTGCGATTTTCTATGCAGGCAAGACGTCCACTAAAAGAAATACCTTATTTTTGATACACGATTACCCTTTGTCCCACTGCTGGGCAAAGGCGTCCTCTTTTTTACACTCACCAATCTGCACAAAACGTATCAAAGTCGTCTCGCCATCTGCTTTTCGGTTTGAAGGACCTTGGAAACCATTTCGAGAGGAAATAAATACGAGTAAGTAAGGTTGCAACATTTCTAGCTCCAAAAGAGAATTCAATATAATTTGAAAAAATGAAAATTTACTTAGTTACTTATTTTTGTAAAACTAAATTTGTGGAAGGGGTTGCTATAATACAGGACATCAAATAATGTACCAACACACAAAACATTACTAAACCAATTATTTAGATAGGTAGAGCAAATTCCACATTACCACGCTACAACAATCGCACTAATTACCACTCCAAAATTTCATAACATTTACCTATCACTTAATTAATTACCATATCCACAAACGCGTGTCAATTTCATTGTTTTACCCAAATGCAATGTACGTCATGTTTGCCAGTCTGCTGCGATACGAAATTCACAAATTACACCAAGGGTTCGGTGGCTAAAACTAAACATAAAAACAGACTAAAACGTATCAGCAGTGATTATACAGCGTGTTCCCTCTTACCTTACCGCTCTTTTCTGTATCTTGACGCCAAACTTCGTAACAACACGCGTACTCAGTCGTCAAACTTACACTGCTTCTCGCCAAGCGTATTGGTGCTGTAAATATGGGATGTACTTAATATCAGCACTCCAGGCAGACAGTTTAGAATCTATGTATTTACACTGCCTGCAGTGGTTAGGGTAAATAACAACATTTTTTTAACAGATTAATGGGAGGTTTAGTTACGAATCAAGTGCTAACCTAACCTAACCACAAACTACAGTGAGTAGTTATATTGCTGATGATATTTTGCATTGTTTTGTTTCAATTTTCGAGACCGTGTGCACTGTTTCTTTGTTTGCATACTACAGGTTGTTCTCTTTTTATAATAAAAATACAAACTGTGTGAAGAGAGGGGCCGGATGGTTATAGAAAGTTTAACATTTTGGAGACATTAGTCTTCGTAATTAATTTACCTTAATTTTAATTATAGATCAATATCCAATTGCCAATTCTACAGCAAACATTTACTGTTAACAATGTCAGAACCAGCAACCATTATAATGTGAACATATTATACCTTAATAAAACTGTGTGCTGTAAAATTAGCGAGCATGTCTTTTATTAAAAACATACATACATAGATTGACGCCTTTGTCCCTAGTAAAATGTATAGAATAGAATAGAATGGAAAAGCTTTATTTCGCAAATAACAGCAAGTACATTATAGATTTACACTTAGATGCTATATTAAGACTAAGATTAGATGCGAAAACGGAGTCCATGTATTATTGTGTTATATTATACGTTTTTCACTTCTCATGCTCGAAAAGTATGTCATATTAGGCTTAGCAAGTGGGGCTGCAGTAGGACATTTAGCCTCTAGGGAAAATATGTCTTCATATTTTTGATATGTAAAACATTTAATTTGATTAATCAAAACATTTCACCGTATTAAATCCACCAATCAAAACTCTTTCAAAAATCATTTGTATTTGCTATCATCTAACCAGAAAACAGTTGGATATTAAAATCAACCAATCAGAAAATAGAATTCATGTCAAACATTAGGTGTTTTTAACATTTTATAATAAACGTCAATAGCCGCGTCCAAACATTCAAGCGTCGGATAGACTGGTGTCTATCTTGCTTTATCTTATGCGCCGTATACTGGCTGCCGCGCTCGGCCGTTTGGAGGCGCCTTATATACGGTCAGACTGGTCAGAGGCGTTTATTCTTGGTATACGTTTATTTTGCATTGTGTCAAAGCAGTTTTTAAATATATAGAAAAACATGCCGCTAAATCTTTTCGCCCTGAAATTTATTATTGATTATGGAGATAATCTTATCGTATTTACTATTTTCTTCCAGTCGAGTCGAAGTGAAAAGTAGAGTGTATAACTCTGGTCTAAAAGTCATATTACCCCTCGAAAAATGTTTCCCTTCACTTCGCTCGGGAAGATAACCATCTCGTGATAGTATAGCTCATTGTAGCCCGTTGCCATACAATCTACTATTGTATATTCATATGTAGCCTGTAAGGATTTGTAAAAATGGGTCTTTTTGCCTGAAGCAGATAAATAAAACGGGCAGGCATAGCATATGAAACTTATGTTCCAGTGCCACTTAGCATAAATGTGGGTATTAAAGATCGAAAAATATGAAAAATAAAACAATTCGAAAAACAATTGAAACCTACTGACTAACATTTTCAAAAAGATTGAGATATGCGTATAGGAGAACTGCTGGACAGGCGGGCATACGGACATATGAAAGAATGTTGGCCCAAGTTGAAACGGAAAACATTGTTCGTTCAATAAATGATTTATGTACTCATTGCAGTAAAGGATATATTATATTATTGTCGTCTGATTGATACAGAGTAATAAGGTTTTAATTTTTCGACAATATTTGACAAATTTTGAACATTCGCACAATTTTAAACTATTAAGTGACCAAACCTATGGGATCTTCGTCACTAAGTTTATTTTTGTTATTTACACATTTTTAAGTTAAATATATAAGGATTTTGTGTTTATTTGCACAGAATCGTGAGCTCTTCCAACCTACCTAATTTTATCGGTAACCCCTTATGACACCGACAAACGTTTCACCGAATGCAAGGTTTCGCCGAATTTTCGATTCATAGAATTTCAGTCACTCAGAAACCGTTAACTTATTAGGTAGGTACACAGCTAAAAGGTAATTCTGTAGAACCCATTAGGTAACGATAGCTTTGTTATATAACATTCCTGTAAAGTTAACTGATTCAAAAATAAATGTTTCCTATTATATGAAAATTCTGCGAAACATACATTCAAAGGACCGATTGTCGATAAAATAAGGTACAACCAATGTTATCCAATACCGACGTCAAATATAAATCTTCAAGAAATAAAAGTTGGGTAGGGCCATCTATACGTAAAATAAACTCAGGTATAGTCTCACAAGTTTACACCTCCAAGTTTACATAAAACAGATAAATTACACAAGTCACGTTTCCTGCTACTGAAACTTTGACAGCAGAGTTCGACAGCTGTTAATTTCCGAGAGCAGCTCACCTGTCAAAACGTCAACAGTTAAAAATGAACAGTAAAGAGCTCGCTTGGCCATCGATGCGCGGCTAATTACTGCACAGTAAATAGTTAGCAGTATGTAAGCGAGTTCTTAGATATTTCTACTTCTGCTTATTTAAGAGCTAAGCCCTTGTCGGTGTAGCTCAAAGTAGGCGTCCAAATTTCTCCGGTCGCAGGCAACCTCTTTGACATCTCTATACGACCTAACATCAACTCTTTTTTTGAGCTGCTCTATTACGTAGTTTATTCTAGGTCTTCCGCTTCCTCGCTGCCCGTCTATCTTTCTTTCAATTATATGGAGTATAAACTTGTTATGTTTGAGGTGCCCTATTATCTTCCCTGTTCTATTTTCAAAGTTTTGTATATTTATGTTGTTTACATATATTTCTACTGTTTTCCAACACACAATAATAATCTGAATTCCTCGGTACGTTTCTTTACACCCTGTATATGTCTTATGTTTTTTTTATTGCTTGAATTTGTTTAAATAAGGGGAATAAATTATACCAAAGGTATTACTTTTAATAAATTATTAACTCATTACAAATTTCTACCAAAACAAGTGCTTGGGTAGAAATTTGTAAGGAGCTCGCATTATAATGTTTTTTCATTTGCTGCTACGGTGTCTTTCGAAATGCTTGGATGCGTCGACACTAACATTTTAAAACAACCAGTATATAGTGTAAAGTATAACCTTTAAAACGTAGTACCTCATCCGTTTGAAAACCACTAAGAGTATTTTATAAGCAAATAGAAGTTTGAAATGTGCCTTCATCGCAATGATATCGAAAGTAAAGATACACCTGTCCGAACAATATTCGCTTGACATACTGTGACACACTGTGACAGCTGAAGACTAAGGCACGGTGGCCCGCGGTTGCCCGTGGCGGGTCACCGCATTGGACGAATTACTCGTGGGCGTTGGGCCTATCTTTACGAAGTAATATATTCTCTGCTTCATCGACAATCGTTTACTTATATTGATGTTTAATAATCCATACTAATTAATATTATAAATGGAAAAGTGTATGTGTGTGTTTGTTTGTCCGTCTTTCACGGCAAAACAGAGCGACGAATTAACGTGATTTTTTAAGTGGAGATAGTTGAAAGGATGGAGGAGGACACATAGGATTTTTATTGCTGAAATCATCCCCTAAGGGGGTTAAATGGGGTGGTAACAGTTTGTATGGAGCTGCGATATAAACGAGCTCCACGCGGACGGAGTCGCGGGCAGAAGCTAGTATGTATTCATTGATGTTACTGACTTTGAAAGCTACAGTAGCCTAGTGGTTCAGGCATGCGGCTGTCAAGCGCCGGTGGTGGGTTCAAATCCCGGCTCGTACCAATAAGTTTCTCGGAACTTATGTACCTACGAAATATTTACCATTAGCTTTTCGGTGAAGAAAAACATCGTAAGGAAACCGGTCTAATCCCCATAAGATCTAGTATGCCCTCTGGGTTAGAAGGTCAGATGGTAGTCGCTTTCGTAAAACTAGTGCCTATGCTAAATCTTGGGATTAGGTGTCAAAGCGGAGCCCGGTCTCCTTTAGGGGCATTACCGGGTATAATAACGCTAGGAGGATGATGTTTTTACTGACTTAGAAAGTCTACTGACCTACTTCCAGATAAATAACTTTTACTCTATAATCTTTTATTATTATTATCTAAGAAAATGTTAATAAGACTTGAATAAAAGTCTTCGAATCTGAGCTAAATCGGTTTATTTTTATTTACCCTTCGATTATGGTATTTCTCGTCGTTTAACTGAACACATGTACAGGTTGGAATAGTTTTTGATTTTGCGCACTATATATATGAAACATCCTCACATGTACCCTAAAACGTCGTAGGTTACTCATAAAAATACCACTGAGTTACAAAAATGGTACGTATTCCTTTTGTCACTTAATGAAATAAAATTGTAAGGGCACTGCAGCAAATTGTGCAAATATTGTTCAGTCGACTTCAAAGAGATGTTTACATTTTTTGCCTTATTACACAAGAGGTGCAAATATGTAAACATATTTTTGTCGTCGACTGTACACAATCTCTTCCAACTTACCCACTTTTATCCAATCCAGACAAAAAAACTGCAAGAAAATAAAAATCGGACATTATTAAGTCAATTAGGTGGCAGTGGCGGAGCGCTCACACATACAAGCCAATTCCCACCGGATTGCCTCAATTTATTTTTATATTCAATTCAATACAAATTATTTATTTCAGAACATGTCCAATTGCCCATAGTTGTTAGTTATGAAAAACTTAATTCTAGTGGTAGTGGGTATCTTCGTAAAATATAAAAATTAAAACATTATAAGAATAAACAATGAATATTTATTTAATATTCCAGTGCTTCTGGATACCGCCTTCAAATTTGTTAAAAAATATTCATATATACTCTAATCTCTTTCATAGATATTTTTGCTCCGGGTTGCCCGTCGTAAATTTTTGCGCGCCGCCACTTAGTTAGGTTGGTACTGTTTAAAATCTGCTGCGCGCGAGCGATCAATCTTCCGAATTCGCGGTCTTCTGCTCCCAACAAATTGTCATTGTGGCTACGCACGACGCGGCCATCTTTATTATAATTGCGAGTGCTCATTAGCGGATTTATTACGAGACAGAAATAGCCTTTATTCAGGGATTTCCGAATATACTTGTGAGCGCTGGAATGAGAAATAATGACCTCGCACTTGCTAAGAGTTGATTAATGCTCGACTAAGTGTTGTGTCCCAATCATACGTCAAATCCAAAGACGATTTTTTTCAACGTTAAATAAAAAGTCACTTCACTAAAATATCATGCAAAACTATAGATAGAAGGTGAAATATGACCTTAAATATACCATTCCTGATAATATTTTCCCAACAAGAATGACCGATCTATTTAGATAAGAGATAAGAAATGGATTAGATACTACTATTAACTTGATAAACTCTAAAAGCAGCCCAATTAGTGCAAACACAAACTTATGTCAATGCATGAAGTGTTACTTTATACAACGTTGTTAAAAAGTTAGTCGTGAACAGGATTAACAAAATACTTAGTGTAATATTATAATGAACTATATTAGTTCATTTAGCGGCATTTGGAATTAAGCGACTATTTTTACAATGCTGCTGAAAATTGTTTTATTCACTGTTATTTGTGCTTTGTCTAGTGCCAAGAAATTTAGATACGATGATTACGCGTTGTATAAGATAGTTCCTCAAAATGATGGCCATATCCAGTTTCTTAAGGATCTGGAAAAGAATGAAAAGGAATTGCAATTTTGGAACTCGCCTACTAGAGTAGGGGAATATGTGAGTGTTGTTGCCCCGCCGAAGAAAAAGGCTGATCTGGAACATTCCTTATCGAAACAGAGCATTCATAGTGACTTGATGCTGGAAAGTATACAAGAGTAAGTAAACAGCATTTTCTTTGTTGTTACTGTTCAGATCACCCCACATCAGAATTATTGTGCTTTTTTATAATGCGCATGATTAAATTCAAAACAGAGTGCTGCCATGTTTTAAATGCATTAACGAACATTCATGATATAAGCAGCTTAAAAGAAAAGTTTTTTTTTACAAATAATAATTGAAGTTTCATAAAATTTCCTCTCGCATCTAATTTAACAAGTGAAACATATACTTTTAACATTCCAGAGCTCTAGACGCTCAATTATATAGCAGAAAGAAACGCAGTCCACGAGTGGTTCGCGAGCCCGTGATGCACTTTGAAGGGTATCACACTCTTGAGGACATCACTAATTGGTTCAACCATTTGGCCGAGGAGCACGGCTTTGTCACAGTGGTCAGTGCTGGCAAATCTCATGAAGGTATAAATTAAATTACTATTGATAGCAATTCTATTTAACCCAAATAACTAGGTAAGTATGTCACTTTGTAGTGTGATTGAATAACAGAGGTGCTCTGGTCACGCTCTGCAGGTGGGTGACTAAAGTCTAATGAGATATTTATATATTTATTTAATCTTCATTGCACAAAATAATATCTTACGGTACAAAAGGCGGACTTAATGCTATAAAGCATTCTTTACCAGTCAACTTTAAGGCAAAACAGATAAAATGTGGGCAGTGCAACTTAATTTAAACAGAAAATCTTGAACCGGTCCAAAGATGGGATGCATTGTATAGTAAAATAGGATACAATACAATATAATATAATATAGCAATATATCTTGACACCTACATATACATACATATAAATATTGATGAAACTTACAAATCAGATTTACTCCTGCCAGCAAATACATTTTGTTAAGACTTTTTGAAGACAAGCCTGTTTGGTGTTTGGCGAATTTTGACATGTAGACTGTTCCATAGGCGAGCTACTTGGGCGGAGAAGGAATTGGACATAAAACCGTACCTACTGGTTTTATGTCCAATTCCTTCTCCGTCCAAGGTCTCCTCCTCTTCGTCTCAGGTGTAATAGATATGGGAAGGTTGCCAAGTTGACGGACTTGTGAGACACAGTTATCCTAAAAAAGATTTTTGAGGTATTCGGGAGATTTTGGATCGTTGAGAATGGAGAAGAGAGGCGTAAGCAGCGTAGGCGGATGGGTAGTCAGAGCGGAAGGAAGAGACATGATCGTATTTTGGAAGACAGAAAATAAATCGAATGCAATTAATGAGAGATGATCTAACTTGTTAAAACGCTCTCCTATCAAGTCAGGATAACACACATCACCATAGTCGATTATGGGCAATATCAATGTCTACACTAAGAAAATCTTGGTTTTAATGGGCAAGAAATGCTTTATACTCAAAACATAATCAAAAGAATACAATACAATACCTTAAACTAAAATTAAATACTTACCTATTACAATCATTATTGAATAATATGACAAACAATTTCAGAGACATGGAAAAATCTTGAATAATCCTGTAAGGCACTAATAACGAAAACTCTAAAAAAATACTTTTTCTCTATTCTACTGCCATATTTAAGAGCACAACACAGGTAAATTTAGTCGTTGCATCCATTTGGATATCATAACTGTATCCCAAACCGAAGAAGCATTTAGGTACCCTTATCTATTATTATTTATTTATTTACTACAACGAAGTTCGTAACAATCTAGCAGAAAACGAGCGCAAACTTAAACTATCCGTCTTTTTCTAATAGGACACTTAGAAAGTGACGGGTTGTTTAACTCGCGCACGGTCTTATGGTGTGTATCCATCAAATCACAGTGCCCTCACTCATTCTCACCCTTATGCTATGCCGTGATAAGCACTATCCGGGCTGCATCCTAAATTAACTCAGGGTTCGTTAACGAAGAAACATTATTGTTGCAAATTATTCGCAATGCCTATTTCTCAAACAAGAGATGTCTTGTAAAATGAACTGGTACACTTACAGTAGGTACAGGCTTATTTTTTTTATTGGGTTTTCAGGTCAATGGACATGCGACATTTGAAAAAGCTTGATGACCTAATGTTGCACAATTTTACCAAATAAGCAATTACGTCTATGCCTTTTTAATTACAGGACGAAACATCACCGGCATCCGAATAGCTCGCAACTCCAACCGGCCAGTATTTTTCCTCGAAGCTGGTCAGATCGGTGCTGACTGGCTGTCTCCCACCGTCGTCTGCTACATTGTGGACCAGCTAATTCGCGGCGAGGATCCTGAAGCGTTGGCTGCCTCGCAGGACTTCGTGTGGCACATATTCCCTAGTGTCAACCCTGATGGATTTGAGTTTTCTGATAATAATGTAAGAATAAAAATGCCTCGAACATTGTGAAGGGAAATCATCCTAATGCCTGATTTACATTCAGCCGAAGTAAGTTGGGAAGTGGGCATGGAAGTGGGCAGGACTGGCGTAATACCGCATTTTACGCTCGTCCTGCCCACTTCCCTGCCCACTTCCCTGCTCACTTCGGCTGAATGTAAATGAGGCATTATAATTTTATTGCGGTAGTGGAATTATATTGGATCCAATAATGATTCAAGTACAAGTTTGAAGCAATTTATTGCCGAATTGTTATAATTGCCATCTGCACTTTAGATCAAATATCTAAATATTAAAGGTACGTTTCCCAATTAAGCAGCTACTTATGCACCTGTTTTTTTTTCGTTTATTCCAAATTCCGACCAACAAAGTAAATGAATATTGGTCCACGGTACTTGTTTATTTTGGTCCTTCTAGTTTCGCCATGTCCGTCCGTTCGTTTGCTGCCCACGGCTTAGCCCAGTTTCGTCTATATCAATCACGCCGAAAAATGAAAGATTGCATGCAGCAAAAGCTATCGAGCATCAACGCAATCAACTTGTTGACCAACTTAAAAAATATATTTTAAAAGCAAACTCTGACGAATGTGCAACTACGGTACCCTTCCTAGCCTGTAGGTAAATTCGCGCTAAGCCAGATTTTTATTATCTTAAAGTTTTGAATCAACTTTTTGCTCTCAGTCTTATCATAAAAGTCCTCTATTCATTAGGAATATTAAATACTTAGGTACCTTTAACATCGACAACTTGACAATTAATACATTTACCATTTTCTTTTATAGGTCAGATTATGGACCAAGAACCGAAGACCACAGACGAGCAATCAGATCGGCGTAGATCTTACGAGAAACTGGAACTCACAATGGGGAGGTGAGTTTTCTTCCAATTTAAAGTGCTTTTCTCTAAATTAATTTCGTATTAAGCAGTAACGCTGCTAACGAAATTATAAATTTAAGTTAGTGGAAAAATTTAAGAATGTAAGGCTCCGAGCCGGATTCGAACCGGCGACCAAAGGAATTCATGGCTTGTCGCTACTAACCAACTGAGTTATCGAAACAATCTGTCTCGGCCACTAAATCTTTCAATCAGTTCCTTCTTACAACGCCATAGATAGTCGTGTAGCGATATCTACCAGAAAACTTGGGCTTCATAACGGCACCAACTTTTCCCTGTAAAAAAAATCGTGACCCAAACACAACGTACAACGTGTCCCTAAAGTCAGTGTCAAGCCGAAAACAGGTGACTTACAGTCATAAATCTGTAAACCACCGCAATCGCTCAATATTGATACTATGGCCTATGCTTAAATGTGCTTTATCGTCATTGAATTTTCATCCAAGATCAAATTATAATAGATATACTATTTACCTCAACTGGTTTCTGTGGTAGTGTTGAATTTTAACGTCACACATCACACCCCTCCAAGCTCCAGCACCGTGCAGGTACCGTAGGCGCCCACTCAGTTAAATGTTATGTTATTCGATTTTAGTGTGGGGTGGCAGTTTTAATCCAGTAGACGCCAGCTATATCGGTATCGGGCCATTCTCTGAACCAGAGACCCGTGCTTTGTCACGCTACATCGAAGGTATTGGACACAATTTGGCTGGTGTCCTGTCTTTCAGAGGCTTTGGGCAAAGACTGCTCATACCGTTTGCGCACACGACAGAGCCAATGTCTAACTACAATGAAATGGTAAGTACCAAGAGAACTATTTATCTTCCCGAATCCCAAGTTCTCATAGAAAATAAATTTTAATACGAGTAAAATTTTGTAGATTGAATTTGTTTTGCTTCGGTAGTTTTTAGAAAAAAGTAATATTCAATGCTATTAACTAATATTTGTTTAAAATTAGATCGTGTTTTGGGATGAGGTTTCTAAAAGCATTTTTTTTACATTATTAATGGTATACTTATAGTTAGAGCTACGGTAGCCTAGTGATTCAGGCATGCGGCTGTCAAGCGGCGCTCGTGGGTTCGAATCTCGGCTCGTACCAATGAGTTTTTCGGAACTTATGTAGGGAATATTTACCGTTAGCTTTTCGGTGAAGGAAAACATCGTGAGGAAACCGGTCCGGTCCATTATTATTGTTAGTGTATTGTTGTATTTGAGGTCTAGTTTTCCCTCTGGGTTGGAAGGTGAGTTGGCAGTCGCTTTCGTAAAATTAGTATCTATGCCAAATCTTGGGATTAGTTGTCAAAGCGGACCCCGGGCTCCTTTAGGGGCATTACCGGGAATAACGCTAGGAGGATTATGAGTGGTATACTTATAGTCCATTGACTTTTTGATAAAAAGTAAGGTCTAAAAAAAATGTTTATGTCGCAGTGAAATGGCCAAAACAGAGATTTGAACCAATCCCTGAGGGATATGATCAAATCACGCAGGATGGTAAAATGGCGAATCCATTTTATCATTTACCTAATACAAATCAGTCATTTGATAAAATCTATCATAAATCTATCTATTATCTGTTTAGTGAAATGACGAAATCGGACAAAAAAGGCAACTCGTTTTTTCATTTCACTAGATTTGTTTAGTGATTTGATAAAATCCCTGAAACGCGTCAGTGAATTGACGTCATATCCCTTAGAGATTTGATCAAATCTCTGTTTTGACCATTTCCCTGCAACATATAAACTCAATCAATTGTCCGAATTTTGGTTCGGCCTTTAAGTAAACCGTTTTTTTTTGTTAAAAATACTATACTTATCTTGATTACAGCTTACTATCGGCCGAAGAGCAATGGGTGCACTAGCTGTGAAGTATAATACTCACTACGAAGTTGGTAACTCTGCGACTATTCACGGTAAGACAATTTTCATAAACTATCTATAATTAAATTTTCAAGTTTTTTTATCATATAGTGTTATTTTCGTATCATATGTGTATGTGTACCATGAGAACTGAGAAATTAACACTGTTTTGTCATAAAAACACAAGATTTCTTTTTCAATTGGAAATTAAAAGCGTAGTTTTATGATCAGTATGTCACGTGACCGAATTTTCTCGTGAGTGAGCGATTTTCTTGTGGTTTTTGTAAATTTAAGTTATATTTTTTTGGACTTTAATTACGCGTCTGTCCGTGTAATATAGATTTATTATCTGCTTTCTTATATTCAGTTTCATTGCTAAAACTATATTAGATCAATATAGTACCTACCCATTGTTTTTCCCGATTAAAGGTTTACATGTGTAAAAGTTGAAGTTATATGTGAAATATCTAACCACCTTTTTATTACTAAAGGATATGCAGTATACTCATTTGTTGTTTCTATTTTTCTGCTTACCTGCTCTTGAGACGTCACAACAATGGCGGCTGCCTTTTTGGCGCGAATATATTATATTGTTAAAATGTTAACCATTATTTATTTGCATTTATTGTGCTCTAGCGATATTATTCAGAGGAAATAAAAATACCAGTTGACTATCATTATATATTTTTTTCCTAGCCTGTTTAGGTATCCCACTGCTGAGCAAAGGCCTCTTCTCTTTTCTTCCACTCGGCCCTATTGCTGGCATGCTCCCGCCAGTACAAGAAAAACGCGTCCAAATCGTCCCGCCATCTTCTTTTTGGTCTGCCTCTGCTCCGGTGAATCATTATAAAATAAATATATAAAAAAGAGGGCAGGCTATTATAGTAGCAATACTATCCAATGCTCCAAAATATATTCACCTAGAAAAAAACTTGTCGTTTAAAAGCCATGCTATACTAAGGTTGCATTGGTGATGCGTTTACTCAAGACGAAGCAACCGCATCTTTCTATCAAGTGTTGTTAGAAAGAGACTGATTGGCTACCATAGTCCCGTTAAGCGTATATTCCTGACCAAGGCCCTTATAACTGTTTGCTCGTATTCGTTACACTATTTTTTCTTTCTAGACGGAGCTACGGGCGTGTTGGCCGATTGGGCCAAATACAGGTTCAATCCTCCGATAGCAGCTACCTTCATGCTTAGGGACAACATTGGCTGGGGTCACGTTCTACCTGTAGAACAAGTCCTGCCTTCTTGCGAAGAGACCTATGATGCAATCATGGCTATAGTGAGAGAAGGCAAATGGCTTAACGTACTTTAAGATGCACATTTTGATATGAATTATTTTATTCCTTATTAAATTATTTAGTTTCAATTGTTTTTTAAGGCATTCTGTATCCCCATTGCAACATAAGGTTTTAATCTATTTGAATGTGTTTTACCATGCGCAAATGGGATTTTGATAGTTTAATGAGTAGTGTCCACCGAGCTGCAAGAAATATTGCAAATGCAATAATGCTGATAATGACACGGTTCAACTCACGTATTAAATGTCACTACGGGTGACATGTACCGAAATCCTCAGGAGTTCCTCTTCAGGATGAGTGTTTTCGCGGTGATGTCGCTTCAAGGCCGAGCCACACCGACTGCATGTGCAGCACGTATGCGTCGACGTAAGCGTCTACGCGTGTGTCTACGGCGTAACTGATGCAGAGAGCTGCACACGCAATGCGTGCGCACGCTGCAGCTCCACGGGTCCACGGCGTACCAGCCACCATTTGCATTCCATTACTTATAATATTAGCATCATGTTCGATAGCAGTTAGTCTGACGAAGAAGAAGCACTGCTCTTCCTGTTATGTAAAGATACTCCTGCGACATCCGAAAGGGTTTGGGTTTATAAAATTAACGGAAGAAGAGGAGAACACAGTGAATAACACAACGTATGTCGTGAACTTGAATCACACGAAGATCGATTGTTTTGGGTATTTCCACATATCAAGAGATACGACAAGACTTTAACATACAAGCTTGAACTCGCGATTGATGCACCGATTTTTCTCACATTAAATTTTTGTATGCCACTTTCGTGTACTCTTTGTAGACACAAAGACTACAAGAAAGTGGTAGACACCTAATGATATAAATACACTCATATTGTCGAACAACATCAATTCGTTTTCCTTTGGTCTCCATATTCATGATGGAAACCATCACGCGCACCAGCGAATTTGTAAATAAATACAAGAGAGCTGCGCGTACACACGCGCATCACCGAGCTGTGCGTGTCCGAACCGTTCCGGTGTGTCATCTCATAGGGAACGTCGACCAATACAACGTCATCACTGCACGCAGCGAAGCGAAGTTGCCGCTCCGCTCCGTGTACGCATGAACGCAGCACGCAGCCTGTTTGTCTGCCTGGAGCTGCGTTGCGTGCGCACGCGTTGCGTGTGCGTGCACGTCTACACAGACGCATCCGGTGTGTCATGTCGTATGAGGATTCACACATTACAACGCAGTGGTGTACGTGCTGCAGCAGACGTGCTGCGCATGCAGGCGGTCTGGCTCGGCCTTCAATCACTGCCCGCGCCCGCTCCGGTCCCCGTGCGGCCCGGGACGCACGCGATTATTTGAATAATGCTTATTAACAGGTCTCGATTACAATGGAATGGATTCATTGAACAGTGGGTTGTGACATTTTACCCCAATTATGTAGGTAGGTATTAAAACACTTTCATTGAGACATTTTTTTTTAAATAGTCTATTTTTCATATAGGTATCTTTACTTTTAGTTTTAAAACTTAAATTGTTTACAGAATAAAATTCGATGCAGATGACTCTGCTTAATAAGTTTAAAAATAAGTACTTGATCTGATAGACAAAACTGTAAGTTAACGCATTTTTTTTTTAATTTCCTTTTTTTATCGAAAATAAATTCCTTGTGTCCGTTTTAGTCGGGAAATATACCCCGCAAGCCGGAGCCTTAATACTTTATCAAAGCGGTCAAATTGCGGGTGACTGTTCCGAGTTCACCACAATTTTCGCCCACGTCACGGGGTGCATCCGACTGCTTTCTACATGTTTAAATAGTCAGAGGTGCTACCGCGAAGTGACAACGAACTTCGTTCGAATATTTCCCTCTCTGTCGCTTGAACTAGCAAGTGCGACAGAGACGGAGATACACAAACAAGTTCGTTTTCGTTTCACGGTAGCCCCTCAGTTTAGGGCTTGTGTCTAAACACAGTATATTTTGATAAATACTACTTTTTACGCCAACACAACAACTTTTTCGAAAATTTACATTTATTTTCATGACCTTATACACTACCAAATGCAAAAGGCATCCGCCCACAAAGCGGCTAAGGATTTGCTTAGTATAAGTAAAAGAGGATACTTAACACACCAAGTGTTGTGGTTTACTGGTACAAGGTCACCCTAATCATCTATAACAAATAACAAGAAACTATAAACATACGGTAGACGATGGTGAAATTTACAGTACTTACTGATAAACAAACGAAGTCATATTATTAAACCGTGTATAAAGATTATGTATGCAACTGATAATAATTTTATAGCTCTAGGTTTAAATGGATTGTTTAGCAGATATAACTTTTATTCGATAGATATATTGTAAAGAGTAAGTACTTCAATATTTGTTGTATTAAAAATAAATGCTAATTTCTGTAAAAATGCTGAAGCAAACGATCAGATTTTACATAGACGAGGCCATTCAACATAGCCTTAAATTATTTATAAAGACAACTTAGTAATAAAATAAGTATGCAATTATTGATAATAAGTGTCAAGTTATTCTATCTAGATTAAAAGCTTATTATTTAAAAAAATATCCTAATCTAAAGAAGTACCTAAATTGTTTTTTTTTCAGCACAATATGCTGAAACTGTTGATGACCTCAATTTTACTTAGTAGCTATGCAATTAGTGAAAAGTTTAATTTTACAAACTATGCCTTGTACAGAGTGACTCCTAGTACCGTTGATGAACTCGAAATACTAAATTCGATGCTAAGTAATCCCCAGTTGGATTTTTTCGAAGATCCAGTCAGTGTTAATGACATGGTCAGTGTGGTTACATCACCTGGTTACAGAACAACGTTTGATGACTTATTGAAAGCAAATGACATAGATGCTGAAGTCACGATTGAAAATATTCAAACGTAAGTTTATCAAAGAATATGTGAAAGGCACATAATGATGACATGATATATTTAAACAAAATTATTATGTTTCATAAAATTGTATAATTTGTTAATATGAATCAGTAATAATCTGTTTGTTAATTACAGAGTTATTGACAACGAGAAAATCGGCAAATATGTTCAAAGAAATGTAAGATCAATGACTTGGGACGCGTACTATTCCTTAGATGACATTTATGCTTGGCTTGATGACGTTGCTGCAAGCAACAGTGATGTAGTTTCATTAGTTTACGGAGGGACGTCTCATGAAGGAAGGGCAATTAAAGGTGTCAAAATTTCTCACGGTAGCGGCAGAAAACGTATATTCATAGAAGGTGGCATTCATGCTAGAGAGTGGATCTCGTATGCTACTGTTAACTATATTATTAGCGAACTTGTTTATAGCGAGGATCCTGAAACTACGGCCGCTGCTAGAGATTTCGACTGGTACATATTTCCCTGCACTAATCCTGATGGATATGTTTGGACTCATACAGACGTAAGATTTTTATTTACAACCAAGCTTTCTCATTCATTACTCAATAAGTTTAAGAAAATAAGTTGTGTTTTTTGTTTTTAGTATAGACTGTGGCGTAAAAACCGACGCCCTGTTGGTACTGAATTCGGTATTGATCTAAACAGGAATTGGGACAGCAATTGGCTTCGTAAGTAAAATTTTAGTTTTGGGTTTTGGCGTTCTGGAATAAGGATATTTTTTTCCATACAGAAAAAACAGCCAAGTGCGAGTCGGACTCGCGCACGTAGGTTTCCGTACTATTATCTATAAACAGGGCACAAAAACACGTCTATTGTATGAGAGCCCCCTTAAGTATTTATTTTATATCGTTTTTTAGTATGTGTCATTATAACGGCAATATAAATACATCATCTGTGAAAATTTACCTAGTGACAGATGGACAGACAGTTGGAAGGACGGACGTACAGCGGAGTCTTAGTAAAAGGATCCTGTTTTTGACCCCCGACGCAAAGAGAGGAGTGTTATAAGTTTAATGTGTCTGTCTGTGTATCTGTGTATCTGCCTGTGGTATTTATTCTAACTCCCAAACGGAAGGCCCGAATTGAATGCTATTTTTTTGTGTCATAGATAATTCTATCCTGAGTGTTCTTTAGCCATATTTCATGAATATCTGATGTGCCGTTTTTGAGATATTGGAATTTGAAATGAAAATGTTGGGGGTATTTCAACTTTTCTAAGTTGTACTTATTAATGTTTGTATAGGTACGTAACCCTTAAAATATTTTGTGCTTGAATTTTTCTAGTTAAAAGTTCGAGCACGGATCCTGCAAGCAACAATTATGCTGGAGCTGGCCCTTTTTCTGAAATGGAAGCGAGGACTTTATCCGCTTATATAGAGAGCATTGTCGATAATATGGAAATGTATATCAGTTTCCATTCTTCTGGACAAATGCTTATGGTGCCCTATGGAAACACTACTGAACCCTTGGACAATTATGAAGATTCGGTAATTTCTACTAAATGAACGCCATGACATACCTACTACTAATATTAGAAATGGGAAAGTTTGTTTGTCCGTCTTTCACAGCGAAACGGAGTGACGAATAATTGACGTGATTTTTTAAGTGGGGATAGTTGAAGGGATGGAGAGTGACATATCATAGTTAGATAGTCGCAAGCAGAAGCTAGTGATGTAAAAATGTGTCTTAATATTTATTATAAATCTTTATACGTTTGTTACCTTTAACAACATCACACCAACTTCAAAAAATATGACAAATTAATCTATTTTGTTTTCATTATGGACAGGTTAAAATTGCCAGGCGAGCCATGGGGTCGCTGGCAGTACGTCACGGAACTCAATATGTGTGTGGAAATATTGCTGAAGTTATTTGTGAGTATTTTTTTTTTCCAAACTTTCACAAACGTAATCTGATGATATAATCCTGGATCCTCACATTATTAGCTATATACAACAGTTATCTACAATAAATTACCCTCAGAATTGAAAGAAATAGAAAATGATGTCGCATTTCTTAATAAACTAAAAAAATGGCTGTATGACAAATCGTTCTATAATATTAGCGAGTATTTATAATATGTGTTTGTAATAATAATAAGTTTTAATGGTAAAACATTGACATTGTGTAATTAAATTACTAAATTTAATGACCTAAGTAATTAGATAAATCAAATCATTTTTACATATTAACTATTATGAAGATATAAAATTTTAGATGTCAAAAATAATGTGGATACATTATTTTTGACATGTAAAATTTTATATTTTATTAATAAATGAGTATGAGTATGAGTATGTATAACAAAAAAAGTAAATTATATTTAAATCGAAGCAAGAATAGACAGACAAGTACAGAAGGGACAGTCCTTTGATCTTTACAAAAGGCGCTTTTTTCTCAGCCAAAACATTAAGATATATGGCCCTCTGACGTCGTCGACGACGACGTCGACGTTCATTCCTACACGTACTCATGCCGGTTCCCCAACGTTGGGGCACCGGCATTTACTTTTTTTTTTATCTTAATTTTAGGAGCTTAGTCGTTAAACGAGAATGTCGCTCGGCATGATGAACGTAAATCGCGGAGTGTCCAGCGCCTGATCAAGGCCATATTTTGTGGACTTCCAATTTGATTTCACTCCTTAAAAGATAATGCTTGAAATTCAAAAGTATTTTTTATATTTCAGATGAAGCAACGGGTACCAGCGTGGATTGGGTTAAAGAAAAACTGCGTGTACCCCTTACATACATCTATGAATTGCGGGATCGAGGTGAATACGGCCATCTCCTACCTGCTGAACAAATTCTACCCAACAATCTAGAAATCATGGATTCTGTACTAGCCCTAATTAGAGAAGGCCGTGCTTTAGGTTATTTTAACTCTGCTACTCCTGTTCAAAGTTCCTTCGCAGTAATGCTTGGCATTATATTGTATTTTGTTAATTGAAAAGGGCGACGTTAATCGTCATGTTCCGCATTCTTTATATTTTTATCGCTGTTATCAAGTCGGATAGGCTGCTATCTTTTGTTATTTTTTATTAATTCTGTTGTGTGCATAAGGCATCATGAACTATTCAAATTGTGATATTTGTAACGCTGTAAATGTTTTAATTACGACTTTTTAAATATTCCATACAAATGCAAAAGTGTATTTTTTTGCTTTCTGCCTGAAATCAGCGATTACCGCGGCCTATGCATGTCTGCCAATTCAGAGCTATTATTCGGAACGCACTATTGCAAATCACCTCACCCGTCACACCTAACGAAACTAGACCTCTGTCAACGCTTAGTTAATACAAATCGCGGTGTTAAAATATATTAGTGGGTGAAACAACTTACAGAATTGCGGGGCTGGAGATATACACGTTGCCGATCTTTTAAAAACCTATACCGGTCCCAAAACCACAACTAGGAGCTTCTTTTATAGTCAGAGTGTTTGATAATTTTGGTTACTAGGTATGAGAACGCCCTGCCTGCCGGCAGTTGGGTCGTGTCGGTAGACATAATTTCAATGACAAGCGACGAAAACTCGATCGTAGCTTGATGAAATCGTGTTGTACTAGGTGTCGTAGTTGAGCTTTACTTAATTAATTTACTTGATGTGTATTGCGCAAACGATGAATTTATAGTACCTACAAAAATCTACTTAATTCTTTAAAGCATTCTCTGTCAGTCAACCTTAAGGCAAATTGTTTAAAAAGGGACCTATAAATTGTAACATTAAATGTTTATGAAGCAGAATCGTCCGCTAACGAAATTCCAAATTTCAATTTTTCAATTTTCCACTATGATCGAAATCTATAAATTGTAGTAAAACTCCAACGCCTTTCAGATAAATGAGGTTATAGCGATAATCATGCATCTTAATATAACAGGCTTCAAGTAATCAAAGTATCATGAAAAACGTATTTGACGGTATTTATACTAAGCTTGTATTGAGAATTTTCATTTAGATCAGCTTAAATATATTATTTTAACCGGAGCGTAAAATGTAACAAGACTTAATTAAAGCAAAGATATTAAAATCCCCTTAAAATTACCTACTTTGAGCGTATTGATTACGCCGTTTCGGGTATTTATTCCTTTTGTTTTGCATAAAATATACTCGCTAGTTTTACATTACTTTATTTATTTATCATTGTGATAATTTACTTTTTCACGTTTCACAATTTGTATTTTATATAAATACCTAGTACGTGGATATTAGTAGGCATTTACAGCATAACATTTAGCAAAAATAAAAAAGTTACAATGCAATAATCGTTATTGTATTTATTCAACTTTTTGAATTCGTCGATAGATATATTAGACTACAATCACGACAAGAGAACACACTTTTTGTTTGGTCGCATAAGATATCACTTTTCTTTATTCCTTCTTATCTAAAAATGTTCTCAATGGTAGGGAATACAGTTATCAATTGATTTGTTATCACCATAATTTGATCAAGATCCTTGATCAATAAGTTAGTTTGTCAACACTTTTATACTTTGGTGGGAGCATTTAGAATAGTTTTATGTGGGAGATATAAAACAAAATGAAGGTTCCCATAGTATATTTAGTGTTCCTCGTTTACATGATAAACAGTGTGTTAAGTGATAAATTTCGTTACGACAATTACACATTATTTAAAATTAACGTAGAAAATTCAGCTCAAGTGAAATTACTGCGTGATCTTCAAGACACTGATTTCCGATACGATTTCTGGACTGAGCCCGTACCTAGAGCACCATTTGTGCAAATTATGTCTAGCCCGGAAGATATAACTGACTTTCAACAATTTTTGACTGAACATAATATGATTTCTGAAATCAGCATGAATAATGTTCAAGCGTAAGTAACTAGCATTGTAACATTAATGTTTTGGATGTATTTTAAGTGACAATGAGTGCAAACACTTTTTTCTAATACTTCAATATCAGTTTTCCTTATTTCTTAGTGCTATTAAGTAGGCACCTAGTATTTAGTTTAGTATTAGAATTCTTATGTTTTCAGTTTCTCTTTCCGTTTCTTGTTTGTATGTCAATAATGCGTATACTGTTTGTTTCCTATGAATAATAAATCTGCTCTCATTATTCTAGATTTATCGACAAACAAACTGTAAAACACTATACAAAAAACAACATTCGTAGCATGACATGGGATGCGTATTATTCATTAGATGACATTTATGCCTGGATCGACGATCTAACTGAACAGTTCCCTGATGTGGTCACGAAAGTCATTGGCGGTGAAACGTATGAAAATCGAGAAATTGTAGGAGTTAAAATTTCCCATGGAGAGGGCAAGAGGAATATCTTCATCGAAGGTGGAATTCATGCCAGGGAATGGATTTCTCCAGCAACAGTGTGCTATATTATTTCTGAATTATTGACTAGTGATGATCTTGAAACTATGGCAGCTGCCCGAGAGTTCGATTGGCATATTTTCCCCGTCGCAAATCCTGATGGCTACGTCTATTCTTATGATGAGGTGAGATTATTAAATTTCTTGAAAGTATTTTATTTGTATATTTTAACGTTATTGCACATAACCAAAATAATGTATAAATGGCGGACTTAATGCAAAATGGCATTCTCTACCAGTCAACCATAAGGCCCAACAGAGACACTTAAAATTGGTGAAGAGTAAATGGTCAACGTTTAGAGCGTAGTACATACCTATTAATATATAATTCTAAATATATACAATTACATATTATTCCTTATATTTGTATTATAGATACGATACACTAATATATATTGGACGATGGATGCTATGCAAATTCTTCTTCCAGCAGATGCCTAGGAAGCATTCGCTTGAAAACGAATTTACTTGGGGCTTGTCTCAAAGGGAGAGGGAGTATAATATTATAATTATGTAATAATACGATGACGCAAAATTTACTAGAAAATATCATCAAACTCCGTTTGGTAGTTTTTGCTTGAAAATTTCTCGTCTCAAATCCGAATAATATCCCTTGTATATGTCAGTTTTTTTTTTAAAGTTCAGAATGTGGCGGAAAAACCGACGCCCTTTCACCAATGGAATTGGTGTGGATTTAAATAGAAATTGGAACAGTAACTGGCTAAGTAAGTATTATATATTATAAATTGATTAAACACATTGACCCTACATTAAATGCTTATTTCCATTATGCCTCAGCTCATGGTGCTAGTACCAACCCAGCATCAGACGTCTACGCCGGTCCTGGACCTTTCTCCGAGCCTGAAACAAGATCTTTGTCCAGATACATGAGGGAATTTGGAGATAAAATGGAAATGTTCCTTACTTTCCACTCGTACGGGCAAATGCTTTTATTGCCATTTGGAAACACTTCTGAACCACTGGCTAATTATCATGATGCAGTGAGTATACTTTTAGTAAACACATTTATATCATTATCATATATTAGCATACAGCATAAATTAGTCTGACATTGATGCATACATAATTTATAAAAAAAACACTACACTCTCATGACTTTACAGTCAGTATAGTTAGTCTTTGTAGTAAGAAATTATTTTCTTTATTTCAGATGAATGTTGGTCGTCGTGCTATGGGTGCTCTATCTGTTAGATACGGAACGGAATACGTAACAGGCAACATTGTTGAAGTTTTGTGTGAGTCAATATTAATTTAAATGCTTGTCAATTATCTTGAGTCCCAGAGAATATGCCATTGTTCGTATCCAACGTATAAAAAGTCGCCAAAAAACACGTTAACAACGAAGTTTGTGGTCTATAAAGACATTGGGAAACATTTCAGATGAGGCCACTGGAGCCACCGACGAATGGGTTAAGGAACAATTTAACGTTCCTCTAGTATACTGTTACGAACTGCGTGACCAGTGGACTTACGGCTTTCTACTGCCTCCGGAACAGATTCGGCCAACCGGCGAGGAAACAGTAGACTCTGTTATAGAGATGATCCACCAAGGAAAACGTTTTGGGTACATACAAAGCGCCGGAGTGGCTGTTAAAGTGTCGTTGTCAATGATTTTGGGGATAGTTATGTCAATTCCTTTGAGTTTTTTAATTACCTAAACTTTTTTGTAAACATACGTTTTTTAATTCGAACGTCGTAAAAAAAGCCGTCTGGACAACTGTCGATAAGATATAATTCATTGTCAAACATGTCTACATAACATGTCACAACATAACTAGTCATACATAAATAGTATTATTTGTTGTTTTGGTTTCGTGACGCATTGGTTATTACTGTAATGTCACGTAAATGTATTTGTCAATAAATAAATAACATAATTAGTCTCAACATCATAAATTAGTCTGCCCATTTTGGACGTACAATATTAATAATACATTTAATATATGGAATTTAGATCACAAGAAATATTCATTCCAATCATAAAACCATTTGTATTTACCAGTATTTCAGTTTTCTCTTGAATTTAGGCCTACCTAACGAATTAATATTTTCCGGAAACTTATTATTTATATTTTAATTCCAGTGGCATACGTGCTCTCTAAGCCTAACTAACTGTACAAAGGTTATATTGGTATTGGGATCTTATATTTTTCTTAGAATCACAATTTTTAATAAATATTTTTTGGAATATATATCAGGGTTAACTTTCCATGGCGTTTATACACATATCTAAGAGATTCTCTATTTTCAACATTAAATATTTATCACAAACACATTTTTGGAGAATGAATGTAGACTGAACACACACTCGAATAAATCAGTAACTTCGAAGTCTTAAGCCAAAATAAGAAGTCAAGGCATAAAAGACAGAATTAGAAGTCTCAAGATAATTTGACCAGATGATATGCGTAAATTAGAGGCTTTAATGGATAAATTCGATGGAACTGTCTTCGTCTCCAAACTTTATTTATTTATTTATTTATAAGCAAAAATATACAAATCACTTACAGACTAGTCCAACACTTAATTTATTATACTTTAGAAAATATGGTAGTGAAAATGAAGACCACTTGTTGAAAGAAAATCTCTTTCAAATACCGCAAAATTGACTTTAGCCGGCATCTGAAAAGTTCCAAAGCCCAAAGCCCAAAGCCCGAGCAGTTTGTACAATATTAGCTCAAACAGTCAATTGCATAAGCTCTACGGATTTCGCACACTTTGCTGCAATTTGGAAGGAATATATGGAAAGGTTTTTGCTAAGGTTTGGATTTTTTTGTAATTACATTTTTAAGCCATACTATAAAAGCTATGAAACAAAAGTCACCAGAAATGGAAGCTACGCGATGAAAATGATCTAAACAAGCTCTTATTCCCTCACAACGCATAATAAATATGTGTGTAGATGATTTTGACCCCTACGCACGCATAGCTCGAGCTGCTACTGACTGCACTGTGGGTAAGATTGACTCGTTGTGCTTGAGAAAGATACTTTATTTAGGTAAACGTCGAAGTCCTCGACGTGCACTAGTGTAAGATATGGCTATTTTATGGCAAAGCAATATGGGTTTAATTCAAACCTATAAGACATTATTTCTCCGTTCAATTTTAAACCCACTTTGACATAAAGTGCTCATGTCACACACACGCGTGCGTCCAGCACTAGGACGTTTACCTCACCAGCGTAATGCAACGGCTTATTTAATCAAAAAGGAGCCTTTTTGAAAATTAATAGAACACAAATTAGGTTTCAATAACGCTTATATATTCCAAAAAAAAAACTGATTAAAATGAAGAAAAAAAAAACAACACTGGCAAATTTGCACTTTTCCAAATGATGGACGTAGCTAAAAACTACCTAAGTATGCCGAATAGTAAGTGCTGGTGCTGGCAGCTGGGCTTTTCAAAACTAACCAATTTGTAATTTTTCTCTTTTGTAAGGCGACAACATTTTTCATGCGAGAGAAATTTCCGGTAAAAGCCAGCACTCGTTGAACACAATCCTTTGTTGTGTTGATAATCTACTGCTAAAACTAACCCTGGCATGCGTTCCCATCTCTTTTATTGAATAGCCAGGAATTGAATTTTGTATAAAGCTGTAGCTACATTTTCGTAATATTTATTTTTGACTTATTAACCATCCATACAGGGTCCATTACCAAAAAAATTGCAACTAGCACTATTAATCCGACTTTTACAAAGATTTGTCTGGGTTCGATACCCAACAGTGCATGAGGCTTTTTTTAAACTAGTAATGCAGTTTTGTTTTTATTTAAAATCGGCATCGTGACTGATCCAAACTGGCCCATCTGAAACGAGTTGTTGGTAATTGCATGAAAGGTTTTTGGTATGCATATGCTTGCAAGGACTGATGAACTGGTTTGCCACTCTTTGGGTGGCCTATGTCTGGAACTGGACGTCTCTCGGCTGATTTGATGATGATGATGGTCCAGTCACTATCAGTAATAATGACAACGTCTGACAGAGAAAAAAGTGAGACAGTTTTGTTAGGCAGGCGTCCGATGTCTTGTGGCCGCTCCACACGATGGGTCATCCTGCCTGACCCATCATACAGGACGCTTCTATGCGTTAGAACGAGACATAAGTATGTCTTACTCCCTTTAACGCATAGTTGCGTCCTGTATGATGGGTCAGGATGGCCCATCGTGTGAAGCGGCCATTATCCAATAGCCCAGCTATTAATCATTTTCAGCCAATAACGTTTCGTTCTCGTTACTCCATCAACCAGCAATAATTTCTATAGACCTCAGTAGATGCTGTATCTGTGTGCGTTTCACGGCACGGGCATTTCGTTCTCGTTATTCCATCAACCAGGAATAATCCCTATACACCCCAGTGGATGCTGTATCTGTGTGCGTCTCACGGCACGGGCATTTCGTTCTCGTTATTCCATCAACCAGGAATAATCCCTATACACCCCAGTGGATGCTGTATCTGTGTACGTCTCACGGCACGGGCATTTCGTTCTCGTTATTCCATCAACCAGGAATAATCCCTATACACCCCAGTGGATGCTGTATCTGTGTGCGTTTCATGGCACGGGCAGGGACAGCATCCGCACGGAATACACCTCGCATTTCATTAAAGGGCTTCTACGTGATATGCTCAGTTGGTAGGTACTTTGTATGTACGCACGCCTCCCAAAGATCCAGGACACCATTGTCCCGTGAGCGGGAAAGACAAATATATACAATACAATACAAGTATTCTTTATTACTCACCAAAAAAACCAAGGACCTTACGTTATACGGTACACAATAGGTGGTCTTATAGCTAATGACTCTTACTGAAAGAATGATACTGTTCCTTCGTACTTCACCTTTGATTCCGTCATTCCAATGAATGGTCTGTGAACAATAATATTAATAATGTATTTACATATTAAGAATGTCATTAATAGTGACAGTCTCTGAACCGCAATATACACCGATATGTGCAAACCCTCCGTTTATTTCAAAATTTATAGAAGTTGAGTACCATTGGATTAAGCAATTTCGCACATTTCATCCAATTAGTAACAGACTAGCAAAGACTGATTGTGAAAGGACAGAAGACAAATGCCGGATAATTGTGAAACGATACGTCTTAAATTAACCCGCTTCAAAGGACATTATTTTAAGAGTACAAATAATGTATTTTTATATATTATACCTTTATAGCACCATCTAATTTTATCCAACAATGTTATAACACATTTTTTTATATCTGATTGTGTTTTAAATACGATATAGCCCTTATTAGTAACAATAATATGTGAACCTATTAAGTATTAATAATGTGTAGATGTATGTATATTATGTCTATGTAACCTATAGCGAACCCCAGGCTCCTATACGGCAATACCGGGAATAACACTAAGAAGTTGATGATACCTATGTAAGATGTTACAACAACAACGAACGAGACAAGGATCATTAAGAAAATAGAAGCACTGATCTTAGTCGTTTTCGACCCGATTTCTTGAGTCCATTTATCGCTAGTTACTACCATTGAAAGCAAATGCGGAATAACACAGGCTCCACTGACCACAAGTCCACGATAAGGGTAAGCAAGTAAATACGAGTACTTTTGTGATTAATCCCCGCTCTATTGACGGCTGCTGTAAAACACCATGTGAAGATTCCGCCGCTGGCTATTAGGCTATATGAGGGCGGTCAGCGAGAAACGACGATGTTATGCGAGATGAAGCAATTTATTTGATAAATTAATTTTGTATTAAGTAGTTACGCTGCTAACGAAATTATAAATTCAAATATAAGGAAAAAAATAATTCATTAAAGAAAGATCGTCCGAAAGCTCAGTTAGTTAGTAACAACGAGCCATGAATGCCTGTGGTCGCCGGTTCGGATCCGGCAAGTAGCATTATTTTTTTCAATTATTCCTTTAATTTAAATTTACTTGATGAAGTTACATCATCATCCTCCTACCGTTACTCCCGATCATGCTTTAAAGGAGCCTGGGGTCCGATTTGACACCCTATCCCAAAATGTAGCATAGGCACTAGTTTAACGAAAGCGACTGCCATCTGATCTTCCAACCCAGACGGAACCCTAGACCTCACAATGTTTTCATTCACCGAAAAACTAACGGTACATTATCGGTACTTAAGTTCAAAAAAAGTCATTGATACGAAATTACGAACCGGGATTTGCACCCACGACCGCCGCTTGTCAGTCCTAATGCCTGAACCTTTAGTCTTGATGAAGGTACATACATTTTATTTAGGGTATAAAAGTAAATATAAGCAAGGGCTATATTTACGTCAAATTTATTCCATGAAAATCACGACTACAGCAGGATAACCTTCTTCAAACAGAATAAAATATTCGACATGTTATTTCCATTCGTGGACATAGATAAATGGTTTAGACGTCATTTCATTTCGTTTTGATTTCCAATTTTGTATAAGGCAGTAAAAGTGTTATGCGCTAGGTCAAGCTTTGAATTGAATTATAAATTACCTGTAGCTTTATAAGGTACAGGAGCTTTACAAAAAAATAAAAACATTCCCAGAAACAAATAAAAAAGTCACAAGACCCTAAATGTAGATTTCGTTTAGGATTTCCTTAAGTGAAAAATCGATGTTTTAAGGCATATGTTCTCGAATTACCAAGAATTTTCCACATAGCAGGTTTCGACACGTAAATTTTCCATCATTCATTGCTACCCGATAGTCCAATTTCGCATAACGCCGTCCACGGAACCACGTCTCGCGCTGCGTTATCGCGATCGCAGCTCTTTGAGCCGCCCCGGGCCACTCGGACCTGCGCACGGATTCCTTCCCCGCGTGTGTGGTACAAACTGGAGGAGTTTACAGTTAAAATGGGTACGGCAAGCGTGGTATTACACAAAAGCTTGTGTTATAGTACATTACGTAACTAGGGCGGTGAATTCGTAAATGCCCCAGGTCGCAGGTGTTTGAGGCCCGAACCGAAGGTAGGGGCCATAAATATGCGCTCTGGGGCTTTACTAATTACCGCCCGTTTTGCGTACAAAATTTTACGTGTTCACCTGGCTACAATGCGAGTTTTACCGTACGCGCAGCGTGCGATAAAACTCGCATTATGGCCAGGTGTGACGTAAAAGAATTTATTTCCAATATTTGACTATGAAAAGATTCAAAAGGAAATTGTAAATCATTTTTCAGCCAATAATAAGATTTAGGTAGCCTTATCCCAAGATACAGGCTTTGCCTAGTTTCCGGTCCACCAAATACTGTGTTTAGTTGTAAAAGTGTAGTGTACGATATACTATAAATATATTTATTGCTGGAAATGTAACATGGTTTTTTCACCCGACACATGAAGGAGCGGAGAGTTATGTTTTTCGAGCGTATTTATGTCTGACTGTGTATTTGTATGTCTTCATCTTTAGCACGCCCTGCAGCCTAAACCGTTTGACGAATTTTTCAAAGATACTTAAGTCGTTGGATTCCTCTTAATCGTACGAGTGACATAGGCACATTTCGAGTTGGGTTAATCGTAAAATCTTTTGATATCACTTGTTTAAGAAATAACGTTGTGCGTTAGAAACATAAATTGTAAACTTATTTGAATAATCAGACCTTTTGCATACGTATACTGTGTGATGAATCGATAATGCATTACGGAAAATCGGGAATGATTTGTACGAGCATCGCCTCGAGCGACTGCTAGTATTAATTTGAAAATAACCATTAACTTGCTAAGCTCAATCTTGCATTCATGAATATGTGAGTGCGCGCGTGATACAAATTGTGAATGGTACTCAAGGAAAAATATAGTTTTGCAAATCATTAATTTATACATCCTACAAATTTTTTTTTGATGACCGCTTTAGCCCAGTTGCTAGTGACCCTGCCTACGAAGCAAGAGGTCCTGGGTTCGAATCCCGGTAAGGGCATTTATTTGTGTGATGAGCACGAATATTTGTTACTAAGTCATGGATGTTTCCTGTGTATTTAAGTATTTATTTATCAATATAAGTATGTTTATCGTCGTCTAGTACCCATAGTACAAGCTTTGCTTAGTTTGGGACTAGGTCGATTTGTGTAAGATTGTCCCCTAATATTTTTTTATTTTATAAATGCGAAAGTTCAGATGTCCAGATGTGTGTATGTTATTTTAATATTCTTTTATAATTTAATTTTAAACTTTATTAAATTCATTTAAGAATTCCACAAAATTTCCACATGGAAGAAATTCAATGGCTTTAAATATAGCATGAATTGTCTTTTGTGTATGATTAATCTTAAATATTGTAGAGCAAATGTAAATTAACCAGAATAAAGATTTAGACATTCAGTAACACCTAATAAATATGTTTTCCGACTTTTCAGCTAATAGACCTATATTTTTAAATTGTCTCTATAAATAGGTACCTAATAATTAAAATGATGATAAATGAACTAAAGCGTTAAAAAAATTTGGAACAAGATGTCTACAATAGGTACCTGTCGATGCCTCCTGCGTCCGTTTTTACACGTGACAGTTTTTTGACAAAATAATTATCCAACTCATTATATGGTAAAAGTATCATACAGGTTTTTAATGACAAAACAGCGAGGGGACTAGTGATGAATTCGTGAATGATTTTAGTACATTGCTTGCACAGATGGACTTTAAATTATTTCATGTTCATTTAAATAAAATAAATATACGGGGGATAATCTTACACAAATCGACCTAGTCCCAAACTAAGCAAAGCTTGTACTATGGGTACTAGACGACGATAAACATACATATATAGATATATTAATAATTGCCCTTACCGGGAATCGAACCCAGGACCTCTTGCTTCGTAGGCAGGGATTTATAAGAAGCTATTGCTAAATACTACCACTATTAAAGGAATATTATTCAACTTATTTTTTAATTTATAATCATTTAGTTCCGAGAAAATCGTTCTAATAGCTCAATCGGCAGCTATCGAGAGCACGGAGGAACACGTATTTCCTTTAAAAAAATAGAAATGTTTAATATCCGTTAGCAGGCGTGCTGGCAAGTCATCATCATCCTCGTAGCGTTTTTCCTGGTAGTGCTCAAACGAGCCCGGGGTCCAATTTGTCACCTAATCCCAAGATTTGGCTTAGGCGCTAGTTTTACGAAAGCGACTTATCTGAACATGGGTGAGGGAAAACTAGTTCTTATTCCTTCACCGAAAAGCCAGTGTTAAATATCAAATGACATTTCGTACATACGTTTTTTAGAGGCAGATTGAAAGTCGCTTGGCTGAACACTCGGCTACGTTGACGTACTGCTTACTACAACAATCATACCACATCACATATCACAACCAAACTGAACGAAATAAAATACCGCGTTTTAGGAAAATATCTAAGTTCGAAGTCATAAATGGTCAAAACAGCGCTACAAAATAGCCGCTAGCTCAGCGACCAGTTATTGTTTACCTACGGGAGAGCACTCAACGGTAATGGATTTGAAGCAAATTAATTATTTTCAACGCTCACTGGTTTTGCTTGTATTTCTAGAATTTTCGGTATGCGTTATGTGAATGATTACTATTTCAACCCACATCCAACCTTATTTAAACCCGTGTAGAGTCGCTAGTTGGTTGATTGAGTTGGTGTTACTGTTACTACTATTATCCCATTGCATTCGTATCCGTACGGCCTTTATCGTTAGTATCATTACGCAGTGCTGGGTTTACTATTCGGATAATCTAAGCTTTCAGAATCTTGTAATGGATTAATTTAATAAAACCAGGCCGTATTTTTTTTTAAACTGACTATTAATATTGGTATGTTCAATTTCACTTTAATGGGTTTAGAATAGTAATAGTCTAATAGTAGATAGCAGTAAAGGTATCTTTTGTTTATATAGCAGCGTAGAACAATTCCTTGCCATTTCTAACAAACTATTCGATTTGTCTCTTTTAAATGAATATCACCGTATTATTTAGTAGCTACGGTAGTAAAACTTTATTGTACCTACACGATAATGCAAGGTCAAAACGAAACGAAAGGTGAACTCATTCCATTCGGGCATCTCTTCCGGCTAACCATTGAATCCTACGAAACGTACGTACGAATAATAGGCATTGCTTGCACTAAGCACCAAATTTCTGTATCTCAATGACCGCACAGTTGCCCAACCAACTTCTGTGTTAGTTAATTCATAATCACATTTCTCACATGGCTCCGACAATTCGTGCATACAAAATGAAATGCACTAACCGAAAATACGTAAAAAAACACATGTACCGAATTTACCCCACCTGAAATAAACGAGCCATACAGAGATTAAGATTTGCGCCTCTCCTGTCGACGGTGCCAAAGTTAAAACCTAAAACGGCACATTTTTGATTGGACGCTTTATCCGCATAAACGGCGTATCAATAAAAAAAAACTCTATGCGATAAAAACGTATATTAATTATGCTCCCACGGAAAATACAACTCTTGTTTTTCTGACTGTGTTTGTATCAAAAAGCGTTTATCCTCTGTTTGCCAGCAACGGCTGCTTTCATACTTCGGACATATAATGCGCAGAGGTGATGATAGTCTGGTAAAGCTGGTTGTGATTGGCGAAGTAGAAGGCAAACGTGGCGGCCGATTAGATGGCCAGACCAGTTCAAGGAAGCGACACCCTCAATCAAATTCCAGCAAGCCATGAGGGATACCGATGGAGACAAATCCTTAGGGCTGCAAAATTTAACAGTGATCACGATCCTAAGGAATGAGCGATCGACTGAAGGGAGAAAGATGAACAAAAAGGTTAATGTAATAATGTTATCAAAAAATGCGATCGAGAATCATTGGTGGCGCCCAATCAAATGCATGTCCCGACATGCATGCAACCAACGACCATCGGACTCGCGTGGTTTCCGATAAATTTGCTGTGTTCTACATATTTTATTGTGGCTTTGTTTGTCGTACCAAATATGGGCGTCCCGGTGGCTTTTGTTTCCAATATTGCAATTGAATTTCTAGTCGCAGTGTTAATGCCTTTGTTGAGATTTATAGTTGTTGCTATCCCCTCTTCTATATAAGATTAGAAAAATGTGCGTTAATCTTCATTATGAGAATGCAATGATCATATTTCAGACCGGTTAAATAATTTCGGTCATGGTGGAAAAATAACCAAACATCAGTTTATAACTTCATCACCGGTTATAACTTAACCGGTCACGGTTATTTAATGTTTAAAAGAAGGACAAACACCAGGAAATATAAAAACAGTTACCTTAATCACATTTTAAGAGATTTCTTATTAACAATCATGATAATTAAACGCATGAATGTAGTACAACAAGTCATTCTTATGTATGCAGTCTTTCATAATCATAAATAGAATAAATAAACGCAAACGGAAAGTTATCATTACTTAACACTTTTAAATATTAGGTACAGAATTCCCGCGCGGCTTTGCCCACTTATTGCAAAAACGCAGGTAAACCCGCGGGGTAAAATATAGCTTACTAACTGGAACTCGTTTATATCGTAGCTCCATACAAACTTTCAACCCCCATTTCACCTCCTTAGGGTTAAAAACGAGCATTTGTACTGTCCGGTATTCAAACTATTTCCATGCCTAATTTCGTCCCAATCGGTTCAGCGGTTTAAGCGTGAAGAGATAACAGACAAGACACACTTTTATATTTATAATAAAAATACGAATAACCATCCAAGAAGTTTATTCTACACGCAGATGAAATAATTTCTGAAATAGGATAAGCGGTTCCAGAGATGACCCATTACATACAAACTTATAAAGCTACAATCTCACAGCCTTTTCTCTTTATAATATGAAGGATGAGGGATATGGTTAAGTATGATTATAAAGCGAGTACAAATCGGACAAGCATCTTTTACACTGTACTTAGGTACGAAGCATTTTGTGCGGATTTTCCGGCAATGATGAGGCAAGCGTCCATATTACATTTGACAGAGCTAATGACATGCTTACTGACTGCCGCGGCCAGAGGGGTAATATTTCACGTAACGTTTCGAACGAGCGTTAACAGGACGTCCAACTGTCATTTTTCCACATAAAACTTGACGTTTAGATCTACCTAACGTACGTACACGTACGTACGAGTACAATGCTTTACGTGGTCGACTTGCAGGCCGCGCCATTGTGTTACGGGCGTAATGCCCTTCACAATGACACATCACTTCAACAAGGTACTACTACTCCCGAATGAATCCCAAACAGATTATTGACAGTTAAAACCTTGGTATCGACTACAATGATTATTTTGAACATTTGTTGCAGCTGCTTTTAAACATAATCAGTTGAAACATCTCGACTGGTCCGACACCGACGTCCATGAGACCCATATTAAAATGTGTATCAATAAAATTGCTGAATCATTTTGTTTTTATAAAAGCCATAAACAATAATTAAGCTACTAAGTTTTATTACCACCGCTTACACAGCAAAAAATCTTTGCGTTAACTAGAGGTTTAAATTACTTGAAGGTGTAACCTTTTAAGGTGATCTGCCTTAATTTAAGTACAACACTTTGATACAAGAAAACTTTTACAAAATTGTCTTAATGTGTAGTGTATTGAAATAGAGAAAAAAATATTTAGGGTGCTACTGTTATTATTTATTTACGTTAAAAATGGATTAAAAATCACATATTTTCTTATAAAGTCAACGAATTGAAGCGTGTAGATGCAATACGCAAATAAGCAAAAGTACACTAGTGAATCCTTAAGGGTTTTTATTTACTTATTCGTTAAATAACGTTAACTTTTAAAACTGCTTAAATTATTGCATTCAACAATAAAGTAAATAAAAAAGGCAACAAGACAACTAGCAGTAAACCGTAAATCACAAAATAAACTTACAGAGAAAGAGGAACATTCGTGGTCGAACTTCCATTTATTTACTCATGAATATTCGTCAAAATCAATAAACATTTTAGGACCCAAAAACTGCTGACCTACACTGGGAAACACGATATAGAATATATAATTTTCCTTGAAATTGTTTCAAATATGAAAAATACTGATCACTTTTACAACTTCTTATCCGGACTTAATTTGGCGTTGGAATTTAAACCACATGACAGTGAAATAAGGGTTTGATGCGGAGAGTTATAAACGCAAGATATACGAGTACGAGCTTGCGAAAGGAGGCGTGTTTATCTCGCTTAAAAAAGGTTGTAAACAAAAAAACATTAACGCCGGGCTATCGCCGCATCGATCAATTACATTCGGAATAAGAGCGTTTCTTATCAATAATGGATCAATCAACTTAGTCAGGCCGTTGTGGATTGGCGTCAGATTTTTGAATAAAGTAAATAATCTTAAATAACAAAAAAAAACATAGTGCAACGAAATTAAAGAAATACAAAACCACTTTCATTCAAAAAAAAAATACTACAGAGACTGGAGCCTTGTTTATACAGTTAAGTACATACATTTTCATTAGTATATGAATGAACGGAAAGTAAAATAAATGTAAAGATGTTTTCTTTTTAATTTATTGAATTGTTACTTACTTGACAGCATATCTGTATTGGCAGAGAAGTTAATAGTGCCGTCAATTCCAAAATTAAATATATATACCTGTTATTGTGTACAATAAAGTGCTTACATACATACATACATACATATATTCCAGTCAGTCATAATTGTAACCAGTTTGCAAATAAATATCAGTGCCTCTTCATTCGTACAAAATATCTGTGGAAATAAACTAGACTCTGTTCCTCGAAAAAACATTTTAACCTTTACTTATTGAAGCGCTCGCTCGGCGTCACAACAAACCTATAAAGATTATTAGGTACTTCAAAACCAAACGCGACGGATCAGTAAAACTTGCGCATGATTAAGTCCAAGATAAAACCTTATTTTACTGGCTAATGCATCACCTTGACCCCAAACTGAGAAGCAAATAAGTTTAAGCTACTACATAAGGTTTGTCATACTGCTTGCTAAGCTATAGATGGGTAAAGACCAAATTCTTGATCAGTAGTGAGTTAGTCGGTAGTTAGTCACTGGAACAGTGAACAAAATTCCGTTGTGACACAAACATTAACCGTAGAATTGTATGGATTATCGTGTCACAGCGGAAAACTTTCACAGATAATTTAATTGAGTTAGTTGAGCTGGCCCAGAATTCGGTCTTTATTCGATTACACTTTGTAAGATGCCCACTTAAGTTTAGCGATTTAGGGGACTATATCGGTTACCTTGGTTCTGCTACGGAAAAGTATAACTCGCATCCAGAAAATATTTTTCCAGCTACTTACCTATAACGTGGTTCTTTTCAAGACGAGAGTGATAGACACTATAATTATCTAAGTATGCATGTAACACCCTCGACCTCATCATCACTTACCATAATATGGACATATAGGCATTATTAGTTATTTGCTTAATTTATATATTATATAAATTAAACAAATGTGCACGCGAGGCTATGTGTGTTTCCAATACTTCTTATACTGCGTCAAAACCTTAACCGGACAACGACACTGCATTGTATTTTAGTGTCAATAAAGACGTTCAATGCTCTTACAATAATAACTTGCGTATTGTTAGGGTCAGTTATATGCATACTTTGCTCACTTTTGCTAACTCGTTTCTTAATCTACTGTGTTACTATAAATGTGACCTTAATCCGCAGGATAACGGTTCAAATTGGAAACACACGTAGAAGCGTGGTCAACTGTAATAACAGTTATGATTAGTATAGGTTTTACTATTCTCTGGAGAATTTTATGTTGCAGTTTGTTAAAGTCGGAGTATATTACAGAGTTTGTGTATATGTTTAATAGGATAGCTGTTTGAAATGCAGAAAAGGTAGGTACTTGTATTAAAATAATCTGAATACCCGCTGTAAAACACTGGTAATTTTTGTATTGGGTACAAACATATAACATTTTAAAAGTAATATTCTTTTTCTTCCCATTTTTCCGTCATCTACCGCGGACAGAAATCCGCGGCGGTATATATATTTAGTATCGAAAGTCTGGGAGAGGACGGGTATCGCGTTGTCCTAAAGACTTTTTAGTTACGGAATAGTCATAGCTATTCACTAAAATTATTCCTGATAAGATTAGAAAAATAGTGAGACAATCTGAAAAAACTTGTACAATATTTCCCTTTGGTAGCCTTGCCATAAAGATTTCGTAATCGTGGTACAATTTTGCATATTTGAAGAAAAGTAGTCTACGGCTAGACCCTCCCCGCCTTATTAAATGACTACCGTCGTCCAATGGTCACATCCCCCCCCCCTCCTATTTTTAAATGACGTTATTTATAGACAGCCCCCTATCGTGAATAAGTTAAGTGGATTGGTTCAGAAAAAATCTAGTGGTCAAAAGGAACATCGTTTTTTCCAGTAGCCAATTCAAAACACAAGCACTATAAAGCACTATAGTGAATACACATAATCGTTCACACAGTCCAATCAATCGTTTCGGTCCAACAGAGTCCTAGCATTCAGGACCCAGTGATGTATTTATATCGATTTTACCAGCTTTTATTCAGCTCTACTCTTGTGGATCTTTGAGGTAACTTAAACGATCGTCGACTGTCTTTGTTACCGTCTCAACTACCCTAATTTGAGCAAGCTATGCACGAGAGAGATACCGAATTCCTGAATTCAAATCATTCAGGCAAAAATAATAGTAGTTTTATCTCAGACTAAACCTTTAAATTTTTCACAAAAACCTGTTGTAGTTGGAGTGAGACAGTAATACATACCTTTTATTCAATTTATTGCATCAATTGTAGTAGATGCTTAAAGCCTTCAACACACGGGCGGACGGCCTGCGGTGGCGGTCAATAGTAAATTTGACAGCAAATGACAAGTTTTCTATTGATCGCTGCGGTCAGGCCGCGCCAGCCTGTGAGAGGTGACAGCTTATAACAAGTTTACTATTGACCGCTGCCGCGCCAGTCTGTAACAGGCTTAAGTTGTATTTAACTACATAGAATTCTCACCAGCTTTATATAAATTGGGTTTAACATTGTGCATGTTCCAAAAACGGTTTCTTAGAAAGTTGATGTCTAAATAATTGTTATGAAAACAATAAGTCTATCACATTACCAGCAATAGAAAGATTCCCATACTTAAATCGAAGCTATTTAGAGCAATGTAAGTAATGATTAGAATGCGTGCACTAAATTTTTTGAAGTTAAATGCTTATTGTTGAATGGAGAGAAAGTTCAAGCTTTAGACATATTTAAATTGTTAATTTAGCTAAGGTAATGTTATGTAAATCATTAAAACGTATATATACATATATATATATATTTAATGAAAAAATGGCTCTGAACCTGCTCCTAATTACAAGTCTGCAAATAATGTATTTATAGTTAGTTGCTTTCCGCAAGGCGACTACGAGTTGCCACCGTCCATAGACTACGGTTGAAGTGTTTTACTGCGCAGAACTTATATACCATAATCGTTGATAAAAACGCTAAGAGGCTGATAATGTATATAAAAAGTGACTGGTCCTGCGCTAGCGGACTCCCGCGATCTATACCAGGTCATCTTTGGCACTTTTTGGGTGAGGCATATCACATCATATCAGCTGAAAATCGTCCAGCAGTGGACGATTTTCAGCTGATATGATAGTGATGATGTGTTTACCACAATGGTCACAAGCAGTCGCCATAGCTGCTTTGTGACTTACGAAGAGTTACAAGCTCGTTGCCTCCCTCGATTGATTTGAGGATTCTTATTAACAACTAGAGAAAAATGCAGGTCCCTAATTCTCAATACAGCGCATCCTTAAGTTGCTGATAGACTGGAGAATTCACATGTCACACGTCTGTGGAACAATAACAAACGTGGTCAGCTCAGCAAAATGTTCGAAAGAGATTTTACGTCACTCTGGGCGGTAAGTGAGGTTTACCGCCCACGGGCGCAGCGGAAAATCTCACTGCACACCCAGGGGAAGTCGTAAAATTGTGTACGCACCACGGGCTGTAATTCGTAAAGCCCCAGATCGCATATTTATGGCCCTCACCTCCTCATCTTCGGTTCGGGCCACAAACACCTGCGATCTGGCGCATTCTCGTATTCACCGCCCTAGATACGTAGATAGTATAACATCAATTTACGAAAACGCTCCTGTTTATATTGTTTTTCAACACAATTGCTCGTAACGTACCTCTTATTATGACGCTTTTAGGCTCATAATCCTGGATATTAAACACGCGTGTTTTAGAACATTACAACACTTGTGTGTTATGGTTACGAGTATATCCCGATTAAGTCACGTTGGCACCTTGCAGCAAGATATATGCTTGAGCACGGTGCATTTTTTAATTAACCGGGTTGTACAGAATGTACAGCTTTTTTTTAATTATCTGCAAATGGATTCTTACTCGACTAAACAAATTAAATCTTTTTTGTTAATTAATTGACTATTCTTTTTGTGTATCATATAGAAACGTTTTAATTAAGTAAAACTATTCACTTTTGATAACATTTTACATGAATTAATACAGATATATAACATTTGGTAGTGTTGGTGGATGGCTGTTTAGAGATTTCTGTGCCCGCACTGCGCAAACTTTACGAAAAAAAAACAGTTGCGCGCCATTGTAGGTTATTTCACAAATATATGTAAAATTTGTTTATGCGTATTTGGTTATTATTAAAAATGTTGACTCGTGGCAACTAGAAAAGTGATAAATAGAATGGACGCCACTGGAAATTCTTGGTGATGTGCAATTGTGAGTAAAAACCTGATGTCATCTTAACGATTTACTTAATGTAAAGAAAATAATTTGGCAGGCTTATAACATTTTCATCTTATGAAAATGATTTTTTCCTCGCAAAATGTGTTGAAAAACGTCGTATGATACGCGTGAGCTTTGATAATTAAATCCTCGGCTTCCTTATCACGCTCCCCTGCGGTTCGCGTGAACAATTTCGCCTCTGATGTAATTATCAACATACCTCACTTTCATCACAATGTACTATAAACTGTGGTGTTAGGTACGTTCGCTAGAATCCTCGTTACAAGTGTATACCATAGTGTCTATCGTAGCATGGTCGCAGTAGTGCTCATACTGGCGACCATACTCACCACAAGGAACAAAACAAAACTAAACCCATTTCACCCATTCACCTCCTACCTACGGAGCATTCTTACCAACTAGCTCTCGTAGTCACATGGTTTCTTACCAAACAATAGTTGGTCCAATTGTAATCGAATTTCCGTAATATTTGAATAAACTGGTCATTACTAGTCGTCACAATGGGATTAGGACCATTGAAACTAGCCCACAATGAAAGGGGTCGGATGCGCTAACCTTAACGGATGACGGATTTTAATAACAATACTTAATGGCATAGTAGCGCTTTGTGGTCTTGGGTCCTAAGTAAGTTGAACCATGAATAGGTACTTTCTTGATATTAGTAAATAAAATAGTAATGTATATTAAAATATACGTAAGTTCTGATTTTAACCAATTCAAATAATTTGTGCTGTATGAAATTTTCGCAAGTAGCAGCAGCACTAAATTAAACCAGTTATTTTAATGGCCTGTTATTAAAATGATTACTGTTTTTGTCTTTTGGCAGTTGCAAAAAAAGTATCTAAGTTTAAATAGACATCATAATACTCAAAAAACACATTTTTTCTTGAAATAACGTCGTTTCCTTAACAAATTATGGCTCTACAGGGCTCTATAAAATAAAATAGGTGTGAATCTTCTCTTATAAATATACGGTCTAAAATAAACTAAAGATGAAAAATTTCTATATGGAAGGCGATGACCTCCTTCAGTGACCAGGTTATGCCATGCTCGACAATCAGGATGCATGGTAGGCGATGGCCTACTTCAGTGACCAGGTTATGTCGCAGAAGGAGGCCGCAGAGCGGGCACGCGAGAATGATCCCCTCGCGGATCCACTCCGCCGGCGACGGACGGGAAGCAGAGCCAGGCGCTACGCGCATTTACTGCCTCATCCACCGTAGTGGGACGGTGTGGGGTTCGGAGGATACCCTGCCAAAATTGGTCCCACTGGAATTTGGCGCTTAATGTCTGCGGCCCGCTACCCTGTGGGCCGCCCGTCGGGCACGCACGCGGTCGAATGCGTAAAGCGATCCCGCGGCGCCCCTCCCTTAAGAGGGAGCTGGCACTCGTTGGGTTTTTAGACGGTAGTCCAAGGCTTCTGCCGCGGTTAGTCCGTCATACCCACCCTGCCTTCTGCCCGTGGCGGGCGGGATGCGTAAAGGCATTTCCCCAACGTAAAAAAAGGTCTCGCAATCGGGTCTATATCGGTTGGCATAAAATTGTTAGTCCTACTATTTTGTCGCATACCAACTTTATGCCGACTAACGTATGGCATAAACATTGTTGTTCATATTTTTTATATGCCGAAATTGTTGTTCCTAATATCGATTGTCCTAAATATATATTGTCCGAATGTTTATTGTGTCGAAGTTTTTTTTTAGAATGATTGATGTGCATAACTTTGATGTTACTAATATTTAATGTTCTAAAAATGTTGTGCATACATTTTGTTACGCATATATATCGATTGTCCTAAATATTTATTTAACGAAATTATCTAATTAATCTAAATGCAGGTTGGATCTGGTCAGAATTGCCTATTACTTAAATTACTTATGACCCGCCCTCGTGTCGACGGAGCCCCGCTTCGCGGGGCCCCTATTTCTGCTCTAAGGGACAAAAGCCAACTAACGAACCTATCTAATTGATCTGAATAAAGGTTGGCTCTGCTGAGAATTGCCGAATACTTGAATAACTTATGACCCGCCCTCATGTTGACGGTGCCCCGCTTCGCGCGGCCCCTATTTCTGCTTTGAAGGACAAAAGGCAACTAACAAACCTATCTAATTAATCTAAATGCAGGTTGGCTGTATAGAGAATTGCGTATTACTTGAATAACTTATGACCCCGCCCTCGTGTCAACGGAGCCCCGCTTCGCGGGGCCCCTATTTCTGCTCTGAGGGACAAAAGGCAACTAACGAACCTATCTTATTTATCGAAATGTAAGTCAGGTCTGCTCAATTTAAAAAAAAGTATATAATTTAGGAAAAAAATAGTATAGGTGGTGTAAATAAATAAATAAATAAATAAATATAAGGGGACAATCTTACACAAATCGAGCTAGTCCCATAGTAAGCTCAATAAGGCTTGTGTTATGGGTACTAGACGACGATATAAACTAATAATAATGGGTGTAATTTTATCTAATTTAATAATAGACAAAATAATAACTATGACAAAGAAAATTAGGACTATTACTTTTTAGGTAATTCGATGTTCGAGTAATCAATATTAGGATAAACATACTTTAGAACTTTTAAATGTGTATGCGCAAAAATGAATAGGCTAAATAAGTAGTATGCCACTCAACATTATGCCAAACATTCTCGGCCAATTTTTTTTAGAACGATCAACATTATGCGATACGACAGGCACCCCTCGCAATCTCAAGAATAAATAGACTGACCTTAACTACCGTAGCCCGTACTACGGTAGTTAAGGTCATAACCGTTTTCAAGATTTCGTACTGATGTTTAAAGAAGAAATCACCAAGCGTCAACGAAGGATCTCCTTTACGTTTCGCACAACGGTTCGTAAAAAGCGTAATCTCCGTCGACCGTTGTGATGGCTTTGATAAGAAAAACGGTAGAATTGAAACAAAATGGCTGCGATAAGAGGAAGGGTTGGCTTTTATGATTTCTCACAGGACTAAAGATTTGACTTGGTTGGCCAATGTCGAGACTTCTTTAAAGCCAGCATGTGTTGTTGGTCAATGTAATAACCAAATAGCGTACTTTTTGTAGCATTTTCATTTGGTGTTTTACCCCACTTCGCCATTTAACATCACATTTTTTTATTTGTAAGGTTTATATTAACTGTTATAGTAGTATAAGCTGATTTTATTTAATAATAAACACGTCAGGTAGGTAGGTACGTCAAAAATATTTTAACAATGTAAGGCATAGGGGTTACTCAGTGTTTAATTTCCCGTTTCATAGCGACGACGAAATGTAAGAATGATGTTTATTTTGAAAGCGATTATGGCAAAACTAAAGAAATATTTAAATATTGGGACTGGCTGCAAGTAGCAAAGGCACGCAAAGGTGCTATATAACGTGTACAAGTGTGTGATAGAAAGGCACACAAAGACAAATTAAAGCATTTATTCTGAAAGCGGTACCCTAATACTACGATTCTGACGACGGAGAAAATATAGTAATATTCACCTCAACAGCACTCAAAACGGCCACTGACCCCACGAATCCAGAAGCGATACAAATCAAGCAGCAATCAAATTCCTTACGATATCCAGGTCAGAGGAGCCGAGACCCAATATTCAATTACAGTGTTAGTCTGATATCAGGCCTGTGGCGGTGTAGCTATCCCAAAATCGCCCTAAACTAACAACGCCATCCTAAATCAAACTATGTTGCCTGAACATAGAGCCCATTTTGGTTTGACCGGCGTCCGTGTCTGAGATCGCAAGCCTTTTATTAGATAACCTAACACGACGTTCGCTATTACTTAGACTAAGTGATTGTCTTAGTTGGATAGAAGTCGAATTACGTTGATTGAGAAGTAGTGTGGTGATTAATAATGTCTTATATTTACATCTTTGTGACTTATAATAAACATGGTGGGCAAAAGAGAAAATTTCCGGCAAAAAGTAATAAAATACTCGTACTAGACCGTGACTACGACTATACCGAATGTAAAAATCGATACAGACTCCAAACACACCCGATACAACACAATCCATATATCAACCAAAATTATCCACCCCATTGCTCTTTAAGCGCTATAGAGGTCATATAAGCGTCGTATAACGGCGCTATAGCAAATATTCAGGCATTAGCATATGAATGGTACAAGCTAAAAAAGCCCCCCAGGTGGCGGGTCGGATATAGGTTCTAGCGGAACTTCCGGTAGCTTGGGCTTTGGGCGTAGAGTGCAAAGTAAAGCGGGCTGATAAAATTATCAAAATTGCGGATTTCATAATAATTCGTATCTCCAACCATGCTGGTCAGTTCCATTAAATACCAAAATATCCCTTTTAATAAAGTAAAATAAGTTCACAAACCACCGTCGGTACAAAAATAGTTACTTGTTGCTGTTGCTTGTTGCTGCTCAAGAATAAGGACCACGTATTGGTTCGAAATATGTCGAGCGATCTTCGACCTTAAAGACGCGAGTTACCTGTTTCATTATATTTCAATATGACAGACTCACGGAAGTTTTCTATATTTATTATGTATTTTTCTTCACAGTCATCATCATCATCATCAGCAAAATATATAACATGGCCAACGCTGGGCATAGGCTTTCTGTTTTGGGTGAGAGGGAATGGGCAGCAGGCCCTACACTACCTCGAATTTTTCGAAGATTTATGCAGGCTTCCTGACGATGTTTTTTTTACCGAATAGCTAATGGTAAAATAAAGACAAGAATTTGCTCTACCGCTTTGAAGCCTTAGTACTAATTGAACTGAAAAGTGCTACAATAATTTCTATCAACGACAGTTGCCAACTTCGCGCAGCCCTTGACTGATTGTGTCAACTGTGGTTGGCAAGTGCAGTACGACGTTCTATGATTAAAAAAAACTATTAATGGTTCCCTTTTTTTTACAAGTTTTATATTAACTTGCCCTGTTAGTAAGTATTTTAAATTTGAAATGAAGTGAGCGGATAGCGATTACACAAGGAGACTCTGCTTATCCTTTAGCAAAGGATTTAACCTTCCTAACCACTCACTTGCTTGTGGCAACCACAGTTGCCAATTTCGCGCACCCCTAAACCAATTTCGCGCACCCCAAGCAAAGTATGGGCCGGGCCATCTTTGGTAAAGAAAAATTGAAAGCAAATCCGGCTACCTTTTTTAAAATTCGAAATCAAGTGAGTGGTTAGGGAGTGGAGTTCTAGTTTTAAAGAAAACTTGTAAAATAAATGTTGTATGTGAATAAATAAATAATATCTTTGCAACAAACGCAGGACGCGCGACGGTATTCATATCTGTTGCATTGTGATGTTTATTTATTTTTGCTTCCTCTAATCACAGAGATAAGTACGGCTCTTGGACAAACATCTACAATAATCCCAAATGACTAATTATACAAGATCTATATTCTAGTGAAGTTTACTGTAGTTAAATAATATTACAAAATTGGTACTTATTCTGCATTTCATTGGTTTTTAAAAGGTAGGCTAAATTGCTTATGTATTTCTTCTCAAATAAGCCCATACTTCGCTCCACAGTGCTCTTGGCAACAACTGCGCGCACCCTTAAACTGATGGTGGCACCATCAGTTTAGGGTGCGCGGTTGGCAACTGTGGTTGCCACAAGTGAGTTAGATAAATCACTTTACGCTACCTCTTGTCCTTTAAACCTGTTGGTCACGGACATGCGAAGCACGTTTCGCCCCGGAACGGGCGCGACTGCGCTGATTTCGCCTCCTTTTTACTCCAATGATAGATAGACTCGATTCTTTTATTAGGTGTACGGCTAACCGATCCCTTTTGGGACAGGATTTCGAACACTTGAAAAGCGTTTGATTGGAAAGCAATACGTATTTGTTACTTGAATTGATTTGTATTTGTCAAAGAAAAAACGTTTCATGTATGTCTGGAAATACTCTTTGGAAACAGTTATATAACAATCACTAAATTTTATTTCAGAGTTTGTTTTGTAGTAATCCTTAAAATTTCTTAGTGATAGAGAAATAGAGAGAGAATAGAGAAAATATTTTTTGCTGAAATTAAAATTCGGAGAAGCGATACAGTTGGAAATAAATAGATTAATAAAGATTTTAGTTATGGAATGCATTTTAGCATGGAATACTGTTCTCATCTATGGGCAGGGGCACCCCAATACCAGCTTCTCCCTCTGGACCGCATCCAACGACGAGCAACTCGAATTGTTGACTGCCAGCATATTTCGGGTCGGCTTGACTCCTTGGCGCTGCGTAGAGATGTGGCTTCGCTCTGCATTTTCTATCGCATGTATAACGGGGAGTGCTCCGAGGAATTGTTCGGATTAATCCCTACCGCTTCTTTTCGCCGTCGTCCAACGCGACAACATTACCATCCTCACCACTTAGATGGTTGGCAGTCCTCAACTGTGCGCTTCTCCAGAAGCTTCCTGCCTCGCACAGCTAATCTGTGGAATGGATTGTCGCCTGCGGTATTTCCGGACCGATACGACCTTCAAACCTTCAAGAAAAGAGCGTACTCCCATCTTAAAGGCCGGCAACGCACTCACAACACCTCTGGTGTTGCAGGTGCCCATGGGCGGCAGTAATCGCTTACCATCAGGTGATCCGCCTGCTCGTTTGCCTCCTATCACATAAAAAAAAAAAAAAAAGTTATTGAAAAAGGCCAAGACTGGTGGGAGTCTGCCCAGGACAGGGATGGAAGAAAAAGAGGGAGGCCTTTGCCAAGCATTTGGGACCTGAGGGTCTTGATAATAATATTGCAATAGGTAACCCTGACTACGTCGTGGAAACAATATTAACTTACATCAAAATCCTCCTTGTAAAAAATTACTTCTCTACTTCGTATTCTATTCTACCATTTTGTCGGCGTGATTGATATATTATATACCCACGCCGATTGACAGTTTTCTAGTAGTAAAAGGGTCACTGAGCTAAGCCGCAGACGGACATACGGATCCACGGACAGATGGACATGGCGAAACTATAAGGGTTCCTCGTGGACTACAGAACCCTAAAAATGCTGTTATAAGTAAAATGTGTTTGCGCTTCCAAACACAAATGTCAAAGAGTAAGACAAGCAAATGTTTAAGACATACGAACGTATTTTAATTAACGGCTTAAATAGGTTCGATGGACGTGTATGGATAAAAAACCAAAACTATTAAAATATCGGGTTTTGTGTTCGTAGCCCTAATCCTTTAAGTCTACCACACAACCACAAATTTATAATATCCCGCAACAGTTTACTGGAAAACCCCTCGAATAATCCGCTTTCAGTGCCATTTGTTGGCTAGGGTTGCCACCCACGGTTTCATAAATAATCAAAGATTAGTCAATGCTGAGATCAAAAGACGTGAAATGGGCACCGACGTTCATAATGCTCCCGGTTAATAAGTAGGTGAATCCATTATGGGCGCAGATTAGAGGATTGGGATAGAGACTTACAATACTTCGCAGTTTTGATTGGTATTGATTTTCATCGATATTATACATACTAAGATGACAAGGGTTAGGTAATGGAAAGACTCCAGCAGTAAGTAAGGATGGCTAGTAAGTCAACGATAATAATTTATTTCAGATCGTTGGATCACCTTCTGTAAATTGCTTGTAATAATAACAACAACATCAAAAAACCCAACAGATTTTTAAAAAATAATATACTTTGTCTATTATATGTACAATAGGAGGACATTATGAGGAATCCAACGGCACCTCATATTATGCTAAATCTACCAGGCCGTTTAGACTGTAAGTAAGGTTTTGGATATTTAAGCGAAAATTGTTGCTAAGCTGATTTAAATCGATAATAAATGAACCCAAATATAATGATCGTTATTGAACGATAAATCTAATTATATCAATTTATTATCGATTAAAAATCGGCTAAGTAACATTCATTGTGAGGTAAATACAATGAACAATCTAGTTTTAAGTTCACGATTCTTTACATGGATAGGTACTTAAATATATATTTTTAAAACACTTTTTCTTATACTTACGTCTTCCTAATTCAATTTTTAAGATCAATTTATGCACTTTGCAAGCGTTGAAAATGACGTCCATTTTTTCATAAGAATTATTCATGGACGGTATCAATCAATGAACACCCATCATTTGTATACCTATTTAAAAAAGTCTCTGATTTAAATCCTTACCTACTCTACACTCTCTACGTCACTTAAGGCAAAACGCAAATAGCCCTGTTAATGTGTTTACCAGTTTCACGTTTAAAGCGCCGGCGCAAGTAAACAAGTAAAGGGCAGCTATATTGTTACCAGAAGGTCCTATAATGGTTACCTTTGTGATGTTTACGAGTATATGACTTTTCAAATTAGCGTGGTAGGGGGTATCCCACGCGCACGATATTTTCAGCGTTTCAAGTGGAATTAGGGAAATAAAGCTTTAAATTGCCGTTACACTTGATTTGTTACTAATAACAATTGGAATTATTTACGGTGATGGAACGTGTGACGTAACATATTTATTAAGGTTCGCTGCTATATGCTACTGCTGTGTATCGTAGGGCCAGACATCAAAAAGCGGCGGCGAAAATTGTAAGCAAATATTTAACGTACTGTCTTTGTACGAACTGATTGTTCTAAAACGTATTTTTTGTTAAAATCCTTGGATCGATCGCCATACAAAACGTCTATTGACATTCGCAGGCTAACAGCATGATATTGATATTTTAAGAAACTTATGTAACAAACTTTCATAAATTGGCTTCCCATTTGTTAGAATAAACTTGTATAAACCAGAATAATTTGAGAATAATCGTTTTTGCAAAGTATCACGTGACAAACTAATTTCTCAAATTATTCTAGTTTATACAAGTTTATTCTAGGAAAGGGGGAATTTCGCGCAAATGGGAAGCCAATTTATGAAAGATTCTTACATAAGTTTCTTAAAATATCACGCCGTTAGCCTCTAATGTCAAAAGACGTTTTGTATGGCGATCGAACCACGGATTTTAACAAAAAAATACGAAAAAATATTGTTGCGCAGATTCAAGGAAACGCAACTTCATAATAATTGTAGAACAGTTTAAATATTTATTTCTGAATCATTTATTATCTGACCAGCATCTTCCCAGTACCAGCAACAGTTAACTCGGCACAATTTATTTAGCAGTGCTCCCATTTATTGCTACTATAAAATAAATCAAGGTGTTCCGACGTCGGGACGTTAACGCGCTGTTGACACGTCGTTGCGATAAGTCGGCGACAGACGGACGATTTTACTTTTCCATTTTATCAGGCTATTTTAGATTATTTTGTTTGTTAATTAAGAGTCGCTGGGATGCTCGATTCAACTTGACTCACCGTAGACGTAGACAATGGATTGGTGTTTTTAACAGCACATTATCCTTACTAATATTATATATGTGAAAGTATGTCTGTCTGCCTGTCTGTGACCTTTCCTCGGTTAAACTGCTGAACCGATTTGGATGAAATTTGAAAAATAGATAGTTTGAGGCATATAATAGTTTTTGTCCCCGAAATCATACCCTTCATCTGCTTATTTCAGAGCTAAGCTCTTGTCGATGTAGGTTAAAGTAGGCCATCCATTTACTCCGATCCCAGGCAACATCTTTGACATCTCGATACGACCTGACATCAACTCTTTTATGAGCTGCTCTATGTAGGGATGGGAGGTGTTTCTTTCACATGTTTTCCTCCATCGGAGAGTTAAGTAATAAATTTAATATTGACGACCACTTTAGGCTAGTTGGTGGCCCTGCCTACGAAGCTAGAAGCTTGTGTGATGAAAATACAAGTCCCTGCTTAATTATACGATTTACCACGCTATTGTATTAATTATTTTCTTTCATAGTTCTTATTTTTCTCTGTCTTCAGGACATGTTGTCACAAATAGGTTTAATACAGCAAGGTTGAGGACTATCTAACTGACAGAAATACATGACCCAAACCAGAGCCAAAATAGCTTAATAATTTTTTAACAGTCATTGTATCGAGCTAGATGATACAGTTCATACAAGAAATCATACCTAAAGATTTAGTTCAACAGTCGCATTCTTTTCACTTTTTTTTTTATCTCGGCCTTGTACATATAGTATGACATGGTTTCGGACATGTTTTCTTGTAGAATAACGCATCATGATATTTTTTTCTTTGTATTCATATTCAGTTTGACTTTTTTTTAAGTCGGTTAAGAACTATCATTGTAATAACTTTTTTTTTGGCATAAAAATAATGAGTGTTGAGTTTGATTCGGCGTTTCTCCTTGACAGTGGTCTTCTTTTTTAGAAACGCTGGTAGAATTTTGACTTGCGGAATAAAAAAACATTTTTTAATTTATCTGTCCTTGCGTTTTTAAATCGCATCATGCGCGCGCAGACGTCTTTATTTCACTGTCACTTGAAATAAACTGGAAACAGTCCCAAGTTCCTAAGCTCATGATAGGGTTATAACTCCCAGCTACTATTACGTTGGTATTATTTCACTACATACTGGAGTAGAGAGTGACTTAGATACTGCATCTCTGTCTGACTACTAAAGTAAGAAAGATGCAACTAGTGTTGCTTAGTACGAGATAATTTGAATCGGTACTTCCGTAAATATGTGAAAATAGTTTTTACGTCACACCTGGCCATAATGCGAGATTTACTGCACGCGGCGCGTACGGGAAAACTCGCATTGTGGCCAGGTAGACGAAAATTTTTGTTAATTTTATAATCTAGGTACTATTACAGTACATATGGTGCTACTTTCCCGCACTAGTGCGGAAAAGAGCACTTTCCGTGCATATGTCGAAACTTTAAAGAGCCATATGTACAGCAAAACCTTGTACGATACACGTGCGATTAGGTAATTTGCAACTCGTGTCGATTTTAAACACTCCCTTCGGTCGTGTTTTAATTTATCACCACTCGTTGCAAATTTCCTATTTTCGGCACTTGTATCGTAAATAACTATTGTAGGGATGTTACGTTTATCAGCTGGCTTTTGGCAGTAAGGATAAAAAAAATTGATGAAATAAAAGATGAATAATAAACCGCTGCCTGAAGTTTGAAGTATAGATGAAAACCCGGCTTTGCTAGCGTTTAGAACTTTAGACTCTTAAGCTGATGCCTGATGTCCGAGTGTGGCGGTCGCTGAGGAAGCCAGAAACCGTGCTTCCGGCACCGTCAGCTTACACGTTGACAAGCTAATCTGACCCTGGCCAACATACTGGACAATATGAGCGGTCAGTAGTAAAATTGTCAGTTAATCCTACTATCCTACTAATATTTTAAATGTGAGAGTTTAGATGTTTGAATGTTTGTTACTCAATCACGCTTAAACGGCTTAAAACCGTTTTATATGGAATTTTGCACGAAGATAGTTTATAGCCTAGGGTAATATACAGGATCGTTCTGACCTCGGGTCCACGCAGACGATGTCGCGGGCAACCTCTGACAAAATATACTATTCACCACGACCGCAGGGGAGCGTTCATGTAAAAGAGACAGCGTTTCCATAGTCGCCTGACAGCACGCGTGCCGCACCGCCGCGTCACATGTCCTTTAAACAAGGTTTTAGTATTTTAATTTTAACAGCAGTAATTTTAGGTCTTGCACCCCGATGTGTGGTGAGAAACTTTATAACGTTAAATAATACAATATACAGGGTGCTCGTGAGGAACCCGAATAATTTGGCCAGCGTATTCCTAAGGTCGTATGGAGTAAAAAATGTTATATGAACGTAGGTCGAAATATGTTTTTTTTTTATGTTTTCATACAAGAAGTTATTTATTATGTATGAAAACATAAAAAAAAACCATATTTCGACCTATGTTCAAATAACATTTTTTACTCCATACGACCTTAGGAATACGCTGGCCAAATTATTCGGGTTCCTCACGAGGCACCCTGTATATAAAATAATATCATAATAAGTTTCTGTCAAAAATTTCATTTTTGTTACAAGCTTTTATTGCCGACTGTACTTTTCTGTATACCATCATCACCCACTCATTGAGACAATTCTAACAACTCAACGGGGTTACGTCGGTTAAGTACTGAATTCAGATTTAAATGAACGCCGCTTACGAATCTTACGATTACAGACTGTTTGGTGCAGCTTACGCTAAGGGAAACGCAGTGAACAAAAAGCTTCATTAAGCAGTAACTTAGACTCTCGGAATAGCTAGATCTATTACTTAATGTTGTCCAAGCGCTGAACACTAATGAATCTGAATGTTTTAGACTACCCGCCCACTGGGCTTTGCGAAACCAGTTCGATAATTAAACGCAAATGTATCTTGCAGTGTGGACCGGTCATTATGTCCGCTAGAAGTGATTTATTGCGCATTGCGATATTATAAGATATAAGATATCGGCTTTCATTTGTATAGACTGTAAAATAATTCGCTTTAAAAACAAAAGTTTTAATAGACTTCAAATCTGCAGGTCAATCACGTCACGCATTGTACGTACATTAGGTAGATCTAACTGTCAATTTTTATATGGAAAAATTACAGTTTAGTTGTCCTAACGCGCGTTCGAAACTTTACGTGATCACCTCTCAGTACGCAAATCACTTCAACTGTTTTGATAAAATTGAAGTGTTCAGAATCCCATCATCAGATACTCAGCGGATGACCATATAAGGACTACCTAGAAACCCTTACATACAAAAAATCGGTGCCGACGTTTTCGAGAAAACAAAATATTTCGCCAAATTGAGAACCTTCTCCTGTTTTGAAGTCGGCTTAAAAGCGTGTTCGCCAATAATAATTGTGGCTATTTTAAACGACTTCCAAAGTCAGCATATTAAACATTTGAAGATTAACGGACATAGCTACGTGCAACCTAAGAACAGCCAAAACATTTCCATTTAACTATCTCTATGACCGACGTCTACATTTAAAACATCTCTATCACTTTATCACGAATGAGCTAAGTTGAGATCACTGGATGAATCTGAAAAGTATTCTAAGATAAACACTAAGACGCCGCTACTGTGGCAACAGATGTGAGAAGTTTGTAAAACTGTGTGTTCAATAAAAAACGGATATGGTATATTTGAACTAAATCCTATTATAAACACCTCCTAAAGAGTTCGAAACATATCGCCCGTAGATGTGAGTTTACCTCAATTATAAGCATTATTACCTACCCTTTGGTAAATTGAGGACAATTTTTTTCTGTATCAAAAGCGCCCTTGAACTGCTTATATTCGAAGTAAGAAAACCCAACCTGAGTAAAACAATATAGGTACATTTTTGAGTACAAATGCCCAATTTCCTGTATGCCGCATTTCCTCTATGTTTAACCCGACGACTATAGCTAGAAGTAGACCTGCCTAGACCTTTTGAGAATATTGATATTTATTTAAAATTGATGATGAATGATGATGATGTAATTGCTCAGTGGACGTGTCGCAAGCAACATTTTCTGCCATCATCTCCTGACGATGCCTCGTAGAGAGGCGAAACACTTGGCGAGGTTTCATCATTATTGGTGGTGGTTGGCTACGTATAATTGTTTGCACGTGCGGAAGGAGGGTGGACACATAAACCGCATGCAAAAATAGGCAAAATACGCAAATATATGCACCTCATCGTCGCTAATAGACCAGCACGTTTTTTTAGCGGAATAGCTAAACATAATTATTATTTCGCTGTGCAGCTAAAGAACGCGCAGGTCTATTAGAGAGGTCTCGCAGAGAGGGAAAACACCGAGTCGAACGTTTGTTTACTTTGTTAGATGTTTCAAAACATCGAAAACACTGGCGCAGCGGACCTGGCTTAATCTATTTTAATAACACATTTAATTTATTAAATTGAAGCCAACCTAAGGGTCTTTGGTATGTCCAAGGAGTTCACTCACTGGCACTTATCATTCTAACACACACTTTGAACTCTTTGGTTTCTGGTTATAGGACATAATTTTTCATATTGTCGTCACATGTATGCCTTGTAGTTCATAAATATGCCGCAACCGTCCTAATTTTACTATTCAGGAACTTGCTGACATGGTATTAATTTATGGAGATGCTCAACAATTGACGGCAATGTAAATTGTAGGCGATACAATATGTAAGTAATAATCTTGGTCTAATTATATAAATATTTTAGAAATATCGCCGTCTCCAAGGCACAAGCAATGACTTTACTTAAAATGTAATATTGTTCCCTAATAATACTAATTACACGGTTCAACTCACGTATTGAAGCTCACAACGGGCGACATGTTTCGAACTCTTCGGGAGTTCTTATTCGGGATGAGTGTTTTCGCGGCGTTGTCGCCACCCATCCACTCATCCGCAAACACTCATCCTGAAGAAGAACTCCCGAGGAGTTCGAAACATGTCGCCCGTAGTAACATTTAATACGTGAGTTGGTGTAATTATTAGTTTTATTTCAACATGTGTCACGAAAGTTTAAATTCGATTATTGTTTCCTAATATTCACATATATATTCACTGGTCCACACGCGCTGCAAGGCAATAAACGGGTGCCTGTCGTGTCGAATAATGTAGATCGTCCTAAAAATTGTTGGCCGAGAATGTTTGGCATAATGTTGAGTGGCATACTACTTATTTAGCCTATTCATTTTTGCGCATACACATTTAAAATTTCGAAATTATGTTTATCCTAATATTGATTACTCGAACATCGAATTACCTAAAAAGTAATAGTCCTAATTTTCATTGTCATAGTAATTATTTTTCCTATTATTAAATTAGCTAAACCACCTATTCTATTTTTTTCCAGAATTTTATAATATTTTTAAACTCTGAGCAGACCGGACCTACATGTAGATACATAAGATAGGTCCGCTAGTTTCCTTTTGTCCCTCAGAACAGAAATAGGGGCCCCGCGAAGCGGGGCTCCGTCGACATGAGGGCGGGTCATAAGTAATTTAAGTAATAAGCAATTCTGACCAGATCTAACCTGCATTTAGATTATGCAACATTTTTAGAACATTAAATATTAGTAACATCAAAGTTATGCACAACAATCATTATAAAAAAAAACTGCGACACAATAATCATTCGGACAATAAATATTTAGGACAATCGATATTAGGAACAATAAATTCGGCAAATAAAAAACATGCACAACAATGTTTATGCCATACGTTATTCGGCATAAAGTTGGTATGCGACAAAATAGTAGGACCAACAATTTTATGCCACCCGATATAGACCCCAATAAACGCTTGAAAAGTTCAAAAGCACCGCATCCAAACCATTCACTTCATATTGACACTAGCGCGTCCGCGGCCTCGCGACAAACTTCGAGCGCCGATCGGCTATTTGCATAAGATCTTAAAACAGCAATCGGTTGATCGCTACATTTTAGCCCCGAGTCAACATTGAGATGCTCTAGCAGAAATATTTATTCAAATCCGCAGTATATGCGCGGGTTATGCATGGAGCTGTCAAATGTCTGTGCTAACATCGATATGAGCTAAACTGCATTTACCCCGTAGCTGATTTTGGTTACACGATTTGTGATTGTCAACCTTGCATCAAGTCTCTGAATAGACTGTAACCCACTCCCAATACACCTACGTCTCATGACAACTTGATAAAATGCATGGCAGCATGTTGATAAAGTTGTGCCGAGCAAGAAAACAATAACATATAAATTTAAAATATTCCGAAAGTTTGAAAATTCTTAACTTCCATCGACCGGAACGTCGGTTCTTCAAATCTGACAAATTGACATAGAATTACATGCAGGTAATATTTATAAATGGTAAATGACTGAAGATGGAAGTAATTTTATGTTTTTTTTCGGAGTTTTATCTACAATTTCCGCGTATACATTCCATAGATTCTTACTTGGCACCTCAAGTCTGAACTCAAGGCACAACTTTCAAGCAACATTAAAGTTGGTTGAATTGTAATTCGCATAATCTACATTCTTAACGTGTGAACAGGTTTGACAATATTGGAGTGATAAAGTCAGAATGGTTGAAGTTTGAGTATGGATATGTGTTTGAAGGTGATTCAACAATTGGAAGTTTGATGTCCTCATCACTCCGTCTGAATCGCATATGATGATGGGTTTTTCTAGCTTCCTTTCGGCTTTTGCACCGCCGGAATTATTTAATGGGATATTGACGTTCGTAAAAAGATTCGCCTTCGTATATATGAGTTACCTTATTATTTATTTTATATTTTAGGCTTGACGCTTGTTAGAAACACTCGGATCTTCCAAGACATTTGATCAATTACCAGCAACTGTAAAACTGATATTGCTGGAATGAGCCTCGAAATGATCAAGATGTATTTAAGTACTTTGGTATTTTCAGTCATAAGACCACTTATAGACCGAAGTAAGTCACTTTATTTATATTTAATTTCTATCAAACGTTTTTGACATATGTTCATGCATTAAGAGTCCGCAGTAAGCTCGATTCTCCATACAAACGTAGTTACGCTCTCATTTTAAAACTACGTGTTGGATTGTAACGTAACTTTGCATGTACAATGACATTTAGTATATCTATGTCTGTAATTAGTTTATGCAGCTTCACATACTATAGTAAAAAAAATAAAGCGAATTTAAGTTTTTCATACAAAACTTGTTTTTGCGGTATTTCATTCGTTTTATAAACTGGAACCATAGAAACTAATCACAGACATAGATATACCTCATGTCATTCTATATGCAAAGTTTCGTCACAATCCAACGAGTAGTTTTAAAATAAGAGCGTAACTACGTTTGTATGGGAAGGTGAAATTCGGCCGAGCTTACTGCGGCCTCTTAACGAATACCTACCACTATAACATTTGACATCTACGCCATCCGGAATCCGGAAGTACATTCATCGGCACGCTACATTTGGTTTGGTATTGAAATTAATAATGTATCGAAAGTTACTACTGAATGGCTGGCTTTTACCGTCTTCTGTATGGCTGACATTTGTACATGACAGTCAAGATTATTGATATGTATAACATTGGTGGGTTTAACCTATTCCAGATAAGATTAAAAAATCGTGCGATAATCGTCTTGCGATTTCAAGGAAAACCATTTTGAAACGCTAAAAGTTACTGGTAAATATGGTTACGTTTAATAAGCACATGATCGAAATAAGTAAAAGTAGTGCAATATATTTCCCTTTGATAACGACGATAAAACGAGAACGAGGTAAAGCTAATCATTAAAACTATACAAAGTATTTGTCATATCATTACCAGTAAATTATTTGGCGCAATAACAACGACTACAACACTAAAATTAACATTCTGTGATATTGTTTCAACTTCGGCTAAATTGTGGACTTTTCTACGTTAGCAGATAAGCGACAATGAACTAGGAACTTTCTCTTACACGATTTTTCTATACACGAAATTGACTAATTTGCCTCGATGCCCTCGATGAATAAAGTCCCAAAATTGGATCAGATTTTGTGTTAATGGGTAGCCGTGTCGAAAAACCTGTACCATTTTAATGTTATTTTGATGTTTAATATTTATTTCACTTTTGTGTCCTTTTTAGGCGGGCTTTGATCAATATACATGAATAAATCAAATGTTACTATATAAAGTCTGTCAAGCATGTCGTGTCCCTGGAAAATTTGTGGATTCTTTATACGGCAAAAAAAAATATCTATGAAATAAGTTGTCCGTTAGTTATAACTACTTATTACACCGCCATACATCTTGTCTTACCATCATGGTTTTTTTTCCACTAATTTGACGCTATTTTCCAGGGACACAACTCGGCTGCTGTACGTCAAGCGTATTTTCAAGTACAAATGTAAGCCTGCCCATTGTATGAACTATGTAAACCCAACAGTAACTCAAGTGATTTCACCACGCTACTCGCAACTTAAAGACTCCAATCATCTGTTAAGCCTACAATTTCACACGTAGGCGAAACTCATGTTTCAAAGTAAACCCTAAGCTATTTTTCCAACAATACTCTAAGCTAATGTTCAATACCAAAACCGAAGTAACAAGTTATATACGCACTCCATAGCCCTTATAAGGTGCTAGGCGGTAGTGTAAACACTTCACGAACCGACCAGCATAGGAAGAACTCTTGAAAGACCAATGACCAAAGTAACAAGACGCGATAAATAACACCGGTATGGGATTACACGTGTCTCTGTAATTTGGTGGTGGCGAGGAAATAAATAAAGTCGATATAGGAGCGGATAGGCGACAACAATGGACGTTCGGAATTTAAAATTACGCGTAAAATTTAGGGTTGCGCATGAGCTGGATTCTGTGCGAATAATTATTTCGCAATATTATCTCCAGTTTCAGAATTTTAGGTATCAGCTTTCAGAGTTTTGGTGGTTTATTTATGTTGGGAGAATGTAGTGATTGAATGGTGATGACGGAACATAAGTAGGTGCATCCATTTCGTCGTCGCCACCCGCAGCTATGGTCTCTTTGCAATCTTTTTAAGATTGACAGAAATACTCAAACTTGTGCATCCATTTAGCTGGCTGTTTCCAATACATTATTATAAGCTAAGAAATGGAATTTGCTCCCTTCATCTGTATTTCCTGAGAACTACGTTCTAGGTGCCTTCAAAAGTCCTTCGGTATTCAGCCACGATTTGAAAATACTTAAAAACATTTTACATAGACACATATCTTCTTACTAAATCTGTAAATAATTCTGTTAAACATGTTTTAGTAGTGTTTATAGGTTATTTTTTTTATGAATCCGTTTTCAGACGTGTACATTTGATATGAAACCTCTTTGCTTTGTAACTGGCACATGAGTGACAGATATAATTTAAGAAAAAAGCAATTACGCCCGTGGGCGTAATATAGTCTATTATAGGTCTATATGTCTGCGCATCATGAAGCCCTTTTCGAGCAAGTGTGATGAAAAATACATTTTGTACTCCGGTTGTTTCTTCTCCTATACTTGAATGAATGTTAAATTATGTTATGGAGGTGTAATTATGTCTCCACTATTAAATAATAGAAATATTTATCCACAAAATGCAAAGAAAGTAATGAAAAAACATAATAAAAAAGGTCGTAAAGCGAAAGCTCTCGAAAGCGAAGAAATCTGCAACTTTTCCCTGCAACAAAAAATATTAATTTCGTAGTAAATCAAAAATATTAAGTCACCACTGGTGTAGAAGCCATTTAATTTAGTATTAATAACTTGAACTAAAAGGAGTCTCGGTTCAATACGCTAAACGTCACGTCATCGGGATCATTAGTCTTGTCTGGTAATTACTAAAATGAAATCCATCCTAGACGCTTGGTGATTAATCATACCAAATCAGCGATGGAATCAGTGGCCTAGGAACAATCTGGACCTGAATGAGGCTTGGAATGACTTGTGTATTTATAGTTTAAAGGTACAACGTACTTCTCTAAGAGCTTCGTCTTCCTCATTTTTACCAACTTCAAAAAAGGACAAGGCTCTCAATATTCTTCGTATACTTTTATTTTTTATGTTTATTTCCCGATTACTTGAAGATGCCTATACCAATTTGAAAAATCCTTTAATTGTTTGAAACGGTATTATTCCCAGATAGTCCCATGGTCATCTGATGAAAGGAACTCTTGAAATTTTATACGCACTCTTGAAACGATTCGGGTACTGATTGGAAGTCGGTTTAACTTTATTTTCAAAGTATATTATTGTTAAAACAAATGGATAATAATTGGGTGGTGAATACCAGATAGGATATTTAAACCTTGAAGGTTAGACGCAATAAAATCATAGATAAGATCATACCTCTTAAAAGGCAAAGACATAAAAATGCCTAATAGTTGAGAGCACTAGGACGTTTACTATCTTGTTTACTTACTTCCGCATCCTTTAAAACGCATACGAGTAAAACTGACAAGCTGTCTGATACCAACTTGAAACTTAACCGTTTGCTCATTTTCTATCATTAATTAGGACTTTATTTGACTTACAAATAACATTACTTGTCAATATTTCAATGTCAACATCAAGTTTAAGTCGTCAGAAGCCCATTTGCTGCGTAGACTCATTTTCATTGAAAAGTTAGTTTCGACGTACTTAGAGTTAGGTAAATAAATTAGCTGTAATGACACTAATGACTACTTAAACTTAACATACAAAGGCCTAAAAGTTATAAGTTTACTTTAGAATTTTGGAAACTTGGAAACTTATCATTAATATCATTATATTAAGCAGTAATGCGAAATTGCAAAAAAAACTAGACTCAGATTAAGCCTGCATCACACTAGTGCGGCCTGGCCGCGGCGGACAGTAGTAAACCTGTCATTAGCTGTCAAATTTACTATTGTCCGCCACCGCAGGCCGCGCCAGTGTGTTGCAGGCCTTACATCGAGCCGAGCCTGGCATGGATGGCTGTCAGATGCCCGTCGTCGAGTTCCTCGTACATTTGCCCGAGCATGATAAGGTGAATAAGGCACGGAACACACGGTGCCGCTCCTCCGCGCGGCAGATTTTGTATGAGCACCGCCGCGGGGAGCGGTGCGGCATCGCTCCGTGTGTTCCTCGCTTTAATAATAAAGAAAACACTTTTCAAGGCTCTTTGTCAGACATTTTACACATGACGATGGTCGTTCAATGCCCTGGCCATGCATTAGATTAGATTATATATTTCATGATGAAAAATTACATTACAAAGCACACTTGTCAAAAAAAATAGAATTTTTATCACGATGGTCAAAACCAGAGTAAAAGAATGATATCATTTTTAAGATGTCAATAAATGTAAGTTTTTTTCCATTTCCTTGTATTGTGGGAAATGGTAAAACTAAACCATAACCGAAAGGACACAAATATATGAACCACTAGGTATCGGCATTCTTTACAATATTTAGTGCATCAGAAAATACGTGAGATAATACATTTAATGTCAAATCATATTCATACAAATAGAAATAATATTTTAACATGTCAAGTCAAGGCACATGTTCTTCAACTGAGTATAATGGATTTTCCAATAAAAGGTATTTTAGGCGGCGTCTAATGGTTCGTCAGATGGTTTCTGTCTAAGATCAGCAGGCAGTCGCTCGTACTAGGTAGGCCTAATGACACGCGGGTTCTTGCCTGCAAGTGCCATGCGACGGGGAACTGTTCTCAAACGCCTAGTGCGGCGGAGTGTTTTGCCAATCGCCTTTACGGTATCGAAAGAAGTAAGTATTGTTTCTTACGAACATTACAATTTCGACTGGCAGGTTCGGACGTTCAGACTGGCGAGTGGCAGCGATAATAGCATCCTGAAAACGTTCGTTGATAAACTGGGTGCGCCATTACTGATGCACAGGAACAATCTCCTAGATCATTCAAATCATGGCATTTTGCTCGCAAGTGCTCTGCTGAGTTTCATGCTGAACTCTTCTCAGCTAGGCTAGGTTTAGTGAACCACCGATTTGCCCCAAGCTACTCTCCAACCACGCAGTTCGACCGCTTTATTGGGTTCATCCTTCTAAGCAGCAGTGAGAATAAGAAAAAAAAAACAGTGTATGGACAACATGGATGTGTGTGTGATGAGATGAGAGCCTAGTTTAGCAGAAGTGGCTAGTGGAACATGCTTGGCCGACAAACAGTGACAAAATCACGAAGGAAACCGAAAGTCAGAGCAAGCCGTGCAATACGTCATTCTGATGTACACTTTATTTAGTTGGGTTATACTTTGCAGCGTCGGGCAGGGCTCCTTACGATATATTAAAAGATGACAGGTAAGTAACTTTATCGCTACTTAGCTAGAGTACATAAAATCTTCCAACTTTGAAGAACCTTAAAAAGTTTACAAGTAGTTACCATTAAGTTAGCATATGACTTTGCTAGATTTTGAAATGCATTTTCTTAAAGCTATCGAGAGTGAATAAACTCACAGTTATTTTTAAGCCGGTATTCCGCAGGAGCCATTAAACTTTATTATTACTATTTTAAATACCTCATCGACTCTTGATCGATGGGCACGCGCAAGTAGCTTCACCTCGAAACTATCACTCACAGATTTATCTTTTAACTGGATAATGTCACCCTTTTTGCTAGAATAGTAGAGTTCAAAGTCATATCATATGATTACAATTCTGTGAAGCGATGACAGTTCTAGGGTTTTTAGGGTAGGTATTATATTTAGTGATGCTTAGAATGAATTTTACATACTCGAATAAAATATAATAACTAACAAAGGGCCCTATACGATTAAACGTGCGACATTTCTATCGTTTTATGCCTTTTTAAACGAGTTCTCTGAAACGACACTACTTTCGATGATACTTGCAGAAAAAATCGATCTAGGTAGGTCTCTTTACTGGGAAACTTTGTTATACTGCAGCAACGGTTGCAAACTAACTAACGGCCTGCCTGCTGGTAAGCAGCAGACACCGTCGCCTGTGGAAGGTTGCAACACCAGACGAACCCGAAGCGATTTGAGGATTTGTCGTGTTGACAGCTAGATAGACAAATGCGACACTCACGATACAGCGCAGCTCGGTTTTTTTTTACTTGTTTTTGTCGTGTTCGTTTTAAGATTGTATAACAAGCTGTGGCTACCTATAACTAGATGAAAATCAAACGAGAATATTACCACACATTGCAGTATGATGTCTGTTCGTGATCCTAAATAAATAAATAAACATAAAAATTCTTAGCGCGGTAGCCCTAAGTTATAATGTTTAATGTATCAGCAATTGGTATGGCTAGTTGACGCGCTCGTTATGAGATGTCGCTAGTGCTGTCCGAACGGTTATAACTAACGACTTTTGTTTTGCTTTGTCAAGTGTTGGTAGCCGAACGGTCTTGGCGTGGCGTCAATAGCCTTGAAAAGGCCGCCACAGACAGGGAAACCTGGCGGTATTTTGTGTCAGATTCACTGTGGGTCGTTACCCCACAGTGTAGTCAGCAACCACCTGGCGAAGAAGCTGGTGGTAGAAAAAATCGAGTTGCTTTTCTGGGAGCGAAGAAGATGTAAGGAAATCGGCACTCAGTATTGTCATCTGCGAGTATTATGTTTAGGAATGAGTTTTCTGTGGCTACTTAACTTTTTTTGATTGCACTCTTCAATGAAACAATACAGAACACAATCAATACAAGTAGAGGCAGATAACAGTCGGTCTTATCGCTACCAACCTTTCAAACCTTTTTTTTTTTTTTTTTGACGCTGGAGAAATGCATTACACATACCCCCCGGCCCGGGGAAGGCCATAGTGGGGGGTGATGTGGGGATCTCTCCTCCCGTAACCCCCTCCGCGCAAGGGGGAGGAAGGGGAGGAGCCTACCCACTAAAACTCCAGCGGCGTCACCCTCACCTGCCGTTAAGGGGAGCGTCGTAGGATGCAGCATTACTTACCACGACGCCCCCCGACAGCCCCGGCTGCTACGCCAGGGCACCCGCGCCAAGGGAGGGGAAGGTCAGAGACGTTTGACCTTCCCCCCAGACGTGTAGGGCCATGTGCAATGTGGGTCCCCAACCCACTGGCCCTACTGGGGGAGGACGCGGCCCGCGGCTGCAAACCGCGCGCGTCTTCGACCCCTCCGTCTGCGCCGGAGCGGGAGCGCGTCCGCACTGTCTTCGCGCTCCCGCTCCGCGGCCTCCTTCTGCAATATGACGACTTCGCAGAAGGTGGCCACTGCCTCCCAAGATCTCTCGCTGCGCAACATTGCCGCCACTACGCTGCGCAGCGAGAGGTCATCCACTCCGAGGGCCAACACCATCGTGCGGCGCTCTTCGGCCCAGCGAGTGCACCACTCCAAGGTGTGCTGCGCCGTGTCGTCCTCAGCGCCGCACTCATGGCAGGTGGGGCTATCCTCTCTTCTAATCCTGCACAGTTAATGACCGAAACAGCCATGTCCGGTCATCACCTGCGCAAGCCTGAACCCCACCTTGCCATGAGCCCTATCCAACCAGCTGTCCATCGACCCGAGGAGTGCCCCTATGGTGCGGACTCCATAGAGGGAGTCCTCGAGGTCACCTTTCCATCTCTCCCTCAACCTCCTCTGCGTCTGCCTCCTGGCCTCCCTCACCTCCTCGGGAGCGGGATACTCCCCGGTGACTCTCCACTGCACCCGCTCCCTGTGCGCCTCAGCCAGCGCCTCCGCATCTAGCTCCCACGGAGGTGTGCCAGCCAAGGCGCACGCCGCCGCCCACGCCACCGTCACGTAGGCCCTGCAGATCCGTATGGCCACTACCCTCTGTGGCCTACGAAGCAGGGCCTTGTTTGCCGCGCTGAGCCGATCCGCCCAAATCGGGGCCCCGTACAGGGCCATGCTTCGGCGGGCCTCTAACCTTAACCTCTTGCTTGCTTTTTTCGCCATTTGACTACATTTTTAATCCTTTTTCGAGAAAATATAGTAGGTACATATTATTGATTATTTTATTTAGTGTCTGCATCCCTATTGATTATGGAAGTGGTGAGACAATACGTTTTTCGACTTAAAACTTTTTTGAAAACACCCCCGCACGTGCAAACATGCAAATAATTACGAAACGTGTTTCCATGTTGTTTGTTTGTTGGCATGGATCATTGGAAGAAGCTGGGATAACTGTATCTGTATAAGTAATATATATATGTAGGAATGGAACGTAAGGGGGTGAAACGGAACGTAAGTGTGCGAGAAGGATGACAAGGGGTGCGAAAAGGACGGGGAGAACGATTTGAACGAGGAACGAGTGCGTGCGCGAATTAAGATAAATAATTAGATTTGCAAGGTGTTTCCGTACAAAATAAAGTACTTAATGATCAATCTCATTTTTAAATAAGAGGCCCGTCAGAATCCCACATAATTTTGGTGTCGAAGTGGGATATCCTCGCGACAATCGAGATTGTAAAGTTACGACGGCACGTGGGCACGGCGCAGCGGTATCGACGCAAGAAGGCGACGGTTACTGGTTACAAACTGGAAAAAACAAAAGAAGAAGACGGTTATCTGACTACTATAACAAAACGACGATAAAGAAGATTACGACGGAAAAACGAAGACTGAGTTGCAAGATTTTCAACGAAGGCACTGCAATTCGTAGAGGATAAAAAGGATAAAAACTTTATGGCGGACAACATCGCGAAATTCAGCGGCGACGGCAAATCCTATTCGACTTCAAAATGGGCACAGGACATAGAAGACAACAGTGAGGCCTTCAAATGGACGGATCAACAAACATTAATAGTAGCAAGAAGGTAACTGACAGGAACGGCTGAGCTGTGGTTACGATCGGAGAAAGTCTTCAAGACATACGAAGACCTTCAAGCGGCAATACAGAGAGAATTTCCAGATGCGGTCAATGTAAAAGAGATGCACGAGCTTATGGCGGCGCGCAAGAAGCAGCGAGACGAAACATGTTATCAGTGCATGCTAGTAATGAAGGAGCTGGGCAAAAGGGCCAAATTTCCAGACTACCTCGCGATACAGTATATCGTGGACGGCATCGTGGACCAAGAAGTAAATAAAATGATGTTATACGGGGTTACATCCTACTCTGTACTTAAAGAAAAACTCGCCCTTTACGAAAAAATTAAGACGAAGAACACTGAAAAGCATAGAAAACCATCTGTATCATATCAATCATACACATCAGCGGCACAGTCAACGGATCGGCAACATCAACAATCAAGCAAAAGATGTTTTAAGTGTGGCGATCCGAGTCATATTTCGACGGCCTGTCCAAACGGAACAAAGTGTTTCCGGTGTAATATGTTTGGTCACATTGGTGCGCAGTGTCCGAACGAGCAAAGCAGCGGCACTGCCAACATGGGCGAATCGTCGGCAAAGCAGTTTCGCGAGTATCGCGACATTCGCGACTATCGCGTAAGCGGCCCAGTGGAAAGACGGCGGCACGTGACAGATGGCCCCCCTACGTTGGGCAGCAGCCGCCCCAGCGCCGAAGCCGCGCCCACTATTCGGGGAGCAAGTTGGCGGAAATGCTCCCCGAAATTCCACCTCCGGTCCAGGATAAGGCCCAGATACTTAATGTGGGGCCTAACCTGGACCATCTCCCCGCTCACTCTTAGGGCTGCATCCGCAGGCGGCCGCCATCCCCTCCCCCCAAAGATTATGGCATCCGTTTTGGGGAGGGAGACCTGCAACCCCAGCAACCTTATGCGGGTCACCATTAACTCCGCGGCCACCTCCGCCCGCCGCAAAACCTCCCTCATTTCTGCCCCCCGAACAGCTACCATGGTATCATCCGCATAGCAGATTACTGCTGTCCGGGGGAGGAGAGCGCCCCTTATGGCCCAGTCATACCCCAGGTTCCATAGAAGGGGTCCAAGAACGGACCCCTGGGGCACGCCACATGCCATGGGCCTCTCCCTCCTCTGCCCTCCTCGTTCTTCGTAGAGCACCACCCGCTGCGTGAGGTAGTGCTCCACGATGCGCCGCAGATAGAGAGGCACACCGTGATACCGGAGTGCCTCCCCTATCACCGTGTACGGGAGAGAGCCAAACGCGTTGGCGATGTCGAGCGACACCGCCACCACTCCCTGCCCCCTCCCTGCCGCCTCCTCGTGAAACCCCCTTAGGTTCCCCAGCGCGTCCATGCAGGACCGCCCCGCCCTGAACCCGAATTGGCGGTCCGACATGTTGGGGCCCGTATTATCAAGGTGCTTGACGATCCGGGAGGAAAGGATTCGTTCCAACATCTTCCCGGTCTCGTCAAGCATGACGATTGGCCTCCACCCAGAAGGGGAGTCCGCTGGCCGGCTCTCTTTCCTGAGGAGGCAAAGTCGCCCCTCTTTCCAACATTTCGGAAACCGCCCCGACTCAAGACAATCGTCAAAGAGGTCTTTGAGGCGGTCTCCCAGTTCCTCCATTGCCAGCGGCAAAACCCTCCCGTGCACCCCGTCGGGCCCTGGGGCCTTTTTACAGGCCCTTAGGCGGTGCACTGCCCAGGCCAACTCCCCCTCGGAGATTGGCACCACCTCTACGGGTCCCTCTTCCACTTGGGGCAGCGCCATTACAGGCGGGGCGAAGTCGGGGGCGGGCGGGAATAGGCCTTCCACCACCCGCGAGAGGAGCTCCGGTTCCAGGGAATCCATGGAGGGACCGTTCTTCATTTTCCCGCGTACCACCTTATATGGCCGCCCCCATGGATCCCTGTCCAATGTGGCCAAGAACACATCGTGAGCCGCGTCCTTGGCTTTTGCTATCGCAGTGCACAGGGCCTCCTTTGCCTCTTTTAAGGCCCTGTGCAGGAGCTCCTCCTCCTCCGGGGTGTGCCTTCGTCGCCGGCAGTGGCCGTAATGGCGACGCGCTCTGTTGCAAGCATATCGGAGGGCAGCCACCTCCTCCGACCACCAATAAACTTGCTTTTTGGCGGTTGGTTTCCCTGCCCTCCTCATGCTCGCGTCGCAGACCGTTGCCAGCGAGCCGCGGAACTGAAGCGCCCTCTCCTCCACGCCTGTAGCCCGTTCTGGTGCCCGCCCCCACCTCGCCTCGATCAGGGCAGCCTCCTTGGCCGCCTCCCGGTCCAGGCTGCCCAAAGCCCACTTTGGGAAGGCTCCCCTCCTTCCGGCACCGGGCGGCTGAACCCGCCCCGTTTCGGAGACCCTCAACCCGAACCTGATATACATATGGTCGGAGAGGTTCTCTACGTCTCCCAGGACACGCCAGTCTGTTACGCGTGCGGCAACGGCAGGGGCCGCGAACGTTACGTCCACGATGGACCCCCCCTGCCGACGCACGCACGTATTTTCCGTGCCCTGGTTGAGCACCTCCAGCCCTAGCCCCGCCGCCCAGTCCTCCAGGACCTCTCCTCTCGGGTCCGTCCTTGGGCAACCCCATGCCGTGCTCTTGGCATTGAGGTCCCCTAGGAGCAACACTGGTGCCGGGGCAGCACCGCCCACTACCCTCCCGAGCTCCTCAAGAAATTTCTCGAAGGCGAAGAGCGGTCGGTTGGGGGAGAAGTACACGCCTATCAGCACGGTTTCCCCCCACTTGACCGCTGCGTACCCAGACCCGCTCCTTATTTTACTTATTGTTGGCTGGCTGCCCATAGGCGGGACAACCACTGCCACCAGGCCATGAGTGTCCCCCGCCCAGTTGGGCTGAGGGGACACAAAATATGGCTCCGCCACCACTGCAACACTAATGCCCCACTCCGCCATGTTCTGGATCATCAGATCCTGTGCGCGGGCGCAGTGGTTGGCGTTACATTGCAGGACTTCCAATTTTGTATGCAATGGTTGTCCTGGCATTAGTGTTGCATTTGTTCCTCCGCGGTGTTTCTGGAAGTCGCCGTTGCCCGGTCGGAGACATCCTTTCCCCTGATGTTAGGGGGGGCACACGATGGCCCCCGCATAACATGGCCTGCTGGCATTTTGGCTTGGTGACAGACCGCACACCACGGTGTGGGGGCGCTGCACTCCTTGCTGTTGTGCCCCGGCTTGCTACATCTAAAGCAGCAGGCACTGCGGTCCACCGCCGACGGGCACATGGCCCTGGTGTGGCCCGCCCCCATGCAGCGATAACATCTCATGGGCAGAGGCTCCATCGCCTCCACCCGCGCCGCCGACCAGCCTAGCATTAGGCGACCCGCCTCGGCTAATGCCTTGGCCACTGTGATAGGGCAACGGGCTATCACAGCGCCAGACCCATTCACCCATCGCACCTTCCCCACCTCAATCTGGGCTTCCGGGCACCTGCCCTTAGAGGCCATCTCGCCCTTGACTTGTTCGGAGGTCACGGACTCGTCGAAGCCGCTTATGCGGACCTCCGCCTTCTTCACGGGTCTGGTGACCTCCGCGACGTCTCCGATCAGCTCCCTCAGCTTGTCGGCGCCGTCTTCCTCACTTTAACGTGGCTTATACCGAACGCTTCAAGTTTTAGGGTGGTAGCCCTTCCCATGACTGTCAGGTAGTCCGTATCGGCCTCCGGCTTCAGGGTGACCACCACCGCCGCCGATGTGGGCGCTACCAATTTGGGCTCCAAATCCCTTTTTGCTGGGACCGAGGCAACATGGGGGAGCTTTGTGGCCTTTTTGGCCTTCCCCCCCCTGCTGGCCACATCCCTCCAAGTCTCGTTCGGTGCGGACGTCGACGCTGAGGCTGTTGTCTCCACCCTTGCTGGAGCCACCGGGGGGGCCAGTGCCACTGGGGGAGGAGGGGCTTTCCTTCTCTTCGGCTTCTTCTTGCCCTTTATGCAAGTGCCAGTGTCACTGACGACTGGGGAAGGTGCGAGTGCCTGATTAGCTACCGCTTCCGTTCCAGGTGGCTGGAGGGTGCCCGTTGGCTGTTCCTCCACTTGCTGCCTTCTGCGGTCCGCCGCTAGTGGGGGGCGAAGGATTGGCTCCGCCGGGAGGCGCCTTTGTATGTCCTCTAGGCGGACGTTAATAATGTCGCCTACAGAGATGATGAGGTCTCTCTTGAGCTCCTCTTTGAGCTCTATAAGGGACTCCCTCAACGACGCCTCCGCAGGACGTTCTCTCTCCGAGAAGGCCTTTCTTAAGGCCTTCGTTTCTGACTGAAGGTGCGCCAGCTGCTCACGCATCCTTTTATTTTCAGCCCTTAAACAGCGGACTGCCTCCTCCGGTTCGTTCACGGAGTCTGCAATGCCCAGCAGCTCCCTGCAGTTCGCGTTCATGCGACCTCGCACGTCTCCCTTGATATTGCGGCACTTAGCAATCACCGCCAGGATTGCACCTGCGCACCGCTTCACTGCCTCTGCAGAGTTTTGGGGCTCAGCCTCTTCCTCACCATCGGAGAGCACTATAGGCCGCTCCGTCCAGCGTGGCCTCGTTGGGGCCGCTTGACGAAGGGCCTCTGTGTCAACCACTCCCTCGAACTCCGAAATCTCGGATTTCCGAAGCTGGTGCCGTCTCTGGGAGGAGGCCCTTTTTCGCTCGGGCGCTATTTCCTCGTCGCTACTCCGTGCTATTCTGTCCCTTTTGATGGAGGCCTCTTGCACCACCATCCTTCCTTCCGCCACATTTTCAGAGGCTGTAGATTTTTGGGCCTTCGACCCACCTCCTATGTAGCCCCTCAGCTCCTCATCACCATCACTATCCCTATCCGTTAAGGTGTCGGTGCACGCCAGCGGGGCGTCCACCTCCACGTCCTGTCCATTTACATTTTCCAAATCCATATCATCGCCATTGTCGTCGTTTGTATCCAGTCCGTTTTCTTTATTTTTAATTAAATTTGCCATATTAAATCCCACGAGTATGGGGGAAAGACGTCCACCCAGGCAGTGCCCCCTGTACTTGGGTAACCCTATTTACTCTGGAGGTCGGGCGGTATCCAGAGGTTTTTACGACTTCACTGTCGGGTTTTTAAAGGGATTTCCTTCCCGCGGGCCGGCCAATGAAGGCAAGCCCTCCGGTCCGCACATGTCATTCCGTACCCCATTACCGCTGTAACTGGGGGTCGTTGGGACAAACACGGCAGGCTCCGGGATTCAAGGGGAGGTAGCGGAAAGCTCCCCTATCAATTCCCTTTCGGGAATTCCCTTCTCAGAGGTCGACAAACGACCCTCAGCTGCATCTACAGTGTCCTCGGACGAGCAGAGAATCACGTAGAGCGGCCCCTCCACGGACCGAAGTCCCTTGAGCGCGGCTCACATAGGAATCGCCCTCGCCCGGCCTGGTAGGCCCTCGCGGGCCCCACCGGGGTGTGTTGCTCTTCGTCTGGTCCCTCCCTCCAGGCCTGCACGGTATGAGTGCCCTAGAGCCCTGCCGGCATAGCCCTGGAGATCGTCGGGACAGCCCCCCCACCACGACAAGGTGGCAACAACACGGGGGGGACCAACCTTTCAAACCTTTTTTTTTTTTTTTTTTTAAGAGGGGAAAATGCGTTGCGCATTCCACCGGGGTGCGGGGACGGACCCTGGTGGTTATGTGGGACTCCCATGTCGGCTAATGAGGCCAATGGTTTACCCACTAAAAACCCCTCTATGTGCCGCCTCCACGCTATAAGGCGAGGCCACGGGAACGCCCTGGGCACACTTCCGCAACCTCGCCAGCGGCTGTCCGCGCTGCGGACTCATTTCTGGGGAGATGATTCTCCCCCTACCTCCACAAGGGGGCGCACCGAGAAACGGCACGCCCGCCACTCGGGGACCATCGTGTAGGCGACAGACGTCCCCGTGTCTGCCGCCCACAGGTACCCTTATGGGGGAAATCGGCGGTCATACGCTAACCGCCGTCGCTCCACGCGTTTGCGGCGCATCGGTTGGGAGGCCGGATCGTCCTCCCTCCCACGCTCTGCTGCCTCCTTCTGCGCCATCACGTCCTCGCAGAAGGAGGCCGCCGCCTTCCATGACCTGTCGCTCCCCACCATGGCTTCTACCACAGCGGGCAGGGAGAGGTCATGCCCGACCACGGCCACGAGTGTGGCCCGCTGCTCTGCCCAAGCTGGGCACACCGCCAGCGTGTGCTGCGCCGTATCTTCGGCGTCGCCGCACTCGTGGCATTCCGCCGTCGGTTCCCGGCCCGCCACCCTACACAGATATCTCCCAAAGCAACCGTGCCCCGAGAGAATCTGCGCAAGGTGGAAGGAGAGGAATCCCCCTTTTCTACCCACCCATCTTTCCAAGACGGGCCGGATCGCTCCGATGGTCCAGTGGCCGGCACTAGGCACCTCCAACCTTTCTTTCCACTTCTGAAGAAGGACACGACGGGAGTCAAGTCTCCACCGCCTGATCTCCTCCAGGAGTGGTTGGACCCCCCTGGCCCGCGCCTCGGTGACACGCCAATACACATCGGCCAGAACCAAGGCGTCGAGGTCCCAGGGTGGGGTCCCCGCCAGCACGCAAGCCGCCTCGTACGAGACGGTGCGGTATGCCCTCACCATCCTAACCGCCATAACCCGCTGCGGCCTTCGCAGCTGGGCTTGATTTTGGGCGGTCAGGGATCCGGCCCAAATGGGCGCCCCGTACAGGGCCATTGACCGCACCACCCCTGCGTACAATTTGCGACAGCTCGCATTCGGCCCGCCCAAGTTGGGTAGCAGCCGGCTGAGTGCCGACGCCGCCCCGACTAATTTCGGAGCAAGGCACCTGAAGTGCTCCTTGAACGTCCAACGGCTGTCAAGCACTATGCCTGGATACCGCATTGTCGACTTGACACCGATGGACGCTCCTCCAACAACCAGGTTGGAACCTGCTGGAGGGGCCTTCCGGGGCCCGTGAAAACACAGGGCCTCGGATTTGTTCAGGGCCACCTCCAGCCCCAACCTTCTGATTCGGGCCACCACCGTTGCCACGCCAGCCGTGGCTCGAATCACCGCCTCCCGGTACGTGCTACCGCGGGCTGTCACCAGGGTGTCGTCGGCGTAGCACGTCACCTTGATCCCCGGCAGATTGTGCCCCCTCAGCACCCAGTCGTACCCGATGTTCCACAGGAGTGGACCAAGAACCGACCCCTGCGGGACACCGCACGACAACCCCTTCTCCTGCCAGTCTTCGTGTCCTGGGTACCTGACGGCTCTATCGGTGAGATAGTCCTCAACTGTCCTCCGCAGGTACTCAGGCACCGCGTGGCGCCTCAATGCGGCCGCAATGGAGGCCCAGGGCAGGGAGTTGAACGCATTGGCGATGTCAAGAGACACCGCCAATACTACCTGCCCGTGGAGCACCGCTTCATCCGCCAGGGCCCTCACTCGCGCAATAGCGTCGATGGTGGACCTGCCCCGGCGGAATCCAAACTGGTGGTCACTGAGGTCCGGACCTACCCCCTCCAGATGCCGGTTGAGACGGGCAGCCACTACCCGCTCAAATAGTTTGCTAGCCTCGTCCAGCAGCACTATTGGCCTGTAGGCCGAAGGTGAGTCTGCCGGTCGCCCCTCCTTACGCAGAAGGACCAGTTTCCCCGACTTCCAAACACGGGGAAACTGTCTCTGCGCAAGACATGCGCTGAATAGCGCCCTCAACCGCGCTTCCATCGGACCCAGGGCTAGAACCCAGGCCCGGCCGGGAACTCCGTCGGGGCCGGGGGCAGTGTTTTTGGCTCGGAGCCGTAGCACCGCCGCCCCTAGTTCACCCTCCGTTACCTCCGGCGCATCACCCACGTCAGCTACTCTCCCCCTAGGGGCTAGCATGGGTGGAGGTGTGTGCTCCTCTCTCGTCGGAAACAGGCCATCGACCACCTGTTCAAGGAGCTGTGGCTGGAGACTTTGCGTAAGTGGGGGTGCCCAGGGGCGGAGCTTGCGTCTCACCATCCTGTACGGCCTTCCCCACGGGTCACTGTTGAGAGTCTCCAGCATCTCCTGCTCAGCCAGGTCCTTGGCCCTGCTGATTGCCCCCTGCAGCACCTTGACGGCCTCCGAGTATGTGGCATACAGCAGCTCCTCCAATGGCACGTCACGCGGTCGACGCCTCCGGCTGTGAGTGTACTGGCGTCTCGCTGCAACGCAGGATTCGCGTAGCTGCGCGAGTTCCCCGGACCACCAGTACACCCTACGCCTTGGGGGAACCAGGCCTACCCGCGGCATAGCTGCGTCGCACACCTCCACCATAGCACTCCTCATCCTTTCGGCCTCCGCGTCGACATCAATCGGACCGTCGGTCGCTGGCAGCCAAGCCTGCACCAAGGCTGCCTCCACCAACGCGTCCCGGTCCAAGCGCTTGAGTGCCCAACGCGGGCCATCCCCTCGCAAGGGCCGACTCAGGCTTCTCGAGTCTGCTGGAAGGGTGGAGACCTCAAACCGAATATATCGGTGGTCCGATAATGTCTCCACGTCCTCCCGCACCTCCCAGCCTCGAACACGGCGCACCAGGGCGGCATTGGCGAACGTGACGTCCACGATGGACCCACCCTGTTGCCGCACGCACGTGTTGGTCGACCCTTGATTAAGGACAGCCAACCCAGTAGCAACCGCCCATTCCTCCAGCTCCGCTCCACGAGCACTCGTCGCCGGGGATCCCCACGCCGTGCACTTGGCATTGAAATCACCGGCAACGAGCAACATGCCAGGACGACTTCTGCCGATCTTGGCTCCGATCTCCACCAAAAACTGCTCGAATTCAGCCAGAGGTCGGTTCGGCGAGAAGTACGCCCCAATCACCATTATGTCACCAATCCATGCGGCAACGTATCCGTGGCCCCTCTCCACTCTTTGCGGCGGCGGGGAACCGGCGGATGAACCAGTGACAATAGCCACCAGGCCGTCCAGGTCTCCGACCCAGTTCTCCCTGGGAGGGACAGAATAGGGCTCGGCGACAATACCCACTCCAATCAACCACTCCGCCAGGCTTTGAGTCAACAAGTCTTGGGCCCTGGCGGAATGGTTGATATTCGCCTGGAGAAAGCGAGTGGCCATTAATCAACGGCCATCTCCGCTACCACCTCGCTGCGGGCCTCAGATGTTGTTGAGGCTAGCTGGGAACGCTGCGAGGAGGCCCCGGGGGCCATTGCCAACGCTCTTTATCCTCCTCTGGTGTGGTGCCGAGCACGCCTTTGAGCCCAGCACGTGATCCGCCGATTTACCCGCAGCTTGGCACAGCACGCAAAGAGGCGCGGCCGTGCACTGCGCCGACTTGAACCTTTCAAACCTAACCTAACCTAACCTAACCTATTCAACCTTTTTTTTTCCGTAAATTCACCTGTTTCTTGTGTACAATAAAGTATTTACATACATAAATAGATGGCTAATGGTAATGACATTGAAATATTAAAATATTAGTCCGCTTCCATCTAAGACCCGAATGAAGCTTCAGAGACATCTGTATAGGCGCTAATTCTTCTTTTGGAAACAAGGAATATGTAACACAAGTCTGTGTATGTCTTTTATATATACTTTTTTGAGCTAACTACGGAGATTGGCCCTTATTATTTATCAAAGTCATCTGCTTCTGATCACTAACATGCTCTCTTTGTCGCGACATCCAAAACACCTCTTTTAATCAGCTTAAAGCTTAAACAGTGATTAAAGTAACAACTTTGTTCCCAACTGCGAGCAAAGTAACAGTTTGCAGTCTGAGCAAACGTAGACTTGTGTGATTGTTTCCATCCAGTTAGCAAAACTACGGCCATGTTTGTGAATACATTTAGTTACGTATTGTCGTCGTGAACCCTCTAAGAGTCTATCAGAAGCAACGTTTTTGATATCAAAATTGCCATTCACAAAAGATCGGTCATTGTTGCCATACGAGGGATCAAGGTTGTACTGTTCTTCTCTGATATTCACTGTTTAATTTTAAGTTACCTTTATAGTATTGACAGTAATGTGTCCCCCGTGTGGTGTCGGGTTAGAATTTAACCACCCCCGTTCTTCCCGTGGGTGTCGTAAAAGTCGACTAAGGGACCAGGGTTGAAGTGTGTTGTGGGCGATGGGCTAGCAACCTATCACTGCGATATCACATTTAGTCGATCTTTTATACCCACATTTATGCTAAAAGTGGCACTGGAACATACGTTTCATGTGCTCTGCCTACCCCTTTTGGGAATAAAGGCGTGAATGTATGTATGTATGTAGTTATATGTACCACTCGGTAGCAAAATTATTGTAGGTAATTATGCTCAAGAATCATTTTAACTGCCTCGCCGTATGTATAATGAATCCAGGTTAATTGGGACCTGGATCTCTATAATTGAAACGCCGTTAAATCTCTTTTTTTTTTTAAATGGAATGACCTTTATAATTATAATTATACGAGGCATCCAAAGTCTCTATAACTGAAAGGCCATTAAATCAAACCATTTTTTTTTCCTTTTGGAAGGTAGTTTAAATGTATTGTACTAACCCACAAATATGATAACTTTACCTACTTAAAAATAATTGTGTTATTATAGCGATCACCATGAAATCAACCAGTACCTCAAGTATAACTGTTTAAAAATACTTACTATAAATATTTTTAAAACCATTTGTTTGAACGTTGAAGTTAAAAAAAATACGAGTATATTAATAATAATATGCATATATTATTATTAATACACTCGTATATTTTTTGACAATCTTACACAATCGACTTAGTCCCAAACTAAGCAAAGCTTGTACTATGGAGTAACAAATATTCGTGCTCATCACACAAATAAAAACCCTACCGGGATTCGAACCCGTCCTGGGTTCTTCTCTCTTGCTTCGGTCACAACCAACTAGGCTAAAGCGGTCGTCAGAAATGTACTTGCGCGAAGTCTAGTATTAATAAGTTTTAATATGATACCACTGTTTAGAACACTATCTCCCAATGCCGTTCTAAAAACATACCTACTTACACTTTATTCCAAAACTACAATCGCTAAAAAACAAAAAAGCGTCATCCCCGTGCTCCACTTGCGTTTCTATATCTTTGACCTTTTATAAACCCATCCGTGTGCTCCCAAAAGGGGTAAAAAGAACAAATGAAATTCAATTTCCAATGCCACTTCTGACAATCGTAGATGAGAAATTGCAATGATTGAGAAGTTCCTAGCCAGCCCATCGCCCACTTCTTCTTAATCCATCCCTCATGATTGAGGATCGTTACCGCATGTAATTTCCCTCGATGAAGTCCGGATACTAGTGAACCCGCATGAAAAAGACTAATCATACAACACCCATCAACTACAATGGGAATAGTTATAAGTATAAGTCGACTCTTACGACACCCATGGGAAGAAAGAGTGAGATGCTAGTCTGAACACATCGAACCTGTACGCTTACCATGAGTTTGACAATGACGGCTTACGCTAACGAGTATCGAGTTTTCTATCTGTGAATCTCTATTGCACTTTGATAGTACGAGCGGGATGCACAGATGGAAAACTCGATACTCGTTAGCGTAAGCCGTCATTGTCAAACTCATGGTAAGCGTACTGCTAGCTATACGTAACGTGGCGACGAATCTTGATCCCTGCGAAAGCTGTCATCTCAGTAAAATTTTACGTTCTAAGATTATCAATCGTACGGGGATAACAGCTGTTATAAGGATCACGGTTCGCCGTGATACGTAGGTTCAAGGCTATTCAAAACCAATCACCTCCCAATTCTGTTCTCAAAACACACTCCTTATTACAAAATCGCGATTGCAAAAAAGCAAAGAGCGTTATCGCCGCGCGGCGGTCGGCGTGCGTTTTTATTTTTTGACAAGTGCCATCGATACTCACCGCCGCCATTGTTCTCGGTCCGCCGTCATTGCTTGTTATTTCGGTGCCAGCTACAGTGGTCACATTCGGGCCGGTTTTTATTTATTTGCCGATTTTTTGTCGGAATTGAATCGGGACCGGGTAGGTTGAAGAGCTCGTCATTTTCTGCAATACAAATTCAATAAGTACTTACATTATGAAATATTAAATACGAAAGAAGCCTAAGTCTTCTAGTAGATGTCGCTACACGCCTCCCTAAGGCGTCTTGTATGAAGGAACTGATTGAAGGACTTGGTGCCCCAACCGGATTATTCCGATAGCTCAAGTTGGTTAGTAGCGACGGACCATGAATGCCTGTGGTCGCCGGTTCAAATCCGGCTCGGAGCATTAAATATTTCAATTTTTCCTTTGATTTAAAATTTATAATTTTCGTTAGCAGCGTTACTGCTTAAAACCAATAATTAATATTAATAGGATACATAAATACAATGCAATATAGTTACAAAAATCATGTCACTTCAATTGAATTTCATTGGAGGACATATATTCACAAAAAATCTCAATTATTATGATGACGAAATATATCAATAATCGTTAAAAAATAGAAAATGGTTATTAATTTTTCTGAAAATGCCTTATTAGATATTTTTAAAACCATATATTTCAACTGATTTTAGTAAGTAAAATATATTTCTTAATAAAATATTTCCCTTTTTTTGTTTATGTATAAAATAGTTCTGCACTTATATATAACCGTGGAGGTCATGGATGTAAGCCCATTATTTTTCTTTCTCGTAAGTAAGACAATGCAGTACCTTCAAGGAAAAGGCCAATATGGAAAACTACATACCTTTCAGGAGAGACCTAAAACTATGACGTGTATTATTTACATATTTTCTTAAATGGTTTATACTAGCTATTATGTAAAGTTTTCTTCCAAAATTGTAGAATACAGGAATACAGGAAGGTACTCCAAAATTGAACATATCTGACGGAAAACCGGAACAACCCAAGTCTTCGTTCGAAAATTTACTTTAATTCAGAAATGTTTACTTTTGATTTTAAATGGAACATACTCAATTCAATGTTACCACTGTAGAACAGCCATTGCACCCAAGCATCCGAATCTGCGCCATTGGCGATCGCGATTCGATGGAATATATTCTGACGTGTTCGATTTTCAAAATTTTCTTTTTTTTCTTTTTCCGAGGCGAGGACAATGTGGTCCGGGGCGTAACGAATAAGTTGATTTATAAAAACGCATGTATGCCGCCAGCTTTATGCGTTCTGAAATAATACCGTGATTTGTTTTGTCCAGTAATGGTTGGATATGGGTGTTTGCGAGGGGTTATAGGAGCTATGTAGGCGCGATTGGCTGTAAGAATACCTTTTACGGCGCATTTATTCATATTTGTTATGTTGCGATGATAAAATTTGCAATTTATGTTGTTATAAAACGAAAATCCCTATTTAGTGCCGATACAAATTGTGTGAGTACCTATGTTTGTATATCCTTTCTCCGCATCATATAAAAACTGTTAGTCCTAGTCTAAGGTAATACAGTTTTATGGTGCAATCAGAGAATGTATAATACAGTCTTATTCTCATAGGAGCCCGGGGTCGGAGTCTTAAACTCCCTATAAAAAAACACATTCCTTAGATCTTTAGTTGTCAGGGAGCATGTAGACTCACGTACAGCAATTATTATAATGTATGGATCGTACTTATAGCACTTGCGAATATAAGTCTAATTATATGCGCTTCGGCAAAGTTCAATCGCCTGGCAACGTCCGGCGTTAAGTTTATGACATAATAGTCTTTGCATAAAGATTTTCATTTCCTATTCTAAATGTACCGGGAATTCGTTTACGACAGTAATAACTGCCGCTGTCACTTAAAGTAGAGAAAATTAAATTCACGGAACACTAAATTAATAAATATAACACTAGTTATATTAATACTAATTCTCACATACTTTAAACACCGCTCACGACGTTATTCGGATAGCCTGAAAATGTTTTTTCTATAAGCCTATGTTGTGTCTTACTTGTGGGCAAAGACCTCCCCCTAGACTTTCAACCACCCCGACTCATTGCCAATTCTGGCCAGTCACTTTGAAAGACGTCCAGTCCATCCCGCCATCTCTTCGGCCGACCACGGCGCCGTTGCCCATCGTGTGGCACCCACTTTGTAGCTATTTGAGCCCACCTCTGTAGATGCATACGAAAGGAATATTATGACGGGGAAATATTATTGAGGTCTCGGGGCAGACCACTCGCTAGATCATCATCATATCAGCTCAAAGATGTCCACTGCCGGATTCCGCAGCGTGTGGCGCAGGACCGGTCACTTTATACTTTGGCACTAGTTGCGGGTGGCATATGTCCAGCAGTGGACCCGCTAGACGGATTATCATTGCAAATGGCGTTAGCCTTTGGAGAATTCTGGTCATCAAGAATAGCACATGATGTCACTATCCTGAGCATTGCAGGAACAACTGGTGATAATACTTTTTAATACCTCTACCATAAAGAGGTAGTTTTGGATTCATTCAACCTTTTTCTAATGTAAATTATTATTTATTGCCGAAAAAGCTGTTAACGCAGTGGTACCTAAATGCAATTTTTTTCATACGGATCGAGATATTCAGTGACCAAATGAGTTTCTCAATTTATGGATATTTACAGTTGAGTAGGTAGTATTTTTTTTTACATAGGTATGGAACGCGATAGCGTAGGGGACACATTTTACATTATTTAATGAGGATCATAATATATAGGATATTCAGTACAGGTCTTAGTAGTATTCAAAAAAGTACACTTTAAAGTTTAAACAAGTGTCAAAAGTTTGAAACTCATCGTTTTCTACAGACAAGACCGCCCGTTTAAAGTTTTGAACCGAAATTAAGATATTTATTTTAAGTGTAAAAGGTCAACAAAGTAGTACTTGTATTCCCAAAAAAATAGCTAACGAAGCCACGTCAAAACACTAGTATCATAATAAATGTCAGCAGCGTTTTCTGTAAAAAAAAGCGTGAAACAGTCAACAGCGCGTGGGGTCCTTATTGACATGAAGCTGTCAAAATTTACAAGAGTGGGCAAAAAATGTTTTAACATCAAGCGAAATGTGGAATGAATAAAATTCTGGCAACCGTTGTGGGTGTGTTAAGTGGCAGAACACAATGGCTTATGTATTAACGCGAATTTACTATGCAGAGAGAACCCACCCAGTGAGGGTTTATCTTTTACTTTATAAATGACCAACATGAGGCAACCGGATGGCTTCCACAACACTTCAGGAGCTCAAATACCAGGAGCCATAAGGTTGCCTCTTGAATACTGCAACTACGCGTCATTGCTCTGAATAAAGGACTTACAATTATAATTCCTTCAAGTTTTCTGTCAAGGTCGCCGGTCTTATTTTACACACAATGCTCAAAGTATAAAATGGATGCGCAGGACAAAATAAAATTCACATGGCCCTTTTAAATAGCCACGGAATTTGTAGAATACGGCCAGTAAACTTTATTACAATTGTCGCAAACCTTTTTAGTACAATGGCGTCACAATAGGACCATGTAGACCACGAACAAGCTAGGCTTGCGTTTTTGGAATTAGTATTTAATCTACCTGGAAAGCGCGCTTTGGTCATGCCAGCCGAAATAAATGTACCTACTAGAAAATGTTACGTTCTGGGCTGTAATTCAGAACGCACTCTTTCGTATCACATCATCCGTCACGCCTAACGAAACTGGTTCTCAGCCCAAGTTCCACAATCATCATCATCATTATCATCATATCAGCCGAAAGATGTCCATTGCTGGGCATAGGCCTCCCCCATAGAGTGCCACAATGACCGGTCCTGCGCCACCCGCATCCAGCCAACCTTGGGGGCCTACCCACACTGCGCCTTCCCACTGTCGCCACTCGAGAACCTTTCCGCCCCAACGGCCATCGGTTCTACGTGCAAAAAATGAAAAACTTAAGTAACTTTAAACTAAAGGCCGAGAAATAAGGAATTGCCTGCCGAGTGTGATATATGTAGTTTCACTATGGACCTCTCGTCTCGCCGTAGGTACCTACTTGAAACGTGATACCTACGGCAATTGTAATAAATGTAATAGTAATGTTTCAATGCATGTTTGAGAAAAGTCTATGTTATTTAGTTTAAAATTGACTGATATTTTATATTTTCATGTTTGAATAAAACAAAATAAAACATTTTTCCTCATCTTAATAGCAAAATCCTTTCTAGTAGTACGTAGCTAAGTCCATGTGCTAACTGTCCTTTTTGAAACAAAGGCGTAAAGTTACATTATGTAGGTACAATTCTTTTTTTAAGACCCTTATAAAGCCCTTGCAAAATTGCAAGCATTGAGGGCTGAATACATAAGTGAAAATTATAAATTTAAAGTTGCCTCGTTAAAGTATCGATGTAGGTATGTTTGTAAAATGACAACCTGAGTAAAGGTGCATTCACGTTTAAATAATGTTATTAAAATGTATGTGAATGTTTCGGGTTTGGAGAGGTAATTGGACAGAGGAAAAATATAATGTCCAATTATGGGCCCATATTATTTATTGAAGCTATTCTTTCTGGGCAGCTGGGATCGAACATAATTTCGTAATAGTCCGATTCATAGGAGAGATAAATAATATTATTATAGATATAGGTACAATGATGGGAGACTATGCTTTGCTCTGCGTCGTGAGTAAAAACCCAGGAAAAACCTTGTTCCAGTAATAAAACCTAGCTAAATTATTTTAAGTTTTTAAGCAGTAACGCTGCTAACGAAAATTATTAATTTTAAATGAAAGGAAAAATTGAAAAATTTAATGCTCCGAGCCGGATTCGAACCGGCGACCACAGGCATTCATGGCCCGTCGCTACTACCAACTGAGCTATCGGAACAATCTGGTTCGGGCACCAAATCCCTCAATCAGTTGCTTCATACAACGCCTTAGGGAGGCGTGTAGCGACATCTACCAGAAGACTTAGGCTTCTTAACGGCACCAACGTCTCAAATCATATTGAGAAATCGTCAGTAACGACGCGCTACCGTCTGACCAGTTGAGTTACTATATAAATGACAAAACAGAGCCCCTATTGACAATCCTCACAAAATTCTTGTCTCGTTTTCATACATTATGAATTTAAAAGTAGGCTTTGAATCCGTCTTATTGAGAACAAAGCCCGATAGCTTGTTACAGGTTCGGGTTTCAATGTTAATTCATTGATTGAAAGAACCCGGACGCCGCGGAATAATATTATAATGAATATTTAACGGCTCTTCAGAGGGATTTCGATTTATAATCCTAGATCTCAGAAAATATTACTTTTGTCTTTTAACGCGAAACGTCTTTCATTTAAGTACGTAGGTGGCAATGACTTATTTTTAATGCAATGAGGTCATAGTTTATGCTCCTGGAGGAGGATGGATCCCAAGTTTAGGCATAGGGACTAGTTTTACGAAAGCGACTGCCATTAGACCTTCCAACTCATCGGGAAAACTAGTCATTGTTGGGATTGGACTGGCTTCCTCGCGATGTTTTCGTTCACCGAATACCAAATGATATTTCGTAAATAAGTTTTTGAAAAAACCCAGTTGTACGAGCCCGGAGTCGGACCCACTACTGAGAGTGTTTTATATATTACGTATAGGTACGCATTTGACCTCTATCTCGCCTGATGGTAAGTGATGATGAGGGCGAGGGTGTTACATGCATACCTAGTGCCTATTCATTCTCGTCTTGAAAAGATCCAAGTTATATGTTACTGCTCGAATAAAGTGGCTCTACGCAGACCAGACTCCGTTTCATGGTCGGCCTTATCACACGATAGAGCGTCCGTCTCGTTCTGTCGAACGGTGTCAGCCAGTGAATGACGCTCTATCGTATCACTTATCATGTGATAAGGCCGACCATGATACGGGGTCAGGTCATGTCGTCTCGTATATCAGGTGACTATGTACCATACGTGTGGTCGCGGCTAACCTTGTAGTATGTTGGTGCCGAAGGTGCTCCTATGCGAGCATGTGTAGTGTGCTCCATATTCAAGGTTGTCGTGTATATCAAGCCTTTTGTTAGCTTCTTCGTTAACTAAGCCTTTAGTAACGTAATCGAATCTGTGAAGTCAAATTACACCCATTGCTGATAACTACATCGGCTTAAAACGTTGCACGAATATTTAATATAAATGGCATAACAATATTTTGGTATCATCAAGTTAAACCGGTAATGGAACTAGAAGATCGATTGAGAAACTCTTCAACGACTTAAAGTAAAAATTAAAATATGCACGCATCGAGAACAATTGCAATACCAACAACTAAATCGGACAGTTTCCGTTTTAAGGTTCCCTAACATATGGTTGAGGGAGGCGATGGCTGAGATATGCGTCATACTCGTGATCGGGTGCTGTTTGTGGAGTCCGGACTGTTCATGCTTGCAAGGGCATAGTACCTAACTTCTTAAATACTAGTGTTATTTTATTATTATTGTATTGACGAGAGACATCATTCCGATCTTGACACGTTTTATTGTTATTGACCATGTACATCACTGACAATATTACATTAATATTCCTTTTTTTTATTGTTTTGTTTTGACGCTTAGAGACCGTATACATCTCTACGAACATTGAATAATTATTAATTGTACTTGGACGCTTAGAGACCTTATACATCTCTGGAATACTGAATTAATATCATTAACTTTCTGTTAATGCACAGACCTTATCCTAATCGAATGTAATGGTCATATTTTGTTTTGTTTTCATTAACTTTGTGACATTTAGTGTGTTGTTATATCAGTCCTTAATGTGCAAATTTTAAATTATTATTGTGTAAGATTATTATTCTTTCATTGTAAGATTATTATTTTTATTGTAAATTACCGTTTGACATGTACAAGTGCCCTTGTGGCCTATTTGCAGAATAAATAATTTGTATTTGTATTTGTAAGATTTTTTTTATTTAATATAGTAATTCATCATTCCAATACATCATTCCAGTCAACAACAAAATGACAAATATGATTTTGAAAATATAAGACTTATTTTCTTGGTTCGAAATTCGAAACATCGTTTTTATCAGTATACTTAATATATAATTATAGGGAGACTCACAGTAAGCCTCTTATAGCGGCTCAAATTCAAAGAGCAATGATGAATGTTCGGAGATTCTCTTTGAAATTGATTAGAAATAAATATGAATACTATAATAAGAGAGCGAGGCAAGACAGCACACTGCCGACTTGCTGGACATACCTTATCAGAAAATTTACCAAGTCCACCGTGGTCGAACGCGACAATGCCCCTAATTGCCACATTGTCAAGAAAGCACTCTATACATATAATAATAATAAACCGTTTATTTCAGGCATCTAACAAATACCTTAAATAGTAACATTACATACAATTATAAAATTTAAAACGAATTATCATTTAGGCTACGAAATAGTGTGGCTCCGTTGCGTCGTCAAGTCCGGTGATGGTGGAGGGTAATAGGTTGCCCCGGAACCGCCGAAACACGACACCCTTCGGCCAGAAGTCAGCATACAGCACACGCGACGGTCTCCTGCAGCGGCGGCCGCGGCACGCACAGTACGGACGAGCTGTGCACGTAGTGGCGTGAACGCAGCTGGAAACCCTTAGCGAGTAGCCAGTATTCTGAGGCTCTAGTATAAATTTTACAGAAACAAAACTTTACGATCGCGTTTGCGTTTTACCCTCAATTTGTATGGGATTTGACAGCTAAACGCGAACGCCGTCGTAACGTTTTGTTTCGATAAAACTTATACTAGAGCCTCTGGCGAATATACTCCACTATGTCATCAGCCGTGGTGGAGTAATGCAGGCGCGACACGACCAGACACGCAGACCGGAACCAGGGGGCTTGCAGTGGGTGGGGCGCGGCGCGTTAATAACCTAGCGGTCGCGGAACCTCAGGTTCCAAGTCAGTCGAGGGCCGGCACCGCGCGAGCGAGCACACGTACGTGTTGAGACATGCCGCCGCCGCCGACTTGAACGCGACGAACGAACGTAACAACGTGTTATTTTATAATTATAACTAACATAATTTTTAAAAACGTAAAAATCAACAAACCGCCACAGCTGCTCAGTTTATGGCTGTTTAAAAAATGCCCAAAAGGACTTTGGATTATCTTTTTTTAATCTGCCCGTAAATTGTGAACGATAACTTTATTTTTTTATTAGGTACCTACTTTCGGGTACCTACCTTACATTATGAAGATATTAGCTACAGTACAATGTACAAAAACAATACAAATGCATGTTACTTATTATTACCTATACTTTTAACGGGATACCTACTGCAATTTACTTCAAAATGAAAGACTGGTTTGAATATATATTTTACAATGCACTTGCTCTGAAAGTGCGCCTTTTCATGGGTCAACATGAACACAGAAAGCCCTCCATGCTGTCCTTAAAACTTCAAAAGTTAAATTGAATTAGAGAATAGAGAAGTGGCAGATCAATTTTATTTATGTGTGGTGTTATTCATAATGACGCTGACATACATTGTATGTGAAGTAAGCATGTACTAAATTAATATCGGTTCACTTTACTCAAGCGACATCTAGTGAGCATTTTTTGCGTTCATTGATGTATTCTTGGCGTGACAGCCCTAGCGCTACACGTGCTGTGTGTGAATGAATACAAGTTATACGATAGGCAGAGATGCACAGAGTAGGCACGTTTCTTATGCCTAAACGTCGTTTTTGCTAGGAAGTGCAATTTCTGTACTTGTACTATTACTTATTCTGTGCCGGAACCAACCGGCACTGCTGTACGGCACTGAGGGGCTACCGCGAAGTGACAACGAACCTCGTTTGAGTATCTCCGTCTCTGCCGCTCGAACTAGCAAGTGCAACAGAGAGGGAGATACACGAACGAAATTCGTTTTCGTTTCGCGGTAGGGCCTCTGAGTATTTCGCGGCTTGCGATAATGACACTACACATGACTGTATATTTTATCTCCATCTATCAGTATAACGAATGCTCAAATCAGTAAAGGGTTGTTAAACTTCTCTGGAGTCGAAAGTACCTAACCAACATTTCACCAACGTGATTTACATTCACACGACACAATTACGATATTGGTATCATATTTTTCGGACGTGACTTGCGAGACGCGATGCCGATGGTATGATATTGATCTTATACAATTATTCCGATCATATTGACATTCATTTCATTCGCTTTGACGGGGCGGCTGCTGTAGCTTCTGACGTCAGAGCACATCAGAAAGAGTCACGTCAGATATGTATAAATCCAGCTTTAAACAAAAAACCACTCGCGATAGTAGTACCTTATCATTTTCTTAATAAAGTCTTCAAATTACACCCTGTTTGGATAATAATATAAAATCATCTGCCTTAATACATTTGCCATGGAAATTGACATAATGCGAGACAAATATAATAATGTACGATTATTGAATTTAGACGGTTAAGGTCAGAAACCTTGAATGCTCAGGTTTTATTTTAGATATCTGTGTACGGTTGGCACCGAAATTATTAGTGATCGTTAACGGAGTTGTACTAAAAATTATTTGAGTTGACCTAGTTGAGTAAACGATTCAACCATTCAAATATTAATGATAGTTACCATACAATCGTGGTGGACAGATATAAATTACCTACCTAAACCTAAAAGTATGTATCGAGAAAAGGATGGTACGGCCGTGCCGCTGTTTTGCTCGACTTAGCGGATGGGGGCCATCTTACACAAATCGATCTAGTTCTAAATCAAGTAAAGCTTGATGTACTTTGGGATAAGTACTAGACCAGACGACGATAAACATACTTATATATATATATATATATATATATACATATATATATATAAATAAATACCTACCAACTAGGATCAGCCGGCCGTCAATATCAAACCACAGTTATTTAAAACATCACCACCCACTCTCAACATAGCAAAATTTCCTTACCTATTTATGTATATGGAATTCACATAAATGCAAGTTTCTCTTTGGCCTACTGATCGACTGATAGATAATGCCTTGATGCATTAAGTCCGCCTCTGTACGTTTTTATTCGTGCAATAGAGTATATGTAAATAAATTGTGGTCAGTGTGGACGCCTCTAGAAAATTTAAAATTTACCTATTAATGGGTATCTAAGTAGGTAGGTTACCCTTAGAACTCGAACGTGCTAAATCCTTATGCGCGATAATAATATTAGCAAAGCAATGAGCCATGTTTTGTAAATTTTACTACATGCATTTTAACAATGGAATTTACTTGCTTGTTTTGTCGACGGTACAGTGCACGCGGCGCGGTGGGTAAGGTTTTACAGTAATCCGTTAAACAAAGAAGGTACTATGGGCTTTGAAACCTGATTGCACTTATGACATTTCAAATCTGGGCTCTGTGAACCGGTCTGGCCACCAATGCGTTACCGATTGAACACATGCTTGCATAAAAAGCGTTATGGCTTGCCGATTTGAAGTTATAGCGATGGGTTAGTGCATGACGTAAGAGTAGGACGTAGGAGTAAAAAGGTTTGTGCATGACTAACATTTCTAATAGGGCTTTAATAGGAGCTCTTCATCTTTTAGCTCGGTTGCATCCTAAGGAGCTCGGGGTTCGCCTACCTTCCCAAGAATTGCCGTAGTTCTGGTTTTTAACTATTGAAGGTTCTCCCGACGCCCAGGCGAGGCTTGGCTATTAGGAGTAGAATCATACTGCGTTATGTGACTGGGCGAAATTACTGTCAGTCGATCTCAAACTCAAGTAAATTATCAACAACATCGTCATCATCATCATCACCATGATCATCATCTGAGACTCTACAGCCCTGGGTGAGCCGTGGCCTGGTAGAGTATTTTCCTCATGGTCTGTTTTTGGCCATGTCTCTCCAGCGAGTAACTTTGAGGTTATTCTGAATGTCGTGCATCCTTTTTTTGATGATATCTGACAGTTGCTTATAATAGGACTAACGTAATAAAGCGGTCGAAATGCGTGGTTGGAGAAGTAGCCCAGGGAGAATCCCGGGGAAACCTCCAGCACGACCAGGAGGGGGCAGTTTAAACACTGAAAACGATTCTCGCTTCAGTGGGGTTGGACGGATTCAACCGAGTTTTGTAAGTAGTACCGAGCTACTGGGAGTGTTGTTGCTGGTTCGCCGTCCATCCACCGTGTGCTCGGTGCAACCCGCCGTTAATAAAAAACAGTCTGTATTGAATAAAGTAAGCAGTCTACATTGTTGTTTCTTTTACTGATCCTCCAATACCATGTACAAAAACTGATAAATCATGCATCAAAGCGTGGAGGTGCCAGATCGCAGATACCAGGGCCGGCAAAAAAGGGCGTTACACAAAAATCATTTTATTTCGATGATAAGGTTATTTACAATCTCCAAGAAACATGGAGTGAAGTTTGCTGTGAGTTCATACAGGGTGTGTCAATGTCTAGAGAGCTCTTCGATTGAAATAATTTTCTGTCAAACAATTTTTTTATTGCCATGCATAGGTTCCTGAGGTGAAAGGAAAGCATATGTGTTATATGATGTTAGCCGCCTATCTGCGTAACTTTACGAACGAGCGCTAGGAAAACTCTAAATTTTCCCATACAAAAATAACACTTAGGTATTTTGTATGAAACGAGATATTTCAGTCTTGAATTTGTAATCTTGAAGGTGAACGTGAATGTATGAAATGGGCCTTGTATGTCTCAGTGACATGGCTTGAATTTCGAATGAAAAAAATCCCCTTAGTTCTCTTAACCCACATTGCTTCCGTTGAGGTCTAGGAGGTTTACCTTAAGTATTGCAAACTGTACAGGTGGTAAACTTACAGTCTAGCGCTGGCCTAAACTGGCAGGTAAGCAGTATTTGAATTTAGAATTGTTGCTGTCTCTGTCTGACGACAACAAGCGATTGAGGAAAATCGCGGAGATCACAACAGGAGGCTGTAAACTCGGAATATATTAAATATTGTCCCGAAGCTGTACCAAACACTTTTTAATTCAGTACCGCACCCCCACTCTAGGCGCCCTACATTGTGGTGGAAGTGCGGGGTACTGAATTAAACAGTACCTTAATTATTACAGTACCTATGCAGTCTTACATAATTGCAGTTCAAATTGATAGTGACCTCTTGCCTGCCTGCAGGTACATAAATACAATTTGGAGCACCCTCTATATACCATCGACCGTTATTTCTCGAAATGCCTTTATTTTAAAGTTATTTTTATTCATGACAGCAGTGTTTGTTTCTTCATTCGACTCATATTGATAGCAATTTGATAGTGAAATTACAAAGGGACCTTTATTCTGTAGCATTTTATCGTAAAAATTCGATACTCGTATGCCAGTGTCAACTTATTCGTTTTAAAATACAGTACTCTAAAGGAATATTACGAGTTTACCTTTAAGCTTGTAATTTCCTGAGGCTCAATTCCTGATCTGCTACTGAGATATTTAAATTATTGGACGACCTCTCTGTAGCCTAGTTGGTGACCCTGCCTACGAAGCTGGTGGTCCCGGGTTTGAATCCCGGTAAGGGCGTATGTTTGTGTCATGAGCACGAATATTTGTTTCTGAGTCACGCATGTTTTCTATGTATTTAAGTATTTATTTATATATATAAGCATGTATATCGTCGTCTAGCACCCATAGTACAAGCTTTGCTTAGTTTTTGGGACTAGGTTGATTAGTGTAGGATTGTTTCAAAGTATTTATTTTTTAATTATTGTTTTTCACGGGTTTGACGCGATATTTATATGCTTCTGACGTTTCAATACGGGTTGCACCAGTCGGCCTTTTTTGGTGGTCCGCTCTCGATTGCTCTGGTGCGCTGATACCGTACAGAAGCCGTGCCTACAACAACAACTGCCGACGAGGCATTGGCTCTCACCAGCAACTGATTGCGTAACTTTTCCAACGGGCGTTATGAGACATTTTATTTCACCTTCAAAAAACCTAATCCTAATTTGTTAAGGTTTTTATTAGTATTATCCATAAAACGGAGCGGGGAATTGATGTGGTTTTTTAAGTGGAGATAGTTGAAGGGATGGAGAGTGATATAGAATAGTTTTTATCCCCGAAATCACCCCCTAAGGGGGTGAAATGGGGGTAAAAGGTTGTATGGAGCGATATAAACGAGTTCCACGCTGACGGAGTCGCGAGCAGAAGCTAGTAATTTATAATTAGGTTACCCTGCCGACTATGACTCGCATAAACTTGATTGAAAGATTGTTTCTTTTTTTTTCTTTGCGACTAGATATCCTCGCGGCTTTGTCCGTTGTTAAAGAACAGCTTGACAGAGCCGTGAGATATAATATAGCTTACTAGCTTCTGCCCGCGACTCCGTCCGCATGGAATTCGTTAATAGCGTAGCTCCATACAAACATTTACCCCCCATTTGACACCCTTAGGGGATGAATTTCTAGTTTTATTTATCAGTATTTAGAACCGTGAGATCTGGGAAAAGACAGATAAATAAAAACTATCCCATGTCCTTTTCCCGGGATTCAACATATCTTCATTCCAAATTGCATCAATCGGTTTAGCAGTTTAAGCGTGAAGAGCTAACAGACAGACACACTTTCGCATTTATAATATACCAGCGACCCGCCCCGGATGGGTACCTACTATATTATACACAATAAACCTTCCTCTTGAATCGATCTATCTATAAAAAAAAACCACATCAAAATCCGTGTGAGTCTACCCTATAGCTACCAACTCACAAAGTCACTAACCTTCAAAGTATTACTTCTTTATGATACTTATTTGTATAGATCGGTAGTATAGATAAAAAGCTTATATCAAAAACTACTGGTTTGCTATTAAGGCGTAGGTTCAGCGAAGTTAAGCGAACAGAGTTTTTGAAACAATATAACGCGTATGTTTATAATAATATGGTTTTTAAAAAAAATACGAATAGTAATCTTGAGGCTTTTCTGCAGGGAGATCAGTGTTTAGAAACATGATTAAGCAATATTCGCTCGATAGAAAAAATTCAAGAACATAGGTCTAGAAGGGTCTAAAATACACTTAAAATATTTGTTACAAATTATGCACAAGAGCTAGAAATATTAAAATTGCTTCTAAAAATCGGCAATATCATGTTTGAGAGAACTCAGTGTGTACTTTTTTATTTTTTTAACGTTCAAAAAATTTAAATTAAAAAACATGATTTCCGCGCTTCCGAGAACGCACTTCCATCTCGCTCACGCTTATGCTCAGTGAGAGGGAGAGAAGACCATGAACCTACGGTGCCTTAACGGCCGCTCCCTTTATCCGATTTATCTTTAGTTTCGTCGTACTGATGATAGAAAAATACGACTAGCGACTAGCGACTACTATCTGCAGGTCGATTACATAACGCATTGTACGTACGTTCGTTAGATCTTAATATCAATTTTTATACGGAAAAAATACAGTTAGACTGTCCATCTGTCTGCGTTCGGAACGTGTTTTAATATGGAAAAATTACAGTCGGATCTACCTAATGCGCGTTAAAAACGATACGTGACTACCCCTCTGACATACGACCCTACGAATAAATAAATAAAGAACAATTCTCACTAGGCAAACTATAGCACCCGGATCCTACCACATTCTAAAATCGCCCTGGGCTGTTATTCGCTACGCGCTAAAGTCACTCACCCCGCTGGTCACCCGTCACGTAACTAGACCTCTGCCTACGCTTAGTTACTACGCATCGCTGTATCAAGATATATTTGTGGGTGAGCGTTGAGGTGAGCTTAACACAAGTTACAGAATAGGGGGGCTGAGGACCGGTCGCCCTAGGCTCCATTATCTATTCCATTCGATACAAGCTGATAACGGTAATCGAATTCTAGCTAAATTTATACGAGAACTCGATGCCAGTGGCTTCCTACGATTGTCCGTGTCGATTTATTGCAGCTAAGTGCTCTGGTGTGTTAATAGCACAGGAATTAGATTATGAGAGGGACGTTTGTCTATGTGCGAACCTCGAACGCGATTGCGACTTCTCTGGGGTAATTTATAATTTGATGTGATAATTTGATGCGTTTTGACAGGTTTAGCCTACGAAACTAAGAGTCCTGGGTCGAACCCAGCAGGGCAGTTATTCTTTGCTCGCCCATGCGCCTCAGCCCCCCATATTCTGTAACTTGTTTTAAGCTCACCTCAACGCTCATCCACAAATATATCTTGACACCTCAATGCGTAGTAATTAAGCGTAGGTAGAGGTCTAGTTTCGTGACGGGTGATCGGCGGAGTCAGACGCTTTAGCGCGTAGCGAATAAGCCCAGAGGGGCTACCGCGAAACGAAAACGAACTTCGTTCGTGTATCTCCGTCTTTGTCGCTCGAACTAGCAGGTGCGACAGAGAGGGAGATACTCGAACGAAGTTCATTTTCACTTCGCGGTAGCCCCTCAGTACAGCCCCCCTATACTGTAGCTTGTTTAAGGCTCACCTTAACGCTCACTCACATATATATGTTGACACCGCGATGCGTAGTAACCAAGCGTAGGTAGAGTTCTAGTTTCGTGACGGGTGACCGGCGGGGTGAGCCGCATAAGCGCGTAGCGAATAACATCCTATAGTACAGAACACAACAACGTGTGATGCTAAAAAAAATACGAATCGGCTCACCAATGACGGAGTTCTGAGGTAACAAACATTGAAAAAAAAAATACAACCGAATTGAGAACGGAGGACCTCCTCCTTTTTTTTAATGTCGGTTCAAAAGGGGCTAGACTCAGCATAATGTTGCAATGTGTACACCGCAACGCTGGTTTCCAGTCCAAACCGATGAAGTGAAAATTATGGTTGTATGATGAAGTTCTGAATTCAATATTATTACCAAAGAATATCATTATTCAATTTGCTTGTTTTTCTTTATTATTTTACTACAACATCTACCTACACGAAATATTCTGCAAAATTACAGATACCTACAATAAAAGTTCATACCAGTGAAACAACAAAAGGTCTATTCTGGACCCTATTTCATCGACACAAGGTCTAATAACATTTAGGTGGAGCTAAGACATAGTTACATGTATCCACTGGTTGGTCGTACGATATTCCCCATGGCTAGGAATTAGGAATATGCTAATGATCTCCATATTAGTAGTTATAAATAGAGCTCTTGAAATGCTAGGTATTCGGAGTAGCTTCACTAGGGAGTATATTACTAGTTAGAGAATGTGTTAGGCCGCGATTTAACTTTAACAGTAGGTGATAAATTTATCGTGGTACTTTCAATTTTAAAACGTGATTGAAACTTGCATAAATAATTAATAAATATTACCTATCCTATTATTATAAAGGACAATCGTACACAAATCGAACTACTACCATTGTAAGCTTGATAAGGCTTGTGTTATTTTTGGGTATTAAACGTCGCGTCGATTTATATGTATATACAAGATAATATATAAATACTTAAAATACATAGAAAACATCCAATAGTAGATGCTTATATCCCAATTCAGAAAACATAATCATGATTTGTACTCCAAACAACATTAGTCGAATTAGTACATCTAAATTTTTTTCTATCAATTAAATTATAGTACATTATTAGAAATGAAAAATTATGCACAATTTCTTCGATAAGTCGATGTTCGACACAAACTAAACTAGATTATGCATAAAAATAATAAAATAAAATAAACTATTTTTTTTAGGGTAGAAGTTATTAGGCGAAAAATTGTTATGCGATAAATTACTTTAAAAACAAAGTTTCCACCGACTTCAATTTAGTACTCCGCCAAGCCACGAGAACATTTCCTATTTTATTTTACAATTTACCACATGAACTGATTTCCGATAGCAAATGCGTTGATTACTATAAAACAAAACCAAATCGCTGTATGTGGGCCGATAATATTTGAGGACTTCCATCGATTCCCCTAGATCATCACCAATGGCATTTCATTAGTTCCTATTTCAACGGAATCTTATCAGAACCTGTGACGTACTTTTGCACTTTTAAGTACATAACTGAGGAATTCGATAAGTCATCTGTGGTCTTCATCATCAATTCCTCGCCACCAAATTTATGATTCCGGATGTAAATACACGAGTTATAACAGAAAATACCAAAATCACTACACGCGTGCCAAATAAAATTGAGGAGTTCCCTCAATTCCTCATGGATCCCATCATCTAACTGAATTTTGAAAAAAATGGGACCAACCTGGAAGTATATATATACATACGAACAAAAAGTATTTTTTTCGAATCGGCTCATCAATGACGGAGTTCTGAGGTAACAAACATTAAAAAAAAAATACAGCCGAATCAAGAACTTCCTCCTTTTTTTTAATTCGGTAAAAAAGAACGTATGACATTAAAAAATATGGCATCCGATATATATATCTAAGTACACCCATTTTATCTTTAGTTGGTGACATATAGAACATCGTGACGTTCAGCCATTTAAAAAACCTTAAGGCATGTAAAAAATTGCCAGTTGAGGAAAGCATTATATCTCGGCCGGAATTAATTTATAGTAATGTATATATTATTTATGGTGTTCACCACTGACATTGCCGTACCGAGAAACAAAGCCGGGATAGAAAGCTTTTTAGGAAAGTTGGCAAAAAGTATTTTTATTTTATTTTATTTTTTATTTAGATATGTCACAAAATCTTAAATACGCTAGTTTAAAAAAAAGTGACCCGCCAAACTCAGGACAATTTGTTGGCGGATAATACCATCGTTTCTATTGTTCTTTTTATCCAAACTACCCAAACTCAATTAACTAAACAAGGAAAAAGCGTTTCTACAAATAACTAGTTAAGTAAGTATACCTCAATTATGCAACGCGTCATTCATCGCACTACCTAACACTTATCAAATAAAACTAAAATTTCTTCTTTTTATATTTTCTTAAATACACGCTTGCTTCTACACTTCTCTAAGGTTGTACTTATTTTATTCCCGAACAATATACTCACGGGTTCTATTACCGAAATAGTTGTTGTGTGAAAAGGTTAATTTTACATTTAACACTTTTTGGTTGTGATCACATAGTTTATTTTAATAATATACAGTAACAGATGACATCTGTTAAAAATCCGCACTTTAAATATTTGAACCCGCCTTTGTGGCTTTGACAGTTAATAACTTTGCAATATTAAAATCGCAGAGTTATTCGTTTTCAGTATTCAGCCATAAATTTGTAAATCGAACATCATTTAAATAAAACGTTCATTAAAAATCTCCTTTTAATTGTAGCAAGGAGAAATGTTGTTTTAGTCATGACTTAATTACTATCAACTTCCTTTTCAAAATCGTTCTTATTCTGCTTACCATAAGGTTAAAATCTGTTTGTCAGTTCAAATGCTGTGATACATTGAGCACACGGTTTTGTCTATATAAAAGGTTGTATTCGCATAAGAAGTTGTGACACTATAGGACCTTGTTAGCATTTAGTCAGCCTGTGACAAAACGACAAAAATTAACACTTAATCACAGTATACGACTTAATTAAGACTTGGGATCGGCGACGTATAAATTAATGTATTTGTAAGGTAAACGAGTTGAAATGTCGAACACACGATGCATTTTTCAAAACGCGCAGTGTGACTAAAATACATTGAGTGTGGTTTAGATCGGAAAAAGTCCCATTAATTACTAATCGGTACATTAGTCTTGGTACATAATTAATGTTGTTTTTACTGTGGGGCATCACTCGCAAAGATTCAGTTAAATTCGGATGCGTCACAAAGTGCAACTTAGTGTTAATGCGTTCTACATCTCGCTATTAAGTGGGAATTTTCGGCTGATACGCGAGCTTAAAGTCCCATTGCTGGCAGTTCCAATTTTGTACTCAAAACTTGAAACTCAGAATATTGTTATACCGCCCTAGATGAGTAATGTACTGTTCCACAGAACAGTCGAAATTCAATCCATACTAATATTATAAATGGGAAAGTGTATGTGTGTGTTTGTTTTTCCGTCTTTCCCGGCAAGGTGAAGGGATGGAGAGTGATATAGGATAGTTTTTATCCCCGTAATCATCCCCTAAGGGGGTGAAATGGGGGGGATTAAAGTTTGTATGGAGCTGCGATATAAACGAGTTCCAGTGGACGGAGTCGCGGCCAGAAGCTAGTCTTATATAAAGACTTTGACGGACAAGAAAGTTCTTTTGTATCATGACGGACTTAGTACCTAACTTAAAAAAAAACAACATACCAGCTGAAAGAAGTCCACTGCTGGACATAGGTCTCCCCCTAAAAGTGGCAAAGTGACCGGTCCTGCGCTACCCGCATTCACTGGACTCCCGCGACCTTTACCAGGTCACCAGTCCACCTTGTGGAGGATCACGCTGCGCCTTCCGGTACGTGATCGCCACTTGAGAAGCTTTCCACCCCAGAGGCCATCGGTTCTACGTGCAATGTGCTCCCTCGGTTTGGTATAGGTTATTCGCCGGCTGGGTTTATTTTGCGTAGATATGGGTTGGTCTACTTCTATTCATGCCAACCTACCAGGAAGCCTAGCAGATCCTTTATGTTGCTGACGGCCTCCGGTAATGACACCAGTGTTCTGGCACCCCAGTTCAAGTCAGGATAACGTGGGTCGCTGTCCCTTCGTCTTCAGTGCAGGCTCTTCAGAGACAACTGTCTGAAACATCTAGAGTGAAAAGGTGTTTCTACAGTAGTGAAAAAATAAAGTTTTTTCGATTGGACGCGTTAAATGGTATAAAGCTTTAGTATATTTTAATGCGGACATAGTTTTATAGACACGAAAAAGCTAACTTTACTTCAAATTAAGAGACTGTATTTACATTTTGGGAATATAATTTATAGTTACACATAAAAGTCCAATAAATTAGGCTACTTTATTAAGCCCCGTTTAATTATTGCGATATTATCGCCCGGAGTAATAAAAACACTAGTTTATTACCAGTTTTTATCAAAATTATTTTTCTGTACTCTGTTTTGGAGTCGACTTATTCATTCAATTTAGTTTCTAGGGTTCCTTATAGATTGGGTTTAAATTCAAGAAAAATAGAAAAATACAGAAAAGTTACTACGAATCTCGGCGTCAAGGTATATAGGTATGTAGGGATATTTGCGAATGAATGGTAAGGTGAGGTTAAACAAGTTACAGAAGAGCGGGGCTGGAGTTGCAAGCGTCCAAAGGCTACGGCGACCGCTTACCATTAGACGGGCTTTACGTACGCTTGTTTACCACCGATGTGGTATTAAAAAAAGACGTTAACTAAACTCACTCGCTTTTAAAACACTTAACATAAAGTTTCGTATAGCATGGTGTTACAATGTTAAAAAGAAGTCCGAATTCTCGAAATCGAATACGGGCTTCTTTTTACCTACGGAACTGTTTTCGTAAAGTGTCAGCACGCACGGCAGATCATTATCGGCACAAATAAAAATGTAATCCTACCTCCCACGCCAACGAGGGATTTTATGCAAAAATTAAGAGGTGAGGAGGCTCATTAGCTCCGCTTTAGGTCTGGTTTAGGATGCGGCTGTGGCGGCAGCGGGAGGAATTATTTATTTTTTCTACTCCTGTACCGTTATCTGTCATTTATATAGGCTTTAGCTCAAATACAATGACACCTACAATAAGTAGTCGAAAAATTCTTTGCTCTATGGCCCATAAACGCACTCTTTAGGGTACTTTTATGGTTCATACATTTTCCATAAAATCACTGTTTACCACGATGTCAAATCATCTAACTTTTTTTATACAGCCACTATATTGCAGTGATACCAACTTCAAATTTTTCGAAATAAAGTGTTTTTATTTACTATCAAATATTTGTACAATATAAATTATTTACTAAAATAAAAATTAAATATAATTTATTGTGTGGTAATATACATATTTACAAATAATACCAATTATTGGTATTATTTGTAAATATAAATCGATCCGATTCGGTTCGGATCCGGATTCAGTTTGGTTCGGATGGCAAGTGCAAGGAAATTAAAAACAAAACAGACCATAAACGAGAGGTGTCAATGTGTCATATTTCCAATTTCCCACCAAAGTTACAGTTCAAAATTAAAAGACGAAATATGATAACTAAATATTCGTTATTAATAACTTCTTAAGATTTGATTCGTGTTTGTGAAATGAAGAATAATGTGTACGTTCCTTTTAAAATGGACGAAGAAGATAATAACTGCACCGCTGAAGAAATTGCGTGAGTAGCAATAGAACTAACGGAAAACCTACTGCCTGAAAAGTCAAATGCTATTTATTTAAAATTGGTCGTAGAAAAAGTATTGTATGCAACGGTGTATAACTTGGTCTTAAAACGCTCGTGGCGTCTTTAATTGCGATGCTTGCCAAGGCTCGCATCGCGACTCACGACACTCGCGTTTTAAGACCCTACTTATAAAACAGTTGCATAAAATACTATATCGATTTAGGGCGGGTTGCATTAACTCACGATTTCAGACCGATCAACGTTAAATATGGTGTTGGCAAAATTTTAATGTATGGCAAGTTTGTCAAGTTTCTATGGATGACAGCAGCCGGCGTCATATTTAACGTTTGGGTGGGTAACGTCAGGTTGAGTTGAATCAATATCAATCAATAAATATTTATTGGAGACAAGGAAAACTTATCGTAAAAAAGGTGGACTTACCTTTACCTAGTCCATGTGGCATTCTCTACCAGTCTATCGGAAAAGTGAAAATAAAAAGTGTTAAAAAATGTCGTCAATTTTACGTTCATACTTAGTGTTGAATGCAAAGTACATAAAAAACTTGTGATTTAAATAAAATTTAATATCAGAATAGATTAGATTAGATTAGATTTATATCATGATAAAAAATTACATTACAGATTTGCATACAAATGTCAAAAAAATAAGAATTTTTATCACGATCGTCAAAAACAGAGAAAAAATATCATACAATATTAGCATAATGTCAACAAATATGAGAACACAACATAACAAAGTAACAAGAAAATAGAAAAAACAAATCCAAGGCAAAAGAACATAATAAATATATCAACCTCTAGGTATCGTCTTTTTTTTACAATATTTAGTGTGTTAATGTCAAATCATATTTATACAAATTTAAATAGGTAATAATAGTACTTTAACATGTCAAGCCAAGATTCATATACTCTTTAACAGAGTGTAATGGATTTTATGGTTTTTTTTTTAATAATACGGATATACATTATTTTAAACTTATCCTACTAATTTATTTATTATCAACCGTTGATCCGGGTACAAGCCCGGGCTCAGTCTTACCTCCAGGGAATGTGCTCAGTGCGGATTATTCAGAACTTAATTAATCGCGGTTAAAAACAAAAACGCGCTTATAATATATATTTATTTATCAACAAACATATTATCATTTTTACGGGCTTGATTGATTTACTATTTTTGTTTCGTTTTACGTTTTTACATGTAATATCTTGAATGTAGGTCCCTCATGACTCCCGAGAGATCTGGACACATGTCTCTTTTGCTCTGTAGTAAGTAGAAAGAGGCAGTAGTTTTGCTTACATAAGAAGTTTGTACCTAAGTCAGTTGTCGCTCATCCGCTCTGCTGGCGCTGTTTTTTTTCATTACCGCGCAATCTAAGACCACAGCCTGGACATCTTAATTTGAATTCGGAATTCGTTTGCGTTAATAAAAATAGATGGTTCTTTTTTAAGCATTTAATCGGTAATACGGTAGTGCCTTTGCAAAAGCCTTTGGGTGCTTTCAAAATCGTAAAATTCAACTGCATTTGTTTGAAGTTAAATTAAAGCATGAAATCGATTATCAAGCTTTTTAATGCACGACCAACAATGTATACATTTCTGATTTTTATAAGCGTATGGTTTTATTATATTTGTTTTCTTACTTGCACGGTTAGCAGAGATAAACTATTCGTCGCTTTCTAAGTGTTCCGAAAAAAAGGCGGGCATTGTATCGCGTGCCTTCATGTCCTAGTTGTGCTGGAAGATGCATAAGTATATATCAAGTTATATATTTTTAATACGATGACAGTAGCTAACACGCATGCCGCTTGTCTGATGTTGAGAAGACACCATAGTCCATGGACGCTTGCGAATGCCGTAGAATCTCAAGCACACTGTCAAACTTTGAATTACTTGAGAATTCGTTGAGTCTGGCTGTGCCAGATACAACACAACCTTGGCAACTTTAACTCACCACCAGGAACTAGACCGTTTTACAAGCGAACCTGAGGTGACGTTTAGGGGCGATGCCCGAGGGCCGAAGGCCCGTAGGGCAAGCCAATGCGGCTACACACTCCCCTTACTCTATATAAATAAGACTCAAACACTCACCAAGCAGACACTCACTCGGTCCGTGCAACGTTTTAGTAACAAATCTCTCTCCCGCTTTTCGCTTCCCATAGTAAATTTTCACTTCTCCTGCACACATACCGCATTCTTCTACAACTGGAGTAGGTACTACCCCAATTGGGCTGCTCTAAATATGAATGTGATGACATTATGCTGTGCCCTGGTTTTTAGTGTAAGCCTGATTACTATACTAGAATGAATCTTTCTCTCTGTCGCTCGTATATGCAATCAGAGGCTCTAGTATAAGTTTTACCGAAACAAAACGCGTTTGCGTTTAGCTGTCAAATCCCATACAAATTGAGGGTGAAACGCAAACGCGATCGTAAGTTTTGTTTCGGTAAATATTATACTAGAGCCTCAGAGCACGTTTTAATGTGCAGCATCCCGGAACGAGTGCCTTACCAGGGGCATTCTCTTAATGCGGTATGGATTACACAGGCTGATAGGGGGCTATCGATGCTCCGGATTATAGCGGCCATCGCGATCGGCTAATTAATTGGACATCGTTTAGCTGCTTAAGATATGTTTAATCAGCAGGTTAATTACGATAGCGGGGTCATTGTGTACTTTTAACACAGGCTTTAAACAGTTTTTCTTGCGTTTTGACGGCGTTAACTTAAGTCTATTCCTATACCAACTTCCATCCATATTTAATTTGTCATATCCATTACCTATCTGTGTACTAAATTTGAAAGAGTTAACATCCAAATATTCATACTTCCATTGCAATACAATACAAATTGTCTTTTTTATGTGCCTTCCCTACCCCTTTTGGCACTCCAGACGAGAATTCATGTACAATCAAGTATAAGAATATGGGTGTATACAACTTACTCATAAATATGTCCCATCGCTCTTATGTCAGCGGCAGGTTTCGGTACATATTTATGGTAAAGGTCGCGGGCACAGATATAGGAAATAAGGAGATCGGACATGCCGGGCGATTTGTATTGAATATGCCTGTCGCAAGTTCGTGAACCCACACACAAAGCACCCGTAAGTGTAAAGACAAAGGACGCACACACCTAAAGCACACCCACTTGGAAATCGACGCTACTGTTGCACATTACAGGCGCACCATTTCTATGGCTGTGTACTACATGCGAACGAGCAGCGAGTTGTGTCATCACGCACGCACACAACTATCCAAGCGGCGCGCATCGCTGCTGCACTATGAGAAAATGTCTCAATGAGGGAATCGTTACGTACCTCGTTCATTGCGGCGTAAACACTGAGCTTTGCAATAATGTTACTTGTACAGCGGCAATGTATAATAAAACATATTGAATGACAATCAAGTGTAAGCTTACATGGATACAAGTCGGAATATTACGTTGAATTCGTGGTTTTATTTGAAAGAATAGTATTTATAGTATTTACCTATTAAAAGTGATCCCATCGGTGTGGAAATTAATCAAATCACTCCGATGTTTACTAGTAATTATTACACAACTCGGCATTTTGGAAAGACACGGAACTTTCTCGGTGGACAGCGCGCATGCACACTCGGTAACAACGGACGGTGAACTGGCGGCGGAGTAAGCGCAATGAGCTAATATGTGCGACACAGCCGCCGGCGGCTTGTCCGCTCTCTAGTATTATATGCTCTGAGGTCGCGGGAGTCTACTGGATACGGGTGACGTAGGACTCATCAGTCGTCACATTGGCACTCTTTGGGGGAGGCCTATGTCGAGCAGCGGATGTCTTTCTGCTGATATGATGATGATGATGACATATTTATGGGAGGGTTAAAACGTTGCATATGTTTGTACTTGATTGTACATATAAATGTTACGTACAACTTTTACTTTTACCCTTTTACCCGTATATAAGCAAAAACAGAAGCTAATAAAAGGTCTAGCCAGCATTCCGGCCGCAGAGTTTCAATCAAACCGTAACAGAGTTTGTATCGGAAAAATGTAATAAAGCGGTCGACGAAACTTTCGTCAAAAGTAGTTTAGCTAAACGACATTTTAACTTGCGTGCTTTGGGGGTAAGTTAAGGAATGTGTAACAAGGTAAAAGTTAATTGAACTCCCTTAGGATGATATTGGATGGCAATTAGGTTGTAACCTTTTCCATTCGCAACATTTAACAAGAGGGGTTCCCCACATTGATGTATTTGTGATTTTGATTTATAAATTACTAACTTTCGCCCGCTATTCTATACTACTATTTTTCACCCCCCCATTGCACTAGGTACCTTAGGAGATGATTTTCGGGATAAAACTAGTCATCATCCGGGACTAACTGTCTCTATACAATTTATTTTATTTTATTTATTTATTTATTCCAGCATTACAGTACCAAATTAATTATTAGCTCCAAAGCACTGTGAAAACAAATATAAAAATGTTTTTTTTTTCATTTATTTTTTCTTTAAAGTAAGTTCACGTATATTTTTTACCATTCTGGGGTGACACAAGTAGTATTTTTTATTTTAAAAACACCAAAAAAAAAAAAAAGATCACATAATTATCTCTTGAAAACAAAAATGCTAAAATTATTATGACTCATTACATGATGTTACCTCAAAATCTGCATTAACTGCTGTGCTATGATCTCGTGGTGCCAAGATAAATTACTTGCATATAACAACTTTAGATCAATATTTACCCCGTTTTTTTATTGGACACAGGGGGTTACTACAGATGTTCTAAGGAAGCGTCCTTTTAAATATTTGCCCCTGTTACAGGCCACACATAGCACGTAGAACCGATGGCCGTTGGGGCGGAAAGGTTCTCGAGTGGCGACCACGTACCGGAAGGCGCAGCGTGGGTAGGCCCCCGACAAGGTGGACTGATGACCTGGTAAAGGTTGCGGGAGTCCGCTGGATGCGGGTGGCGCGGGATCGGTCACTTTGGCACTCTTTGGGGGAGGCCTATGTCCAGCAGTGGACGTCTTTCGGCTGATATGATGATTATGATGATGATGACAGGCCACACACTGTATATGGAGTTTCTGAATGGGTATATGCTTTATTTTATCCCGCAGGTTTACATTGCCTTTGCTTTTGCCATACGCGAGTGAAGCCGCGGGTAGCGAATCTATACATGTAAAGCGATAAACATCAGATTTAATTTATATTCCACCTGTGCTGGACTCGATAAAAACACGAAGTAATGAAATACGGAAGCCCTTGAAACTAAGGCGATGTTTGCTTTAGGTATGAGCCGACGAAATTAACGTTTGCCGGAGATTTTCATAACAGACCCACGGGGCGTTAGAAACGAGCGGAGATGACTGGCGGTAAAAAGTAAAGGACTGTTTGTTTACGCAAACTCTTACCAAGTAATCTCTCCGTCAGGCAGGCTCAGGGTGTCTTCGTCGAGTCTCGTGATTTCGTCGAGTCACTGCAAGTACATGCCTGCCGGTATGATAGCGTCGCTACGGCATGCACATGTTATAGATAGGGATGGCCACGTTTAGGGTCGTTCGACATACCTTAACAGGGGATTTGTTAACAGAGAACCTTATGTATGTATGGACATAATACTATAATTTATTATGTGGTAGAATATCAAGAAAAGAGGAGGCAGGAATGTCCAGTTGAGTGTCATTAGAAACGACTATGGTTGAAGTGTGCTGTGGGCGATGGGCTAGCAACCTGTGTGCAATATCACATCTTCATCTCTAAACCTACGATTGCTAGACGTAGCACAAACATTACATAATGATTTCACGTTCTTTCAGTGCGTACAGCATCGTAAAAACATCCTCGGCCGGTTTCGGTTCATCGCTTTCATATCTAATTTGCATTTCAATATGTACCACGTGGTCATTCTGGCAGCCTCTAGTTGTGTTATACACGATCGTAGAACTAGTGTTCAATTCTGACCTTCCAACCCAGAGGGAAAACTAGATCTTATTGGACTTAGACCGGTTTCCTTACGATGTTTTCCTTCACCGAAAAGCTAGAACGGTAAATATTCCGTACCTACATAAGTTCCGAAAAACTCATTGGTACGAGCCGGGATTCGAACCCACGACCGCCGCATGCCTGAACCACTAGGCTACCGTAGCTCGTTGTGTAGATACCTACTATAATATAAATAAAAAAATATTCATCAGTTCCACTCTCTTCTATACTCCGTTGTAAAAGCTCTTATTATATTTGATGGATATAACAGGTCAATTTGAAAATTGTTTAGTAATTTAATAACGGCCCGAATATTTTATTAATAATTAGTAAGTAGTTAGTTTTTATATGTTTACCGTAAATGAGTTATACTTATATCTGTAAGTAAGAAAGTTATTTAATAAATAAATATTACAGGACAATCTTACACAAACCGAACTAGCCGTGCAGTAAGCTAAATAAGGCTTGTGTTATGGGTACTCACTGGGTACTAGACGGCGATATATTTAATAGATATTAATACTTAAAACATAGAAAACGCCCAGACTCAGAAGCAAGTATTTATATATGCTCATGACAGAAATATTTGTCCTTACCGGGATTCAAACCCAGGACCTCCAGCTTCGAAGGCGGCGTCACTGGCCACTTTTCATCTCTTTCTAATTGGAACATTTAGAAAAAGACGAGTATGATTGATATAAAATTATACACGTAAAATTACGATAAAAAAAGAATTTATAAAATACAAAGCTGATCCAAATTGGACTACTTACCCATCAATTTACCATAGATGTACATCTAATTTTACAAAAATGCTATAAGTATTCCTTGGAGGATAAACTAGTAAGCTTACATTATCTTGCCTAAGTATAGAAGACTGGAATCTAGCAGGTTCTAACACCGTAGTTTAGACCTAAGCCCTATAAGATAAGTTCACAATAAAGATATAAATCAACCTGTGAATAAAATCGCCTCTATCTCGCCATAGGATCGCCCGCTTCTCCGTGGTATTACGCCTATGCGTATACAGGGTGCTCTGTTCACAAATAATAATTGTTAATAAGTAAAATCAGCAAATTGAAAAATCCTGAATTATGCCAAGTTTGTTTTAGGGTGGGTGTTTTATGGGGACGATAATGTGCGTACATATCCATACTAATATTAAAAATGCGAAAGTGTGTCTGTTTTTCGGTCAATCATTGTGTCTGTCTGTCTGTTACCTCTTTACGTTTAAACCGCTGAACCGTGTTAGATGAAATTTGGTATAGATATAGTATGAGGTTTCCTGAGGGCCTTCCCCGGACAAAAGATAAGTTTTATCCCGAAAAGCATCCCCTAAAGGGGGTTAAAATTATTTTGAGCCATAAACGAGTTCTATGTGGACGCAGTTGCGGGCAGAAGCTTCTTTGAATATAATGAAACTTAAGACTCGGTAACGAATCGTCGTGCTCATTAAAAACAATTCTTTGCAAGAAGGGTCAGAGAGCACCAACTATGCTAGACTAGCCCTCAAAATTATATTTTAATTTTGAATATATCTTGAAATATTATTTTTAAACGGTCTCACACGTCGTGGCGGGTCTAACACGAATGAATTACTTTTGCTTCTGATGTTTAGATACCTACGGGTTGCACTGGCCGTGGTCTAAGATGACTCAAGTGAAACCCATGTATATTAGGTTATAACTTATGGTAGACCCGATTAAAGTCATCTTTTATTGTGTGCACAAAGGGAGACAGCTAAAAATGTTATATATTTTTTCTGTAATTTTTTATACGTTTTGCGATGGATAGATGGATGATCTTTGGGGGAGGCCTTTGTCCAGCAGTGGACGTCTTTGATATTATGTCGATTATTATTATATTGAAAAAATAAAAAATACTAGTGTGTAAGCGTCATACTATAAATAATTTATTACAGATAATGAATACCTACTACAAAAATGACACGCTGTATAAATTGCCCGCGGTGCTACTCAACAATGTCCGGCAAACTGCACTTGTTAAAGTGTTATATCTGACGTAATAATACACTGGCTTGTATGACTCAACTATGCTGGGGACGCCGCAATTTACTCGTTGCATGCGTGTTTATTTTAAACTGGTACTTTTGATAACTAATTATGTACCGTAAAATGCACACATTTCTAAATGTATTTATAATGTGCACGATAGTAGAATAAAGTCTGTACTTGGTATCTAAAGACGGATTTATACTCATCTGAATAGATCTTTTTTTGTACAAACCTTCGTAAGTATAAGCCTCTTTTATGTGACGCATGGTTATGCCGAATAAAAATCGTCCGTTAACCGAAAAAAATATAAATTACATACATATTTATCTTTATTCTTTATAGTTTTTAAAAATATAAATTCGGAGGGCTAAATCGGTTACCTTGGTTCTGCTGCGGATAGCCTCATTTCTGACGCGATCACGCAGAGAAACTCCCAACATGGCCCTCTCCATTGCCCTTTGGGTGACTTTGAGCTCTTATCAGGCCCATAGTAAGCGACCACGTTTCAGTGCCATATGTCATCACTGGCAACACACACTCGCAAAAATAATGAAATTAAAACTCAGCATGACGTTGCGAACTGCGCAACGCTAATCCGTCTTTTGTTTTTATTTGTATAGGAAATTATGATGTATCTTCAAAAAGCAATAAAAGTTTACTTAAGCACCTCTGCATATGTACTTAAAACTGTTTGTTTGTCTGCGAACTTAGAGGTCGTGACTACGATTCTTGCTAACTACTTTCGACCAAAGTTGCCAATGTATCGAATGGTCATTCGCAAACTTGTACGAAGTACTTGCGCAGCTAAGACTCCGGGGTAAAATCTACCTTGTTAATATCACATACGGTCGAATTTACATTGGACCCAAGACAAACTTAATTAACTTGGTATGCAATTGTATTGTCTTGTTTTGTATAGCAAAGTTTTTGGCAGCATATGCTTAATGATTCAATTTTTTGTCATAATGCAGAAACCAAGCCATTAAATGCATCATTTACGTTTAAAGTACAATGAGATGCACAAGTGTTGAAATATTTACAAAATTGCTGTAAATTTTCACTTAATAAGGTACCTACTGTGAATCTATATACAATAGGACTTTTACCTTAAACTTAGGATACATGTTTTTAGAAGTTTGGCATTTGGTAGTTTTGATTCAATCTTCTAGTTCGATTAAAGCTTCGTAAAAAAACATCAAGTGAGAATTCACATAATATTACATATAGGTATACAGAGTGTACCAAAAATGACGATCAAGGGCATAATAATAATTATTATTACTATTATTATAATTCTTTATTGGACAGGCGAAACACTCATTATAATGTACAACAAAATAGAAGAAAAATGCAAAAAAATAATAATAATAATATATGTATATATATATTTTAAATTAATTATACATAACATTACAATATAACATACAATATAATACATAACAATATAAAACATAACAGGTATCGTGTTCTCATAAGAAAAAACTAAAAGAATGTTTATTTGGTGCGATTCTTTTTTGCAAATAACTTTTAGATTTTTTTGATGGTGAACTAACTGGCATGCTACGGAACGTACAATTTTAATAGCTCTCCAGGTATCATCGAATAAAAGTAAAATTAGTGATTTTATTTCAACATTTTTGGCCTCGGACATGAAAATTAGCCACTCTGGAGAAATGCTCAAACGCACAACAGAAAAATATTAAAAAAAGCACTTTAGCGCCCGTCAGTAGTTAAGTAATACAGACCACCAGCCCTTCCGTCGTCCTTTATCTCTTTTTATCCGCAGAAGCCGATGAGATTGTTCCACGATTAACCTGTCTTTGCGTTTTTATACTCGGGCGGCGCGCACGAATGATTGGGATAAAATGCCTTAGGTATACTTTTTTATTGAAATGGATAGTGTTTTCTAGGACTAGTGTTATGTAGACTTTTCTTTCTGGCTTTATGCTTTTGGCTGGTAACAAAGTAAACTTTTACCATCAGATCTATCGTCCATAGCTAATATCAAACACGCCTAAGTATTTCTCTACGTCTATTTGTCATCTTTGAATAATTAAATTTGATATGCAGATACTTTAATTCATAGAGGGTATACGGATACTTTATATCTTGGATACTATCTTCTAATGTTTGTATGGAGGTCCTATTAGTAGGTCATACGCGCGAATATGACACGGGCAAAAGCTAAACGACAAATAAAATTGTGTCACGTGAATTCAATGCCACAGTTCTGGGTATGGATAAAAGAAGGAAGGATGATAAAAATGCATCAAAAAAAATCTTGAAGCTCTGAGAAAATTCGAGAAGGAATGCTGTGTGGGAACGCAACTGAGACAGTAATACCAATATTTTGGGAAGACACTTGGTTTCGGCAACCAGACCTACCAGCCCCCCAAATCGGGTGACATTATCAGAGCAATTTAGGCCAACGTATTTATATTTTAAAATGGAGTGCGCAGGTAGGCAAAGGTAAGGTTGCCATCTCAGACCAAGGAAAAAAGACAGACGGAACGTTACGAACAGTCAAGTGAAGCTAAACCACATACAAACAAAACCAAGCGACTTCAAGTTTAGCACACGCTCACGCACACATATACAAACAAAACTGCACAAAACTCTTCAGCACGTGTCGCAATGCCTGTCAAGATCATTTGTTTCGAGTTTTGTGCGATTTAATTTGTTTAGCGTGTGCTAAACTTATGGGGCTTGGTTGAAAACCGGTTGGCTTTACTAGACTGTTCGTAACGCTCCGTCTGTATACTTTCTTGGTCTGAGGGTTGCCATAAACTAAACACTCCGACATTGGTTCTCTTTACACCAATCCCGCTAGGCACAGGTCCCACCGCCGGCGAGTAGCGAGTATTACTCTCATAGTTCTTATTCGCTTTTACTCGCTTGAGCGAGCAGTACGTAGTAACACTCGCTTATTCGCCGGCGGTGGGACCAGTGCCTTAAGCTACTTCACGATCAGCTTCTTAATTTAATAGCAACATATTCATATTCATTTACTCGCTGCGCATTATACGTATTTAGCCTATCGCTGTCACACTCTCTCGTGGTTTTGTATATGCCGTTAGAAATAGGATTAACTAATAGATATAGCAAACAAAAAGTTCAAAAAACTATAATAAATAAAATATTTTTTTAATAAATAATAATAAATATTAGGGGACAATCTTACACAAATCGACCTAGTCCCAAACTAAGCAAAGCTTGTACTATGGATACTAGACGACGATAAACATACTTATATAGATAAATAAATACTTAAATACATATAAAATATCAAATATTCGTGCTCATCACACAAATAAATGCCCTTTCCGGGATTCGAACCCAGGACCTCTTGCTTCGTAGGCAGGGTCACTACCAACTAGGCTAAAGCGGTCGTCCAAAGACTGTAACCCAACTACGGAAAAGTTAGTAAACAAAATGGTTTTTTTCATACAAAAGGAAGCCTATGTCACGCGGAGCATATTTTCTAATAGATTGACACCTCATTTATCAAAATCGGTTCAGTATCTGAAACTGCAGAACGTACGTAAATAAGTACAAACGTAGACTGCAAAAAACATATCCCTTTCTTTTCCTTGTAGTTGAGCAGAAATAGAAGCTATTTCATTCAAACTCTTTCATTCTTTAGATTCTATTAGGATCTCATAGAATGTATGCAGTTGAATGACAAGACTCAACAGCGATCCTGCGGCGCCTCCCGTTTTAGGGCCGAGCCGGATTTCGTTGACACCCGTCCTGCCCCGGACAAGAGGACCTCATATAATCCAAAGTGCATGGCTAATAATAATAAGCGAGTCAGAAACAATAACGCAGGTTAAGCAAAGATGGCAGCGGACAATCTTTGGATGGGTGACCGCCTGATGTTTGAGTGGTTAGTATAAATGAGCGCTCCCGTGCTTTGGAAGGCACGCAATTGATCCTGGCTGCTGTCTATAAAAATCGTCGTTACGCCGAGTTAGAGGCCTTCGGGTGGCTTAAGAACTTCTAACTGTCGAGTTGCCCACTCACTTGACAAAGGGGACACAACTGTTACTCGCATCCGCGGGAGCTACCTACCACAACCCTGCACGTGTCCCCTGGGTGGTACAAAAGAGTAACAAACTTTACAAGGCCAAAATAATGTAAGCCTTAAGATTAAATAAATTAATAATAATAAGGATCAGCGATTATGACATCCCAAGCGCAGAATGTATGCTTGTTTGCTACAATCATCATCATCCTATAAAGTAGCCCGGGGTCCGCTTGACACCTAATCCCAAGATTCGGCATAGGCACTAGCTTTACGAAAGCGACTGCCATCTGACCTCCCAACCCAGAAGGAATATTAGACGTTAGGATTAGACCGGTTTCCTGACGATGTTTTCCTTGATCGAAAAGCTAACGGTAAATATTCTGTACATAAGTTTCGAAAAACTCATTGGTACGAGCCGGGATTCGATACAGTAGCTTGTTTGCTACGGTCGTGGTATGAAAATAAGAACTTACGATTCAATCCCAAGTCTACAGTTTTCGCAATGCAATATCGTATCCCATTGTATGGAGACGTTAATTTTAATGTTTTACATGAATTATTTACTTACCTGCCTTTGACTGCCTTCCATAAATTAAAACCGCGAGCAGCTGGCATTGGTCTATATATTTTAATGACATAAATTATTATATTCATGGAATTGGATATAAATCCGTCAGTTGTTTTTATGCGTGTAATTAATAAGTAAATATTACGTACAAGTTATATGATAGTGACAGTTTTAAAAATACATCTTCTTCCATCCGTCTTCCTTCCATTCATTAATAGACAGTAAAATAATATATATGCTTTTTCTTCAGAGACTACAAGTATAGGTACCTACATAATTATTTAACCATTTGAAATACATTTCTTGTGAGCCACATAATATATGGTGATACCATTGGAAGAGATTATATTTGTACCTACCTAATTATCACTGTGTGGACAGCTTTTTTGTCATGTTTAAATATTGGCTAATATGGCAGTCTCTTGGTATCAAACACATCATGTCAAGTGTTTCTTGCCTCCTCATACTTTAACGAGAAACTTGTTGACTATAATAATTATAGTCATATTATGTCTTGCGCGAACAGATAGCTTAGCGTGTATGAGTGTCATGTGAAATATTGATAAATAAATAGATAGATAGGATTTTATATAAATTAGCAACTTCCATATTTCGCTGAACCTATAACTTTCAGAAACCGAATTAAAATTCCGGTTTCAACTACCAGAAACCATAACCGGATACCGCAAAAAGGTGACTTTTCACTGGGTGTCCTATTTAAATCTCTCAGTTAATATTACCCTACCCTTTTGCCTCTATACCGCCCCTTTAAGGGCTGTCCGGCTGGAATGGCAACTTTGGGCACAATTTTGTTGTTAGGTGTAAAGGCGGATTTACAGTTGAGGAAAAATATGTATCGTTTACCGTTTAAGTGTTTTATTTGTGTGTAAGTATATGTCATTGCGCTTTTTAGCGCAAGGCTACACTCAAAAGCCGGACTCTTACTGGAGAGTGTTCCCCTGAAGGTAGTCGACAAGTTCTGCTACTTGGTCGACCGTGTCGAGCAACCTCTCCCTGGACGGAGAAGTCGACGTCCGCATCGGCAGGGCGGCCACGACGTTCGGCAGGCTACGTACAAGAGTGTGGAACAATGAACATCTCACCATTAAGACCAAAATGATTGTTTATCAAGCTTGTCTTAAGCACACTCTTGTACGGAGCCGAAACCTGGACGTCGTATGCTAATCAGGAACAACGGAACGACCTTTAACATGCGCTGTCTTCGAAGTATTCTTAAAATCACATGGAGAGACAAGGTTACCAACGAGAGAGTACTGGAGATCGCACAGCTCATCACTGCCCTGCTGAAGCAGAGGCGTTTGCGGTGGCTTGGGCATGTGCAACGCATGGATAATTCTCGTTTGCCCAGGCAGATTATGTTGAGCCAAGTTGCATTTGAAAAGCGCAATGTAGGACGCCCCATGCTACGTTTCAAGGACTGCGTGAAACGCGACATGGTCGCTTTTAACATCGATGGCAGCACTTGGGAAGATCTTGCTGGCAACCGCGATGAGTGGAGGAACACTATAGCAAAAGGCCGCGAAATCCACGATGATACCTGGTTCCAAGATGTAGCCCACAAACGCGCTAAGAGGCATAATTGTCAAGAAATTGCCAATGATACGGTCCCTCAATTTGTGTGCCCCAAATGTGGCCGCAAATGTCGATCTCGGATTGACCTATATAGTCACGAGAGGCGCGCGTTGTCCCTCGCGTACAGACGCTGCTTAAATCATCTGTCAAGATGTATAAGGCCTTATGATGATATGTTATTGATATCAGAATTTTAAAAAATCGTTTTTGAAATACCTACATACCTATCAGTGGCGGTGCGTCAAAATTTTGATGAGCAACCCGAAACAAAAAAAAAATATTTTGCCAAGCCGTTAGGAATCGGCTTGTATCTGTGTTACTGCTACCTATTCAAAAGGTATAAGTTATGTGGCGAATTTTACAAAAATTGTGTGGAATAAAAAATAAGAATTGTAAGTATTTTTAGCTTTAAGGATTTTTTTGTATGTATATGCTCTTTTTAGGGTTCCGTAGCCAAATGGCAAAAAACGGAACCCTTATGGATTCGTCATGTCTGTCTGTCTGTCTGTCCGTCCGTCCTAAACCTAAACCTAAACTATAAAGTGTATTTGAACAAAATTTTGAGGATAGGTGTATTTTGTTAGCCGCTACATAGTTATGTAATTAAATTACTAAAAAAACTATTTTCAGGGGTGCACTCCATACATAAAACTGAAAGTCAAAAAAAAATGTTCATTGCAAGCCCACGTGTGGCACATCAATCGATAGGCCTTTCAAAATAAATATAAGTTTTCTTAGCAATTTTTTTATTAAGTGAATAGAGTCGGAGATAATCGCCCCAAAATTCACTAAAATTGTGTCGCCCACCCTCTAATTTTTGAACCGTGTATTTTAAAAATGTGAAAAATCATGGACACGCGGCTTAATAAATTCTTTCAGCGAAAATTGTCTAGAACATGATCGGTTCAAAGGTTTTCGAGATATTTCTAAAAAACTGCCTTCCTTAATGAAAAGGATACAAGTGCCATAAAATTTCAGTAACGATACGACCTTTTCTATAACCCTTGTTGTCCGTGGTCCGAAACGCACTTGGCCGCTTTTTATTTATACAATATACCTATTCACTAGCTATTTAGCTAGAATTTTAAAATGTATTCACATTAAGGAGGAATTATTATGACATGTGGATTTTTTTACTTTGTCAAGACCTTCTTGAAGTCGCCCAGATCATTTGTGCATTTTGCGGTGCGGTACGCATTCCGTGCCGCGTACGTGCCGTCCCACTTAATCCCATCCCGTGGCAATCAGCACCTCTATCATGCGACGGCCGCGACAAATTATCGATTTTTCTCGCACTATATCTATTGATTTTTCCAGGGTTGAACTGTGTTGTGGGCGATGGACTAGCAACCTATCACTGCAATATCACATTTAGTCGATCTTTTATACCCACATTTATGCTAAGAGTGGCGCTGGAACATACGTTTCATGTGCTCTGCCTACCCCTTTTGGGAATAAAGGCGTGAATGTATGTATGTATGTATGTATGTATATCTATTGTTCTAATAAGAAAGAGATGGATAGGTAGTGCGAGAAAAATCGAGAGAGTTCGAGCGCCACCGTCGCATTATAGCCATGCAGAGAACTCAAACTGCACCGAGCTCTTACCCCAATAGCGGATGTGGCCTTTATTGGAAAAACACCTTTCCATCCACGTAAAGTTTAGTTATATATGACTACTAGGTGGTTACCCACATTACTTACAAACCAAATAGTAACAACTAGCAACTGTAAACGCGCCCTTACGGCCGGGGCCTATTCAAATAGATATGGGCACAATGAAGGACTTCAGTCGCAACTTTATTTGTATGGAAAACTGGTTTTATTACTGTAATAAGCATTAGAAAGATTGTATCGAAAGGAAATGTAAATTGCATAAAATTTATGAGTTGTAGGTACCCGGTATCCATGAAAGCGGAAATGAACATGCTTGGAACTCGAAAGATTGGTACAGAGTTGGATTTACATAAATGCACAAGAATAAGTTTGTAACCACAGAAAAACATTATTGGTACTCACAAGATTTTATTGTTAAAAAGTATTTGTAATAACCCCAAGCATGACGAGTTTATCTTTAATAGTATAGAAATTGCTATGGCCACCTTCTGACTTACTACTTGAACCTAACATTGACACCATTTTTGCATAAATACCTGTGCCAAATTTTATCTCAATTGTATAACGGCAAATTTTGAAGGACATCCTTGTAAAAAAGATTAGAAAGTAAAAACAACTCGGACGATACGTGACCCTTCATCAACGTCCCTTCATCCGTCTTATCGTATGGGACGTCCCCCAGTTTTATACGTATACGATCCCACACAGAGCCGCGGGGTAAAATATAGCCTGTGTCCACAGGAACATAATTACATAAGCGTAGGAAAAGGAATACAAAGTAACACTGTAGTCCACTAGAATCCCCTAGCCTGATCCCCCAGGGAAAAAATGGTTAGATTGTTAGGCGAACTGCGACCCTACAGCGCGCGAGCCGAGCGAGCGAAGTGAGCGTGAAACGGCAGCGTCCGGCGAAGCGCCATAACCGAACATTATAATTTTTTCCTAGTTGAATATAACATAATTGCCGCTAAGTTCCCCTGGGTGATCGGGGTCAGGTGATTAACGTGGATAACGTGGAAGCGTGGACTAGCGAAATATATAACTGCGTGTACTTTATATTATATAGTCGGGTTATACTATGTTCAGGCGCCGGCCCGCTCACGGCACAGTGCCGTTGTACCACGATTCATCTTTGAAATCTTTGGTTTCAGGACGAGGTATCTTCTGGCAGATTTGAGGTAAGTACAATTTGATTTTCTATTGATCGAACATAGAGAAAATCTAATCGCAAATACCACCAATCGGCCTGGTCTTAATCACAAAATTATATCAATTTTCTCCTTAACAAGAATGGGCGTTTGTACACCTTAACGATTGTGCCGTGCGTACGTACGTACTAAATAAAGTGTTCGTCATAATCATAATTATCAGACATGTCATTGTCAGTCATTTTACCGCATTATTATTGAAATTATTTTCTTCTCCGATATCCATAAAGACAACCTTTCAAAAATATCTACTCACGCGTCTTATGTCAGTAATAATAATAACAAAGAAGCTGTATATCAATAAACCTATCAGGTGTTATTGACAAGTTGCCTATATAGATATTTGAGAATCCAAGTGTACAGGAAATCATCCTTTGCGAACTTAGATTTATTAATTATTGTCATTAATAATTGCCTGCCAGCGTACTTCAGCTACTACACTGGTCTACTATCGTTAATTAAATTTAATTTGTAATTTTTTTATTTTTACGGAATTTGACAAAAATCAATTCAGCTTAGCTTAGCTTAAAAAATCCTAAAATAGCAAACATAAATTAAAGATTGATACTTTCCGAGTATTTTCGTAATGTTTATGAAAAATCAAATAATTTTCACTGTTGTCAAATACTCCTATATACCCTCTGTCTATTGCATATCGGCGTATATCACATAACATAACATCACAAGTAATCGTCCTCAAAGCAGGATATACAATAAGTAAAAATCCAGTAACTCACTTTGCTTTTGGATATGAAATTTCTCGCGGGCGGCATTTCGACCCATATATTTTTGAGAAACCAACGACAATCGAGATGATTATACATGAAGTAAAGAAACGAAACATCAGGTCGTGTTTTTGTGGAGTTATGAACATAATAATTATGGTCACGTGTAATCCCAGCCTTACTAATATTATAACGGTTTTGCTACAAAAATGGTTTAATGACTTCTCTATCCTTTATCTCCTTCTTGACACTTGAAGGGTAATCACTTAATGCTTTAAACGCGCGTTAGGCCAATTCAACTGTCATTTTCCCATAAAAAAGTTACATTTAGATCTAGCTGACTCGCGTACAATGCGTTACGTTATTGACCAGCAGCACCCCCCCTATTCTGTAACTTGTTTTAAGCTCGCCTTAACGCTCATCCACAAATATATCTTGACACCGCGATGCGTAGTAACTGAGCGTAGGTTAGAGCTCGAGTTTCGTGACGGGCGACCGGCGGGGTGAGACTCATCAACGCGTAGTGAATAACAGCCCAGGAGTCACAGGTGCGATGGCCTTTAATGACTCGACGATTTTTTGCGTTGACTGCTACAGACTACAGACCAACTGCGAGTCCTTATGCAACTCGGGAGCTCTAGCTATCATACTCATCATAAGTAACATAACACTACTAACGTACCTACAGAGTATAGGGGTCTTATGCTAAACTTAGGTCTATGCGTGAATAGGCATAGGCGTGGGTACCTACCCTGTCAGGTCATGTCCTTGTGGGGACCTCCCCACAAGGACTGATGACCTGATAAAGGTTGCGGGAGTCCGCTGGATGCGGGTGGCGCAGGACCGGTCATTGTGGCACCCTTTAGGGGAAGCCTATGTCCAGCAGTGGACGTCTTTTGGCTGATATGATGATGTTATTAAACATAATTAAAATTTTACGTACAAAAAATAAATTCGAAATTTTACGCTTTTTTCTGGAATCACAAGCGTCCTATGGTTACGGTATCTACTTATCATCATTCAGGCCATATGGTTCTTTGTCACTGTCGTAAAATAAAAAAAAATGTCTGTATTTGCCGCATCCGCATCACCTAACTCCGCCAGTATCGTTTTAAAATCATTCATCATGTTACTGAATGATCTTCCGTTCCAAGATTTATCTGTTCTCCCGAAGCTTTTGTATAGCCCCTAATGGGTCTGAACATGCCGTATCATGTTTACATAATATTGTACGAAAACAGAGGTCCCGTATAAACTTATTTGTAGTAAATATCAGATGTGCAAGTAACGGTAAGTTTCTAAAACAGAAAATTGTTGGGAACTTAAGGAATTCTTCACAAGAATATTTACTATACACGGTGTTTCTTTAACCGTCTTAGAGCCGAACCCCAGTTAATGTTTACATTACAAACAATTTTTTTTTTTTTTGTTTTTTGTAATGCATTTCTATTATTTTTTGTATTTATATTAATTTAAATCATCCAGCCGAATGACCGCAGCGACCGCTAGCCACAATGAACTTAGCACCGCGCGCCATATAGGATTTTTCAAACTTAATTAGGTAACTTTTATTACTAAAAACTTAACTAAATTTTTTTCACAAATGATTACTACCTTTTGAATACTTTAAGTGGGCTTTGGCTCTAAGACGGTTAAAAAACGTTGTATAAAACCAGACGATACGAGTATAACCTTATGAACGGTTATATACGGGGTTGGATATGCAGATGACTATACTTACATAAGGCCTGAATCACATTGACGCGGCCTGCGGTGGCACTTCACACCTTTAATTCAAACGCGCGAAAATCACACGAACGCCAAAATCAGATAATTTCTGTGGCTCGCCGGACGGGTCACTCTCAAAGGGGCTCTTGTGCGTTTCGCGCGTCGTTTTAACACTCATTGTGGTTGTGGTAACAAAGAGGCAACAACAAAGGGATATGATGACGTAGGTTTCTGGAAGTGACATTTTAATAGCCGAGGTGGAAATTACATCGATTATCATCAACATTGACAGAAGGTAGTCGGGAGCTCATGCTTTAACTAACATGCTCATGCTCGTATCAAATCTTTTCTTAAGTATGTGTTTGTTTGTGTTAAACCAAAGGGGTTAAGTCACGTCGTAACGTTCCGAACATACATAAGGACAACTCAACTGTCATGTTTCCATAATAAAAGTGACGTTTAGGTATACCTAACGCGCATTCAAAACGTTACGTGTTACCCCTATGACTTTAAATAGGAAATAGTAGTATTTTAATAAAAAAATAGGAGTATAGATTTTACCACGTGAGAACACGTTTTTGGCATTGTGTTCAAATTACACAGTAAATTATAAATTGTATATTCTAGGTTGAAGCATGTTTTGAGTCGCTCCGTAACTCAGATTAAGTTTTCGGGGGAAGATTTTGACCAGATTTTGCTACAGTCCTACTATTCGTTGAATAATGAAACGGACAAATCACGCGTCAAAATAAGATTTGAAAGATGCACATGTCCTGTAAATATTGTATCGGTTGATGTGGAAATCATTGATTGCTCGGCTGTAGTCTATAAGGTTATCTATTTTGAAAGCCAAAGAAGATTGAATACCAGCTTTGACAAAGGACAGATCAGTTTATTATTATTGCACTCGACGAAATGATTAATTCAGATGCCCTATTCTTCGACCATCGAGATGTATTGCGATATTCTATAGAAGCTCACTCAAGATTCCAACACAATATCCCAATAAATATTGATCTTGGCGCCATTAACAAAGCCAATTGACTGCATTAAGATAAGCAGTCCGGAGGCATATTTTTGTTAGCTGCTTCCAATTGCAACTGAACTAGAATATGGTTAGTGAGTTTGCTTCCTCGCTCACTAACGTGTTGGATCAAGCGGCCAAAACATTTATTATACTGAAATGCGATTGAAGTTTGAAAGAGATGAATTGTGAGCTTGAGTGTTTTGTGACTTGTGCTTTCTATGCTTACTTCGGCTCGGTGGATTGTTAATTATAGTGAAATATGCTTAAACATTGCACGGTAGCCCAGTGGTTCAGGCATGCGGCTGTCAAACGGCGGTCGTGGGTTCGAATCCCGGCTCGTACCAATTAGGTTTTCGGAACTTATGTACGGAATATGATTTCATATTTACCGTTAGCTTTTCGGTGAAGGAAGAACATCGTGAGGAAACCTGCATACATCTGCGAAGAAATTCAAAGGTGTATGTGAAGTCCCCAATCCTCACTGAGCCAGCGTGGGGACTACTGCCCTGCAGTGGGACGTATATATAGGCTGATGATGTTTGATGTGATGCTTAAACATTGATGTACACTTTCTTAGTAAAATTTTCGTTATGCATATATTAGACGTCAGCGTTGTGTTGTTCAATGGGTTAAATTATTAGTTCACGCGGGTAAAAATATTTTATTTAAAGCAAGGGATAACGATAAATGGGTAGATTACAACGGATTTATAAAGTAAATGGTAGCGCGAAAATAAGCACAAGTCATTATGAAGATTTATGAACACGAAGCATACATTTCGTAAATAAAGATTTTGTTAGTGAATATCATAACTTTTAAGAATTCATGTATATAGATCACTGCCTACATAATTATTTATCCTCATCAGAGGCATCCCTTCACCATAGAAAATATTAACATACTAATAAGAAAACTATGAATCGTAACGGACTTACAGTTTTACCATACTTCATTTTCGTCGAACTATTGGCAACAATATGCTATGAGTATCATCGACAAGTATCATATTCATGCCCAAATTAATGAAGGACAATTTTTAATACAATAATGTGGTGTGATATTTATATGCTGAAATTAAATTTCACCATTAACTGAAAATATCTGCATCCTAACACTTCCATTAATTCTACCAACCCTAGCCATTTGGTCACAACAAAAGGGCTCACATTATACCGCCTTAAGAAGACCTCAAGGAAGCCTTATCCGGAAGATGCCACTTGTAATGTAAATACGCCTTTGTGGTACAAGAAAAGTACGTGACGTGTAAATTATGGGAATTAAAATTACGTTAAGCTGACCTCAGAAAGTATAAGATGGCGTGAGAAATTTAGCAAGAACTCAGAAATGGGAAAGACAAATGTCTATCATTTATACCCTTAATTTTCCTAGTGACAGTTTGTTGCTTTCTTCAAGGATGCATACAATAATTTTAAAGAGATGACAATGAATGAACGCAAAGAAACAGTACCTACATATATTATTTGGGATAAAAAAAAACTTCACTTTAGGCTGCAATGTTGGAAGTACCGAACAATAAACGAACGGACGAATGAACTAACCATTCGGGTGAGTAAGTTTATTGTTCATATAAAATTGAAGTGGACACTTCTGGGTGCACGATGACCGGACAGTTTCTCGTTTCTCAGGCATAGTTATTGCTGTAATCCATTAAATAATTTAGAATATAAATAATTTATTATCTATAGTATAAACAAGTGGATAATTTGCAATACATATGATATATATTATTTATTGCACATCTCAATAGTGAAACACAATAGTTGTACAGAGGCAAACAATAGGCGGTCGTATCGCTAAAAAGCGATTTACATTAAATTAAAACTAAGTGAAATCTAAAAAAAGGCCGTCAGGCATTGTACCGCGGATGCTGTCGAAATTTACTCGCTGAATTGCAATGCGATATGTTGCGCGAGAAAACCGCCAGCTATATCAACTAGACATTTCGCGATTTGCACAATAACTTATGCACACTGGGACTCCCCATCACTTCAAATTCATTTCAGTTTCCTGAAATATTCATAAACAAAATTGCGTGCGTTTATTGAATTGATTTTAGAAATATTGAGAAATTAGTTATTTATTTAGTATCCAGATGAAAAACTTGGCAAAAATGTACATGCAGAACGCATGACGCAATTTAACTTAATCGGATAAGACAGTAGGTGTCCCCGTTTTTATGCAAAGTTATTTTCACATTCGTAAAGCTCCCGAGCGAAGCTCAAATGCGTCGTAAATAACTGCGCTGACATTTTTATGTACTGAAGACAATAAGGTGAGTCAGGATGGGTTACAAAAATAAACGTTTTTGTTATAAACGGGTTATTGCTTAGCGACAATTGTACTTTGAAAACATACAGTTTATGGTTTGAATTGTGTGCTGCCGTTTTCAAAATACAATCTCGCTATTATTTCTTACCTATAGTAACTTTTCCCTGCTATTCATAAGTACTACATGAAATCCAAAGTCAGACTGCGAGTATATACTTTCTTTACTCTTAGAGCTATTTTCGGTAAGCTTTGTATGTATTACAAATAACGTCATTTTTTTTAAATTAATTCAGAGCTTACGGGTCGTAGCTCTTAAGTGTAAACATTCTTAAAGTTAAAAGCTATAAAAATATATTTTTCACCTCAGCAGCTTGAACAAGCATATTTTGCTGCGTGAAAACAGTGTGCAAAATGCGATTTTGCTCACTCCGTGAGACAAAGTAGCTTTTTCATTTTGGTGCGGGGCACTGACATTTCGTCGTATGGGGTTTATTACAACTTCAGAATATTTGAACTTTATTAGCACTATCCCTTTCATTCCATTACGAAAAAAGAAGATGGCAGACATAGGTCGATCCATAGGTCGACCATCGAATTTCAAAGTAGACCCCCAAAAACGCGGATAACAAGTAACACATTCGAAAACTATCAAATTAACAAGTTTAAATTACCAAAATAATTATAAAAAGGGTTTTTTAATTGAAAAACATTGAAATAAAAGATCTCAGAATAAACTCAGTTTTTCAATTAAATAGGTAAACATAATTTTTACTCTGCTAGCTAATTAATAATTCTAGTTTACACAATCTTAAATTCTATGAACATATACCGCAGATGCAGTTTCCGAACGCAAGCGCGGGGCCCCGCCCCTTTTAAAAAGTAGCGCGCTGTTAATTTGTTTGAGATTTTATTATGTATATTCTTCGTCATTCTTGCGTTATTGATATTCAAATATAAAAACTACTGGGATAAATCAATTCTCTATCTAACTAGGAAATATAGTCAGTGACGTGACGAAGGCAGTATTTTAACATTTTTAACAACAGTACTACTACGGCTAGTTTTTGATGTGCACGCGAGATACACGTACTATGCTAATGTGTGCCCTTGTGATAATGATAAATATTTCAAAAATATCTAAAAGATATGAGTAAAATCTGTGAATTTTAATAATAACACGGTTAGTTTTTAGTGATGTGTTAGTGTCACGCGACACTTGTATACTTAGATAGTGAAATATTCTTTGGTTTCTCGCGCCTTGTCTCGCCTTTCTAGTATTGAATAACGGCGCGGCCGGTGCTGAGCAGCTTGTTTTACAATCAGTAACTAATGCCTAATTAAGTTTTCTTCCTGAATAATCTTGAGACGAATAGGTACGTGATACTATGATATATTTTTTGATGTGAATATGTTCTCACTGCTGAGGTGAAAAGTTGTATGTGTTACTCGAGAGCAAAATATTTGCATCTCGTGCTTTTGAGCCCTTCGCTGCGCTCAAGATTCAAACTTTGAATCACGAGCGTAGCGAGTGATTCAATTTTAGAATCTTTCGCTTCCTCAGGACTCAAAATTAGCACTCGCAGCAAAAACAAACTTTGCTCTCTAGTTGCACAAATAACTAATTTTTGTTTTGGCTCTTAATCCGCCTAAATGACGTGTCCTCTTGTATGATTTCATGCTTTAACTATTGACCACAGTCAAGACAACTTTTGTTTTACACAGTCTGTATTACCCAAATAAACTCCAAAAAACCCATAACATCAACGTCCTTTATTTTAATAAATAGGTACGAATGAAATTAGTGAGACCGCTTCAGGTTTTTATTAACAAAAGAAACAGATAAAGTGATGAACAATTGGTTTCTCGTACAGAATTCTTCTTGATTAACTCTTCTTAGATGGCGATTAGATATCCCATCGTTATTAAAAAATCCCAGATCCGCAAACTTGTTCATCCACTTCGACCAAACCCTTAAACTATCTGTGGCATTTATTCTCCACTGTGCGGCATTCATCGCACAGGAAAGTCGTATTTATGACACAGCAGACGAGTTATGTCGACTTGCCCAGTAGCCATTATATGCGCATGCGATACAACAATCGCTTTACAATCCTGGTCACAGCACCACTGTAGCCACTTTCATTTTAGTAAAACACCTGGTTCTTATTTACAGAAGCACAGGATTCAATTTCCTTTCCTTTAGCTTCTGCTAGTGGATCTTGTACATGAAAATGCCAGCTCCAGATTTTGCCGTCGGCAAATGTAAAATTGTAGAACATAAGCTGTGTTCAGCCGGTTAATAAAAATCAAAGGTGGGCGGCTGGGTGACAATTGTTCCTGCTCTCCTGCGGTTTTGTCGGTATAAATAATAGGAATAACATGCAATTACATAAATTTGCGTTTGTTTGTAATTTGGTACAGATTTTAAGTATTCTAGTCTACTTAATTGTCCCGATACCTACTATTCAAATATTGTTCTGAGAACTGCTTCGCGATTCATGCAATCTTATACCACATATTTTTTAAAGAGGGTTAAATAACGTGCATGGATTGAGTTATTGTAACTACATCACAGTTTGATATTTTAGTTTATAATACATACAAGTATTATTTTATAAATAAGGATACGTATTACTTCAAAGACACTGCCTTATGTTGTCAGAGTTTGAATGTTAAATATTTGTAAAAAATTCGATTCCGATACGATTTGAAACGCAGACAGTTTTAGATAAAATCGTCTAGATGATATAACATTAATCCAATTGCAATTACGTGCACTACGATAACAGTGTACTCAAATTCCCTTATCGCGTTAGATATGCCATAACGAACACGTGCGAACTTTGTGGGCATCTCTATATAATAATAATAATAACTGTTTATTGCATGCAACTAAGGACTGTAGTTACAAATACTTTACAGACTACTATACATACAATATATTTTCAGTAATCCAAAAAATATATAACAAGACCTATTCAATGTCGAAATAGATGGATCGGTATTGATTACTTCCTACGCAGAAAGCAGGACCGTAACTCAAAAACTTTCACTAAGCCAGGGATTGTTAAGGGACAAATATCCCGCTACTCATCGCCAGTGACGTCCACCAGACCCCGTATCATCATCATCATCATCATCAACATATCAGCCGAAAGACGTCCACTGCTGGACATAGGCCTCCCCCAAAGAGTGCCAAAGTGACCGATCCCGCGCCACCCGCATCCAGCGGACTCCCGCAACCTTTACCAGGTCATCAGTCCACCTTGTCGGGGGCCTACCCACGCTGCGCCTTCCGGTACGTGGTCGCCACTCGAGAACCTTTCCGCCCCAACGGCCATCGGTTCTACGTGCTATGTGCCCCGCCCACTGCCACTTAAGTTTAGCGATCCGGAGGGCTATATCGGTTGCCTTGGTTCTGCTGCGGATAGTCTCATTTCTGATGCGATCACGCAGAGAAACTCCCAACATGGCCCTCTCCATTGCCCTTTGGGTGACTTTGAGCCTTCTTATGAGGCCCATAGTAAGCGACCACGTTTCAGTGCCATATGTCATCACTGGCAACACACACTAGTCAAAGACTTTCGTCTTGAGACACTGCGGAATATTGGACGAAAAGATTTGCCGTAGCTTCCCGAACGCTGCCCAGCCGAGTCGGATTCGACGATTGACCTCTTTCTCGAAGTTGGACCTACCTAACTGGATCGTCTGTCCTAGGTATACATAATCGTCTACAACTTCGAGCGTAAAGTGTCCGATTGTAATGGGAGTTGGTACTACATGGGCATTTGACATGATCTTCGTCTTATCCCCGTATCATGCTCGGCGTTATCACACAATAAGTGACAGGATAGAGCGTCCGTCACTGACTGACACCGTTCGATAGAACGAGACGACGCTTCTATCTTGTCACTTATCGCGTGATAAGGCCGACCATGATACGGGGTCAGAGCTTACACAGCAGGTACGATGAAAATATCCGCCATAGGACTCTTCCTACGTCACATACGTCTCATACTTATTTTTTATACGTCAGCATTGCTATCGCAGGAAGGCCCGTAAGCTGTGTCGCGACGACATAACTCCATCTCTTTTTATACATTCTAATTAGACGGATAGCGTGTTTCGCCGCGGCGCAGTTTGCGAGCCGTCATGTGATAACAGCGGAGCAATGCTGTCAATGCTACTTATATTTGTAGATTTTTTCCTCAATTACCTACACTGCTCAAGTACTTCTAATAGCTCTTGGTGGATATTAACCGTATTAAGAAATATTAATAAAATAATACAACGAATCTCATTAAATACCAAACATGTATTTCATAAATAATGATTGAATAATTTATTTACCTAGATCTTAACAATTTAATATAATTTAAAAACAGAAGCATTTCACAAAATATATGCCAGTACTACCCCAAAAATGATCGCTAGCGATCCCGCTAATCCCGCCGCGTCGTTCAAGTACCCGAACCTCTTGGCCTGATGGATGATCTCCAGCACAGAATCCATGGTTTCCTCGTTGCTGGGAAGTATCTGGTCTGTGGGGAGGAGGAATCCGAAGTTGCCGAGGTCACGCAGCTCGTAGCAGTAGACGAGCGGGACTTGGAGATGCTCCTTCACCCAGTCCACACTGCCGCCTGTAGCTTCGTCTGTTAATAAGGATGATTTTAACTTGCACCATTTCTGATAGATCAACGGGAACACCTTGTGAGGTTTAAAAGTGAGGATATAATTCTGTCAGAACGTGGCTTTTTTATGCTACGACGGTGGCAAACAAGCGTATGGCCCGCCTGATGGTAAGCGGACACCACAGCCTATAGACGCATGTAACTCAAAACGTGGGCGTTGCCGACCCTTGATAAGTTTGAGGATTCACTGTGTTGACAGCTGAAGGAACAAGTTCCTTCGCTCTCAACACAACGCATCCTCGGGAGCTCTGGCGACTAGTACAGAGCAAGTAGTAGTGTTATTATGGCTGTGGTCTTCTGCAAGGCGGAGGTACTTCCCCCGTTGGGCTGCTCCAAATTCAAGCGGGATGACATTTCGCTGTGCCCTACCTCACTAAAACATATATATATTCAATATTCTCTTTGACTAAAACTGCATACTTAGACTGCTTTGGCATAGACTGATGAATAAAATGGTGAATGTTTCCTGTCGATTTGACAGCAACGTCACGACAGCGATGTTGACACATTGTTTACGTTGGTACTATTTCCACAGTTTTTATCATATACAAAGTATATTGCAGTGAAAATCATTAAAGATTTGAAACAACAGCTTCATGTATGTTATACGTACAAAGTTTGGATGAATTAATTAGTGCCATGTCCTCTGCACGCCCTAAAATTATTATCAATTTACACCCAATTTAAAAACTTCAATACCAACAAGGTTATAAATGAAACGAGATAAATAGTTATCGTACAAAATTGGAAACAATTTCACACTAAATTTGATTCGTAAGACAACTAGGTCAATACAAGCAATCTCGTTATATCTTCATGGCAAGAGCAAAACAGCGAGTCGTGTCCCAACTGCGAGTCAGTTCCATTTACAATATATAGGTACCCATACTCACATATAGTTTCAGCAATATTCCCCGTAACATATTGCGTTTGGTATCTAACTGACAGCGCTCCCATTGCGCGTCGGCCGATGTTTACCTTGAATGGAAAAGCTCCTGGGCTTAAAATGCAATTAAGCTGGTCCTTTTGACAAAGACATTCAGATGTACTCTTCGAGTAATTGATCCATGGATTTAAAATAAAACATAACAACAACCAAAGCCGGAATAAGGACTTAAGGTCACATAAAACTTAATTTGTATGCGTTTATCAAGCAATAAATTTTATTGGTTGGTCAAATGTAAGACCAGCACGGCTATCACAAGACGAAGGGTGAGCTTTCTCGAGGCGAGATAGCCTGTCCTTCTTTTTCTAATTGTTCTATATAGAAAGAGACGGATAGTCTTTGTCACCGCGAGAGAGTTCGCGCACCGTCTTGCGATAACCGTGCTAGTAAGAAATGCTTTATCCGGAATTGCAGTTTATTAATCGTAAAATACAATATGAGGATAACCTATCGTGTTCAACTTGACACTAAGTTTAAATAAACAATATACTATTTACATAGAATGAGCATATATAATTTCATAAGTGTTTACCGCATCATTATAATTTCCCAAATGTTCAGTTGTATTCCCATACGGCACTAACAGCATCTGACTGAAGGAATGGAATGACAGATACAGGTGGATCTGGTCCCCAATGCTGCTGATGTAAGCCGATAATGATCTAGTTTCTGGTTCAGAAAAAGGTCCTGGACCGGCGTAGGTGTCCGCGGCTGGATTGGTACTGGAACCAGCGACTGAAAATCATTTTAAAACAAATGGGGTTGTGGACTCAAAATGTATTATGACTCTAAAGGAATGTGGGCAAAAAGAATGCCCAGTGACGAAAATACCATTCAGTAAGGTCCAGTTTTCCCTCTCAGTGGGAAGATCAGATGGCGGTCTCTTTTGTAAAACCAATGCGTACCTACGCCAAATCTTAAGTTTAACTCCCAAAGCGGACCCCAGATTACTACTAGGTTATAAAGTATTGTACAATTCTTACATGAGATTAAAATTAAAACTAAAAATTGTTATGAGCGCACAGAGACACTAAACTATTAAGTAAAAACCGGCCAAGAGCGTGTCGGGCCACGCTCAGTGTAGGGTTCCGTAGTTTTCCTTCTGTCACAGTAAGTGTCCCCACTTAAGCGTTAAACAAGCAATACTTAGCGAAAAATATAAACAATACTTAGCGAACAATTTAATTATTAGACAACGACAACTAAGACAATTCGAGCACGACAAATTTTCGACCTAATTACACCTGCTCCGACCCCATTAAATCAGGAAAGATCTTAACAGCGCCATGTACAATGTGAGCGTTCCGCGTACAGCGACATCTACCGGCAAATTAAGTAAACTATTGCGCGCGAGCTTAAAGTATGGAAGATGATTTTTATAGAATAATTCTTTATTGCGTGAACCGATTTTCACCATTTTTACTTAATTTGAAAGCACGTCATTTCATTGTGATTTTGTAGAAATTACAGGTACAATAAACACTTGCTTATACGGTTAAATTACATACATAGTTCAGAAATGATTTTGTAATTTTTTTCAAAAACTATTCAACCTATCAAGTTCAAAATATTTTTCCTAGAAAGTTTTTGTAAAGTTCTACATATGAGTTTTTTTTTATATTTTTAAAATCTATGGTTCAAAAGTTATAGGGGGGGGACACATTTTTTTAAGTTTTTTTTTCTGGAGCGATTATCTCTGAAAATATTAACATTATCAAAAAATGATTGTAGCAAACACCTATTCATTTTTAAATACCTATCTAACAATATATCACACGTTAGGGTTGAAATGAAAAAAAAAAACACTCCCTACGTTACGTATAGGGGAGGTACCTTAATAAAAATAAATCACTTTTTATTTTACCACTTTGTCGGCGTGATTGATATACATATTAGTACCAAATTTCAGCTTTCTAGTGCTAACGGTTACTGAGATTATCCGCGGACGGACGGACAGACAAAGCGAAACTATAAGTGTTCGTAGTCGACTACGGAACCCTAAAAATGGGTACTTGTACAAATATAAATACATAAATATACAATATATAAATATTATCTTGCACCAAAATATGACTTGGATAAGTGTATAGTTACCAAGCCAGTTGTTGTTCCAATTTCTATTCAAGTCTACGCCAAACTGGACGCCGAAAGGACGTCTATTTTTACGCCACAACCTGAACTAAAAATTATATAAAAATAATTACTCTTATAGTAGTTTCATCAGAACAAAACAAAAACGATGCACCAATTAAATAACATACATACACTTTCATGAGTCCAAATGTAGCCATCAGGATTCGTAACAGGGAATATGTACCAGTCAAAATCACGTACAGCAGCCATAGTCTCCGCATCACCGCTGGTTAACAATTCAGTAATAATATAGCAAACTGCTGACGGAGAAATCCATTCTCTTGAATGAATACCGCCTTCGATGAAAATCGCCCGTCTACCACTTCCGTGGGATATCTTTATACCCTTGATTTCGCGTTCTTCGTAGGACACTCCCCCGATGATTTCACTGACAGTATCGGGATACGCTGTAACTAAGTCGTCTAGCCAAGCGTAAATGTCGGCCAAGGTGTAATAAGCGTCCCAAGTCATGGAGCGGACATTGCTACGTGAATAACGCTTAACTGTCTGTTTCTCGACGTATCTGTTGATGTAAATAAAACCATATTATGATCACATAAGTACGTCGGTATCATAGAAAAATGTTGTTAAATTGTAGCAACTTATGTATGTAAGCGAATCACATTCTGTCTTAAAGAAGCGGTAGGTACTTTTAGGAAACTATTAGAAATTTTAGAATACGAGGAAACGTTGACCAGAAGGGACATAAGCAGAAGGGACATAACAATCTGAAACAACAGGTTGAACCCTTTTCTTGGCAAATAACAAAAAAATTGTGAGTTTGAGCCTCATTTGCGCCTTGTAGAGCCAAAAAAATTGTATGTTACAACAAAACAAAAAAACACCAAAAATTGTGTATCTTATAAGATACAATGTCAAGAAAAGGGTTTCGTTTTGTTATCTTAGGTTGTATAAATTAAATCGATTAAGATGTAATTAGTACTTAAATCAAATGTATGTTGCATAAATAAAAGTATTTAGTGTTTACTTACTCTTGGACATTGCTCATAGTAATCTCAGATTTCAAATTGTTTTCCACTAACAAATTAGAAAGTTCATTTTTATCCGCCGGGCTCGCCATGACTAATACAAACTCTGCCGAGGGCACAGGATCCGTCCAGAAATCAAATCTTACGTCCTCCTGAAGATCTTCCAGCAATTTGACTTGGTGTACATTTTCCGGGAAAATTTTATATAACGTGTAGTTATCAAAGCGGAATTTTTCGCACGTCGCTAATGTTAAACTAAGCAGAAGCACACACAGTGAATGAAATTTCATTTTGAATAAACTCCTTGTAGACGTATTAGAACGTCTCAAGGGTTTCGAACAATGATGTAGATTACCGGAATTATGTTACTATTTCGAATGGCAGAGTGATAAGATCACTGTGTCGTAAATACATTGATAAAAATAATCTTTTAATCCTACTTTAAATCCATTATACGTTACATTATGACGATAACAAGTGTAATGCAATATTATTCTGATTAGTTTAGCATACGTTTAGAGATTTGTTTGGTAAGTAACTGTGGCTTCCACATTGAATGATTATTTACCTACTTTATGAGTCTAATCTAATTGAGTGATTGTCCCTTAAGATTAAATATTAGCATATTAAACTGTAAATGTCTGCACTGTAGTACGGGAGTGTTGCTGTTGGTGCCCACACTTATGTATGGTATTGAAAGTTGGGTGTGGCATCAAAAGACATCAAAGTCGAGTGAATGCAGTAGAAATGAGAGTGTTGAGAAGTATGTGTGGAGTAAAATTGAGTGATAGAGATAAGCGTGGAATGGATGGAGATATAGTCACGAAAATTGAGACGGGTATATTAAGGTGGTTTGGGTATGTAGAGAGGATGGACGAAAGACGATTAACGAAGAGACTGTATATAAAAAGGGTGGGAGGGCAAGTGGGAAGGGAAAGACCTAGGCGAACTTTCTCCGATCAAATTGGAGAAATCTTACTAAAAGGCCAGGTTAAAAGTACCCTAAACCGACGAGCATGTATGAGAAATGTACTAAAAGTGAGTGAAGCTAAAGGGGTTTGTCAGGAACGTAGCCAAAGGAGATCCGTGATCTCTGCCTACCCCTCAGGGAAAGAGGCGTGATTATATGTATTTATGTATGTCTATTATAGTCTGTTAAATAGTTTTCAATAAATTATTGTATTCTTGTCACATTGTGCAATAATTTTAGTTTTAGATTTTGTAGACCTGAATTGTCGTAGCTAATAATAATGACGAGCCAGTCATACCTACATAAAACTTATTTCAGATTACTTGAAAGATATATTCTTATTATTATTTTTCCATCATTATGGAAAGAAAAAGTCGTCTTTTTATAATTCAACATAACTGTAAATAAACATCAAATATCAATAATATTATTTAAATCAAACTTGTGTAACGTATTAGTAATTAGATGATAATCTTTCTATTAAGAAAGTTATAAATTGGAACAATTCTCTTGACGCGTTTACTTATGAAAGGTTAGTAGACAAATTGTAATCGTTTTACATTATTTGAAATACAATAATCCCGCTACCCAAAACTACGCTCTCATCCCTACCCAAAAGTTGTCTAAAAGAGATACCTCTTTAGCGATAAGATCGTCTGTTGCCTACACTTCTACCTACATGTTGTTTTTGTTTTTCTGTGTGACTGCGCCGTTTATGTGAGGTGTGCATTAAAGAGTATTCGTATTGTATAGTAATATTATATAGTATAGTATCATTTAAATAGAGCTTTTACATCGTACACTTGCGTGGGTGAACAGCTAGAACATCCAAGGGGCCATACAAAAAACAAAAACGAACATGTTAATAATAAATGTTTTTTCACTAAAGCCTGCGAACTGAATGAAACGTAGTTGGGAAATAAGAAACAATCGTCTCGACTGGGTTGCAGAAATAGAAAATAATTATGTTGAGTGTGAGGCCTATTTCCGTAACCTGCCCTGGCACACTTCCGTTTACAAAAATAAATGAATATATATGTTTAGCCCACATAACTAAATAAGTACATGAGGGTTAGTAAACGTACGATTCTTACTTCATTTAGTTCTTTTTTGAACGATCAGATATTCAAAAACAAACTGAAGTAATTACTTCTTGATAAGGCACGTTATACTATTGATGAGTTTGTGAATTGATCATTTACTAAATAAAGTATCACACTAATCACAATTTCAATTTTCATTCATAATTTGGAGGTATATTATCATAATCGCTACTATCCATTTTTTTAAATCTTTCTATAACATGACATCATTTCAATTTTAATGTAATGATGATATATATATTTTGAATACTGTGTTGTTTCTTTATATAAAACTAACTTACGTTGCTAGCATGTTAGTATGTAGTTAAGATCAAAAAAAGCTCAGTGTGCTCAACAGATCGAGACAGTATTTCACACCGGCCCACCGCCTGCAGCTTTATAAGTCGCAGGTCCGCCCACACATGGAATACTGTTCTCATCTATGGGCAGGGGCACCCCAATACCAGCTTCTCCCTCTGGACCGCATCCAACGACGAGCAACTCGAATTGTTGACTGCCAGCATATTTCGGATCGGCTTGACTCCTTGGCGCTGCGTAGAGATGTGGCTTCGCTCTGCATTTTCTATCGCATGTATAACGGGGAGTGCTCCGAGGAATTGTTCGGATTAATCCCTACCGCTTCTTTTCGCCATCGTCCAACGCGACAACATTACCATCCTCACCACTTAGATGGTTGGCAGTCCTCAACTGTACGCTTCTCCAGAAGCTTCCTGCCTCGCACAGCTAATCTGTGGAATGGATTGTCGCCTGCGGTATTTCCGGACCGATACGACCTTCAAACCTTCAAGAAAAGAGCGTACTCCCATCTTAAAGGCCGGCAACGCACTCACAACACCTCTGGTGTTGCAGGTGCCCATGGGCGGCGGTAATCGCTTACCATCAGGTGATCCGCCTGCTCGTTTGCCTCCTATCACATAAAAAAAAAAAAAAGATCATTGCAATGCTCCAGCAGGGTATCATGTACCTACTTTATGTACAGATACAGATATACGGGTGATTCTTCGATGAAGCTATTTTTGTCTTATTACTCTGTCATATTTTTGTTTTTACATGTGAGTAATAAAAACATGCTCCCATGAAAGATTTTTTATTTTTAGGCATTGGTTTTGGAACCGATTTTTATATATTATACTCGTTCATAAAAACCTTTTAAAGTTTTCACTCCAGAGGAATGAGAAATTAAAGCCCAGAGGAATAAGACGAGTCAAATAAGGCCAGATGAATAAGAAACGAATGTGCAGAAGAATAAGAGGAGACCAAAAGGGTTTCAAAAATAAAAATACAAAATCATATCTAACATCATAGTTTTTGAAATATATGACACTTAATACATATAACACTAAAAAAAACTCATTTAATTATTTTAAAAACAATTTCAAATCTAACTGTTTAGCAAATAGTTAAAATTCAATGTCTAAAACAAGAAAACGAAATAAATCTTTCTAAAAACCAGCAGAGTCTTAGTAATAGGGTCCCGTTAATGGGAAGTTTCCAGGCACGGTATCGGAAATCATGAACAAGGCACTGCAGACAGTGGAGAGATGGTGCGACCGACACCAATTATCCATTAATCCAGGCAAAACTGTAGTAATACCCTTTATTACGAAAAGGACCCTTCGAGACGTACAGCAGTTAAAACTGTACGGGACGGTACTAGAACTGTCTAATGATGTGAAATATCTAGGTGTCACACTAGATAAAGAACTGAATTGGAAGAAGCATACAGATCTCACCATTACAAAGGCACTGAGGGTATTTGAAATGTATAGATCAGCGTATGGCAAAACATGGGGTTTGAACCCAAAGGTACTTAAATGGATCTACACTATAATGGTAAGGCCCATATTGTTGTACGGTAGCCTGGTATGGTGGCCAAGGATTTTAAAGAGCACATGCAGAGATGCTCTGATGAAGGTACAGAGATCGGCATGCATGGCTATAACAGGGGCGTTTCGTACCACGCCCACAGCGGCGCTAGAAGTCCTACTGAACCTACCGCCATTCACTTGGTGATTAAGTCAGAGGCGCGCAAATCGCTCTACAGATTAAGAGCCCTTGAACTGTGGAGCTACAGTAAGCCAAAGACTAACCACACAAACATGGAGACTGATGGTTTCTTAGACAGAATAACAAGCATGGGAAGCGACAACATGCTACCCAAGTTTGTATTCCATAGGAACTACACAACAAAAGTTCCATCCAGGGCTGAATGGGCCGAAGGTCTAGAACCACCGAGGTCTGGTATCGAAGACAGTATATGGTGCACGGGCGGATCAAAAATGGGATCCGGTACGGGAGCAGGCATTTATGCGAATGACTACAGTAGTAGTGTAAGCATGGGTAATTTGGCAACCGTCTTCCAGGCGGAGACATACGCCATAATTGCCTGTGCACAGGAAAATTTAGACAGACAAACCAGAGGGCAGACCATCTATTTACTCAGTGACAGTCAAGCGGCGCTTAAAGCACTTACGGCGCCGAAAGTGGAATCTAGACTCTAATGGCGTCCAGGCACTGAACAAGCTTGGAAAGCACATTTTTTGGATTCCAGGGCACGAGGGCTTCATTGGCAACGAAAGAGCGGATGAGCTTGCTAGAGGGGGGTCTACAAACCACTTTGTAGGTCCAGAACCATTTGTTGGACTCTCGCAGGGAACCATAATTTCGGCCATTAAAGCCTACGCCAAAATCAAACACCATCACGAGTGGAGGAATGAGGCGGATTTAAGGCACTCAAAGCTCTTCATATTAGATTAGATTAGATTAGATTATTTATTTCATGATAAAAAAAATCATTACAGATTTGCATACATGTCAAAAAAATAAGAATTTTTATCACGATCGTAAACAGAGAAAAATAAAATATAATATTAAGACAATGTCAACAAATGTCAGAACTCAATAACAAGGTCCACAATTTGCTAGCAACTTCTAACTTTGAGCATTTACTGCGATTTCAACTTATAAAATGAACAGTTTATCGGCCCGCATAGCATTGAGTGCTTTGTAGAGTTCCTTCGAAAGAATTTGCACTCCGCTTCAACGTAACAAAGTAGGGTAGGTATGGGGCAACGGCTAAGCGTTCGGTTTGAGTAGGTACTAGAATAGAATAGCATTCGTGACAATTCAAAGTATGATTGAAATCAGCATATAATAAAACCGGCCTGGTTCCGTAGTTGCCGTTAGTCTTAGTTACATCGACGTGCGGTGCGGTTGCGTCGGCCAAATTTGTACGCAAATTGACCTTTCCAAGTACCTACACATTAAGTTGGTCGACTATTACTCGGTAACTACTTATGCCTTCTTGTCCGTGATAGTTTTCCTTTTAAATTTATTATAAATATGTGAAACCATGAATTTTTCCCGATTTAGCCGGGGAGTCCAGGGGGAGCCCAGGAGGGCGAGGGAACATATGACTTGAACAAAAATTAAGGCTTTAAAGCCCAATATCTCGCAAAATAATCACTGATTTGAAAAAGGAAATGTATAATAGTTTTGAACGAGTTATCCGACGATACCCCACACCATGGCCAGAAAAAAAATACACCCCCGCTTTGGGTGTAGCCAAAGAAAAATACTTTTTCAAGATTTTAATGTGCTGTTTTCTCGGCGTGATTGATTTATATACCCATGCCGAATCACAGTTTTCTAGAAGAAAAAGCTTGCCCATTATTTTAATACTACGATGGTGAATAACAAGTGATCAACCCACTTGATGGTAAGCGGATACTGCAGCGTATGTACTATTCCAACTCACAACGCAGTAGTGTGGAGTTTCTATTGATAATTAAAGTTCTTTTTCCTTATTAACACCTTAAACTTAATTATTTTTAGCAATTTGGTCTGAGAATAGATATTTCTTGATCGTCGGTCGAAGGCCTATACTTCCAGGCGACGATCGCATTAGCGTATCAGCCGAAAAACGTCGTTAAAACACACCCAACATAATAAACATAGAAGATAAATGTCTGTAAAGACAAAACTTACGATTAAGTAAAACACACTTTTCAATGATCGATGCCATTGTACTATCATTTTAATGTACTCGATACCTTTCAACCTTGGGTTAAAAACATCTACTTCTATTCCCGGCCTTCATGCATTTTTGCAAGTCCGCCAAGCACGAGAAAGTTTACCCTAAAGTTGTCATGTAACTTCGAACTTTGCGATAAGTATTTCAATTTTGTGATGACGTCACTGCGTGTCAGAAAATGGCGAGGATTATTAGCATATTTGGAAAGTTAGATTTCGATTTTGTTTAGGTAATACAGAAAGGTCACGCCGCTAGCGTAGGTAAATAAAATAAACCAAGCTACTGGCACAGAATAATTAATAGCGAAGCGAGCGTGACGCGGTAGCGTGCGGCGAAGCACCATAACCGAACATTATCATTTTTTCCAAGTTGAATTTATATATCCAGGGGAATTCCTCTGGGTGATCGAAGGCAGGTGATTAACGTGATGTGCCATTTTTCCATATACAATTGTAGATCTACCTAACGTACGTACAATGTCCTGAAGAAAAGGGCACTAACATTATGATTTTTACACGGTAATCTAATCTAGCCCGGTACATATATTTTTAGGGTTCCATAGTCAACAAGAACCCTTATAGTTACGTCATGTCTGTCCGTCTGTCTGTCTGTCCGTCTTCGGCTTAGCTCAGTAACCCTTATAACTAGAAAACTGCAATTCGGCGTGGGTATAATTATAAACCAATCACGCCGACAAAACAATAGAATCCTGAAAAAAAATTTTAGGGTACCTCCCCTACATGTAAATTGGTGATGTATTTTTTTTTCTCGTTAAACCTATAGTGTGGGGTATCGCTGGATAGCTTGTTCAAAAATAGTATGGGTTTTCTAAAACTATTTTTCAACTCAGTTTAAAGCCCTAACTTTTGTACGATTCCGATGTCCCCCCCCCCCCCCCTTTTTTAAGTAAAAATTTATGGCATTAGTACATACAATGACTTTAAAAGGAAAACTATCACAGTTAAGTAGACACAACTAGTTAACGAGTAGTAGACATAACTAGTTAACTGATAAGAAATGCACTTAATTTCGGGTGCATATACATTGTCATTGGAAATTGAACCTTTTACCATGGACGGTAGAGTTGCTTTTTCACGGCACGTTATCTTCAATAGAAAAAACCTTGTCTTTGAGGTGGTCGCGAAACGACCCTATACACTGGTGTGTTATAAAAATAATCATATTTACGATTATTTACGAGGGTAAGCTAAAAACCCCAAAAGCCCCTTTTAAGTCCGCATTCTGTGACAGACGGGCAACTACGAAACCCTACCCTGCGCGTGGCCCGACACGCACTTGGCCGCTTTTTTTAAATTTCAAATGAAAAAATGCTGTGCATAATGTAGAGCCGGCAGTAAAAGCTTGTACCAAAACCTAAATTTTATACCGATACATTTTTCATTCCGACTATAGAAATCCTAACAGTAGAGTACAATGGTCAGTTGTTTGGAATACATAAATACATACCAACCACAGGAAGTTGAAATTCCGCAGAATGTCAAAGGTGGCGTAAAACAAACAATAAGGGACCTAATAAAACGACGCCTACGCAGTGTTTCACCCATACCAACAGCGCCTTAGTATTGGACTGTGGGTGGTGAGATGAGGTACAAGATAGTACAGGAGTCCGTACAGTTTTGAATGCAAGTAAACAAGCAAAACTACTGCCCGTTTTGCGTAGATTGACGATTCAATAGTATATTATTGCAGCAGCCGGGAAGTAGCAATTCGTGGATGAGCTGATTTTGTCGGATGAAGCAAAGCTGAATCCGACAATAGAGACGAATCCACGAATTGCAGTTGCCGCCAAGGCATATATTTTGTCCAAAACTGTGAGGAAGTCAAATAATATTTTCAATAGTCTTAAAATAGCGAGTATAACCTATCAAGTTCCCGCCCGAATTATTTTTTAAAGTATGTACACGGCATGACTCGTAGTGCCAGTCTGAATTGGCATACATAAAAAAATGAACCATTAGAATCGGTCACAATTTTAAATGTTTTATGCAATTAAAATGATTAAAGATTAAACGGGATTGCAATCGAAATGCATTTCAGTTCGTTTTTACGTTGTTAGTATTATTTCGATAAATATTTTTATCTCTTCATTGAAACCTATTTGAGACATTTTTAAAAACGTCTCTTCGATCACATTAAAGTACCTACGCGTCTTGTCTGTGACCTTTAAAAAAAAGAAAACTTGAGAAAATTGAGCAGGCTTCAAGGGGGCGTAATTTGTCACAGCAACTTGTAATAGTTGGAAAGAGACAGCCATACACTACTAACAAGTCTAATTATAGCAAGTTGTTGTGACAAATTGCAAGGTCCTTAAACGTACGAGCACTTTGCTGTTTGTAGTGATTTGTCTTAGTCTAAGTATAGTTAAAAGGTAAAAAAGTATACAGTAAAGGAATTTCATACATTTTCCTGGCCGCTAAAACTGTACAGTAATGACTTTTAACTTTTTAAATTTGCGTTCTGCAGTAACGAGGAACTTCGTGTGCTATTTTTGCTACAGTAAGGCGAACATTTCCGAGCCTATTGGAGAAATAGTTATTTGTTATGCAAGGCTGCAAAGTTGTTGTTTGGCGCAAATGCTTGTATTGAAAGCCGAGCTAGCGAAGGATTGTAAAATTGAACCACCGCGAGGAAAATTGTAGGTAAATGTAGGTAATGGAAGTAATTTGGGCCTTATACTCATTTTCAATAAAGGTTTGTTTACATCTCATAAAGATCTAGCATTTTATAATTATTCAATGTAACATATATATTTTTGCATCTTTAAATAAACCCCACGCTTACCTACACTAAAAAAGTCAAAGTATTGTTGGGTACTCACGGGTAAACTAAGGCTCAAATTCGCTTATGCTTTTAGCTATTAGCTAATAGCTGTATATCTTCTGCACTAAAATCTATAAATAACCACCATGGTTTTACTGTCTGTGGCTTTAGAACAAAACAAAATTAAATATAGGTTGAGTTTTTTCTTAAAGTAACTATTCAAACGGTGCGTTCCAAATTTGGAAAAAGCGAATTTTTTAGAAAAATAAAACGACATTTTAAAATTATTTATTCGTATTTTACCCTTAGAAGTCAGTCTAAATGTTAATATTTCGTATGTACCTACTTAATTAAGAGAGAATAAGTATTATTAATTTTATTTTATCAAAATAATAACAATTTATTATTGGCATAACACCATCAGTTTCTGAACGCACCTCTCAATCTGTATAGAAAAAAGTTGGGTCTCGCGATCGACCGTCACGTTCCAAATTCAAAAACTCTTTCCACGCTAGCGGATAAAATGGATTTTTGGGCGCAGATTTTGAGCAATAAAGCAAGCCTTTTCGAGCCGGTAAGGTGAAAAAGATTTTTACGGAGGGATACGTGTTTATAGGTAAGACATCCAAACAAAACAAAATCAGATAGTGAAAATATCATCTCCATTAAATGTAACCTATTGCTAATAATTTAAGTTAAAGGGAAAGTTTGAGGGTGTTTCGTACCCTTAACTAAAACACGGATCTTGATAAGACGTGGCTCATACATTGGAATTACATAATATACGCGGCGCGATCGATTGTCTATATTAATGGTTCACAAGCCTCAGATAAACCTTATCCTACTATATAATATTTTAAATTGCGAAAGTTTGTATGTTTAGATGTTTGTTACTCAATCGCGCTTAAACAGCTCGATCGATTTGGATGGAATTTTGCACGAAGATATTTTTAGCATGGATTAAAATATAAGTTTATCCCGGCTCTACGCAGACGAAGTCGCGGGCGGAAGCTAGTTCCCAAATATTTCAACTTCACTCTACAGTTTTTTTTGTTTTTTTTAAGCAGTAACGCTGCTAACAAAAAAACAAAAAATAATTTAGTATGGGGTAGCGCGTCGTTACTGACGATTTCTCAATATAATTTGAGACGTTGGTGCCGTTAAGAAGCCTAAGTCTTCTGGTAGATGTCGCTACACGCCTCCCTAAGGCGTTGTATCATGTTGTATGAAGGAACTGATTGAAGGATTTGGTGCCCGAACCAGATTGTTCCGATAGCTCAGTTAGTAGCGACGGGCCATGAATGCCTGTGGTCGCCGGTTCGAATCCGGCTCAGAGCATTAATTTTTTCAATGTTTCCTTTCATTTAAAATTCACTCTACAGAGAGTGAAGTACAGCAGAGTAGAGTCTCTACTCTACTGTCCTCAAGCTAGCAGCAATCTCAATATTACCCAAACTGTAACCTAAAGGTGCGGCTCTAATGCAAGCGATTCAAACAATGCCCCATAATCCTCTTACCAAAGGACGGTTGCATTATGAATAACTGAATACGTAACAATTTGCCGCGCACATATGAGGGTTTTTATTAGGTTTTAGTCAAGCGATGTTCAGACCTATTCTCCTACTGAACAAATCACAAGACGACCCGCGAGCTATGTCGCAGCGAGATGGACTATCCGTGTCTTTCTAATTAGAACGTTTAGAAAGAGACGGATAGTCTATGTCGCCGCAACACAGGGGCAAATAAATGTATTTCATTTCATTTCATTTTACCGATGTCAATTTTACTTACAATTTTCCTTGAAAATTACTTAATGATAAAAACCTTGCTCATTTATAGGTGATAATATTTAAAACATAAATAGGAAACCTAAACCTTAATTCAAACCAGTATTAGCTACTGGCTGGCCAAGCTATGATAGGAGGTGAATCTCAATAACAGGAAAGCAATTCTCGAACTTCGATTTGATATGGCATCTGTTTGAGAGTTAATTGAAGAGGTACGCAAACATAATATGCAATCAAAATGCATCTCAACAAACTTGCTTAGCGAAAAGGTTACACTAGGGTTGTCAGTTATTATTAATTATTTATTTAATAAACAAAACTTACGGAACAGTTTGTCTGTGTGATCATAGACTTCATAATAGTACAAGGTTAACTAATGTCCGGTGATATGATAGACAGACAGTTTTGACGTTTCATAATAGTCAGCTGACGTGTACTGCTGGACATAGGTTTCCCCCGAAGAGTGTCACACTAACCAGTCCTGCGCTCCCGCGACCTTTACCAATTTTGACGCTTGCATTTACTAAATTAGTGAAAATACTGTGTAAACACATGAATGTTGGAATAAATACATATTGGGGTGCAGGTTTATTTTTTACTGTTCTCCTTCTTGTTGGGACTTCTTTATAAGTACTCTCCATTCAGCCTTAAGCGTACGGTATGCACGTTAGGTTGGTCTGGCGAAGCTGTTCAACTTAAAAGCATGTACGCATTCCATCTATAACTGACCGTTTCCACACATGGACAAACAAGTTACGCCTCAGTGAGTAAGAGTTAGCTGAACACGGCCTTAAGTACTGAGACCTTCTTCAAGATTCAAAAATGTGCCTCCGTGGCAAATCTATATCCCCACTTTCACTTCTTCGCGATTTCTTATATCTTTATCACCTAAGCAGACGTCCGTAGTAGCTTTTTTGCCTCTCTGTCACTCAGGATTTGAAAAAAGAACAAAGTAACGATACGCCTGTAACTTGCCAATTAATATAACTATAGATTATAAAGGACTACAGCACGGTCGACTTAATTCGACTCTCCAAGCAAACTTAGTTTGGGTCTCATTTTAAAACGGCATACTGGAATAACATGAGACTTTTTATATACACAATGGGATCCACTATAAATAGGTCGGAAACTCATTTCTATTGTTAATAATTATAATAGGTATATCATTTTAAAAAATAAGCGATTAGAGACTTTGTACCAGTTATGATAAACGTTTTCCCTCTGTTTTGTTTCTATTTTAATTTCAAAACGTTCTACTTGCTCTTTTCCTGTCCTGCAGGTCGATAACGTAACGCATTGTACATACGTTAGGTAGATCTAAGTAACAACTTTTATATAGGAAAATTCGCGCGTTCAAAATGTTACGTGATTATGATATCCCTCTGGCGCCCCTTAAATCGCGAATTAATCCCTGAGGCTCTAGTATAAGATTTACCGAAACAAAACGTTACGCAAACGTGATCGTAAACTTTTGTTTCGGTAAAACTTATACTAGAGCCCCTGACCGCCGATTTTATTATAGATACTTAACTCATATTAAATTACCGCCCAAAACTGAATCACGCCAGACAGACTATTTACAGTCTAATTTAAATTAAACGTAATTGCTAGCTCGTATGACGGTTGCGGAAATCCAGTGTTTAATATGCAAAACCTTTTGTTTGCGAGTGGCGTGTATGATTTGAATTATTAATTTTATTGTTTATGCCAGGATAAATAAACGGCCGGATGATACTAGTTGAAGTTCAGAGAAATGCATGCCATTAAAGTACGCGGTAGTGTTTGAATCATACTTTGTATGATCCAACTACGGGACTGGCTGTGTTTGATAATAATGCAATGTTGTCACATCTTGTTAGTATCAATTTATACAAACAATAAAAGAGAAAGTTCTAAGATCTAAGAATAAATACTTAGAATAAAAGCAATTTTAGTGAAAATACCGATCAAAATATTTTATCATTCGTTAATTGTTTATTTGTGGAAAAAGGACAAAATAAATTTAAGTTTGTTAAATATCTATATTAAGATTGTATAGTAATTTTCTCCATCACCGAAAAAAACATTCTAAAAGTTCGCATTTCGTCTGGTTTTTATTACTAGGATCAGACACTAAAGTTTTTTTATCATAATATAACTATAGTTTGCTATCGCTCGGCACAACGAACACCTGAAAAGTGCTCCATTGACAACCTTTATTCATACTTCAATCCTAATGTTTTTAATAGGTACTTGAATCATCCGTAAATTATCATTACAGTAGTTCACAAAAAGCAACAAGTCCAACCTGATTTACAATATCACTCAGTCATATACGAACGTCCATTCAAAATTGCAACAGCAGTTATCAACAAGTCAAACAAACGACGTGCGGAGATTACTGTCAATCATAATTAGGCCCACAATGAACAATGTGAAACAACGCTTACAAACTCCCCTCAGATGAGCCAGCATAGGTCTGACCCCCGATTATGCATAGTAATTACTTGTGAATCGCATCCCTCAAGAATAACAAAGTATTCTTGAGGTATCTTCCGACCAGCCAAATCGGTCTATTCTAGTTTTTTCGCGAGAACAGCGAGAGAGTGGAACTCACTTCCGGCAAACCTTTTCCCTGCTGTTTAAATCTTAGGTCTGGGGACCGATTTTTGACTTTCGAGCGCTCGACTCTTTCAGTCGAACACTGACAAAAAATATGAAATGCTATTTAGAAATAGCGATAGTAAATTTAAAAACGAGTGGTAATGACCACTCGTATTCAATTCTATTGGTAGAAAGTAAGTGCCGGCCATTTTGACACTACAAACTTATTTACTTTTATTTGATTTTCGAGCGCTCGAAAGTCAAAAATCGGTCCCTTATTCAAACCCTCAACATCACCTAGCTTCTGGTGAGATAGTTGTCAAATGCGTGCCTATTTTAATACCTGTGTATAATATATGTACTTACCTGCGCCATCCACATCCAGCAGACACCCGCGATCTCAGCCAGGTCATCAGTCTGTGTTTTCCGGTGCGTGGTCGCCTTTCGAGAACCTTGGCACTTTGGCACTCTTTGGGGGGGGGGGCGTATGGCCAGCAGTGGCCGCCTTTCAGCCGGAATAAAGATGATGATGTACTTGCATTCCTCACTTACCCAAATCTAAGGAAAAAAACGATGTATATTTTTAGGGTTCCGTACCAAAAAACGTAAATAAGGAACCCTTATGGTGCGACTCCGTCCGTCTGTCTGTCTGTCTATCACAAAGTGAAATATCTCACAAAATACTTAAAAGCTATCAATTTGAAATTTGGAATGGTTTTAAGTGAGGGTTATCTACGTGCATGGAAAATGAAAAATTTAAATATATAATTTAAATATTTCTATGAAAAATTACGAATATGAGGAGGGGGTAAAAGTTTATCTTTTTTTCTACATTGGTAAAATTTCGATTTATGAAAGAAAATGTAAAGAAAATACCATTCCCCCCCCTTGAGTTACTTGTTAGATTGTACGGAACCCTCGGTGCGCGAGTCAGGCTCGCACTTAACCGGTTTTTTTTTTAAATAAACAGACTTCTTATCTTCTCTCGTCTGGAAGAGATCGCTCCTTAGCGATAACACCGCCTCTTGTTTACGTCTTATTTGAAAGCTTATGTTCTGTTTTAATTTGGAATACCTATAGAGGGTGCAATAAAGAGCATTGTTTTAACTAAACGATACATAGAAGGTCGTCTGTTCTTTATTCTATTAAACTAAAAATATGTAACTTCACATCCTCTTTCCTTCCCTTTTGACTTTGTGAGTACCAGCATAGAGGAAATATAACATTATTTATGGTACCAGTATACATGACCGTGGTATACATGTATGTAAGGTTGTAGATGTACAGAGTATCGCCACTTTATGATGCATTTTTATAGTTTAGCGCAATGTATAAACTGTTAGCGATTTTATTGGTTCAAAGTTACTTTATGATTTTTATTCATTTCTTTTGAGGAACGTTTGACGTTTCCCTACGAGCACGGAGGTGACGTGTTTGGAAGAGCGCGCGAAACACATCCATGCTTACTTGTACAACTAGTAATACAACATAAACAGAAGGGTGATTGACTACGTAACTTTTCGAACGTTACGAGGTGGATTACTTAAATATCGCTCGATAGAAAATGGATGTGAAAATTCAAAAATTCGGCCAGCTTACGTCGCCGACAGAAGAAAAGGAAATTCAGGAATTATCTTCGTTTTATTTTGCCGTTGTTGGTACAGTTTGCATTATCAAGACTAAACATGGTATTAGGTAGCTGACCCCATTAAAACTAATGAGGTAAAGCTGATAATACCGTTAATGAAAACTATGCTACGATGTACGGTACATAATATATGATTACGAGTACGTCGTGTAATACAGTTTTTCAACTATATTGAAGAGCATTGATACGTTACCTCATATTCGTCTATAAACGGGGTTTTATTAAGGTATCAACGACTACAAGCGCTGTGAGTTCCTCACTCTTCGATCTGGCTTTTTCTCCAGCTGTCAGCACAATAAAGGAACTGCCAAAACCCTATGACTCTTGATGATGAACCGCACGGCTATCACAAGACGCCCCGCGAGTTGATATCTCTAAATAGAACGCTTAGAAAGAGACGGATAGTCTACGTCGCCGCGACACAGCTCGCGGAACTTTCTGTGATAGCCGTGCTGAAGTTGCAAGCTGCCTTTAGTCACGGGTTTATTACCATATCAGGCATACCAGGTATACGTAAAAATATGAATAATTGTTTTAATATGTATTTTGGTTAATTGACATAATTTGCCCTATATCATTCAGGATAAATCATACAAAAAACATGCGGAAAAAAATATTGGCTAAAGAATAAATCATCTTTGAATGACATTTTAAATGAAATAAAAAAACGCTATTTGAAATAAATGCTCTTCAAAATACAAAACTTAAATAGTTTTTTTCCACACATTTTCTCCTTTGACTTGGACAGGTCACCGTTATTGAACGAGCGCGCGTTATTCGCACCGTGAGCATCTCCCTTAATGAACACGGAAACAGACTTACTGGGAAATTAAATATAAAAAGCTGCTTGTGCCAGTCTTTTCCAGCCAGCTATAATAATTAAAATAAAATTACTATATAGTTTCGCAAACCCTTCTATAAATAATTATTTTTTACATGCACTTGAAAAACATCGCAAAACATCACACATACCTCACGCATACTTATAGAGCTAGAGTCAGGCCGAAAGATGAGTCCTGATAAGAGCGGCAAATATGAAAAAAAAACAGCGTGATGCTATTTCTGTTTTATAACGTGATAAAATAATAATGATACAGAACAATTGATATTTTTCATTAAGTTACAGAATGCAACTGATCAAGCAAAAGGAATTATAAAACCCTTTTATTACATTCTACGTAATATTATTAGCTGTAAGCTACTTTTTAATTTTCTTAAAAAGCGATAACTATTCATTATGGAACAGTTACATTCTCAGTAAGCATATCAATTATACAGATTCGGAGATTATATTAATTCGACGATCTCAATTAAAAGAGTCGGATCTGCAAAACACCTACTTTTCAGGAGAAGCCGTCAAAGTTTTTGAAAAAAAAATTGTATGGGAGAAATTGTTTATTAATGGAATATCGTTATCAAACTTCGAATGTTTGCTTATTAGTAGGTTGTTTATTACTAGCCGTTGAGCATACATGTACTTTTTCAGACATTTTTCCAAAAAAATACAAAAATCTCCTATACTACTTTTTTAACCGAAATAACTTACGCATCTTTTGTCAGAAATGCCACATACGAAATTTTTGGCTGGAAATTGTATACATTAATATGTCGGATTTACACATCCAACAAAAAATTTACTCCAAAAATGTCGTAACTGGCAGAACTGACATTGTTGCACGGAAACTCTTTTGAAACAATTTAATACAGAGAAAATTTACTTGACAACTTAACAGGCTGTAAATAACGTAAAATACACAACAAAAAATGCGCTATACTTTTCCGTGTAATATAGTAGGATGTGTCATATCCGACACTTTGTACTCACTGTGAGTCCCGTAAAAATGGAACTGTCACATCCGACGTTTTTAAATACGTCATCAGTTCTTAGATCGGATCGGATCTAGGTTTTTACGAAAAGTATTGAGAAAAACGAAAATCTGTGAATGTGGTTTTACAGTTTTGAGTTTTTTAAGACCTAAGCCGCTGAAAAGCAAAAATCTTAATTTTGCAGATCCGACTCTTTTAATTGGGACCGTCGAATTTAAGACGTTTGACACATTTGGCAATGATATACAAAAAGTTTTAAAGAAATCTTAGGCTCATCTTTCACTAGCCAGATTCTACATAGTAGCGATAAGCTTAATGTTCGTAAGTGTCCACGCATTTCTACTTACTAAAACAACACATCAGCAACCAAATGGTCTGTCGCATATATTTGCACCCCACAAAACTGCCTCGTAAAACTCTTAGCGCCAGACAAGGGAAAATGGACCATAAATTTAACTCGTCATGTTCTTTAATTGCTTGCAACTGGCGCTGTTTTGCAAATGTGTTCTATTTTATTATTTAGAAGAAGAAGGTTATAAGAATAAGTAAAACTGGCATACTCCTGCTTTTTTACTTGCGTTCCCAAACTGTAGCTTGTTATGTATTGGGCAACACCATAAGTTGTGAAAGACATGTTTTGAGTTATGAATATTGAACTTTTCTGGTATGGGGGCTAAGTTAAAGGTTTCACTGAATATGGTTTTCAAATGGCAAAATATACGAATAGTGCTATATGCCTAAAACACCTTCAATAGGTACGATTTATGATTAAGTAATAAATAAACCAAAAAACTAAATTGCAAAGACCCCTTTACAACCGACTCGATTACTCGTGTAAATTTCGTACGTGGAACTTTAATCTTTTAATTTCTCGGTATCCACGGTATACCGGATCAAATAAAAAAAACTTATTTGATAGCACCATCTCGAACTGATAAATTTGGACCTGGGTATGGATACTCCCAGTGTACGCAAATATAAGTAAACACTTTTAAATCCCATTTTTGCTTAAAGTGTCCACGATTAGGCTACGTAGATTCCGCTACTGAATATTATGTTATCATCTGCACGAAATCGGATCCGTTCCAAACAGTCCCATTGGGCCTTACAGCATTAGAAGAACTACAATGGTAGAGTCGGCATCGTCCGCTCTGGGCCCTTAAATATTTTAGAAGCTTGTAGTTCGTCTATGAAATTGTGCACAAACATTTTCATGCGAGCTTGCAAATATCATAGCTTAAAGGGACTGTAGCTTGATTCTGGAAGTTGCAACTTATGGTAGCTGCTGCCCGCGGCTCTAGCCGCGTGAAAAACGATTATATCGTAGCTCCATACAAACTTTCACCCCCTTAGGGGATGATTTCCGGGATAAAAACTATCCTATGTCCTGTCCCGGGACTCAAAGTCCCAAAGTACGCCCGCTTTAGTCTAGTTGGTAGTGACCCTGCCTACGAAGCAAGAGGTCCTGGGTTCGAATCCCGGTAAGGGCATTCATTTGTGTGATGAGCACGAATATTTGTTCCTGAGTCACGGATGTTTTCTATGTATTTAAGTATTTATTTATCTATATAAGTATGTTTATCGTCGTCTTGTACCCATAGTACAAGCTTTGCTTAGTTTGGGACTAGGTCGATTTGTGTAAGATTGTCCCCTAATATTTATTTATTATTTATTTAAAGTTACTCTATACCAAATTTCATCGACATCAATTTAGCGGTGTAAACGTAAAGAGGTAAGCAGAGAGACACACGTTCGTATTTATAATATTAAGTATGGATTGACATTCAATTGGAACGGCATTGGTAGCGCGTTTTTGCTTATGCGGGCACGTAACCAAATTTGAGAGAGTACAACTTCGACTGTACGCGAACTCATAAACTAGACACTCAGAGTTGCGAGATACTTTTTTAACTTTGTTAGTGTTGTTATTTGGTGATATATTATCCGATATTGTGAAGCAAATTATAAATACTCTAAAACATAGTAGCGACGGGCCATGAATGCCTTGTGGTCGCTGGTGCGAATCGGGCTCGGAGCATTAAATTTTTCCTTTAATTTATAGTTTATAATTTCGTTAGCAGCGTTACTGCTTGATACAAAAATTAACTAAGTATAAAACCTGTTTCGCATCATATTATAGAAATAATTATAAATGCAAATGACTTTATGAAAAAGTTCATTATCTACCTACCTACTTCCTATTAAATACCAAAACGAGTTAGGATGCTCTCAATATTCCGTGAATGAAGTTATTAGTCTAATGTCACGATAGTAGACACTTACTGCTAATTGACTCTTGATGGGATTCTCAATTGATTGGGTCATTAAATCGTTCCTGCAGAGAAATGGAAGGATTATTAATACTCATAACGTTGCCTTTGAAAACAACACAACTGCAACTACATAAAACGTGAGATTAAAAAACATTGTTACTTATTTTTATTAGCGTTTGCCCGCAACTTCGTCCACGTATAATTCGTTTAAGTATATATCATATCTCAATTGGCTCAAGCGTTAAAAGGACAGATAGAGTAACTTTCGCATTTATCCTACTAATATTGTAAATGTGAATGTTTCGATGTTTGTTACTCAATCATGCTTAAACGGCTTAACCGATTTGTCGATTTTCCACACAGATGAAGTTGCGGGCGGAAGCTAAAATTATAAAAGTATCGATATTGTTTATTGAAAGAAAGCACATATCATCGGAACCAAACCACAATCACGAGGTTATTAACTAGCTCAGTTTAGTAACAAGTCAGTTTCCATTAGTAGCAGAGAACTTGGAAAGTAGCATTATATTACACAATATTTACAAAACTTATCCGGAATAACCCAAACACAATCGTATCCAGCTTAAGACGAGATGATTGATCCCACTTTTTATTGAGAGTTTAAAATATCCGATATTATGGCAGAGCTTTACGTCAACATACCTGAGGGCTTTATCCGTTTGTGCGTATGTTTATTCAAGCTTAGCTATGAAAGCTCTTTTTTATTTATTATTATCATGAGAAGTTCGCTGTTTTGAATAAACAAGTTCGTTGTAAGTTTAAAAACGGGTTACATTCAGGCGGTTTCCTTTTCAAACTTGTAAATTATTCAGTAAAATTTGGGTATTTATTCGAGCTACCAATTTTGGTCAACGTAATTATAGTAAACATTTACCATAATTACTTAGGCCAAAATTGGTAACGATATCCCAAATGAGACATCATCAATGGGACATTCCAATGTTTGAGAGATATTAATAATAATTGATACCGTTGATGTTCACCTCTTTTACTACAGATAGATCAAATTAGAAATATCGGGCCGGTTTGAGCACTGGGACGTTTACCTCACTTTACGATGTATCACTATAATTAAGTATAACAACAGAGATACAAAACGGTCGAATCCCCAGGGAACAATAACGCAGCAGCACTTCCCGAATCAACAAAACTACAGTCATATTTATTTTATTGTTATCTATCAACCCTAATGACTTAATGGCTTGATTGACCCGAATTGTGATCAACTTTATTGTTGCCCTAATTGACTCAAGGACCACGAATTCCGCGGGGTTGTCACAAGCAAATCCACTCATAAACGCATGCACTTCCAATCTCCCAACCTGCATAGATGAAACCCTGGTGCAGCCGTCTCCCACCCTACCTGCATTTCTCTCTCACTCATTCGCTGAGAAAGTGTGACCCGTCTCGTTCACACCTCAAAATCCCATTCGGCCGTTTTCGTTTATGCTCGGATGCAATAGCCGGTGTGCCCCGCAGCTAAACATAATTCCGCCAGTCAGTCGCTCTCCGGACGTCGGGGGATGCGTATTGCTGCCGACGTTTCGTTCGCGCTCGAAACATCGTACCGGCCCGGTGTGTTTGTATAGGGATGTTTGCCCCGAGATAGTGCGGCCTATAAAGCGACGGAAGGATTTGTGACTGTGCTGTGAACTGTGTTTCGGACGAAAGTTTGCCGTTTAGTGCTGTTCTCGGTTTGATGGTCAGTTTTTCAACTCGAGATATAACGGATGCAGTTAATGTGATCTGTTTGATTGTAGAAAGTAAACACATGCCAGATGATATTAGTGCGACGCCGACAATGTTGACGGCTGACAACGATTTAATGGAAGCAACGATGAGCGGAAACATGAAATGATTCGGTTACAAGAGAAATGTTATGATGTTCAAGCAACATTTTAGTTATTGAGTAACTCGATCTTACTGGGAAATTAGACGAAACATTTGCACAAGATGAAGCCCGAACAGAAACAAACAAAATATCTCTTTGAACTTTAAATGTGAGAATTTTGGTTAAAACCGCTGTATCATAAAATTTGTAATGAACTCGTTACAAATTTAAGTTAATTTAACCATTATTCAAATTAAAGCACGTGGGTGGAATAAATAGTAACAATGAAATAGCATTTTCGAGATGAACACATAACAAAACAATTCATTATAACAATAGAGTATTGTTTGTGATTGAAGCTTACCTTTTTTATTAGTAATTACTTGTATTTGTGCAGGTTAATAGAATTATTTCCGTGGGTTGGACAACAGCTATCTTTTGAAAATCAATTACTTAATGATTTAACTATTGTAAAGGTTTCTAACGACGCGTGTGGAGTACGGATCATTACTCGCATTGAGATAGGGTTTTATTGTTATAATAAATCAATTATTACCACTTGTAAAAGTATAGGTCTGACCATAAAGCGACTATGGAAAGTATAAACTTTTTACTGCACATTAAAGAATGCGGTTTTAATTATAATCTTTTACTTTATATCAAGTTACTGACATAGTTGCGTCGCTGTATGCCATAAAACTTTTAACACTATAGCACCAGCTATAGTTTATGAAACCAAGAAGGACTTCATCTATTTGCACAATGAAAAAATATTCATTATAAATTAATAGTTATTTGCCGCCATAGATTTTTTAAATACAATAAAAAAAAACAGATATCATAAGCGCAACCAGCTGACCAACAAACCGGTAACAAATTAAAATTTCTCAATCCGCAGATAGTGACATCAAGACAATACAACGACGAATAAATTTGCCCCAATACAGGACTGAAGAGAAAATAAACAAGTAAGCCAAATTCCCTAATTACAACGCTTATAATGTTTATGTTGAGTCTGTGTCTAATTTCTGTAATGCACGCTCCGAAGAACTTTGCTTTGAATTGGAGCTGACGCGTTGTTACGACTCCTTTTGTATTTGCTGAGTCCACAAGGATAATTATGTTGGCATCATTAGTATGACATGTCATGTTTGACTTTAATTTCACAAGTGTATTCCAGGATAATATCCTTTATTTATAATTGTAATGAACGCTCGAATGTTCATAAGAAACTAACCTCATTTTTGATCATAATTGGCTAAGCTTGGATTATTGGGATTATAGAATCAGTCGTTTGTGTCAAAGTCCGTGAATCCTTGTCCAGTGCCTTCCCTTGTAGGCATTAGATAACTTGGGTTGTTGACCGATAACCATCAATGCTCATTATACTTAAAACCTGAAATAATGACATGCTACAAATACATAAGAATATGCGTCAAATCATTATGGTTTCCCATTATTATAAAAAAGTAACACATCATTGGCACCTAAAAAATCTGGACCAGTACACATCATGGCTGGTATTCGAACGAACAATTCTTAACAAATGTAGTACTTGGTTTACATGCCTACACTGACGTTATGATGGATGTACCCATTCTATCAATGTATCAGATGGTAGTCACTTTCACGTTATTCGGTGCATCTTTTATTTTGACTGTGTCGTTACTCGTTAGCATTATGTTCGTTAAAAGTAACTGTCGATTTGATAATTGTAATAACGCTTTAGGCAATAATACTTTTTCTATCGACCGCTTATTTTGGTTTCTTTAAGTACACCTTGTTGAGGGGATTGTAAGTTTACTAGCCTTAACATATTTTATCGTGTTAAACGATAACTTTTAATGGAAAATCTATATTTGCTAAACAAATACTAAGTTTGTTTCACTACATACGCCTAGGTCTAAGCTATCCATATAGAAAAAATGTAAAGGAACGGGAAAAAAATCGACCATATGAAATACCTGAACAAAAATAAAATTATTATTTTGTACCTATCTTGGTATGACCTAAAGATTTGCCTTAGTAAAAATCAAGAGTCTCCAAAATATTTATGATCACTCAACTATAAATAATAAGTCAAGTTGAAAAGAAACATCTTTTCAAAGTACTGGGGCCAAAGCGAAAAAAACTGTAGGCGTATCGGCTTCTTTTCATTAAAGATCATTAGAGTTTGGACGAAAAATTAAAAATAAATAAAAGAGGCTTGCGGAGGCTTCTGAGGGAGTTTCGGACCAAGTTCTATTATAAGGGAATTTCTGTGGTGACGACTTACGGTTTTATTTTTATGACTTTGTAAATAATATAACATGTCCTCAGAATTTTTAGTGTTCATGTCAAAGATTTTGTTTTGTTATTGTAGCTTATTTTGAGAGCCTCAGGATCAAGAGTTTGTATCACTGAGATTTTTTATTTGTGCTACCATGAATACTCAAATCTTAGCACAGTTACTATACTAGAGGAAAATAAGAAAATTTTATTTGCAGGAAGATTTTTGATATGAATCTGGAGTTAATTTATGAGCGTTACTCCTATGTTTATACCTTTATAATTAAATAGCTAGATTCTGAATTTCAACCTATTTGAAAAGAAGGCAAGGTTAAAGCTATATTGAAACAAAAGAAATAAAATAATAAATAGCGCAAATTTCTCTATTTAATCAATTACAAATCAGAGAGACATTATTCAACGGCATTAAACGCATCGCGATAGCTCACGCTAGAAGAGAATGCCTGCAATTATTCACAACCTCAAAATCTGATTCAAGTTCTCAGTAACCCATTATCTCCATCTAACGAAATAAGTAACTTAATATTATTCAAGAGTTGACTTTTAGTGAAACAAAGTCATATCTGGCTATGATTCTAATATTAAGATGACTCTTTGTTTTACTGAGGGTACGAAGTGTCTTTATATTTATTTGAACTGGCAGATCAGGCACGACTCTGACTGCATATAAATCTCGCGAATACATTTTAACGTAATGGTAAAATAGATCTTGGTGAAAATCTCACCTAGGGAAAAGATGAGCGAATTGCTGATGTTGGAGCGAAGATAAAAATAGCTGGGGATTTAAAATCGGATAAGTACTTGAATATTTTTTATAAGAAAAGTTCGTTGCAACAGCAAGGCTTAATTAGTATTCTGTCATCATAACAGTAGGGTTTATTAGCTACAGACCACTAAATTCACTAAATTAAATTGATACTATTTAATATAAAGTTAAATCAAATCGTTTAAGAACTTGTATCTTGAAGTATCTTCTGAGTAAGCACGAAAAATTATCGTTAGATTAACCAAACATTAATTCTTAATGGTAATTTATTGTATTAAATGGCTTTCATGTACAATACTGTTCCTACAAACAATCAACACAAACACACACAACATTTAATTAACCGGATCTAATCTAGCCAACAGCACTAGGAGTACAGTAACTGGCTAGAGGTTGATGCTGGCTGCTGAGATAAAAGGCGACATGAGCCATCGGGCCACTAGATAGAGTGCTTTTACACTGTCCTGTGTGACTATCCTAATTAGACCTGAGAGGTGGAAAAGATAGGAGTAGCAATCTAACTAGTTTGCATTAACGGAAGCTAAGAAGATGTTTTTCATTAGTTTACTGCACATGAGCGTTGTCTGTTTCTTATTATATTACTTAAAAATCATCATCATCCTCCTAGCGTTTTTTTTATATAGTACTCAAACGAGCCCTAGGTCCGCTTTGGCACTGTATTAGTTAAATGAATTATTATAAATTTTGATCTTTTATCGTCCATAGAACTCTTCTTAAATATTATCCTGTTATTCATAAAACAAATAAACAAATGTGCACTGCCCCTTTCTTACGAACACTTATGTCTAAGTGACAGATGAATTTTAACGGCAATTTAGTTAAAATAGAAGAAAACGTTTATGAATACGCACTTATGTGTATAAGCGAATAATTTTTAAACCGTACAATTTTTTATATTAAAGTCATTGCCTTATAGTACGGTGGCAAAATAGCAAAAAGTCGTCTCCAACACGATTTTCGTGGACATCTCTTCTATATACCTAAAACTGGTATGGATGTGTTCCTTGTTGCCTCCAGGGTACGAATCTGCCGGTTTTAGTTAAGGGAGAGGGGGACGGACATAGCTGTGACGTCACAAAGATGGCCGCCTACGGTCATCGAATTTTGTTCAAATCTCGGGTTCTATTTTACTGATTGCTTCGTGTGAGGTGTCATTTGAAAGCTTATTAAACGTACTATAATTGATTTCCAGAACGCTATGAGGTCCAATCAACAGTTTTTTAATAATTAGAAAAAATATGTTTTTTTTACCCCGCGCGTTTGAAGGAGTACTGATAAAACATGCTTGTAACTCAATAAATAATAACTTTAGCGTAATAAAAGTTATTATAATAAAGATAGGTAATTTTATAAGCTTACCAAAAAAAAAAGATTTTGTTGGTGTACACTAATAAATAACCAAGTAATAATAAATTTTGTGACTTACGCACCAATTAACTATCACCACGCTCGTCTCTGCTAGCGATCGCTGGCATCACATCGCGCCTTTAGAAACTCTTTTTTTGTTTTCTGAGTAATTATACGACGCAGATAGTCATGATACGCACTAAAAGCAGTAAAATAAAGGCCACCTCAGGAACTTTGTAAGCCGAGCCGATGTCGAGGTGAGTCCACTGAAGCGTACTTTTTCACCCCCCACACACAATTTTACGTCTTCTTTTGGCTGACAAGTGAGATTGTTATTACCAATTTACGCCCGGTTGATGTAAAATTAGTCTAGTTCCTAGAATTAAGTTAAAAATAATTAATAAATCAATGAACGCAAGCAGCTTTATAAGACTTGGTCTGAATGGACCCGGGATAAACTGATCACTTAACTGGCCTATATTTTAATCCAGGCTATAAACTATCTTCGTACAAAATTACATCCAAATCAGTTGAGCCGTTAAAGCGTGGTTGAGTAACAAACATCTAAACATCAAACATCCAAACTTTCGCATTTATAATATTAGTAGGACTAGTTTTTTGCCCGAGGTTACCTGTGTTGTACTTTGACTTGAACTTTCCAAATCTGACAGATCTTTGGTTATGTATTTCCTCGCAGAAGAGAAGTGAAAAACAGCTATAGGAAAAGCGGCAGAGAGATTTGTAACTGAAACGAGTGTGTGTCCGCTTGGTGAGTGTTTGAGTCTTATATGTGATAGAGTAAGGGGAGTGTGTGGCCGCGTTGGCCTGCTGTACGGGCCTTTGGACCTCAGGTTCACTTGTAAAAGACTCGGCAGGTATGGTGTCCAAGAGCGCGCCCTGAAGGGAAGCTACAGACCTTCGTCCCTATACGGAAAGCTCGGCCTGCCGCCTCGCTTACCATGCCGCTCTCTTTCGGGTCTTCGGCCCTCAAGCTGTCCGCGCAGGCTCGCGTGGAGAGCGCGCTCTGAAGGGACGCTTCAGACCTGCGGCCCTACGGAGCCCAGCCCAGGAGTAAAGTATCCGAGAGCGCACGCACTCTGGAGGGTCGCTTCCGGCCTTTGGCCCTCCGACTCACGTAGAGAGCGCGCTCTGAAGGAACGGTTCGGGCCTTGCTCTTAGATTCGCTGGTAAGACACTTAGGAGTAACAAAGTGTCCGCGTGGGCCCGCCTTTCAGGCCTTTGGCCCTCTGGCTTGCGTGGAGAGCCCGCTCTGAAGGAACGCTTCGGGCCTTCGACCCCACGCAGAGCTCGGCCTGCCGCCTCGCGTGCCATGCTGCTTTTTCGGGCCTTCGGCTTTCAGGTTTGCTTGTAGGACCCATAGGAATATTAAAGAGTCCACGTGGACCCACCCTTTGGGCCTTTGGGCCTTTGGCCCTTTGGCTTGCGTCGAGAGCCTACTCTGAAGGAACGATTCGGGCTTTCGGTCTTACGCACAGCCTGGCCTGCCGCCTCGCGTGCCATACTGCTCTCCTTCGGGCCTTCGGCCCTCAGGTTTGCTTGTAGATCATATTATTGGAAAGCTAATAAAATGTTTGATATTTTTTATAGCGACATTTATCACGCTAAAGTATCTCTTTCTCGAATTATGATGGTAAGAAAGCAGAACGTCTAACGTAAAAAAATATTTTTTTTAAATTATTTTCCAAACGGTTGGATGTACGTTACAGATCTCAAAGAATGAATTATAGAACATTTAATACGCATTCAAATGACACCTCACATGAACCGATCAGAAAAATAGAACCCGAGATTTGAACAAAAATCGATGACCGTCCCCCTCTCCCTTAACTAAAACCGGTAGATTCGCACTCTGGAGACAACAAGGAACACATCCATACCAGTTTTAGGTATATAGAAGACGTGTCCACGACTTTTATCAATATTGGCCAATTTCCGCCGTACTATTGGCACATTCGATCGTTATTTTAATAACAATGTTGCTGGGGATTAAATCGTACGATCCAATAACGATATCGGACACGACATTGCATCCATGATTCGTACCACCCAATACACTTGACCGTCCGATCCCTAACTAACGGAGAGCAGAAATGATAGTGCACCAGCGGCTTTATGCGAGGTAATGCAGGCTCCTCATTAGTGAAGATCTAGTGTATGATCGCGGCGAGTACAGTGACATTGAAGGTAATGTCTGCGATTGTAATGCAATGTGTGGCTGAAGGAATTTCAACGGTTAAAAGTAGAGTCTTCTTTAGAGTTTATATTTGGAGGATAAAAGAGCTAGCCAGGAGTTAGGAATAGCCAGTAAATCTTGTCGGATAAATGTTTTAAAGGGAACATAATAACGTAATAAAAACTGTATTGCTAATCTGATATCGCTTAAAACTGACCTGGCTTCACTTATACCTATTTCAACATTATGGTTGCTATCCGTTATAACGCAAGCGAACTCGCCAATAGTCTCATATCCCGTCATAAAATATTGCGTACATTCAGCGCTGTTTACGTACAGTACCAAACATTTATTTTATAAGATCCGGACGTTTTATAAACATTCTAATTTTGAGCCTTTGATCTACCGTGATTACTGACTTATGGAGCGGCGAAGTATTCAACAAATGTCAAATATTGTGTTATAGATAGGTACTTGCTATACGGTAATAGATTTATTTGGTCTATTTTGCCTGTCGAAAGATACATTAAAAATATTGACGCATTTGGATTAAACTGAGAATACAAAGGTTTCATAGAATCGCATTATTTTAATTTTGTTTAATACAGTTATGTAATTATGTATACGTTAAAAAATTCCAAAACATACGAAGTTTAGAAATGGGAATTGATCTCAATGAATCATTCTAAAAATCTAAAATCGACAAAATAATGGTAAACCAAAATAAAGTCGATGATCCAAGTGCAATAAAATTAGTCTTACGAGTAGTTGACACAAAAACGAAACGTTATTCAAATCATTTTATAAACAATATTTTAAATATTTTCTTTTATATTCATCCTCACAAAATAACTGCTAAAGTACTTGGTGCGCCTCCTATTCCAAACCAGATCACGGCCAAGATTTATGTTACAAATATTGAACAAATTTTGTCGTAAGCAACGTTATGGTCTGCTGCCATCCCATTCCCGGCATTATATTTCAATCCTGATGAAATTATAGCCATCATAAACAAGTTTAAAGGGAAATTCTGACACAAATGGAACCAATTATGGCAATAAATAAATTACCTATTAAAATTCACCAAATTAAACGATATTTGGTACACTATAAACTGTTCAAAAGTGTGATTATTTATGTTTAATAGCTGTTTGCAGAAAAGCAATTTAGGTTGTGAGTGGCCGTTGGCTCTGTTTGCGTTTGATTGTGAAGCTATTAACTCGACTGGTACGATTTCCGCTAAAGTCAGTGGCAGTCCGTTCTTTATTTTGTTTGAATGTTAAAATTGTTAATCTTTTATAACAAACCATGGGCCTGTGATTTGATATAAGTACTATTATTTATTGCATTATCATTTTTGTCCATGAGACCCTGTTCTCGTTGGCCTGCCTATCTATTGTAATAAATAAATAAACTAAACGCTTTTCGACTGTTTTGTTTGATGCCAAGCTGTTGCGTCATATAGCACGCAATATGGCGCGTATTCATCCTAAACTTCAACTCGATACTAAGCTAGTACCTTAAACCTCTGAAACTGTTCCAGTGATTGCCGCCAAAAAAATAATCAAGGAGATCATAAAATATGTAGCGGCTGGTCTCCGCTCAGTGTATTTTTTATTAAAAAAGTTTCCATGTCCTGTCTCCGCAGGTAAGTCGCGACTTTGGCCGATGTCAATCTTCTTATATTAAATATTTTTGGCGGCAAATCAAATTTTCCAAGGACATCTGGATACCAGGAATTTTTACCTCCAATTCCCGTTTTTGGATAAGTGATACAGAGTTATTCTTGTAGTTTTATATTATGGAAATAATATATGCTTTTTGTTGTTGCTTTATCAACCTACAAAGGAACAAGTCTTCTTTGGCTGATTGTTTTTTGGTGGACCAACGATGAAAGGCATGATTTAAAATAACATGAATAAATTAATTCATAAGTCTCACGAATTAAACCAATTTTAAAAGAGTCGGTATCTTAAAATTTGGTATCAATGATGGCTAATATTATTAAAATTATTTAACAATGGTTGCGTAGGATACTCCTACATCCTCCTTCACCTTTATTCGATTCAAAACTTTCCAAGGAACGAACGTTGCAAGATCGTCGGATCAATCAATCAACAAAGATTTTTTTTGTAAATTTATCAAAGTCACACCTCAGAAACTTTATGAATATGATTATCAAAGGCACCAAAATTAAAACTAAATATTTTTATGGGGAAATTGTTCTAAAGTTAAAAAACGAAGTGTCATAATTTCCATCTGCCAAGTGTCAAATTTTGTGTCGGCCAGCGTTCTGCGATCATTTTTCGCATTTGAACTTTGTGGTGGAGCCTCTGATTTATTAAACATCAAAAGGGAACTTGTAACGTCGTTTCGAACTTTCCCGGAGTTGCAAAATTAGCCGTCCGTCTTCGTATTAAGAAGAAAGGCGGCTATAGACATTTTGCTATAATATGAAGCATGGAATTGGTACGATTTTCATGACAAGTTTTAATTAGTACATCGTAAACCTTTCTTTGTCGATTGAGGGAACAGGGTTGAAGTGCGTTGTGGGCGATGGGCTAGCAACCTATAACTACGACATCACATTAGGCCGATCTTTTATACCCACATTTATGCTAAAAGTGGCACTGGAACACAAGTTTCATGTGCTCTGCCTACGCCTTTTAGGGATAAAGGCGTGAATGTATGTATGTATGTATCGTAAAAGACTGTCCACTCATTTGACCGGATATACTAAGTAGGTGCCATTTAGAGATACTTTGGAAATGAGATGTTTCATTTCGGGAACACGTTCATCATTCTTTAATGGCCGAATCTTAATTTAACTAATTCTCACGCGTTATCTAAAGCAACACCTGCCACTAGTTTTCTATACAACTTGTTTGTAATCTAAAAATACCTAACCTATTTTTTTTTATCAGAGCATTCAAACGATAACCCCAATTCCTGTTATTCATAAGCTGTTTTCAGAGGTTTCTTTAACTTAGTATAAAGTGTATGTTTGAGTCTCTAAATACAAAAACCCGTTGATTCTTTAATTGAAGGAAGACATTCAAATAAAAATGTAATTACAATCCCTTGGTTTTACATAAAGCCAAAGGAAGTGTCAATTAACACGTTCTCATTAAGGAAGGACTCAATAGGGAACTACACCTTCTGACCACTGTTGTCGCTTATTTCTAACCAACCCTTTACTTTAATTGACACTTATTTATATTATATTAAGGTTAAAATTGGCTTGACGCTTTAATCTTCGTCAATACACAGAAAGTTGAATAAGGGGCAACAGGAACTCTTTCCGCAATAAATTACTATTAGTGTTCTAAAGTGCGTGACGATTTTTTAAGGCTCCTTTAAATTGAAAGTCAAGTTTCCTTAGTATAATAGACTAATAAACGTCATATTATAGTATTGTATGCTTTGATGTTCATTAGTTTGTTAGTGTACACACACTCATTTTAATTTGTAGGAAGATATTTTGTTATGCCTCTCTTAGAAGTTATGTACTAGTTTATGGGCGGATTTAAGACGTTTAGTTTTAGTGTTTTTAGTTAATCTCGCGTATTTAGAAATGTGGTAACTACTAAAACTAATTTATAAAAAAAAATACTACATTATACTTTTGTTAGGACTCATAATTAAAAAAGTATGCCCTGTCGTTCAAAGCATGACAATAATAGGACTCCGTGACATTACTCGACTCGAACAAAGCATTTTGTACAATTAGACAGTTAGAGAACGTTTTGTTTAACAATGGACAGTAGAGCACTTGAACACCTCTTTACTTCTTTTATGGCACTTTCGAGTGCCATTGTGAAATTTTGAGAAAGACAACTATTGAAATGCTCCCTCTCGTTGCCGCAATCAGCAACATTTTTTGCATTATTAATTTAAAACTGTAGTATTGAGTATTTAAAGTTTATTTTGGATTTATTTCAAATGGATTATTCAACGTACCGCTTTCGGTAAACTATTGCCTACGCCAAATCTTGAGATTAGATATCAAAGCAGACTCCGGATTCTGTAGGGTACATCCGGGAATGACGCTGGGAGGAGGATGATGATGATTCAACGTACCGTTTTCTTTGTCATTGTATTGTCACTGTTTCTTACCCATGGAAAGATACTCGATATCGTTTCTATCGTCTTCAAGATAAAAAATATATGATATCATTTAGTTCATCAATTCGTTATTAGAAACTCACGGTGATCATCAAAGTGCGAAATTCCATTAAAATTTAAATATGCAAGGCAATTTTAGTCCTATACATACGGTTCATTCTATAACGTTAGAGATGTCTTAATTAAAGTTATCGTTTGGAACTACAGTAAAAATGGGTGAATTACCTGGTAAGAAATTAAAGAAATTATTTACAGTCGAGTGGAATCGGGTTTGGTTGTACGTCAATTACTAAAGTCACAGATTAGAATACACAACCCATTCCTTGTAAGCCATCAATATACATGCAACCGTTGTTATTAAACTAAAAACTTGTGCTTATGGCGCTGCGTATTAATTGTGATTTAAAATGGTGTTACCACGTAGTACCTAAGATTGCCTACATATATTTTTTATTAAAAAAAAAGTAAGTAGTACTCACTTCATTTGTGTTGGAAACTTGTAGCTGTACAACATACAAAGCTTAAATAAAGTTCATTTTGCTCAACGGGGCTTCTTCTACTAATTGGAATATCACTTCACCATACATTTTTTTTATTCTTTTATTACGTATACGTACGCATTTGACCACTATCTCGCCTACTGGTAAGTGATAATGAGGTCGAGGGTGTTACATGCATACCTAGATAGTGCCTATTACTAGGTAGTGTTGTTAATTTGACTTGCGCACTAAACTTACCCAATGAATGATAGCCGAATGAAGACATTATGTTATTTCGGTTAGCTGATAGGTGACCATTGATGGAGATCTGTTCTTGTCCCGCAGTACTACATGAACTATAAACAAAATTATATTGTTTAACCCCAACTTATTCAGTCTACAAGAAAAAATCTCTCCCCGTAAGCTTGCCATCTAGTGTATGAAGCGATCAAGCTGTTTGTCTTTGTGCTATGATTTTCTTTTTTGTATCGTTGGTCGAATTAATATTTCGCGTTTAGTGCGAATATTTACGGCATTGGACGGCGAACATGTTTCCAAGGCGTTTCCGAAGATTGTAGCCGGTTTTAATGAAGCAATAGTCAATCATTATTATTTGTAGCCATTGAAATCATAAACATATAACGCTAACGCTATACTTAATTGACAAAATGTCGAAATGATGTGGTGTCATAAAGAACCGTCGCCATAAAGTTTCATTTGTAAGTCATTAAGAATAACTAACGGATATTTTTTTAAATGTATTTGTTAGAAATATACAAATAAGGAAAATTTTATTTGTAATATGAGTAATGAAAATTAACAGTTCCCCGACAAATAAAGTGCTATTTGCCAAAAACTGCATTTTTGTATTAATTCTGACTTTTTATCTCAATTACCATTTAAAATGTGAATATTTAAATATTTTGTATTCATATATAATTATTTTATTGTGATTTGTTCATTAAGTTGTGATATTTTGTAACGCTTTTGTTACTTACTTAAGTACTAACTTTTGTAAAATTTGTTTTTTTTGGCTGGGGGAATATTCCCTAACAACTTTGGGAATATTTCCATTGTCCCCGAGAATATTCCCATTGTTCCGGGGAATATTCCCAGGAACATTGGGAATTTACTTTTGCGGATAAATTAAACTGGTTAATGTCTTGGTAAAAAAAATCATGATTATCACGGAATCCCTGATAACAAGATACGTAAACATACACAATTTCAGTATTCCCGTATGTTCCCTTGTATCCCTTGTATTAAGAATTCCTTGTACACCGACTAACTGGAAGAAAGAATTGCAAATTGAACTCAAAGTAAATACGGAAAACCTAACGATATTGAAAAAACTGCAACCGCGAGAGAAGAAAATGAAATGTGCAAGAGCTATCACGATTACTCTATTACATAAAACCACTAACGAATCAGAATATTGCCAGAAGGAAAATACATATTGAGCTATTGGAAATACAACTAAGTTAATATCGTAGAAATTATACGTAGCTATGAAACCAAACAAATAAAAGCATAACTGGTAAACCAATGCGAATTGTATATCAATAAAAATTATGTCCGTGATTAGCCTACGTAGTAGAAAAAAAGTAATTCGTAGTAAATATAATCACGGAAAAATATTACCAACAAAAAATAATGTACATGCTTAGCTAAATTAAATTCAGCTGATTACTTTGTAACTTATTTCATTAAGGTTTTAATAGTTTAGAGTGCTGGCCCGCTATCAATTATCCGAAGAGAATTTTGTGCGAACTGAGGATGAGAAACTTTACACGATTATGTGGACCCAATGAATATTCCATGTACGTAATACGTGCGTGCATTAGATTATTTAGACCCACCAATAACTTATCGCCCACGTAAACCCGAACGTTAATTGTTACATTATCGTGTCCAATAAATTAATAGCCTTTCCAGTATATCCTATAGGCAGAATTTATCAGCCAGCTATACGATGAGGCGATTACGTCAGCTTGTTTTATGGTATCGACAAGGGCTCGATCTGTACGGGCTTGAGCGTCTTTACGACACAAAGATTTCAAACGTATCCCACGGATCCCACAATGTATTCTTCAGTCGGTATATGGTAATAACTCCGTTATTCAGCCTCATTCAGGAGTCCTCACTAGTCAGGTCCAATAATAAACAAAATGACTTTTAAAGAATATCTTATTTACATACCTACTTTAACAATACCAAATAGTCCTCGTAAAATTTTGCAATACATATTTGTTAATACATACACTAACGCTGACCCTCACACTCTGGCCAATATCTGTCCCGTGAAGGACAAAATGTATCAGTATCTCGTACGAAAATTGGCAAACAAAGTTCATTAAACGTTAATATAGCTAAGCAAAATACACCAAATGCAAACAGCCAGATCGCAGTCCAGAATATTAATTTTGAGTTACAAAAATAGCAGTTGATAATGTTGATATGCCCTAAAGTGCGTTTCACATTAACACAAAAACTCACTACATGTCACTGTATAGATTATTCTCACAAAAAAGGGGCGTAAATAATATTACGCATAGCTTGTAAGTTTGTTAACTACTTTGATAAAATCATAATAGCTTGTTGAACAAAATGTGAAATTACCTACTGTGAAAAGTCTAAATAATTCTGAAGAGCCAAGATATACTGGTTGTTGTCGAGAAAATTTCTGAAGATGTCCAACCCACCGCTCATATACTCTACAGTTTCTGCGAATATTCATATATTCGTCGTTGTATCATTAGATACAATATTTACTTACTCGTATGTTGAAAAACATATAAATCTCTGTAATATAATGAAGTATGCTCAATTAATTCGCAATGAAAAAAAAGTCGTTTCTTTATTAATAAATTCGATTATTACTTAAATTTGAAATTCCAATTTTTTTTACAGTTCGTAAAGTGGACAATGATGATGATGATAGTATCTTCTTATTACTCATTTATTTTTTTATTATTTTTTTCCTACGCTGTTTTAGGTGTCCCACTGTTGGGCAAAGGCCTCCCCTCTTTTCTTCCATTCGGCCCTATTGCTGGCTTTATTCCTCATTAAAGACCATTAAGGGTTTTTCATCTGGTTCGATTCGGTGCAACTTGACAATACTGAGAATAAGAAAATTAGAATGTTGTGACGTATTTTCGTTTTAGCTCATATAAGCTAGAGCGAAAAGAAGTTACAACATACTCATTTTCTATTTAGAAAGCTTTTTTATGCAACCAGTCTGGGCCTTGATTGAATCGGTTTGGTAAATAACACTCAGAGTAATAGAACATTTGGTTTTGGTACAGTAATATTGTTCGGCGTTCCCCTAGACTTGGCTTTTAGGGATGTAGCAAACTCCAAATTCATATTCAGCGAACTTCTTACTACCTACTTATCTTAATAGACATAACACGGATACAATAACTGGGTAGGGATATTAAGTCTTCCTGTAGTTATTTTGCTATAGTACGTAACTATCATAACTGTTGTGAAATCTAAAGACTATTTTTTAAATGTTATGTTATTGAATAACATGAAAAAATGGTCGCTCTAAAATTTCACTTTTGGTACTAGCCTTTATTACAGACTACTTTTTTATATAGTTATCAACTACCTCATTACCAGGTTTATCTTGGTGGTTTCGGAGTTGCTTTGACCACTTTCTGTCTCCATAATCAGACCAGCTATAAGGTAACAAAATTTTGAATTGTAATTTCACGTTCAAGTATACTCACACAATTTCAACTCGATTGGGTTTCGGAAGTTGGTCAAATTTGACATGTCCCAAGATTTGTCCCAAAGAAAAAACTCAATCTTAAGTTCGCAAAAAAATCAAATATTTTAGCATAATATTCACTACTTTCAATGTTTAAGATGTTGGTAACCAAACAAAAACAATCTTAAAAGCTAAGTCAATCCTTGCAAATACACTTTCGTATTCATTTTAATTCTCGCTGTCAGCATCATTCTCATCCCTACATATCCGATACCTAATGTACGGATCCTCTAAGCGGGAGTATCGATAAACCTTTGTTGGAGCTATTTGAACCATTCAGATGCAAGAGTTCCCTCAAAGCCGTAGCACGTAAATTGCACATATCCTTATCTTCTATGTGAGGATCCTTTTAAGTTATGAACTCTCGATGTAATGTTAATATACTAAGAGCAGTTGACTAGAAACAGCCTTTTTTATCCTACTATATCCTTCGAATTATAACATGCGAAGGTTTAAATGTTTGTATGTTTGGTGGATGTTTGTTACTCAATCACGCAGAATCCGTTGAACGATTAAGATGAAGTTTGGTACTGATATAGCTTGGATTAACATATAAGCAGATCATTTTTAATCCCAGGAACCATCCACTTAGAGGAAGGGTGGGGGAGTTGTTTGTAGCAACGATATAAACGAGTTCCACGCGGACGAAGTCGCGGGCAGAAGCTAGTCCTACTTTAATATTATATTTGTTTGGATGTTTAGATGTTATTTACTCAATCACGCTTAAACGGCTCAACTGATTCCGCTGAAATTTTACAAAAGGATAGTATATAGCCTGGTGTAAAATATAGGATAGTTTTTATCTCGAGTACACGCAAGCTAGTACGAGTTTGAGTATAAATGAATGCGAAAGTAGGCAGAGTCCATGAAACTTATGTTCCAGTGCCAGTTTTTGCATGTATGTGGTTATAAAATATAAACTTAATGTGATATCGTAGTCAAAGGTTGCTAGCCCGTTGCCCACAACACGCTTTAACCCTATTAGTACCACTCTTAGGACACCCACAGGAAGAAAGGGGGTGGTGCTATTCTAACGGTGCATAAAGTGTGGTGTCGTACACGGGGCACTTTATGATAAATTCGAAGTAAGAGGATTTTTCTTAATTTGAATTTAAGCCATGTCACTTTAACTTTATTTAAGTCTAAGTGATATGCCACACACTAGTGAAAATTCGAGAAACTAGAACTACGTAAGTCGTAAGTGTATATTTCAAAGTGGTATTCATTCGATCAATCCAGCTTTCCATCATCTATCTTTCTAATGTTGAGGAATAAAAACAAACAACCTCTCACCCATAACACACATACTTTCTCCGTTCCCATCGTGGGTAAGAATACACTTTAAAGAAATAAACATTAAACTCTTATGAAAACAATAATTAAATATCCAAAAATTACATCCGATTTGTTCCGAATTTCCTACGATCTCTTGAAAACACCTAGCTGGCTCTTAGACTACAAATGGTAATGAGACAGATGAAATTGGACTTGCCTCGTGAAATTTTGGATAATGATTTTGTGTAAGGAGCCAAGCCATGCTTTTTACGCGTACGGAATTTGGTAAGCGAAGGGGAATTTTATGAGTTTCGATGTGGAATAAATTTTGATAGCTTCTTCTGTATTTACTTTTCATGTAACATATCACACTATACAGACTTATATACATCCATGTCATTTATCCCTGGTTTTTCATTAGCTCTTCCTGTGTTATTTTTCATACATTCTTTGCGGTTTACGGTACGCTTGACATGTTTAAACTATTTATCTTTACACAGTTTGTTTAAATCGAGAATTTGTAGTAAAAATAAATAATGAGCATCACCCAACTCGTTCGTCAACATCATAAACACAGATTATTATACACCAAACATTAAATCCTACTAAAATCTACAGAGATTTACAACTAGTTGACAAAATCTGTTGAAATCCATAACTATCCATAAAAATACTTTAACATAAAGTCGTTTAAATTTATACTACGAGCAGAATCGTATCAAGTTTCAATCAAGGGCCTTAGTGCTGATAATGATCTTTCATCTCCATTTTAAGTTGACCTTCCTTGGCCCAATGCTCTTTAATTAGAGAGAGTAGGAGGGGAGGTCCTTAGAACTATCAGAGCTCTAGTTAAAATAGTCGCTCGTGATAATTACTACCTTTCCAAACCAGTTTCCTCAAAAGCCTTTCATAATGATGTTTGCGGTTTACAACTTTATATATAGCGAGTTAATTATTCAGAAGTTGTCATTGTTTATTGTCGCGTAATGTCGTTGAAGCGACTTTAGAACTCGTGTAAGTAATTTGAATGTACTTGATGGTGGATGTTGGTCACATTGTAATATAATCACATTGTAGGAATATCGTCACTTGGAATTGGTTGAAAAGGAACGTTTAACACATGTATATGATATAAGTTCTCAAGCGATGAAATGTGATCCTGATTGTGTCGTAGTCAAAGATACAATCTGCATGAAGGTACATATATTCTTATTGTAAGTTAGTTACATAATGTATAAAAACAACATCCGAATTGCTTGGATGTAAATATCTGCGTTACGTTCTAAGTTTTATATTTAAATAGTGATTTAAATTATACAGATACAGGCCAAGTTCATAAAGATTCTCTAGACCTTTTGGTAGATCAAATTTTAGTTACCAAATCTTTGGAAATTGCTCACCGACATAAGGTGCAACGGAAGTTCTAAAATATATTCTACATACAAGTGAAGCAATCTTACGTGACTTGCAACCATCTTCGGTGCACCCATAAAAGAAACGGAATTAAGTTGCATTCAAATAGATTTCTCCAACACGCTATGCGATACTAACATTTTGACTAAAACCGTCATTTATGGTGCAAGCCATTAGGTGCGGCATATTTAGAACCCACGCCGTGTCGTGATGGACCCGTCTATCCACAACTTATTACCACAAACTCTTATCACACTGTTAGATCATTGCAAGACGTACCTTATTCTCGTAGAGCAAAGTGCAGATTCAAAGTACATTGAAGAGGAATACACGAGCTTCAGAAAGGAAGTGGATGCTATGCTCCTGGCGATCAAACACTGAAATTGTGCACGTTGCGAACCCGTTTTGGACATATCTGAGAGCACTGCCTTTGCCGCTGGTGCATTAAAATTTTCTGTGAAATTTAAAACCTTAGGTGGAAAATTTTCAAAAATGAAGAGCTTCAGGTTACAATCTGGAACGTTGTGAATACGGTATTTTAATGTGATCAAAAGTGAAAATTTTATCTACGTTTGTTTTCGTTGTTAAACTTATCGGCGAACCATTTCTTTCATTGTCTAGTACAGAGACAATGGAAAACAATATTCTAACACCGTTCAAGTAATTAATAACTAATATTAGGTCTGACTTAGAAAAGGAATTTTAAATCATATATTATATAACATATTCAATACCATATCAATATTCACGCCCTGCCAAAGTTGGCACAAAGAGCCCATTGGAAACTGTTTAAAGTCCCTTTGTAACTAAACTTAGATTAATTTCTAAGTTCATTCTAATTGACCAAATTATTGTTGGAAACTCGCGTTTACGGACGCTTAACGAGTTTTATGGCCAATAAGGTATTTTATGAGTATTGCCGCAGCGAATAACAAGCGCTCCTGAAAAGGCTAATGGCAGAGGCTTAGGCATATTTTCTATAAGAAGCAATTAAGCTGCTTTATTTCTTTCATTAGATTTCGTTTCAGTTAACGCTTTATTTATGGCAGAAAGTTTTCTTTATTCGTCGAATAGTTTCCTGGGAAAGACGTTCATCAGTGAACTTTGTTCCACAGTTGCCCGCTTCGAGTCCAAGTGCTAATTCAATTAAAAGAAATTCCGGATTTGACTTTACAATGAATTAAACGTTGTTTTGTTTGAGTAATTACATTACCTCTACCTACGCTCGCCCGGGGAGTAATAAGCTGTGCAATAAAACCGGGTACTAGCGCGGTTTTGTAAAGCCGTTTCGTTTTTCGTTTAAAATTTTACTAGACCTTATTTATGCGGATGACATTGGTAGTCAGATTTCGGTGCGTTCTGGAATATTTTCGGCGATGAGACGATAAGAATTCTAGGCCAGATCCATGATAATATTTGCATTTCGCGTGCGACGGAATTTACGTGGTTCGCTCAAAGACGTCTTTATCCTTTTATCGCTTTGATAAACGATGCGGAGAGCGAGATTTCTGTACTAAAGTTCATTGTCCATGTTTCAGTAGATTTCATGCGTTTCTCACGCAAGCACCGACCGATCTGCGTCTGTCTCCTGAATACTAATAAGTTAATCTTTTATATCACGTTTTTGTGAAACAAAGAGATGAGGGCAAGTATGAGATAAAACGCCCAGTTTATCTAGAGCCGTCGTTAGCCACGCGGATTCCCTCGACAACCTCGGATTTAGAATTGAAAAGAGGGGCAAGGGAGCTCTTTCATATGGTTTTGAACTGCGGTGGTCGAGTGTGAGCCTGTATTAAGCAGCAGCGGAATTATGAAGCATGTGCTCTTTGAATACTAAACGGCCATTTTGAAACGCCGGTCCGGTGGAAGCAAAGCGACCGTGGCAGCGGCATTCATAAAGATACCAGTGTGACTAATGTCGATTTTTTTGTACCCTAATATCTCGTATTCATATGTTAATAGAGTCATTCTCGGAGCCATCGGTGAAGGCGATAACGAATGGGTATAAATAAAATAGTTCGTTCGTTTTGAAAAGTTGAAGCATTTAGTAGTTGAACTACTGTGCTGCGAATTGATGATGTGTCGTTTAAGTTAACTGGGATCGCAATGTTTGTTGTATATCAGCGCTAGTAACGAGGCAAGGGAACAAATGAATCGATTAAGTATTGACAGATAGTCTGCACAAGGAGAAAACACAAAGTTAGTTAAGGGCGTTTCAGCTATTTTTAGTTCTTATGTGATCTAAACCCTACTGCCTTATGGCCTGGACATTAGTTATTTATGTGAGTGTATACTATTTTCACAAAAACTTGCAGTAAATGTATGAACTCTTGGTAACCACTAATGAAAGTGAGCTAACAGGCCATGTAATAAACAAAGCCATAGGAATATTGTCAGACTTAGCTGTCACGTCTCTTTCCGGCAGCTGGTTAGCATTGCATGATTTTGTATAGGAATTTGCAAAGCATTGCGAACTACCCGCATGCAATTTTAGGTTAGTTGGTCTATCAGAACTTGTACTTTCGTTGATGATAGTTAATTGGCGAGTCAGTGTATAAAAAAAACCAGTGATATTGAATAGTTGGGAAAAAGAATTACGGAGAATTAATTGTTTGGTTTGTTTGCTGAAGCATCCACAAAGTTTTCCAAGTCTGTTTCTATATGTTCTGCCCCATACCTTGGCAAAACATCGTAAATCAAATTAAATTTGCCTATCGTACTAAGAGATAGTTTAAAATGCATAGTTCGTGAATGTTAAGGACCATCCCCTGGATATTATATTTTCCCAACCTAAAGGGCCTTTCCCTTGCCAGTTAAGGTCTTAAGTCCCAAGGGATGGAAGGGTTCAAGTCCACGTGGGTCGATGCTCGGTCACAAAAGGGCTACATGTAAAGAGTAAGTACATGTAACCTTAAGTAGACAAAGATACACATCTGTTGGGTATTCGGAGGAATTCAATTTAGAATTGGCGATAACAGTAGGTACTTATATAGCTTATTCATGATAAATAGTTAAACATAAAATTTTGACGAGGCCATAATGTTATAAAGAACTGCTCTAAATGCCTTTATATGATAGCGAGATTAAAGTGACTAATTGTAAACAATAACCGCAAAATAAATCTTAACTAGGTACTGGACGTTGGTGAATTATACGTTACCTACCTAGTGATACGAAGACCATAAAGTTTTACCAACAGGCGATAGATAGATAGAGATATCTTTTCGCTAAAGAGCCATCTTTTACAGGTAATTAGACTGTGTAACAACAAATTTTTATGTAACGCAAAAACCACCAAATTCTATAGATATTCCGGCCAAAAAAACCCAAAATTTGTTGTCAAACGAAGGGAAATTGGAAGTAAAAAAACCCAACCAACATCATTTGTATGTACACGGCGTCTCTAAACGGCCTGTGCTGTTTTGAATAAATCTTTAGATACTAAATACTGACTCAATAAGAGGAGCTCGTTTGTCCGTGCCGTGCCACGGGGTAATGATTACTGAATTGAAAAAGGTTAAACATATTTGCATTTGAAGAGTTGTAGTTAATGTATTTAGTTATTGGAAAATAGGTTTGCATATCAAACTGCTTTAAATAACGGTCTTTAATCAAGATGATCATTTGCTACTTTAGAATTCTTTGTTCAAACACACATAACACTAGTTTAACGAAATAATGACGGACGTCAACTACAAATATTCCCTGCTCTTCTAGTAGGTTTGCTCGTGTAGTAAAATTTTCAAGCTAAGGGCCTGGTTCTTCTAAGCATTTTCGTCTTAATCTGTGACACTAATCTCACCGTGTGCTATATAAGATTATACTGACAGATAGACGGTTTGAAAGCGAACTGCATAATAACGATCATATTTACATTAGCAATGTATCTTTTATATTAAAAATACCGTAATAAAATACCACAAGAAACTTCAAATGCTTAAAATAAATATCATCATTGACCATCCAAAAACTCACAAAGCTTTATGGTCATTAGGTATGATTTTTTTTGCGAAGTCACGACACTAGAATCATTATATCATTAGAGAAATCTAGTAGTTAAAATAGTAAGTGTATACTAGTCTTAGTCCGTTTACGTCCTTATCTAGTTAAAAATTTCAGCCCGGTGTCACCTCATTAGTGGTTAGTCAGAGGAAATGCCACACAAGTCATAAATGAATAAGAATGCCGCGAAATATCAGGGTCCTTCTAAACTTTACCGTTAACTTATGGACGATTTCAGCGTCGAAGTCGAAGATAGATGAAACATAGTTGAGACCATATTTATTGAAATGTCGTTCTGGTATGGATGAAGTAATTTTTTCTTTTCAGGCATCGAACATGTCGTAGGCGACTAAATTTTTTGTAATATTTAGAAACTCGTTTTTTTGTCGCAAAGTTCACGTTTCATGTGTTAATATGTCAACAGTTCTAAAAGGTAAAATTATTGCCAAATGCCAGTTTTGTAACAGGCAGGACTTGCAGTGAAACAGTGATAGATACATAAATTATTTATTTCGTTGTACAGTGTTCGACATATTATATGTAGCGTCCGGAAGAGCCCACATTTGACCGTTCCCGTCATTAAATCTGGTGAATACCGCTGACTCACGTAGCACAATTACACCTAATGAATTGTCTAATTCCCGCCGGACACTGACAGCATATTAATAGGCTCAGTTATGTATGGGATTCCTCTTAAGATACTACCGTTAAATGACTTAAGTCACTGTAGGATTGATACTGAGATGAAATGTTTTTGAAAAGAATTTGACGCTTGCGTAGTGTAATATAAAAGCATTTGTAAGTCTTTGTACGTGAATATTTTATTTGTTACTATTGTTTGTGCGAGTCAAAGTCGGACTCTGAATTATCCAACAAAAATAAAACACAATAAATCATAATATCGCATGTATCATGTAGTTTATAAATTCATGTTATTTGTAATTTAACTCTTGAATTCTGCAATATTTCTCGTCCTAACTTACACTTGTATGGTTAAGTTAAATTACACCAGACAAGGATAACTAACATATTGCGTGCAGTATGGTGACCTAATAAAAACGGATTACTCTTGCATACTTACTTACACCACGATGATGGAAACAATCATACAGACGGATGGCCTAACTAGCCACCGTAGCCTAATGGACGTTTAGAACTCAAGAGAAGCCATAAGCGCAATCGTTTTCATCATTATCAGCCTGTAATCGCCTACTGCTGAGCTCAGGCCTAGTATGCCGCTCTTCAAGTACGCCGATGGATACGCGGTAACTTTTAATGTCGTTGCCGTCCCTTATTAATTTGAGTCATGGTTTGCCGGCAGCTAAATACAATGCAAGTTCATCACTCTCAAGACATGCATACGACAGACCCTCACCAAAAAGGACACTTGATGGACCCAAAGGAAGACCAGCGCCAGCTGCAACGCCAGCGTCATGCGAGTTGGGCCCATTTCGTGACACAGCACAGATTTAATTTTTCTTTTATCTTTGCCTTGTATTAGTGCGTTAGGAATAAATAATTGATTCTGATACTGAAAAAATAGTTTCAATTTTATAAATGCCTCTCCATGCAGTACAACGGTGGCTTGCGCTTAGCTAAAATCAAAATACTGTCAGTAAATTGTTAGTCGTGCAACAATTCTCAGTTCGACCGATCACGTCGTCGAAGTGAATCAATTGGCCGTAGTAATGAAGACATTACTGTCAGATTCCCTGTAGATATCTATCTGTAATCGTAGTTGCATCACGATCGTGTGGAGCGTTCGCAGAAACATTCGCTTTAGTGATGACGACTGTATTAGTGTGATTATGAGACATTTTGAAGTTTTTGGCGCAAAAGTTTTGCTAATTTTGTTGCGAACGAAATTGGAGTATATCAATTAGGTACCTACTAGATTTAAGACTTTATACACACATTGTAACTAATTCATATGAGTTTATGTTATTTACTATAGTCAAAGTATACGTGTTTATACAATAATATATGTTAACAATGGACAGACTGATAAACAGAGGGTTAAAATGAGAATCGAAATCGAAATAATGCCGCGATTTCAAAGTAAGTTCCTCATAGCATTCAATTAATTTTTTAAGAAAGTTTGTAGATAATTCCCGTTGTTTTACTTTACATGATGCTAATAGTCATGATGACAGTAATTGAAAATCACTAAAATATGGTATTTTCTTAGTGACATTTTTATCATAGAATTCGAAATATGCTCATATTTTTTTATTACGTAAGAGATTATTATTTCTTTTGATTAATTTAAAGTGAAAAATACGGACGCCCGTCATGATATGTTAAATACCAATCAGAGCGCATGACGTCACGTTTGTATTAATAAATACCCATAACGGCCGTTACCACAGATTACAGAGAAAACTTACGTACTGATCGAATAGTAAGACAGGGATAGAATCATGTAATCTGTCAGATCTTCATACGTCATTGTCGTTGTACGTCCGCTTTCTCGCTCGCACGGCCGCACAAGACTTGTAAACTTTTGAATTTATGTTCATTCAATGAGCAATTGAGCGATCTAGGTAGAAAACGTCAAAGGTTTGCGTTCTGTTTATACAAACGTGACGTCACTCGGGACGCCATGACACTGACAAGTGTTTTAGCGCCAATTTGAAATTTAAAAACTAAAATGCAGTTTTTTCCTACTTAACTGTTACATTCTTTTGAAAAATCTTATTCGTTGTACATAATAAATGTTTCCAAAAATTATAGAACAGTTTTTCAAAATGTGTCATCATGCCTATTGTTGAAAAATATGTATGGTAGGGGACTAAAAAATTGCCCTTCTTACACTTTTATATTTACCATTATTTAAAAAACAGAATCACGACTATCAAATCGACAACTACTTACTCGTGATCGATCAAATTACATTAATGGCATGACAATTCGACCTTTTTTCTCAAACGCTATTAACATGTTAGGCCGTGGTGTCACGACCAGTGAATATTAGTCACGTACTCAAAAAAATCCGTCGGTACACTATGGCAAAGAATGTTGACCACTCGCTGAGACTCTTTGTCTTGCTCATTGTCTTTGTAAAGGCGGACACAAAAGTCTGAATGGTGCTACAGAATAACCAATATACAACTTCCAGCGACGAAATTAAATGCCACTGCAATCTCATCTTTAGCTCCATCTATTACGACATTTGCAAGATTATCTCATTTGCAAGATCAGTTTGTAGCAAACACTTGTAACTTGTCATAGTTGTCTGTTAATTTGGCTTGTGGTACGTGGGTTCTTGTCGATACGCAGAAAAGGTTTCGAGTGGTGCAACATAAAAAGTTTGTCAGTCTTTCTTTTATTGCATTGATTACTCTTTTGTCTCATTCATTACGGTACAGTTTTTTGTGGTACTCGAAGTTTTTTATTAAGCACTATAATACGGTCGTGTATAGATGTTGCTTTAGATATTTAAGGCTTGTACTTTACTATTTTTACGTCACACATGCCCCTTAAGTGGCTTTTACCGCCCGGTACGCTTGCAGAAAATCCCAATTACATAAAATGTTTTACTTACAGCGTGCAGTATACTGAAGAAAGCCTCAGGTCGCAATGTTTTACCTCCATAGTTGAGTATTGCTATTACACCGTTACGTATAAAGTAGCGTACTATTATAAACCTGATACTATCAAAAAATCTAATCACAAACTCGATAAAGGCACCTAAATTAAATGTGTTTCCAAACCACGTCGCAGGTACATTATACATTATTACCGATACAGATCTAAATCAAAGGCCCCAAAAGTTTGTCCCGAATACTAATAAAGCAATGGGATGGCGCGGTGCGGCCTCAAAGGGTCTGACTTCTGAAGACCAGAAAACCGAAGGAACCGTTAAAAGTTGTACACCTACCTTGTAGATGATCCACATTATAATAAGGAAAGGGATTCTAGCTTTTGGTTTGAGCTAAAGTCGAATACACAGCCGGATATTAATTTCCGGATTCATACCCATCCATGTTCAAATTAATTAATATATTAGGCAATCACGTCGTGTAAAGTACTATGGTAAACATGCAAGAGTTTTAATAATAGATATGAATTTAATAGGTGATAAAATTATCAAAAATACATAAAAGATTATTGCTTATGAAGCACATTTTTCCTTAAAAAAAGTAAGCACTGTACAAGATTAAGGAAGCCAAGGATTTAAGTGACTAAAAAACTCACAGCAAAGTACTTTACACTTTGTAAAATACCTGCAAGAAATGTATGCGTTACCTATAAGATGTTAATCTAACGTCGATAGGGCAGGTACGAGGTGCCCGAATAGAACCCGAATAGTTTTTACGCGGCGCAGCCTTTGAGAGCGTTTGAGGGTTAAATTCGCTTTCACGCTAAATCAGTTTGCGCAAAACCCTTTTGATTTACAAAAAAAGAACTTTAAAAAGGTCCGGTTTAAAAGCTAAGCTGTCGTAAAAAACAAGTAATAGTATTAATTTGTATTTAAGAGGATTTCTTTCTGATTGAGCCGTCAAGTGAGATGAAGGGATTTTAAAGGCTTTGCGGTGTTTAAAAGTTTAAAATAAAATTGATTCAGCAGTTTGCAATTGTTCAAGTGGAAAAGCAATTGCTAAGTGATTATTTTTGAACCTAATTTAAATCATCCTTCAATTAGGTATCTTTCAACTTCATCAAACCGTCAAATCTCACTCCCTAAAACAAAGTTTTTTTTTCAAAAAAATATATCAATTTTATCAACGTAAACACTGTATAAGTACTGTACCTATTTGTTCCATATTACCATCTATCTCCGTACACGGAGTTCAAAGTTAATAAATTCATTACTCAAATAGAGTGAGCCATTAGAATAAATCAAAAGCAGAACAGAGACAAAACACGGCAACAAAGGGTACCACGATGGGAGAAATCACGATCTACCGAACCCTTGGTTCGTGATAAAGTAACTGTGGAATGGTCACGAGGCAGATTTATTTCCTGTAACCCGTTTATAAATCAACGCTTAAAACTGCTGTATTAATATTTATTGGTGATACAATTACTGTTATGGCTTTATCGATTATTTTGCTATCGTCGTGTAGTGATTCTTGGTCGGATAGTTTAATTGATTGGCCGTTGTTAGTGGATATGTTATTGATCTTGTTGTACTGAATCGCTAAACATAGTAAGGAAAGTAAAAACCGCGGTGCGAAATTCAAATCTTGATCCCGAATTTGAGCATGCTATGATCCATCAACGGTGGAGACCTGCCGTCGTTATTCAAAGCATCCATATCGAGGACAAAGAGGGGAAAAAAAGCGCGAAACTGGCAGGATAAAATAGAGAAACTAAACGCCTTGTAACCCGATGCTGCAGAATCATGACGTTTGTTTACGCCCTGCAATATGCTTTTGTCATTGGTCGGATTTTCTCCATGAAACGTGGAGACAAAACGTGTGGTGAGAAAACAAAACGAATATAATTCATATTATTTTTGACATGTAAAAATCAATAAATGAGTATGAGTAAAAATAGGTATTACCAATAAAAAAAACATTAAATATCTAGAAAAGGAAAGAATGAAAGAAAATATATAATTTTATAGGTATCGAAAAAATCTTAAAATACCTATCTCACGTAAAATTCTCATATTAATTGAATAAAGAAAATACGTACTATATGAATTAAAAATCTTGTTAACTGTCAGAAATGTGAATAGATGCATCCTTATTTATATTATCTGGATTATTAAAAGCATTAACCCTTATACCAATGTTATAATATGACACATTTTGCATGACGGATTATCCACTGAACCATCTGCTTTCAACAATAATGCTATATCAAACAATAAAGCGTGTTTATAAAAATCTTTTCAACCGACGAAGGGGTTCCATAGTAAAAGAATGATAATGGAACGTGCAGTCGACACATGTAACTTGATTCCGTGGTATGGAGCTGTTTATTTACCACCGCGGATATTACACTATCCCTGTATTTTATATCGCAAAATATTTTCGTACGGTCTGAGAATTTGGTGAGAAGATTTCTGTATTGTGAATTTGTTGAATGTCGACGCCAACACAATAGACTTTTTGCAAAGAAAGGAATACAAATCCAAATGCATGAAGATCAAATCCTCAATTGAAAATGTTTTCCATACCGTCTGTAATATAAAAATTAAAATCTTATAGTGGCAAATGGAAAACGGTCCCAGTAAGGTCTAGTTTTCCTCTGGGTTCCAAGGTCAGATGGCAGTCGCTTTCTTAAAAAAAACCGTCCGTCTTACTTTTGTTTCGAAAATTCCCCATCACAAAAAGTGCACAGCGCCGCTGAGTTTTCAATCTCTCGAATCTCACATTCACATCTTACGCATTACGAATCTCACCTTACGGTCACGTGACCTGTGGCGAGTTGAACAATTTTTCCCTATCCCAAAAAGTGCACAGCGCCGCTTAAGAAGCCGCCAACTAGTGCCTATGCCAACTCTTGGGATTACGTGTAAAAGCGGACCCCAGCCACCTTTACGCGCACAACCGGGAATAACTTTAGGAGGATGACTGTCATATGCCAACTAATTATTAAGCAATAAAATATTTCAGATTCTAATGAATATCAGTTTCATCCTCAAATAAAGTGTTATAGTATTATATCTGAAAACAACTGAATGCGTCGATATAAATAAGCAAAAACCTCAAATTATTAATGTGTAGCACAACCCACCGATTGCTTGAATCATTTTTTTTGCGTTCAGTACCTACCTCATTCATCCCTCCTAAATATGATACCCACAGGAGTGGATGCCAACAAAAGACCATCCTGATTTTGTTTTGACTAAAATCGAAAAGGGAGAAAGATCCTATTTCAGTAAACTTGTTTGCCATGATGAACATTTCTTCGTAATTTTGACCGTTTATTTTGCAGCGAACGAGATTATGTTTATTACGCGTTTATAAATAAAACATTTAACTCAAGTTACGTCAGTCGATTAAGTAGCAGTTTATTCAACATCATCATCCTCCTCCAGCCCAGGGTCCGCTTTGACACCCAATCCCAAGATTTGGCATAGGCACTAGTTTTACGAAAGCGACTGCCATCTGACCTTCCAACCCAGAGGGAAAACTAGACCTTATTGGGATTAGACCGGTTTCCTCACGATGTTTTCCTTCACCGAAAAGCTAACGGTAAATATTCCGTACATAAGTTCCGAAAAACTCATTGGTACGAGCCGGGATTCGAATCCACGACCGCCGCTTGACAGCCGCATGCCTGAACCACTAGGCTACCGTAGCTTCAACAATAAGTTCGAATTACAAAAACAAAACTAATTTTAATAGTTTTCTTTCATAATAAGATTTGGTGAAGATCCGATATTGCTTTAGTATTTTGTGCATTACTAAAGCAATATCGGATCTTCACCAAATCTTATATCTCCACATTTCGGCAACAGACGCAACGGTCCCAAATAAATTGTGGTACAGATTTTTTTCGTTCCGGTGTCCAAATGGACTATTTGCGGTCGGATGCCTTTACGCAACAAATCTGCTTTTGTGTTCTCACAAAACTCCGGAAGTCTGTCAAGGTAGGATTTGTAAAATTTCGCACATAGATGACAACAAATAGATACAGTATTATTCAGTGAATACTGTCCCAGCGTTGATACTATGGGCCATAATAGACCACAACATGGGCTCATTTTTTATACCTACGCTTCCCCTGCTATTGAATTTGGATCAGTTTTTTTTGGTATCAAAAGAAATCCAGTTTTGTATGGAAGCGAATCGAAATGTTACCTTAGATATTCGTAAATCTTATAAGATGTTTTGGAAGCTATGCGCTATTATATTAAGATGTGCGTCGTTTGATATTATTGATGTTTTTTTATTGGCATAGGCGTTTTTTTGTTTCGTACTTTTCTAAGCTAATATTAAGCCGAATAGGCCTAATATATTAAGCCTATTCGTGCCTTCTGAAAGGTATTCATCCAATTTTGTAACTGAAATCGGAATATGCTTCTTGTTTTTTCACATCTTATCTACGATGTCTAATTAACTAATTAATGTAAGGACATGAACTAGATCAACCACTTGAGACTCTTAATGGTTTGGTTTGGGCCACCTGCTCAAGAGCCTGCTTTAAATAACCAGCATCTATTTAAATATAATTTATGAACTTCGGTACTTTTTTGTGCTCAAGTGGCTCTACGTACACCTTTTATGCTTGTTATCTTGTTAATACAGACATAAGAATAATAACTTAGACATTTCTTAAACTATATTCTAAGCGAAAACAAATTACATAGATATTTTTGATTATTTTAATGAAAACAATAAATTCACGGAATGCAATGTGATAATCTTATTTACTATATTAAACTAGAATACCTTTTAGCTTTGCGGCAGGTGATTGCACTGGACTCATATTTAACTAACTTTGGTGTTGTAGCTAACTCTAGTCAAAAAGCCGAAAGAATGGTGACAACGTCCCGACCTTTTATAATAATAGAAGCGATCCACAAAAACTTACTGGCGACACTCGTTTCAAATCACGCGGAAACTGACAAACGTCCAGAATAATATTTTATTCGATATACTCGTATCTATTTGTGTTACTATCAAAACGTCTTATACTTTAAAAGAATTGTATCGTGTTACTACTTTGTGATAGTTCGCCATAACCGAAGCAAATTGCCCGGGCGGATCGGTGTGTCACTTTTTTTTTCTTCATTCAGTCCCTACTCAGCTTGTTGACATTTTGATGCATGATCGGTTCTCTGGCTACAAACGATTGTATGACATAAAGGTTGGACTGAGCTATCAAATATTTGCTTGCATCCTGTTTGAGTATTGTACGCTTCTTGATCCTAGTTCTATCATTGATAAGGTTAATTCATCTTCAACTATCTAAAATGCTCTATGGACAGAATCTTTTTACCAAAAGCTTAAAAGCATTCCGTAGGAATTACGAAATAGAGTTAATTTGGCTAGTAATCATAGTTTATCGAACCTCTGATCAAACAAGACTAATCCATGAATCCCGCCGCTTAGCTCAGCGTTTGGGCCGTTCCCAAGTCAACAACGTAGTTCTTGAAATCTCAACATTTCTTCTCCATTATTTGGGCCATAATTTTTCATTCTTAATGTCTGAACCAGGCAGTGAAATGCTATCTGCGATGCACTTAAGCTTTCTTTAAATTTTCTTTTTTTAAAGAAAAGATAGCTCTCTTCTACGAATTAAGCAGCAAAGAATTGCCTGGGTATGTGTGCTATCATTGAATACATTTTTCTGTTATTGCAGCATCCACAGGTCTTCTTAAGCACAACTGCAACTAATTAAATCCATCATGTTTGGGAATACTCGAAATAAATGTTTCCATTGTGACATTCTTGAGATTTACACCTTCATAGCCTTACAGTTTTATGGAGATTGTATTAAAACAGTAACATCAAGTCTGTATTATAATTGTAACCTAATTTATGATACTTTATGCCTCAATTACACTAGATGCGTAAATTGTACACGGAGGCGCTACTACTTCGAATAGAATCTGTGTTTGAACTTAGTCGAATATATTTTGATTCAATATTTGTATGGCTGCCATTTGAAAGCTGATCAAATAAAGTTGTGACATTATTGCTTGCGGTACTGGGAACATGAACTGGAATTGTTTCTCGAACAATCGTAGGAATTATTTCGGTTCTTGGTATTCCGTTCGTAAAACACATGTTATACGTATGGACTTCAAGAATAGTGTAAGTAATAGTTATTGTTGAAAAAATGGAACCAGTATGTAGTGTATTGTTAGAGCCTGCATAGCAAGTTCTGTTTCGTGCTGGCTGTAATGAATTGTGTGTCGTAAATATGTAATGCCAGAAATGACTTCATAAAATATGATTGCTAAAATTAGCAAGTCGCTAATAATGATTATATTTCCGTAAATGACACTGTTTATTTTTACCTAAATGAGGCAGCATATTCATTGCAATTACTGTTACCAACACAAATTCTCTTCTCGACGCCAACCGATAAGACGGTGACACAATCTCGACGCAATCTCTACTAGTTTCTTTGATTTCATAATGATACTAGATCGTGCTTTTACCTGCATTAGTATGCAATCAGTGTGGCCTAGTCCAGATAATCTAATAGATTGTGCGGTATAAATTGGAGTTTGATATCAAACAAGTTAAGGCTAAAAGTAAGTTAGTATAAACTTGGCTTTAGCACTTTTTGTCAGCTGAACCGCAGAGAGAAAAACCTTAGCAGCTGCATGTTATTTATTATTATAATTGACTATTCAACTTTGTTACGTTAAGATCTTTAAATAAATATGTAATTAATTCAAACAATATTATAATTAATTCCCATTTTTCCACCTTTACATATGAATTGAAAAACGATAAAACTTGCTACATTATATAAGTGAGTTTTATAGTAAAGTAAAGAGGACGTTTATTCCAATTTTCTAAAGATGTTACCTAAATTTTCCTCGAGAATGCAGAATTATTGAAAACGGACCTACCTACTGCTATTCCCTGAGCGTTTCTTCATGTTTATAGTCTCCGAAATAGCGTGACTCCACTCGTTTCCCGCCAGATGAACTTATAAGAGGTCCCTGGGATCTAGTTAAGTTCAATTAACTATACTTCGCGTAGGTAGTAACGGACTTTTTTCTTGAGAAGCCTTATGTAATGCTTACTTTTGGTTAATAGAAGATTTAATCTCGTTTGTTCCGTGAAGGTCCTACGGATAGTTATTTGACGTTTAAAGACAGGTTAAAATATTTCAAATGGATTCTTTAATCTATTTTGAAAAAGATACTCACGGTAAAATATTAAATAAAATGATCTGATCTCGAGTATTACGAATAGATAAAAAATATAGACTACAATATTTGACTTGACTACTTTTAGGAACTTGAAACTAAGAGGCAATATCTGCCATCATTTGAAAATCTCGGTTAGGTCTCGTATACTTTTATGCACAGTTATAATTATAAACCATCTTCAAAAATGAGTACCAATTCTATCAGTAAGGTGTCATTTCGCCACTCTAAATACAACCGTAATAACAGTTGATTATAATGTTCTATGATTTATTTGAAAGCATTTGAATCGTAAAGATTTACAACTCTGCAATTACTGGAATAATGGTGGGATAATACTTCAGATACTACACACAACGAAATAAAATTCTCCTTCTCGTCTAAATATTATCCTGAGCTGTATTCTGAAAAAGCTCGGGCTGCAAATATAATTCCAAAACTTGGTATAGGTGCTAGTTTATGCCAAACAGCTTTCGTTTAACCTTCGAAAACATAAATTATATCGTCATACATAAAAGTCTACATAGTTAATCAAAAACGTTGTTTCATTCTCTTCGTTTACCTATTCTATTTCAGTGTCAATATATTTATTTATGTCAAACAAATTTGACAGATTGCTATTATACTATTCCCGTATAGTTCTAATTATCTGTCATTATTCCACAACTAAGAAATCGTTCCACATTAGCTTAGCACTATCTAGAGTGTATTTATGTTGATTATCGAACGCGTTTTGCAAAGTACTTTGCTCGAGATATAAAGTCCATCTTAATTGCTTGATACAAAATGTGTTCCAGTACTTTGCTTATAATTACCGCGCTTGAGTATTAAATATCTCGCCTTGGGAGCGAGACAGGTTCATTAGTTGATCAGGCTTATGCGTAAATTTATTGAGATGGTAGGCATTATGCAGAATTCAACCCAGCTAGTCATTAGAGCCGTCAATCGAAATACCTATAGCTCTGTTTTGATATTTCCCATTATTTTAATTGCATAGTAATAAAATCGTTTGTATCGATCACTTTGGCACTCTTTGGGGGAGGCCTATGTCCAGTCAGTGGACTTTTTCGACTAATAATGATAACGCTGATGAAAATCTTTTGACCCGTACGATTTCACTTGCATAATTATCCGAGTAGCTTGAATTAATTATAGCAGCAGGACACTTATTTTGCAACGTTTCAGTTTTCCATTAGAGCTGACCATTATAAACACCTAGCTTTTCTATGTCTTATGAAATACAAAACAAGATTTAACTTTTGTAAGTATTGTTTATGGAGACGTTGCTGTGTTGTCCCCGTTGCGTGGAAACTATATAATTCGATATTTTTACACCATCCGTTCCCATCAGCGTCAAACGATTTGGAAAGTGCATAAAACGTGACGAATGTGCTTTTCAACTAAACTCGCTAAATGGTACAATGCGTAATAACAACATTACGCTGCATTTAAACTAGTTTTATTTATTGCTTTTTATGTATCGCTATATCAGTATTACAAGCCGTTACATCGTTTTTGTTTAGTGTTATTAAAAACACTTTAAGTAAACCATCGACCCATTAAACTGTCAAAGCTAACGGTTTCAAAACAATTAGTAATAGAGAATCCTTCGAAAGCCGTCTAAGTAGCATGATCATTATAATTGATACCGTACGTTTTGGAAAGTGTAATCCTTATAGTAACATCGTCAGAGAGACTGTCGTCTGTGTCAATTTTATCGACGAGGGAGAAATGTGTGTCAAATGCAACTGTCTTATTCTACTCTAGACCAATTATTTGTTAAGAGTCTCCAGCACGGTCGACTCAAGTTGACTCTCTTTACAAACGTAGTTTGGTTTTCATTTTAAAACAGCATACTGGTACAAAATGAAACTTTTTATACGCAATGGAAACTGCCATATCAAGGTCGGAAACTACTTTTTGTTGCTAGAAATTAAAATGGAATAGTAGTCCCGACCTAGATATGGCGGATCCTAGTATGTATTCAAAGTGTTATTTTATTCTACTACGTCGTTTTAAAATGAGAACCAAACTACGTATATGCAGAGAGTCGAGCGTTCTAGCAACTCTTAAAGTTCCATAACCAAATTCCATGCCTATGCTAAAAGAGCCTTCAGGTGTCTGTCTGCCCCTCTATCATAGCGCGATGTCTAAGGTACTACTTATGCTATCAATTTGATATTTGAAATAATTGTGAGCAAGGCAAAAGTAAAAGCATTCGAAATGTTTCCAATAAAATAACTAATGCAACCCGACTGCGAATGATGAAATAGATTACATACAAGCTAATAGGGCTCATTATTTAAGCTTTAAAAGTCCATTTTTTTTTTAAACATGCCAACCCTTTCGCGTTTTAATTTGAGTTACATATTTAATGAATTTATTGTATTAGTTATTTATTTATTATGTGTAGGTATATACGTTTGTATCGGTAGTATGTTGTGTTGCGTTCCGTGGGTCACGTACGGTGCTGTCTGAAAATCAGCGCTGAAGGTGTCTGTCTGATACCTCGGCATAATGCTGAGACAGCGGCCGATTCACTACTGCGAAGACACACACATTATGTGTCAATTGTACTTTATTTTTTCTTTTTTGTCTCTGTGTGTCTTTTGTGTAGTGCATAAATGTCTTCTTTCTTTCTTTCTTTCTATTATTTAAGCCCTTTAAGCTTAAAATGACTGTACATAGGCAACGAATTATGCTTTATAGGTGTTGTAGCCAAATATATGTAATCGTGTTGTATTTGGCTTATAATGCCACATTTGAGTTTGCAAGCAAGACTAAAAAAGTTAATTCACCAAGTTTCCATTTCTTTCTTTTATTAACGTAGGCACGTAAAAGTATTTAATTTGCCGACCGGTTTGGTACATTAAGGAGCACACCTTCTCAGTAGCGGTTACCCGACTTATCAAACACTTATCAGACACTTATCAATTTGTAAATAAGACGCAGGATTTTATTAACTCAGGGCGTAATGGATTAGGGTGGCAACACGCGTGGGTGTGATCGATCGGGCGTTATCAGTGTTTGTGCGCGTTTTGTTTTGACGCCTGTCGTTTGGGTGCTTTAACGCACCCTGCATAAAGCTTTTTTTATTATATACTTGTTTAGAGGCTTCTATAGCGCTTTGTATTAGATTGAACGGTTTTTTGATAGAGTATGTTTTTAGATTAACTACCTGATTCGAATGAAGGTTTAGGGTTTCCTAAAATTCCCCACTGATGGATAACTTACTTTTAAAATTACTCTAACATTTGAAAGCGTATTTTTTTCTGATGGCCTAATCATAAATCCTCTACACGGCACTAAAATACTAGATTGCAGCTCAGAATAGAGTTATTACGTATACTTGCTTACTCATCACATTGAATTGAATCTGTATCAAAATCGAAACCTACCGCAAACAAGCACATGCATGGTCTGTTTGAATTTTATATCCGTTTCTATGTTTAACCGTCCTACTAAAACTTCTCCCTGAATAAACCATACAGCCACATAAATACATTCAGCGGCTCTCACTACCCCTCGTGACCATAAAAAAACTAACCCACTTTTCAGCGCCGTTGATTAAATTTTAATACACTTTGGACCCGAGTCGCAACATTGTCCAGTCCGTTCACATCCCTTTCATATTTAAAACTTGGGAACTGGTTGTATTGATCTTTACTTTATGAAACGAGTTGAATTCTGTGGTAATAAAAGTAGAAATAACATTATGATTGCGAAGTAAGTACATTGAAGAAAATTATATCGGTTTTAATTATTTTTTATATATTCAAACTTTATTGCACAAATATAAAAATAAAGGAAGTAAGGCATTCTCTACCAATCAACCATTGGGCTAAACAGTAACTATTTATACCACTTATATTTTGTGTTATTAATTCATTATTTGATGTCTTAATTCATAAGTATTACAAGCTGCCCAAGTAGGAATTAGTGTCTGAGTAAAACAAAACCTTTTGCTAGTTAAATGGCTGGGCTTAATTAAATCAGGTTAAACCCGGAATAAATAATATCCACAATTTTTCACACACTACTTTAAAACATCTCCCTATTAACATATAAATGTTCATTCTTCCTGATCACACCTTTAATGCTATAAAATATATTCACTTGTCTTTTAATTACGTCTTATCATTAACACAAAGGTGCAACTCTGTAGGGTTTAATCATAAAATTTAAACAAAGCTGCTTACGGACCGTGAATTGGAATTAGCATATTCTCATATTAATGTGTTTAAAATATAATATTATTGGCCGCTGACAGAGCTATTGTCAGGGAAATAGGAATCTTCGTGTGAAAGTCGTCATGTTTCCTTTGTCTGGGGGAGTATCTAATTGGATGGTATAATTATTTTGGGAAGTTGATTCCACGACCGTTATTTTTGGAGGCGTAAAGAAAGGTTTTGTATTCACGGTAAGTCAATTGTGAAGTGATAACGGTACCAACTTTATTGGCTTTGAACCTATAATTTGCTAACATATTTCAGTCTATTAAGAATACTTACCGTTAAATAGTACCCAATAAACATAGGATATATTATAGATATTGCAACTGAACACCTTTGCAAAATTGTATCCAATACATTTTTGCTTAAAATCTTCACGTTACAATTTAAAACCTACATCAACATTAAAAACTTAGTTGAGACGTTAAAACATTCTACTTTTAATGCCACTATTTACTTTTTAACTTCGCGCTACTTTGTAAGGCTTAGGAAGTCGACATCATTAAAAGTTCTGCCTGTGAACACACCTCCACGTAAAACTAAACAACTTCATAAAAAATACACCGAAGGCACCAAATCTCGGGCAATCTGTTTGAGCACCACGTACTATAAAAATAATAATTCGTCTTGGCTGGAAGTTGGTTTAAGAGAGCAGAGGAACGCGATAATCAACGGGAATTAAGAATTGTAAAACTTCATTATTAACACGAATGGAGAAACTATAATTTACAACTTAATTTGTTACTAAAACTAGCATTATTAACAGAGGTTAAAAAACAACTGGTTTCTGTTTTTAGTTGGAATGGATATGCAGTTTATAGCTATAATCAGCATTACAATATATTTCAAGGTTAGCATTCTTGTCATGGTAATCAAAACGTTCATTAATTTTGTGTATTTATACTAACAAAACAAGACAATAAGTTAAACATTAAAAAAGAGAAAGGTTTATGATAGCAAACTTGACTTGGCCTCCTAAAATAACGTGTGATTCGTTATCCTACATTGCATTTTAGACGCTCCTAGTTCTGATTGACAATAACAATAAAAAGTGATAAAAAAGTTTCACCAATTTGCCCTTGGACCATCGTCTAAAACTCGGTCGTGATCCGGGACCGACCGCGATGTATCGCTTACAGACTAAGGTTGTTTTCCACATTGACAATGTTCGATACGTCGGTGCACATAAAAAAACGATTTATAATAGTTTATAGTTATAAACGGAGTTGACGCCGATAATACACAGTCAATCACCAAAATACAAAGTTTAAATAATAGACATATTGGTATTACCAAATTTTTAATAGTGAACATTAAATTGGTGTTCAAACGAGCAATGATTAAATTAATACTTTTCCTACACTAGAAGGCACCACCTCACGAAGTAATTGCATTGTAATTAAGTAGTAAAGAAACTTCTCCCGGAAAATAATTTCTTAAACCGCTGTCGGCATTACAAACAGCCACGCTTAGCCCACTCTGACCTTACTTTAAAAAAAAAGAACCGGTTTCTTACGAGCAGACGATTAAGTTATCTTGCCGCTATTTCACCGATTTCGAGTTAATTTCTTCATTTTGTTGCGCCTCGAGAATTTTTGTTCCTTTTTGTGAAACACTTTGGTCATATTTATCAAAAGTCGAACGGGCAATTCTTTTAATGGACCCTGATTGATCAGAAGACGCTTTCAAGTTAATTGTCGAAATCTTTTTGTCTCCGAATCGGAAATTATGAATAAGTACCATTCCGGCTAAATCTTTAATGGAAAATACATTAATGCTTCATTACTTACGAATGTTAACATTAAGGATTTGATCTGTTTCCTATCCATATTCAGTGAATAGTTACGTAGTACGTTAAGTAGTACGTCCGAAGAGGAATCCAAAAAATAGACGTTTATTTTTTTTATTTTATTGAAGTCATATCTTTGAAGATAAAGATCTGAAGAGATTATGTGGGGGATTGCTCTATTAAGGTAGAGATTTATCAATCTGGCACTAGTATGCGCTGTGACCTTGTCAGAAATTTGAAGTTCATGTCCGAGGGAACGGTCTACATTTGACAGCATCGTAGATTTCAAGACTGGTCGTGAGGTGTCATTCTCATGTCTTTATCTGGGTGACTTGACGACCTTAGGTCTGAAGAAGCTTAAAGAAAGATTTTTATCGTAAAAAATCTTTGTCGTTCTGAATCTATGTAAGGCAAATATTGCACAAACTTTTTTAAGACAGTGTTTGAATTGAAATATGGTTTTTGTACACAACAATGGCGGATAACCAGGCCGCCGTAGCTAAGCCCGCCCGTAGATAAGATGCTTGCAACTGCGAAGGTATAACTCGCGCGTTCTCGATCTAATTAGATTCAATTAGAAGTTTCGTTGCAAAAATCTGTTCATTATTCTCCTGAAATTCGTGCTCTGCAACAATCATTTAGAAAGATTTACATTTATTTGACACCGTCATGACTATAAATTGTATTTGTAGATAAAAGTTACCTGATTTACTAGATGCCTCGAATTTAAGCTTTATAATTATAAATCTTTTGAAGGCTGTAAATAAATCTGAAGGGAACACAGCCGGATAGTGATAGATTATTTATATGACATCCGATACTCCGATACGATTATATAGCTCGGTATAATCGTAAATTTGTTAGTGTAACCGACAATACTGTTGAGTGGGGTCCATTTTGTTAATGCCATATTTCCGACTTTTGTTTTGCCCCGTCGCAGTGGAGTAATAAACGAGGTGGCAGATCGTAAAACTTGGCTTTATCGACGTTTGTCCAAGATCGTTTATTGCCCTACAGGATTACCGTTTCTGATTGATTCAGGTTCTTCTTGAATAAAGTTTGGTATTATAACACCATTGTAAGGCGCCGGCGCTGTTTGTTTTATGCCCATCGTATAAAATTGTGAATTAAAAAGGCCCCGTTAAGATTTACGATCTAATCCTCCAAGATAAAGGAGTGTAGATTATTAAAATTTTATTTATCTTTCCGAGAGATTCATCGATTTACTCGAGATTTTACGATTCTGACAAATAAATCCGTCAAGTTTACCTTTTGAGGTCGTTGACGTTGTCGAGTTTGAAATAATTTTAATTCGACGCCGTATCACAATAAAGTGTTTTGTTTCGTACAGTAAAAACACAAATATAACTCCTAATCAAATCAGCCCAGAGCAAATGGATATGCGTTGCCGACAAAACGCATGTAGCAGACCCTGTACCATGAAATTTAAAGATTAGCGAGGCGGCGCCTAGCTTTACTTAAACCGGAATTATTAGCTCTCGGGCATTGGAATACAGCTCATTTTGTATGCGTTTAATTTAGATGACTATCGTGTATACGCCTGGCTGGTGTATCGCGCAGTACCGGCCTCACTCCCGCTTAGTTAATTAAGACATGGATTATCAAACGTTTTGGAGTAGTAAATAAAACTGTAATCTTTCACCGTAGAGTAAAGGCGTCTCCATAACACGCCTTTATCTTGAAATGGTAAGCCGAAATGCATAACGTTTCTTTGATCCCACACCTACGCACACATTTAAATAGTAATATCGTACAAATAACACTAATGCACTGTCAATTCTTAATGTAATATGAGACAAGGAAGCCTAAATATAACGCGAGACGGTATCTTATAATGACGAATAAGAGTCAATAATTATTAATAACTTCTTTCTCTTTACAGGTAAGTGTTTGGGCTCTTGACGATACAGCGAAAGGAATTTGTAAGTATAGGCAGTAAATGAGCTGTTGTTAGAAAACATGAAGCAATTTTCTCGCAGTCTCACGAAATGTTAATTTGTTTTTCCCTCTTTCCCTATTCCTTAACACTCCTTACATCCTTAATTTAAAACAAAGTTCAGCAGATATAAGTCACGGAACTTTTTGTAAACAAGTCGGGAGCGCGCGAATGCTAGAACAGACTGATTTAATACTTTAAGCTTTATTTACTGAGATGTCTGTATCTATAATTTTCTTTTGCGATTTATTGCACAAGTTCTTAATAAGTCGAGATGAAGTTTGGAAATCAAATCTTAAACGTTCTAACTCTGGGCTTCTAGACTTAAGGAACAAAAAAACTTGTTCGTTTTCACAATTTGACTTTAGCAGAATTTGAGTCTGAAGAATATCTCTTGTCTTTTGTATCTCAGCTCAGTGTCATCTATCATACCTCCACCCTCATTACCTACCTCAACTTTAACTACCATAAGTATATCAATACTTTTATTTTTAATACATGAAAGCCTGCCTAATGGAGCAAGTAGCACGCCGCTACGCTCTTCATATCCAGCAACAGCAAAATCATCCTTATATTTAAGTTTGTTACGGTTATTTTAAGTTTTAACATCAGTAACGTAAAAATTGTTTTAGTAAAGTGAAGAAGTCATTTTCTCGTTGTCACTGATGGGTTTTCAAATATTGACGGTCCGAGCCATTATCTGAGGGACCGTGTCGGCGGACTACGACAGCTTTGATAAAGCTCTATTCGTCGCCGCTCAAAAAAACTGATTGTTTGTTTTACTGTCTATGTTTGTATTGGTTGCGGATATTAAAAGGTGCGGGATTATGGTGTATTTTGATAGGGAGCAGAATAGAATGTTGATGTAACATATGCCCGTCTATAATTACTGTATGGGGTTTTCATGTTTGGAAACAGAGCCAAATGGCAGAATGAACACACGGATAAATATAATCAGGCGAAGCTTGAAGTTTATATAAGTGACAATAAAATTCATGATAATGCTTATAAAATATTTATGCTAAAAAAGAACAATAATTAGAGATTTATTTAGTAACGTAAGTGTTTTACCTAGATACTAGGCTTAATATATACCATTTATTACAGGAAGATGGGCTAAAAATTATAACACCTATATTTTAACCAAGTAAGATAATGAGGCGTGAATATTAAATTTGACTACACTTAACTACACTAATATATTTAAAACGCCCCACTTAACACTCAATCAAATACTAAAAACAATGCAATAAATCTGAAACAAGAGTCGCACATATGTGGTGGTGAGTGAGAACATTCAGCTCTTAATTACAGAGACATCCGATTCGAAGGAGATCTCAGTGTGTATTTCAACGGTTTAATTGAAAACAAATGTTCGCTAACTTTTTACTGAACGGGCTTTGTAATACGAAGCTATGAATTCAACGATCCGGAGAGCATACTACCTTAATTAGGTACTACTACTTGATTGTGACAGATATAGGTACTTAGACCGAATGTACTATACTTATTTCTTGATAATTAAGGTAATAGGTACAAAAGGCTAGTGTGGGTTGTTTCGAGACTATCAAAAACTTTTTAGACTGGTCAGTTAATTTATATTCTTACTGAGCCCAATTTTAGATATTTCCTTCCTTTTAGTACCTACTTACCTACCTACATTGTTCTGAAATATGGTTTATTTACTTTGACAGACCTGAAATGAGAGTCCCAAGAAAAGGGTAACATCCTGACGTCATCAAATATGTATTCATTATGATAGTGTAAGTACTGCATTTGAGAACTTCGCTTTGAACTCTAGGTACACAAAGTGAACAAACATTTGTTATTACCTATCAGAAGTAAAATAAATAAATTGTTATTTCGAACACTTGAATATTATTGAACATTAATTTAACCCTATTGGTTATTTTTATGAGTTTGCAAATCTGTTTGTTGCCTAATTAAAGAAAAGCAATATAGTGGTAAATTAAGAGATTTTCATTAGTCTCACTAGATTATGATTATTCCATCAGCTTTGTCAGTAGTAGCTTTATTTCTACTTAGCCATATTCTCTTCATACAAAGTCACTTTTGCATAAAATGTCTATATTTCAAACTTTATGAACTGTAATAATTGCCTTTTGGTCTAAGAGTAATTAATACTGCCTCCATCAGATAACTACGTATTCCTCCTTTTATTTGCTAGGCTGTACATAAATAAACAAGAGCCATAATTTACAATTCCTACATGTGTATAAGCTCCCAGTTATCATTGTATTAAACCGTCGAAACATAAATCTCTTGCGCATCCAATAAGAAGATAACTATCTTACATCAACGCAAGCTCAATAAGAAACCCGATTAACATAACAATGCAACTAATTGCACCGTCCGATGCGACTTGTATTAAAAACGTTAAATTTAATTTTAAAAAGTAAATTTGATTATTCAAACGATATGTATGGTAATAGAGTAATCATGACGTTTGATTGTGGGTTAATTTGATTTCTAGTAGTGATGAATTGACTGTTTGAATGTACATTTTGCATTAAATTGTAAATTATGCACTTCCTGGAATAATTCTATGATACACACTGTATGGTAAGAGTTCATACATTGGGCATAAAATTTCGTGTTAATGTTAATTAGTGAACACTGGTTTTATGTTTGGGTATAGGAATAATACGTGTTTGAGTCATCTGATAAAAAACAATGCCAAATTACTAAAAGAGTATAATTATATACAAAAGTAAACTTTAGTGCAAAGCAGTATAAGTTAAATCTTCTACAGCTCTATTAGTCTAGCTAGAAACACAAATGATTTGTAAACTAAACAAGCTGGTCTTCAGTTATAAAGCTGCAAAGTAAGCATAGTGGTGCTTAACACAAATTATAGGAGCCTGCCGGCTAGCACTAACTCGGTCGACGGTAGACACAAGAGATGATCTACATGTAAAGTTCACATGCAACTGTGTGGGTTAGGTATAATAATAAATACATATTTCAAATAAAATACTCTCGACAAAATCCTTTCAAACTATTTGAAATTAGTATTAAAACCTAAGTACTTAACTGCGTTTAGATCGTATAAAATCTGATTTTTTTTTTACATATAAGTACTTACTTATATTATTCTTATATTCCCTCTCATACGTGAGAGGACGCCTGTGCCCAGCAGTGGGACGTATATAGGCTGATTATGATGATGATGATGACTTACTTATATTATTAATACCATTGTCATGGGATTAGATTAGGCATTCTGTGTGATGTAAATATATATATATCTATAATTAATCTGTATAATTTAAGATCTATTACGGTAGCCTAGTGGTTCAGGCATGCGGCTGTCAAGCGGCGGTCATGGGTTCGAATCCCGGCTCGTGCCAATGAGTTTTTCGGAACTTATGTACGGAATATTTACCGATAGCTTTTCGGTGAAGGATAACATCGTGAGGGAACCGGTCTTATCCCAATAAGGTCTATTTTTCCCTGGGTTGGAAGGTCAGATGGCAGTCGCTTTCGTATAAACTAGAGCCTATGCCAAATCTTGGGATTAGGTGTCAAAGCGGTCCCCGGGCTCCTACAGGGGCATTTCCGGGAATAACGCTAGGAGGATGATGATGATATCTGTATAATTTATATTATATTTTATAAACGTAATAATAATGAATAAAATCAGTTTAGGGTTTAACCAGTTATTGGAAAATCAAGTACTTACTTCAATTCAAAAGCACTGATATTTTGGTGAACTTTCTTCAGCACAATATGTCATTTTTTTATATTCTTTGTGAAATCCCTTTGAGACTCGAGAATCTTAGTAGTTTACTATTGGCCTCACGACTGCCTTAAAATTGGAGCAACAAACAACGCATTTACCGTACCGCGGTGTTGCTCGGAGCGCAAATTACGAGGTATCCCGCTGGCCTCAAGTACCAGACAATTGTACCCTTCCCGAACCGGTGTAATTACCACTACTTGCTCAACCATCCTCCTTTAATATGTTAATAAGAACGATCTCCATGTTTTAGAGTTCCTCAGCTTGCTATTTACTATAATTTATCGTAATGACTGCTTTGAAGAAGGGAGTTAATGCACCCAATAAGCACATCATTCAGTCGACATTGATCATTTATCTTTTGTAAATCACCCTGTTTCGTCCACAATCGCGAGTTTTTGTTGTTATGTTTAGTTTTTTTTTTAATTTTTATCTTTCTATTCGCAAGACAATGTTGATTTCTCCGTAAATTACTAAATGATAGTCGCAAATCCTTTACAATCTCGGATTAATTAAATAATTCTTGCTGTTCTTGTCCTTAATATTTAAGTGTCCAAGCAAGCTCTTGGAAACCATGAGTAAACTCGTTTAAAGAGGCTTCAATTTGATACGTTCAGATTCACCGGAACCCATAAATTGAAACATAATCGTGCCGAAAACGCATTGTCGGGTATCCTTATACTTACCAGCGGTTTTAATAATGATCTCCGCTTTAAGTAATCGTGGGTCGTGTACGTGGTAATTAGCGTCTTGTGAATTAATCTTTTTTTCAATATCAATAACGTTCCTGAGTAATGTTTGGGTGTTTGTTAAGACTCAGGGCATTGAGTTTGTTTAATACGCCAATAATGTATTTAATGGAAAAACGTTATTAATGATGCGAAATCTTATTCGGGGGTCCGATTGGCTCATTATTTATATTTCAAAAATGGTGCTTCCGCTTGCAAAATTTAAGAGGATCCATTCCTCTTAAATCATGTTTTTTATAGTACGGACTATAATCCTAATAATATATGAATAAACATTGTGGTATTTATTCAAGTTTGTTAACAAAAACTTGAAAGTATATCAATTTAGTATTCCCAAGACAACACTGTCGCTATTAAAGTAATAACGCAAAGGGCAGGTGACAAAAACATAAGAACGAAGGATCATTGTTTTTGAAACCAGTTTCGAATGATTCTTTAGAATGCCGTTGGCGAGCTTTGATGAGAGACGGATCCTGTTTTCGAATCTGATCGTGAAGTAGAAATACTACTCACGAATGTGATTCCTGGTGGCTTAGCAGACAATTTCAAGGACTAGGCGATTTATGTTTATGAAAATACTTTATCGCCGTAAGACCTGTCTTTATTTATTTATTTATTTATTTATTTATTTATTTATTGACGCGTCTCTTGGAAAACTTGGTATTCAAATTATCCAACAGAGCAGTGGAGCTAAGAACTTACAAACATCCAATTTCCATTGAACACAGCATGGTCGGGTCGAACGGGGTGAGAACTAGTCAAACTTCAGCAAAGCTCTAGATTACGTACGGGTATTAATAAACAAATATGGTTGAAGTTGTAGAAAGCGTAACGTTGAATTTTGATGTTGGTTTCTGAGATAACCTTATTATATGTATACGTGTGCAGGGTGTTAATACAACCCATTAGACTATATAATAGCTTTCTATAATGTCGTACATGTTTCTATTATGCTCAAAAAGGTAACATCATTATTATAACTACATCAGCAGCGATTACTCGTATTATTCTGTTTTTTTGTATTCTTATTTAGTAATTAGATTATAAATGCACATCTTGCTGTCATATACGTATTAGGTCATCTATTAATATGAAACAATATCTAGCGTAAAAACGCTGTATATAATAGCTATAGGTATGTATAAAAACAGTGAAGTATAAAACAGCAGGAATATTCTAATACAATGAAGATCTCCACTCGCACATAATAAAGCCTCTCTTTAACGCAGCGCCAACCTAACGACCTCTGCTCCCAAAACGTCAGAACCTTAATTATTATTCGTAACATCATAATCATTCGAATGGTGAGTATTCACTGAACTAAAGCATCAATGGCTTTCGGCCAATGTAACTTGACCTTTTGTTTGAGTTCTTATTTTGGTACTGACTACTATTTCCTTCAAAGCTTCTTTCAATAAGGAATCTCTTTAAATTGGTCATCGATAAATTATAACGTTACCCTCGCTGTAAGACTAGTTTACTTGTTCGAGCCACCCGCTGAGCGCTATGTGAGGCATCAGTACGCTGAGCAAAACTTAATGATGCTACCAACGATTAGAATCTACACCATTATCGTCTTTATTATCTACTTCGTTATTGTCACTATTGCGTGCAACGCTTTCAATACCTTCGATGGCTTTGGTTTCTCTGTATACGTCTCATGCCGTTTCATTACAATCCTTACGTCATTTATCATACTTTACATTGCTTTAATTTATTCATAAAGCATATCTTGTTTTATACGCTTGCTTTACATGGTGTTCTCGGATTTCTCAGTACGTGATACGATTACCTGTATAAAGTATTTTTGAAGTTTATTATTTCTAGTTTTATTACAGGTTACAATATTTTACAAGTCACCAGGTATCTGTAAAATAAAACCGTTACTTATTTATGTTTCAGCTGATAGGGTTATGAATCCTCTGTAGTTAGAAAACAGACATTATTAAAATTTCATATCTACATCGTCAACGTATCTGATATCAGGCAGTTAATTTTGATGATTTAAAATTTTATATCCTCTTAAAAACGCTGTATCCAATGATTTCATGAAAGCTACCGGTGAGCATTAAAGTAACTGTATGTAGTGGTGTCTATTACATGAATTAATGAACGAGAGATATTAATTTATTACTACTTGTGAATGTACATTATTCATAGATCTTTCGTCACATCATCACGTTTTAAACCGCAACTTTTAACTCATCACTAACCCTACAATTTCCCAACATTTCCTCGATTCGGACCACCTCATCTTCTCAACCGATATCTCTAACACCATGTATGTAAATGGCCCTAAATGAGGGCCGATAGATCTCGCTGTCTCAAGTTTATTAGTGTCGTGGTGATAAACGGTTATTAATGCACTCGACTCATCAGCTGAGCGTAAATGTCGCACCGCATTAGTTCTGATTACTGGTGAATTAATTTAGGGCTATGTACGTCCCGGTTAATGTCCAAGTACCGTAATTACCTCTAGCGGTAAAGACGTGATTTCTGAAATTGTGGTAACTAAATTAATTATTCGTAAGCTGTTACACATTGCCCAATTATATTCAGATAATTATAAAATCCGTTTGTCAGAAATAACTTGGCTACATAACTTAAGACACTTAGTTTTAATGATTTATTCATAGAAATAAATACAGTCTAACCGGTAGTTGACATAAGAGGAAACCTTATGATGATAGCTTATGAGCTATCCCATAAATCCCGTTACCCTTAAAATATAAGTATTCCTTAATATCCCTAAAATCCGATATGTAAATATTTATAAATACAAACACTTATAAATTAGCATCGAAATAACCCTTAAATCTGACTTTATTAGAACAAGCCACAAAGTTAAAACATCATTCCATGATTTAGGGGAAAATAAACACAGAGCACTTATTACACTAATAACTTTGGATCTCCAGAGCATACTAAATATGATAATCTTCTAGTAAAAGAACGCGGGGGTAATAAAATTGCATGTTTTTATAGCGAACCTTGGTATTATAAAGGCAAAGCATTAACGAAATTCATGCCCAATCACACGTTCATACAACGTTTATGTTTATGGGTGCACATCAAAGAGGACGAGTGGCACTTTAAATGAAACTGTTGATTATACTTCCATAGTAAATTAGTTATTTGGGATAACGAAGGGTAGCTATGTATGTATTTGATTGAAGATAATAAATGACAGCTGTTTTCAAATAAGAACTATAGAATACTAAGAAGTAACATTTCTCTTTTAGTTCTCCCGGTATTTATCATGTTATATGTATTCTTTTACAAACATACGCATGTATGTGTCGTTTTCGACGTGACATCTTGCAAGTTGATCTTTTATTTCTATGTCATGATACGTCTTTTTTATATACATATTTGTGACGTTAATTGCTATTATAAAAGAGATCATGAATGTTTACAAATACGTTAGAGTGTATGTATGTATGTATGTAAGCACTTTATTGTACACAATAACAGGTTAAGGAATATACACACATATATGTTTGAGTGTTGCTCGATTAATTGTCTATAAACCATCGTAGGAAAGATTTTTCCAAAGTAGGTTAACAATAATGCAGCTACATTATACAGGGGATTATTCTGTGAAGTTTTATTTGCATTCCTGCTAGTCATACTGAATATTATTCCATAGCTGTTACGTAGCCCGGATATGTTAATGGACTTGGCCGGCCTGACAATCCGAGCCGTAAGTATTTTAGGAAAACTCCGAAAGAAATTTTGTTTGGTCACCCTGTTTACATATTCCGGAACCTTTTCTATATATTTTACATGACCTGTCAAATTGTGTACGAGTTCTGTATTTTCCGTTTTGTTTTCTTAATAACTAACTTATTTTTAAGTTAGACCGAAATTCGTTCTATACTTCATTTGCATTGCCGCGATTATATTTTTAGTTGTAGCAGAAATCTTATTGAAACGAGATACATCTGCAAATATCTGAGTTTCATTACTTGTTTATAAATATATGAATTGAAGCTATGAGCAGTAGATGAGGATTTTTACCCTTTTACCCGGCAGTGCGACAGTGAATTCTGGTTGATTTTCAGAAGCGGTTACAAGATTTCGTCTCCATTTGCGATAATGCTTGTAACTTTAATGAACTCAGATCATCTACATTTTTAATGGTCTTCCAGAACATCGAAATTGACGTTTGACATTAATAGTAATATAGCTGTAAAATTATCAGCCACGGTCTCGTATGTTGTTCACATCAATTTATAATATACCCAATGAAACGGAATTGATTCCCAATTGATCCCATTAACGCAGGTGTAAAATTGCTTTTTCATTCAATACGTAATATTTCTTAGTGTTATTTATAGTTAACATCAATTAACCCTTGTCCGAGAGTAAGATTTACATATTAATATATTTCGAACCCATAAATTACAGTCGGTTGGTGTATCGTTTTTTACGGTTTGAGCGAGGTGGAAATTTAAGTCTGTTTCGATTAATAATTTGAAGGTAGTATCAGTTTTGTGTATTTTTTATATGTCTCGTTAATGAACTGTCAGTTTTTACTTCACGTTCCATTTAGACTCAGTCGTAATGGCGCAATCACGATATTGACCTAAATACTCGTAAAGAAATTTAAGTCTCCGGTTGATAGTGTTAGATTTGTTCTATGAAATTATGAGTTTCATTATGTTTTTTTTTAAGTTTAGTTCATTTAGCTTTCTTCTAGTCAAGAATCCTCTTGAATCAGCACAAATGTATTTCAATTCAATTTTCGGCAAACGGTTAAAGTTCGACCACCCCATTTCGTGTTAACAGAGCAATAATTGGTCCTGGTTGTTTCCAAACTTCCCAACTATTCCATAACAAAAACCGCCAAACTCTCAGCATATTCGATTGAAACCTCTAACTAAAAATAAACTCCGAACAAAGCAGCCGACAAATGTCTTAATTCCACGAATCCAATACGAATGGCTAACAATTTGTCGAGCTCGTTGGCTTGATATCTAAATTAGTATGGAGACAGGCCTATCCTTTTTTTTCTCGTCTTTCTGCAAGCTTGACGTCTCAATTAATTTTGTGTAATTTCAAAGATCTGGATCGCTAACGACTCATTTCTGAATGAAATGACGCTCAGCTCGGCGCGGCAATTTTCAAGTATTTGTTTATTAATACACGCTGCAGTTACACTTTTATAATTATGTTGCGTTGGTGCCGCGTTTTAATCACTGACTTTTTTATTTCATGTTTCAAGTCGTGGCGATTAGTTTCCTCTAGTTAATCTCTGTAATCATTTGAAGCTTGTTTCTCGTTAGATCAATAAAGTCTTCGTGCTGTTTCACTCTAATATTTTCAAGCTCCACCTCTGACTATAAAGCCTAATTAAGATATACTCCAGGAAAAATGTAAAGAATCTCCGCACAAAATATACTTTGTCAAAAATTAATGCTAAATAATACAATTTGGCTGAGAGCTTTCGCCAGGCCGAGCCGGAGGTAGTAAAAACCCTAGCTTTTCTAGCCATCCAAAAGGACTTTATTTATTTTAGTGCCTAATTTAAATAAGACAGGACTTAAAGCTCTTTTGTGACTTTCTTGCGATTCGTAAACAAATTAGCTCGAACGAAAGGATAATATTTTATATGCCTTCAAAGGCTGACATTATCATAATGAACAATGGAAAAGAAAATTTGAAGTGAAGTTTTGAAATTGAAGTAGAAGTTTGAGGGTCCTATTGAAAATTAACGCTTTAATTAACACTTTAATGACATAAACGATAGTTTCTAAACTAATGCTCGGTAATTTAGGGAGTTAATCCCTTGAAGCGTTTAAAAATCCCTGAGAAAATATCCACAAAAAAGTGAACAATTCATCATAATAGTGCCAGGCAATTACTGCCAGAAGCGTTAATGACTAGCATCCATTAATCCACGGGGAACTTGTTTTGAACTCACAAGACTTATAGTGATTTCGATAATAATCTTGTTTTAATAATTACTGACTTATTTTTCTTCATACAATCTTGATAAAGTCTATTTGTATGGTATTTTTCTTGGTCACCGTTAGCCTTAATTTGGTTGGCTGACAACTCTTTTAGAATGTTTAATTCGTGTAACTTTTCTTGCTTATGTTATCTGACGTATGATCGCATGTGGTTCTAGAAAGTGCTACCTTACTCTAACTTACTTAATTCGTTTATTTGCTGCCATTTAGTAAAGTGGAACTGGGGTATTATTTACTTTTAATGTACTACTTAGGGCTGGTCGTTTGAAACCGTCGGTAATCGTAAGTTTTACAGTTTTAATGGGATGACTGCAATCGGCGACGTCTTTAACTGGCCAGCAAAGTGTGTCTATACAAACCGCACGTAGTGTGATTATTAAATATTTAGATTATTTACTTATTGCTGTGTACCGAAGACCTTCGGGAGTTCCGTTTTCCGTTTTTATAGATAATGGTACAGAACCCTTCGTGCGCGAGTCTGACTCGCACCTGGCCAGTTTTATTCGGATTCTCTCTTCTTATTTAAGAGCTAAGCTCTTGTCGGTGTAGCTCAAAGTAGGCCTTCCATCTACTCCGATCCCACGCAATCTCTTTCTTTTTGAGATACTCTATGTACCTATGTAGTTTATTCTAGGTCTTCCTCTTATCTTTCCTTAAATATTATTCGGTTTAGCGTCCTAAAAATACATAATTAATGACAAATCAATTATTCATACATTCAAAAACAAAACATTTCAACAATAGCATTCCTCACCGTCACTGTAAAAATTTTGACGAATTAATTAACAAACATTATAATATATTTAACAGATTCAAAATCGGTCCCGTTTTGAACACGGGCCTACCGTGCCGTAATAAATATTAATCACTAGCGAGTATTTAAATGTTTCCTGCTACTGTGGCTATATAGGATACTCAGTTTCGCTCAACCAGTTCTGTCTCTAGTTGTTTATGTCGTGTTCTGTCGCCGTCTGAAATGATTCAAACGTTTTAATGTTGCTTTACTTTCTCGATTTACAAATGCAATATTTTATTTTGAAAAGTCGAGTAGTTGTGTATTTGTCTAATTTTAAATGTGTTAATGACATTTTAAATGAAGCCTGATAACTTTCCATTATTTTATTTTTTGATTGAAAGTGTTACCTAATGGTTGCCCTTTTAACTGAATCATGTCATGTTACTTTAAATTAATTAATATTCCAACGACATTACAAGTACCTACGCTGGCAATATTTTATTTTATGTTATTATGTACTTCTCTGTGATTTTTTAAAAAGCACCGAGATATTTGGTATGTAGTTTCTTTTTTTGGCGAAAACAACTGAACTCTCGGGAATGTACTCTACTGTGTAAGTAATTCAGTTGAATTCAGTTAACCTAGCTAGTCTATGTAACCAGACTGTGTACTTTCAAACTTAAACACAGCGTATAAATAAAATTAGCCGCCATTTTGTTTTAAGCTCGTTACAGCTCGACGCACGCCACTGGCCCTCGTAATTATGATGTTGGGGAGAACGTGTGTGTAACAGCCCTAACCACGCGAATAAAACGCTTCCATGTGTGCGTTAACTTGTATGCGTACGCGCATGTTTGTATGTGCGCGTATCTGAGTATGTGGTAGTGTCGGCGTTTTTGAATTGTTCTTTGCTTGTCTAACATTAATTGCTATATACCTTACGACCGCGGGCGCAAACGCCCTCCCGATTTTTTGTTCCTGTTTTTATTGAACATCTTAATAATCATGCTTGATAAGATAATACAAGCAAGCTTGCTGTCTGGCTAGTGGCCAAATGTTTTGAATTCGATGTTTAATGGTTTGGTGATTGTTATCGCTTTTCGATTATGGGGCGTGTTTGTTAACGTGAATTATGGCGTGCCAAAATATTGGTGGAATACTCGTCGGATGCTTAAAGCAATGTTTGTATTCTGTTTATTGCTTTCCTTTGTGGGACTATCTGATTAAAACGAAAATAAGCTCAAATAATATAAAATTACTCAGACAACTTAAGTCATCTACTGTAACAACTTTGCCTCTTCCTCGTTACTAACATACTATATAAATAATATACATTTACAGTCAGTCAACTTACTTTATCCTAGAACTCATGGAAGCTAAGCAAGAGCATTTCCAATCTAAAAATATGTCGATTATCACATCATATCATCAGCCTATACACGTCCCACTGCTGGGCACAGGCCACCTCTCATGTAGGTATGTCGATTATATAAACAAGTTATAGCGGATTAGTTACCACCAGAAGGTAAAGTTGCTACAATTGACGCAACGTCATCTTGAGTTTGTTCGAATTACCTACGTATTGTCACCACCGCACAAACATCTGATTCTTAAATTCAAAATTTAATGGTGCAGGTAGGTCTAACACGTCCGAACTTACAAGTACAATTATTCATTATCAGTGGTATGAATACATAGCAATAATTAAAGCATAGACCTGCGCACACACTTGCAAAGAGATGTATACAGTCTTCTGGTTATATAACAATGAACTGATCGTATATATAAGAGATACAAAGAGACCCCAGCGTAGTAGTAATCATATTAAGATTAAAGAGCTCATGAGCTCATATTGATAATACTTACGCCAAAAACACGTAGATTTTTACCAATCATGACCATCGTGACCTATAAACTGATACAATAATTACAAACGCAAACTCGCGACTCCCAACTAATCGCTTTTTTTTCAAACTTCTTGTGTTTTCACGCCTCGGCTTTAAAAATGAAATGAAATTGTCCGCGGAGCGTGGCACGTCAGTCGGAATCAACCGTGAAATGTTCTATTTGGTCAAACTTTAAACATTCCTAATTTGAAAATAACCACATAATGTTGCGTTTGCGGGTAGACTGTAGAACATCGACACAGTGTGTCTTCGTGGTGACGATAAACTGTCGTTTACTATTTGATTTTCGTGTAGAAACAAAAAAACATTTCGCAGCGCCAAGTAGACTTCGTTTCAGCCTTTGCAATATATACAACAAACTTACTGAAACACGTTTAGTCTAAGAATTGGATTGTTCGTAAAATAGGAGTCTATGGTAACTGCATATTGAAATATTGCAGGTAATTATAAATTAAATGCAAACACAGATCCTAATTAGGATTGCTTTCTTATTTACTCTCTAATTTTGCCTCCCGACAAGTGGTACCTGGGAAGTACTTATTCAATTTCGTAGTATTACCACTCTGTAAATGACACTTTACTCAATTATTAATGTCTCTTTGCAAAATATAAAACAATAGAGAGGTACGCATTTGGCAGCCAAGTGAAGTACCGTTTTGAGACTGCTCAAAATATTGCCCTCGAATACAAACCGACTAAATTCAAATTAAAAATTCAAATATTTTTTTGGTAAGTAGGCCTTAAAGGCGCTTGCAAGTACACGAGCTGACAAATACAATTACAGTGGCAGTGACATGAATACATAATGTCAACAATGATACAGAACCTAGTTTTTCTCAGCTACATACCGGTTCTATCGAGAACAATCCAGTAGCAGCTACAGTCACGACCGCACACTCCTGCTTTTTCACTTCTATTTATTCTGTGCTCGTTTCTTTGCTTTCTTTCTTGTTGGTTTTGTGAAGAATGTAAAGGAATTGACGTCTCCATCCCGGTTCGTCACGGTCGCTGCGGTGACGATGCGATTTTTTCCGCTATAAAAAAGGAACAATCGCGCCCGCTAGTTTAAACTCCACTATACTGCCTTGTCGATATAGTATATTTTCGAATGGCTGGATGGGATGCTAGTAATAAGTAAAGTAGCATGCATGCAAACCTATAGAATTCTGATGACTTAATTTCAGTGGTGACGGTGTTAATACGGCCAATGTCGTACTATTTTGATATTAAAATAATGTTTTAAGTATATGTTCATAAAGGTTACTTTTCTTGTGAAGATGTTTTGACATTATACCTACCTATTAGGTTCATACGTTCGGACATTCGGAACTGCCATTTTAAAACATCGTAACCTTTAAAAGACTAATTTTAGTGCCGTAAAAGTTAATGAAGAACAGTGTTAAGTTTATGAGTTCTTTACGACTTACTGCGATATGCATTGGTTTGGTTTAAAAGTTAAGTTGGTTTCTTTTTATATGAAATCGTACAAAAACAGTCGTTATTCCTATAATATGACTCTTAGTACCTATAACAAAATATAATTCCAACGGAAAATATAAATATAAAAATATTAAAGTTACTATACATATGTAGGTACGTTTTCTTCGCATAATCATCATCCTCCTCAGAATATTATATAATTGAATTTGATGATGATTGACCTGTTTTTGAATAAAGCTTTTTAAATAAAGGTTTAAGTAAATGTAAAAAAAAACCTGGTGAATAAAAAGCCTTATGAAATATACGTCCGCATTTAGCTTAGAACCTACGTACTCAACAAGGCTAGGCCACAATAAGTAACATAATATTCAGTACCTTGACTTTCGTACGCCGTTGCGGCATTATGTACGATTGCCACCGGACGGGACGGGCCGGGTCGCGTGGCGCCGCAACGCAACGGATGCGCAAGCACCCGACAGTAGCCGGCCACGTTTTAATAGAGTGCAGTAGGAAAAACCCGGATGGAGCCGGCCAGACGCAACGACAGCCGAGCGCAGCCGCCCACGTCTGCGATGAAATGTATCGTCTGTATTCAAATTGCTTTGGCAACTTTTTAAATGCGCTCAGGCGCGCTCTGACCATGCCCGTTCAGCGTGAATCGTGCATTAAGCACACGAGACAATTCACTCCACAGGCGTTAATTAATTAGTCATAACACAAGACCAGCTTTGTTCTTTTAGTTCCTCTTTTTCGGAGGTTGGATATATCTTGGCGATATTGATCTTAATAAACTGCAATTTACAAATTTTTAAATGAAAGGAAAAATTGAAAAATTAAATGCTCCGAGCTGGATTCGAACCGACGACCACAGGCATTCATGGCCCGTCGCTACTAACCAACTGAGCTATCGGAACAATCTGGTTCGGGCACCAAATCCTTCAATTAGTTCCTTCATACAACGCCTTAGGGAGGCGTATGTAGCTACATCTACCAGAAGACTTAGGCTTCTTAACGGCACTAACGTCTCAAATTATATTGAGAAATCGTCAGTAACGATGCGCCACCCCATACTAAATTAATATTTGTATTTAAGCAGTAACGCTGCTGAAGAAAATTATAAATTTTTAAATGAAAGGAAGAATTGAAAAATTTAATGCTCTGAGCCGGATTCGAACCGGCGACCACAGGCATTCATGGCCCGTCGCTACTAACCAACTGAGCTATCGGAACAATCTGGTTCGGGCACCAAATCCTTCAATCAGTTCCTTCATACAACGCCTTAGGGAGGCGTATGTAGCGACATCTACCAGAAGACTTAGGCTTCTTAACGATCAGATTGTTCCGATAGCTCAGTTGGTCAGTAGCGACGGGCCATGAATGCCTGTGGTCGCCAGTTCGAATCCGGCTCGGAGCATTAAATTTTTCAATTTTTCCTTTCATTTAAAAATGAATAATTTTCTTTAGCAGCGTTACTGGTTAAATACAAATATTAAACTGTAATTTGTAACAACCCTTAAGTGTTGCGATTAAACCAGTCCCGCCATTTTCAAACACATGTTTTTGTGATTACTTGGATTCTGATTCATAGGATTTCGTACTTGGGTCCCAGTAGAATTAACCTTCACGGATTCTGTACTGGGATCCTTGAAGTATTAGTCTCCACACAGAAGTCTCTATTTTATGCATGCAGTATTTCGAAGTTGATCTTGCGCGAATGGCTATCGTTATTCCTTCGCTGCATACTCAAGCTACTGACTAGATAATTTCGTCTGTGCGCATCCTAAGGGATACATGAACCAAGCGAGATTACATCTGGATCCTACGCACATAAATTATGGCGTATTGCGCCAAGCTTCATAATGCATGGCGGAATTCAATTCCCCGCTTTTAAAGTATGAAAAACGAGGCGGATATTTTCGTTGAGTTAGGTTATCCGCATCTTTTTATCAAATGTTTTAGCAAGGATTATTAATTTGCAATCACTTTCGTATTCAGTATTCACTTAAATATTTATGAAATGACTGATCTATTGGTTTAGTAATGGATAATGTACCTACAGCTGAAAGTGTTAGTCAACTAGGTCACCGTGATTAAATCCCATTTGACGTCAAGTTTAAGACCATTCGTTATTGGCACGTTACTGATACGCTCAGACCAAATGCCAGTCAGAGAGAGATCTTAAACAATCGAATTTATGAAAATTGAAATCATACTCAACGTATCGGTATGATATTTACATTTTGTTTCCACGATCGCCAAAGCAAAATGTATCTATGCGCAGAGCAGAAATGCGAATTTGATACCAAATCTATACATTGAGCCCGATTGATGCTCCAACGAACAGTAACCACTCCCAATAAAAAAATCCGTAACAGTAGCAGTTACAATTTATATAAATAATATTATTATTATATTATTTATTTTCCTGCATCACCGTAAATGCATTTCTAAGTATCATAATAAAACCAGCTCTATTTACTTCCCGACTGCCATTAATAAGTACTATCTGTAACGTAAATTACGAATAATAGAAGTTTTACTGCTGGCCAACAAATAAAATTTTGCTGAACGCCGCAAAGTCTAGCATTATTCCACACCACTCAACATTAACGTTTTCTCAATACATATTCCGCTGGCCTGTTAAAACACTATAAAAGCCTACATGCCATATAACGTTATATTCTGAACCATTTACATTTCCGACGTATCAGATTAACTTGGCATTCGTTCGTGAGAGCAAAGCGAAATATTATCTGGATTTTGTTCTCAGTGTTCCATACGGAATTATGGGAAGCCCCTTTTTTGTACTTCAATATTTAATGCAGTTAAATATTATTTTGTACATAAAAATTGTGGCAGGACCTTAAAGGAACCGCAACGCGCCTCTGGCTCATATGTGGATCTTCTAGGTTACAGTGTCAACTCCTACATAGGCCGTACACGTTAGTCACCATAGTACTATGCCATACTAGTGGCTCTTTGAGCTGTAGAATCCGCGAGCATGTTAAAAAAATTATGTTATTAAAAAATCGAAACTGCACACAAAATTCCACGAGTATCGGTTGAGAAGGGTTGTAGAGGAGAATAGCTAGACATCCAGCCAGGCGTACTCGTATGAAAGAATTTTGGCCCATACAGAGAACATCGTTCGCTTCACTCGCTCGTTCAACTAAAATATGGATTCTTTGCCTATGGAGAAAAAACGTTTAAGTTCATGCTTCGCTGTCATGATGTGTACATATTATTGGCAAGGAATGTTCTTGTAGTATTAAGGTTAAGCTGGACTTAACACGGTTATTTTTTTATATGAGGCTGCCCCAATTTCCATGTCATAGACAATATAGTGAAAATGTTATTGTGTTTCTTTTAACTCACATGTTCCATAATATCTCGATGGTGCCAATATCAATAATAAGCACACTGTAGCCTAAGGACACTTGCAATTCCAATCTCATTGTTGATCTTTATTCCTAACAAGTGATATAAAATAAGGCTAACACAAGTACAATATACATTCTAAAATGAACCTCAGATGAAAAGATAGCTTATTACAGCCACTTGACTCACGCTTGCCTCATATTTAATTTACATATCATTTTAATATAGCTGAAACTAGGACATATTTATCGTTGCATTTAATGAAATTATTTGCATTTTCATTCGTATTTATATGAACAAAGTACAAGCTAATGGTGCTTTAAATATCATGGGAAACGAAAAAGCAGAAGTGAAAATAAAACTTGAAATTAATTGACTTTGATAGTTGATGCCAAATCAGTAGATGAATTTAAGTACAATGAAATCTTGCTGTTCAATTAAATCCGCACAGGGTCAGCGGCTGTAGTCCCCACTACAACCCGTTCCCTCTCATCCATGAGAGGAGGCTTGTGTCCAGCACGGACGTATATTATTTAGGCTGGTTTAATCTTTCTGTAAATTCAGTTTATGAATTTTAAACTGTATATAAACATGTTTTGCTTATCTTACTAGATCGTTGAAATCTGTAACTACAATGGCTGACCGACCTAAAGCGTGTCTTGGGCTCCAAGAGTTGTCGTAACTTATTCCGATCTTGTACCTACCATATCCCGCTAGTTCATGGATGGATTTCCTAGACAAATTGAACCACCGTCAGAAGGAATATTCTCTTGATTACCTAAAATGACTACTTACCTACATGTACTGACGTAAACATACAGATCATTTCCTATTCCCAGTCACAACGTCTCGTTTACTCTAGTCATCTTTGTAGTTCTGTTGCCATAAATGCGCTCGTGGATAATTTATGACACATTCAAGCACATTATTATTCCAAATTATGTGTACGCCGAACTGCCTAAATACGGAAATGTACATCAGTTACATAAAGTGACATTATGCATATCTATCTGTGCGAGTTAGAAGCGGTAGCGACGTGGCTAATATAAACAGGTCACTCTGCTTTTAAAACGTGGGGTAAGAAGTATCATCATCATCGTCATATGAGTCGGGAGACATCCACTGCTGGACATAGGTCTCCCCCAGTGCCACATTGACCGGTCCCAGAGTGCCACATTGACCGGTCCTGCACCGCACCACCTACATCCGCATAAGAATTACCTAACCTACTTACGCAATGTTAAAAAACATATCGGTGTGGTAGTAACAGTTGTAAAACCGAATGTGCAACATTCACGATTTAGTTATGCATGTGGTCAACTTTGTACTTTTGCTCTTGTAATATCCACTAAGATTGATGCCTGGGACACTCCAACAAAGAAAACACTTATTTAAAGTTCTTCAAATGGACGCTCGATAACAACAACATTGATAATAATATAGTTATAGCAATTATAATAAAAATGGTATAAATACTATATTGTTGTAAGTACCTACACTTACAACACTATAGTATTTTCGTTATAGTACATTGACTATTTTATAATTTAAATATTTTATTAAATACTCTCTCTACTCTCTCTCTGGATATAGATCTAATCACTCCAATCAGATGCATCCTGCAGTCTTCGTATCGCCAAATTATTCATTTACTTATTCCGTCACATCCTATGACTTGTCAGCACCCAAATTATTATTAATGGCGGCTACGCGAGTGCTACTATTATAACAATTTGCATTCTAAACATTCCGACTATATGCAGATGAGTCTCCTAAACTGTCATCGAGTATCATAATGTTCGTGTAATTTGGTCTATGCGTTCGGTTAATTTCATTGCGTCAAAAGAGATGTCAGGATATGTTGGGTTTAGTTATTATTGTCAGTTTCTTTACTACAGTAAAGAAATCGACATAAATAAACTACAGTTTATGGTATTTTGGGTTTAACCCTAATAAACTTAATATTTGGGATGGTATAAATTAACTAAGCTGATGATGGTTAGATTGTTTTCACATATTTTGTAATTATCTGATGTTTATTAGAAACGTAGTTGGGTAAGGTCCAAATTCTTGGCTAGTAGTTAGCCTGGTTGGTCGGTAGTTAGTCATAAAAACTGAAGAAGTGAAAAAAAAAACATAGAAAATTTAATTGAGTTAGTTCAGTTGGCCAAGAATTGGTTCCTTACCCAGTTTTATTTTACTCAATGGCTAACTGATTATTATTTATTTAAAAACCAACGTGTGCCTGTTGCGACACCTGAGTGAGTTTACTATAACGAAACCAACTTATTTATAACCAACCACCAACAACCTATAACCAAACAAACCACCTTACTTTTTTACCAAAACTACGACACGAACACATTAAAGTTACAATTTGTAAGGAGCTTTCCGACACTTTACGAGAGAGCAATTACGATGCTAAAGCTAAAATTACAGGTTGAGGAATAGTATTCCAACTAATCGGTATTCTAGTGCTCCTAAATTACCTATAAAATTATTCAAAAGGCTCTCTTTGATGATAGATATTACGATTAAGTGACAGGACTGGCAATTCTGTTTAATAATTCAGGATACCTATTAATTAACAGTAAAGACAGAAATTACATTTTAGTTTCCATTATAACTATTATAACTTAATTAAAGGCGAACTTATAAGTATAACAAAAGTAACATGTAATTTTTTTGCCATATTAGTTAGTACATGATATTTGTAAATAGAAACACAAACACAAATAACGAAATGGGATTAAAGTTCATAATGTGCGTTTGTGCATCAACGGCTTTCCACTGATCAATATTTGGAAGTTAATTGAATGAATTGAGTACATACGTATAACCTTATTATAATGCGCCAACTGCACACTTAATCAACTCAAAACAACAGATTGCCCTAACTTCCAAACTCAACAAGAAACAATTAGTATGCTTTAGAGGCGACCTAACTAGGTCAATCTACCGAAACTTAACTTGTGTATGACGGAGCCGATAGCAATGGCTAATACACTTCCCTATCATTTGCATTTCAAACGATCCCCACAGGACGATACAGGGTTAATGTGAGCGGGAGACAAAATTTGGATACATTAGAGCGTTTAGCTACAAGTTAGTCCAAGTTATGAACTGAGACTTACGTGTTCTAGGCAGTTGTGCTACTTGTATTGGTAGGAGAATCTTTTGTTAGATGTTTGTCAGTCCAAGGCTTCGTATCAGTGATGAACACCGGCTGACATGATCTATGAGATATCTGAAGGTCAACCTATTTGATACCATTGAATGGTTTTTATTTCTTTAAGATATGATTGCTGCTTACTTAAAATTACACTTTTATTCTTAGAGGTGATACGACGTGTAGATGGACGTGTAATTGAATAGGCGAAACGGAAACAATACTGCATAAACTACTAATATAGTGCGTTTTTTTAGCTTTACAAAAAAGAATAAAGCACGAAGCAACAGGTCTTTTATATAAGACACTGTCAAAGTATCTCAAACAGCCATTAAAAAGACAACTTAGGTCATTGTTGTCTACCCTAAAATGATAGAAGTGTTTCCATTATTTATATCTAAATAATACTTAGAACAATACATTTATTTTAAAAGTATTTATTTTTAGAAACTGTTATTTTGAATATCGTTATTCAGTTCTGGAAAGGTTGCATAATAAAAAACCTAAAGAAGAAGATGTTTGAAACGACCGGTTCGTTTTTTTCGCTGTCAACATTGTCAAAATTGTCAAGCAATCATACGATTGATCACTCTTCTTCTCTTCTCTCCCGTTCTTTTTCTTGTTTTCTTGGTAATCAACAATTGTGTGACGATTACGAAATTATTATACGAACTTATCTATTTGTTAAGTAATATTAAGATTTTATTTTTCGCTGTGTGTGGTGGCGAGCGGACTGCAATGGGCCAACCAGAGGTAGGTCCAATTGGCTTGCAAAAAAGACCGACTCGTTCTTCCCTGAACGATTTGCCTTCACCAAAAGCAAAGAGACAGAAACAGAGTCCATTAACAACAAATGAAAAATATAGTGGTGAACATTTACAAGTTGGTGTGTGAACTTTGCAGCAAGGATGAATTTCCGGGTAACGTCTAATATTTGTCCCATGCAGAAAAGGTTGACGATGACTGCTTCTTTGTTTACCGTATTTCTTATCCTAAAAAACGGTAGTCCGTAACGTAGTATTTAGTTTTCCGTTCAGAGAATTTTCTTTCCCGAAATTTGCCCGCATAAATTATTTCAGCGACATTCACGCCACAAACTTCAGAGCTTACCTAACCGTCCGTCACTCACCTAAATCACTCCTACAAACTTGAGCCACTTATCATCTATTACTTAGACCACATAGACCAGTAACAGTGCAGCGATAATTCATCAAGACGTGATAAGGAACTGTGACATGGGTGCGTATTGTATTACCCTACAAAGCAATATTACGTTACCTATATTTACGTAGCATTGTAAGATTGTTACATTTGATACTCTGTTCAACTACGCTGACGCTAACAAGTTGCTGAGTAAAATCTACATCTTCATGCGGCAGGTCATTAATTTTTCTTGCGTATTATACGGTCGTGCTAAAAGGCACGTGAGTTGCATCCCGAACTAAAACTAAGCTAACAATACGATTAAACTCTTTGTAAATAATAATTCTTTGAACGAGATAGCCTTATAAAGTTCACTGTATACATTACATTTGATCTCCGTGTAGTATGTGAATGAAATTCTTACTTAAGCAATTGTGCGTTGTTGTGTTACCCGTGTTTTAATATTTAAATGTTCTAAAAAAAATCACGACTTCTAAATATTGCTGCCACTCACATTTTCACACCGGTACATTGTATTTTAATTATTAAAAACTTATAAAGGAGTCTGTTAACAATTACGCACCGGAAACCTGGCTGGTTGGCGAGGCGATATTAATCTATGCTTTTTAATTATACCCAATAGACCCCGCCTGGTGTTGTAATTTATACAAAAACGTCCAATCATATTAGACCTCGTTGACATGGAGTGTCATTCGAATGGACACGAAGAATATTAATCACCCCACATTATGATTTAAAATTTGAATGGAACCGTCGGCCGTTCAAATTGTTTTTTTCTTAAATTCAAATTTAAATTTTATTCTCTTCGCTAAAGGTTTTTGACAAATGCAAATTATCTCATCTTTTTTATTTAAACGGCAGCCAAAGATTTCATTTATGTAGATAAAATAAGCTTATCAATGCTTAATGTGTTCATTGACACTTTCAATCTAAATCAGCTTTATTGTTATTCGGCACTTTTTATTGATGTCTTTGATTAATCCGGAACTATTTTGCGGTATTACAAAGAATAGTTCTGACCTCACGATCGTCATTACTGTTATAATAGACGGTAAAGTTACCCACTATTGTAATTTAGCTATAAAGCGTAACGCTCTCAGTAGTCCATTAATACCTACTTCTATCAGGGTAAACGTACCTCGAAGTTTAAGTGTATAATTTTCAACTGCTCAGGCGGATGCCTTCTCACAAATTACGATTCAAAATAACACATTTCTCCCGCCGACACGACTCTGCCTATAATACGGGGAGACTCAAAATTAACCATAATTGCTTAATTCAGAACGCATGCGTCGTTTGCTCAGATCACGGCGCCGCAAAGGGTTTGGATGAACGAGATGGATGTGTCAAAATTAATGGGTTAGAAAGGGACGGGTAAACAGAAGATTGGCCTAAAGCTGCGCTTGATACCTTCGAGGTAATAGGAAGAACGTGTGAAGAGAATGAAATTGGAATCATTAGGTTCGATGTTTTTGCTTGGACGGCTAATGATTGAGTAAAATCGCTTTGTCACTATAACAAGGTTTGTTATTTTTGCAAGATAGCAAATTGAGAAATACCTCACACACATGTAAAGTAATTGTATAAATTAGGATTTTTAATTCTTCAACATAAAATATAACTATGTTAGACACTTTGAAATGTAGTAAGTACTTAATGATATTCTAAACAATTTTAGCATGTTTTCTAATGTAAGTATTTTCTGTTGCAGATGTCGCGCCAATACGGAGCATATCCTCGATAAAAAGGTACGTTACTTTTAATCCTGACGTGCCCTACTGTTTTCACGCCACATTAAACCGCCTAAAAATAAAAGATGTATTCTTCATTTTATAGCAATAATGCCTGTAATATTAGCAGGGATCCCGAAATGATTGCCTGACATGCTAACGATTCTTGTAAACATGAGGAGTGATGTACAATCCAAGTTTGCCAGTGTCTCGGCATTTCGGTAGCGCCGACGGAAATTGCGGGCCTCAGGCAACTGCTATTATAGGTATTCTTTTTAATATTAAAGCCTATTTTGCGAGTGGTTTAAAAAAATGACAACGCGCTTGAATTTATTAAGGTTGAATGGGTTCACTTTGTTACTTTTTATATACAGTTTTAAAAAATATTGGGAAATAAACGTTTGAGGATACATTCTTGAGATTTCTGTAGTTGTGATTGTTGATAAAAATGTGCGTCAAATAGACATGCCATTTTCCCAGAACTAATTAATTAACAAATGTCACAGTGACAGCAAAATTTTGTACACATCAACTAACGTTAATCCACCTTGACGATATAATCCATTCCAAAGAAATTCTCGGTCAATTTCATGTCAACACCAGCACATTTAAATCCACAAAAACTAAAAATTGAGTGAAATTTAACTTTGTAAAAGGAACGCCTATATTAACTGCGAAGCCGACATGTTAAAACAGATGTTCCACCTTCGCGCTTGACGGATGGGTCAGGCGAGGTCGGCCGCCATTTTGAGATCTTGAGATCCCGCCAATCGCGTCTCGCCTGTCAGCGCAATAAGCGAAACAATTGCCGGGAGGTCCTAGCACGCTGAGTTTACCATAAGGGTAAGAACACCTAGTCATGGCATCCACAGTAAATGATGAATACCGTGTTCGGTTTTAGAACTGGAGCGTGCTAGTAGCTGTAGTGACTTTGTAAACAATCAGGGTTAAAACACTCTGAAACTTGAGAGAGTTTTCTCCGATCCTTGAAATTTAAGACAGTTAAGTAAGTTTATAATGTGTTTGTGTTTTGACAGGTATTTTGGTTTCTAATTCATATGAAATTTACATAGAACATGTGTTGCATTATTCTATTTTCTGCCGGCTTATATCGATGTTTGTTGAAAATGTTTCTTATAAGGTCAAAGAGAAAATCGAACTATGTGCTTTTAAGATCTCTTCGATTTATTTCGCCACCTTACCTTACCCAAACTTGACCTAACCCAAAATTAAACTATAAATGTACCTATAACAATAAAGCTCGCAATCAATAATTATCATAGCGGATCAGACAGCTTCCAATCGCAGCGTAAAACAGAACGCACCTGTTCCCTATCCTTCTCATTTTTAATGAAGACGTTTCGTTCCTCGCAGGTGTCTTTCATACCCTGATCCCAAATCGCCTTATTAACTTCGTATTATGTTGTTCAATTCATTATGCCCTTTGTTTTCTTCTATCGTTTTTTCAACTCGCGAAACTTTATTGTCTCTGCTACAATTTATTGCGGTCCAAAGGTGCATTATAAATCGTATGTCAGTCCGTCCAATTTAACATATGTACGTTATTAAGTTGTAAAGTTCTGTACAAAGTTTTTAGGGTCATCAAGGGAATAATAAGTGAATCGACCAATTGGCGTCCAAGCATTGTTGTTTTTGAACATGAAAAGTGTTTTAATTTACTCTGAACAATGAGGTAGAAATTTGTAATTTAACGCACATTTGCTTGCTGAATAATTATGTTGGAAACAATAACTGTTCCGTAAATAAAGTTAGCATAAGTTGAGATTATGCTACATACTGAAATGAAAAAAATATTTTATCGCTGTGCATGAAATAAAAACTACCAAGTTTAGTTTGAGCTTTACACCAATATCTAAGGAATGTAGTCTAACCCACGAATATGTATAGTTTGGGTTCGAAACCTTGTTTTGGAAACTGCTTGGAAAACGCCGTACAGTTTGAATGTAACATTTGCCTTGCATTTGTATTATGCTCTATTTTTTGTCTGACATTTCGAATGGCGATGGTTCCGACAACTCGAGAAACATCGTTTTACGTTTCGAATTTCGGATACTCATTGACGTTTTCCACATTCCTTTTCGGATCAAACACACCATTTGAACCTTTGTGAGAGCAAACAAAAACCAACGCTTTGCTTAGTTGGCTACGATTTCTATTGGAATACATAATTTGTTTCAATACTATCATTAGTATATTGGATGATGTAAGCTCGTTTAAGATAATACGCAAGATTCGGTTTACGTGGTCTTCCATCCGTACACGGCAATGCCGTTCTTAATAACGGCCAATTAGAGCTTACCATTGCTTGAAATTGTCATTGCTTTGATCGGTTTCTCGATACTTGAAATAAAAGTTATTGAATGATCTTTGATTAGATGATTATCGGAGCGGAGTTGCGTCGGTTCGTGGTTCTTGTTCGTACATTTTATATGGTAATTGAAATGTAATATAAGCATTCGCTCTGAGACGTTCGTTATCAGTGGTTTATGATGATTAGTATCAGTTTTGTATGTAAGGCGTGAGTTGGTACACGAGCTTTGTATCGAACCAGGCATTCGTGAATAATTACGAGCAACTTGGTATCGATTACATGAATTTCTAATGAGTGTATCGAATATTTAAGCTTGTGTTACATCTTCGGAACAACAAATTTCTTGAATTGTTTTTTATCTATTCAGGTTACACGCATAATAATTTGTTGTGTTTACAAACAAATTCTATCCGTATCTTTGAATTTGTTATCGCATTAATATTCTTAGGTGCTACTTTAGAGATATGCTTTAAAAATTGCGTGTTCACTAAAACCGTGTTATGGATGGGGTCAATAACATCTGTTCATTATTATCCAAACACATGTTATATCACGTCTAAAAAACCATACATTTTTATAAACTCTAAATCTCTTACAACCTTATTTGCCGTCCCTTTTAAAAGTATGCATTAGAAAGAGAAAAGGCAACAATAGGCGCGGCAGATGCACCAAAGGACAGGACAATTAATTTTACACTAACGTCTCTATCTTGAGGAAGCCATTTCTCGAAGATTTGACGTGGTATACATTTTTGTATGAACAGTTTTTTTATAGTCCGACATATGCCAGTGGGGTGTACGGGGTTTGGGAGAAGTATTATTCTACCGGGTGACCTCTGGCTATCGAATAGGGATGAAATGAAAGTTAATGATGAAGTAAATAATATACAAAGGGATACTACTCAAACTAAAATTTTAACATCATTAGTAGTGTTCGCAATTTCGGTGGCAAATTTCACACAGTGGATAATGGAGTCGTTTTTATGATTAAGTTTTTAAGATTTGAATAAATAAATTAATCATGTTCCGAATTGTATAATTGGCGGCAGGTACAAACATTATACTGTTCCGACTGTTTAGGTGACATGTTTGTACGTATGTAGTAAAAATAAATTAATTTAGTAAACAATGTTTACACCTACATACTTGTGTTATTAGTAGTCCTGTGTTATCTTGGTATAAGTAGGTAATGCTCGCAAGATAATTTAATAAGGATTATTATGCAAAATTAATCATTTAATCGTTATTCGTTTAATCAAAAAAAATTGTTAGGCGATTCCATTTTCCTCTGTGAAATTTGACACAGAAACTCCGAACACTAATCATTAGTTCATTATTAAGTTTAAACAAATTGTATACATATGAATTATGATAGCTCCTCTTTATTCAATTAACCTATAGCTTTTTTTTCACTATGTAGGTTAGCACTGATATATACAAATCACAATTCTTAAAATAGCACAAAAATGTCACGTCTTTATGATATTGCGGCCGAATGAAAACAAATAAAACAACCATGTGAAAATACCATTAAAGTGAATAGTAAAAAAAATTTCGTGTTTGTGACAGATGGTCAAATACCCCACATTGAATTCAACTATTTATTTTTTGCACACCATACAAATGGGTCCATCAAAAAAATGGGCAAACTACTAAATGCCGAGGCCGCAATAATACAACTTATGGACTTGGACATATTTCTGCCCCTGAATTCAACAATGGCCCAAAGAATCAGTGATATGTTTTACAAATTTTCTTTTCTTATGGAACATGATTATTGTGTCTCCATTCGATTTTTTTTCGAAGCCTATATAGTGTCCCACTGCTGGGTAAAGGTCTCCCCTCTCGACTTCCACTCGTCCCAGATTTGAGCAATATCTGGCCAATCGATTTAACGCATTTTATTTATAAAGATTGTTCTACTTCAATACATCGTTTATAGAAATATTAAATAAACTATGATTTCTCCCCTAGATTACAAATCGTTTAATAAAATTCATGGTTCACATTGATTGACAACAATTACTGACAACAATAGATTTTGGTCCCCTATTCGCTTGCTTTCTTCCCTTTTCAACATTACTGCTATCCACAGTCAATACTTTCCAGTCCATTTCTACAAAAGATCACGCGTTTGCAATTATTACTTAAGCGCAATAGGCCTTGTTACTCCCACGTGGATTTGGCTCGTTGCACATATCTGTAGGAACATTAAGACTAGCGTTCACGTAATATATTGCAGCATTATTAACTAGTATTGCACCGGCGTTGCGATTATTGCCTCCCTCTTTGCTGTCAGGAATAATAATTACCTACATTATTTTATGGTCTCCTAATAAAATGACATGAATTTTATCGGTACATTATTAACTTACGATTTTATTAAGTTTCGCAACCCGTGCCCACAGAAGGCGCATGCTGGTTACATTAATATTATGATAGATTTCTTATTAATTTCAAAGATACTTTTTAAAAAGTAGTTTTTCCTTGCTGTATATTTTATGTGTAATTAGTATTTATGCCGTAAAGTTATATTGCTATGCCACAATAGGCTGTAAGTGGAAAGACGCAACACAGTTAAATTTTAGTGCCATATTTTAAAAAATCTAGATTTATATTAATAATCTTTTGTAGCAAACGTATATTGTTACCACTTACAATGGTCCAAAACAATAGATAATAAAGAAACCGATCTAGACACAAATACAAAAGCTGTAAAAGCCTAGTACTATGTTCGGCGTTTAGTAATCTTTTACGATCGACATTCTTAGTGAACAAGTTTATACTGACACTGAAACATGGGGGACAATAAAAGTTATTTCACGCAATAAATTCCACGATGTCATTTCGGAACGTTTTGGTGTTTATTTTGGATACTGTACAAAATTATGTATGTGGCTTAACCAAAAATGGGCCTGGTTGTTGAGGACATTTTTTTAGAAACACGATGAGTACTGTTTTCTTCTTTAACGTAGACTTCGAATTTAGTCATGATTCTTAAATCCCGGAACAATCTTAGCGTTAATGAAAGCCTTACCAGCGTTAATACATTAGAATGATCTCGTAATACTGTTGTACTCTTGTTGTGTTGTATTATACTTATTTAAAATGTCATCCTTTATTCGGCCTATTCGTATAAAGATACCCATCCGTAGAAAGTTGTTTTAGGTGACATGGCGCCAAATGGCGTTAAAACCCAAAGTAAGATTTTATGGCACTCAAATAGGGAACACTTAAACTTTTTTTACTGAAAATTATATTGGTCTTGTTTGCTTTTACACTTGTCACGATGACTCGAAAGAATCTATTGCTTCCAACCTTACTTAAATGAAGACATTAAAAACTTTACTATTTTAAGAAAATTACAAAGGATTTAGCGATTTAAGAAGCAAAGAATTAAATCATCGTTTTTATTAGACCATACCAATATCTAGTCATAGCTTAATTTTTTTTTAAGTTTAATTTGGTCAGATTTACTTGTGCAATTTAATATGATATATAATTGCACAGAATCAAAGTATTATTACATAGTGTATATAATATGTAGTTTTCAAACACTATATCAAATGTACTATGAAAATATTTAAGCATAAGTTTGTTTATGTCTGACATAAATATTGAATAACATATTGTAAAAAAATAAGAAAATCTTTTTTTATACTTTATCAACAAATTTTTTGCAATGTAGGTCTTTTATTCAAATTCAAGCTTCTAAAGCGTCTTAACGTTCATAATACGTTTATCTTATTCGAATACATCATTAACACCTTCCCTAAACATTTGAAAATCATGCATTCATCTGGCTCTAGCTAATTTGTTTGATCATCAATCATTTACTGATAGGTAACCAATTTATATCGCCATATGCCGAGATTTTGAGGCTCTTACCTGAGAATCCGAAAAAAAAGGTGACAATAACGCCGACATGGCAGTTAAACCAGAAGACGTCTCAATTTATGGAGCCAGAAAATCTAGGGATAGTTATAATGAATCAATTTGTTCTCGGAAGGCTCGAAGTGACAAAAGTTCTTAGCAAAATTATGTCTTTATCAAACGCTTTTGATGCCACCGTCCCAGGAAATAATTAGTTTAAACGGGTCGTGGGACCGTGACACTGTTTTAGAACTTTATAGATAGAATTTAGTTGATCCGATCTACATATGGCTCATTGGCAACCGATGCCCTGTCTGCAGGTCGCATTCTTGCCTGTCGAATGACACTATAACTCACGCGTATCTATCTGATAAACGAACCCGAAACAACCTTCAAACGCAACAAGCTTGACAACTTATTCTAATTCTCAAATTCAGAGCTCATAAAGTGTGAACAGTTAAAAATAAATTAAACAGTAAGACAAAAATTTTCATTGGCTCGAAGTGCCTTTTGGATTGTGACTTCTAAGAAATTATAGATGTTTATCAATTTTTTTCGCTTTGAGTTTCGGCACCGCTAACGAATGTCGGTTTCTGGTACCTGTTTGTTTTTTTGGTATCGTCCGTATCCTTTGGAGCGTCAGTGGCGCGCACCCACACGGTGCAGTGATGAGTGAGCGAGATAGGCCTTTATTGATAGCCACCGAATTGCTGTCAACAAAAGTGTGGTGCTAAAATAAATTTATTTTTATTCTCTTTGCGACTTACAAAATTTAGGTGATGCCTTATATGGCCCAAATGTTTACAAGCCCGGCGAATTGCCAGATGGAATAGCTGATATCTGCGTAGTGCCTGTATCGATTTATCTTCATGCTCATAAAATTCGATGAAAGATATCAAGTCTGTAAAATACTTTCTCCGAAACAATCCAGTGTCACTGATGTTCTGTTATCAATTGTCAGGGTAGTGAAACATTATTGACCGTGACAGGCAAAATGGCGCAGATAATTTTATCTTCAAAGTCGAGTGCACATATCGAAAACAGCGATAAAAAGCTAAAATAATCCGGCTACCGACCGTTGTTAAGCTTAACCCCGACACATATGTCGCACGAGTTAACGCTCTTTTGTAAACCGTATCAAAATTAAGATAATGGATAATGCCCGTAGAAATTTCAACTTTATTATTAGCGTCCTTCCTACAGCAGCTGTCATGTTATGTTTTTTGTAGGCGAGTGGGCAGTGACCGGCCGTTATAGATTGGTGCGGTCTTATAAAGCCGACAGGTAATGAGCTTCGAAATTGGTAATGACTATATAAAGTTGCGCATGATTCCTGCTAGTGTAATTTCATATTATAACTACATAACGATATCCTATTTCTAGTTTGTCATATGGAACTTTGTTATGTAAATGGTTTGTCATTGTCCGTGTTTCCATCGTTCCAATTTTTTCATGCAACAGTTTGTTTGTAGTGTCAGTGTAGAAAAACAAGTTTCGCTGAGCTCCGGTTATTATTAATGTACATTTGCAACGCGGCTCGGCAACGCGTCGACAGATGTCACAACAGCCGCGTTAATGCCGATATTGTTTGTTTTCTTTCCATATTTCGAATTTCGAACGTCGATTTCCCCCAAACTCGTTTCGGAGTGTTGTACCACATCGAATTTCATTTGTTTAATAGAGCAGCCAAATATTTGTTCCGATTCTGTCGTACGTTAATCGTTAGCTCTGTCAATATACGTCCACTAATAAAGCATAGTGCATTCGTGTTTGGGCAGTTAGGTGTCAAACGATGTTGTGACTTATGTACCTTGCTTTAAGATGAATTCGCGCTTGACGCATTTAAAACCGTTGTTAGGTGAAATTGGTCAGTTCAATTGGCAGCGTTGTAATCAATTATTGAGTTAGAGTCGGGTAATGGTGCTAATTTACTTCTCGCTTTGCCCTGTCGCGTAGCTTAATTTCACTTTAAAATGTAGATAGGTGGTATATGGTAACCTACCTAATAACTCATGCTTTACTTTAGGTATAGCAATTTCAGGAAAATTTTTACTTATCATGGTAATTATTTCATTGACTCAAGCTATTCGTAAGATCACGACTATTTAATGTCTATTTTGGCGTTGGCTCATAAAACTATGTTACCATTCTTTATGTTTCCAAAAACGAGTGATTCTCCACCGTCTATAAATCGTGTGTAAATGGACGAGTAGTTTCACAATAAATATCTGATCTAACACCGTCTTCCTGCCCACGCCCATAATTCAGAGAGAATTATTGGTATAAATTAAATAAACATTTCAAGTGAGACATTTACAACGAATGCCCAAGTCACTGCGAAATTATTTATAGAAGTGTACTAAGCTAGCCCGAGATAATTAGGTACAGTCCATGATATAATAAACATGTAAATTTTGATTCATTTTACGCATATATTTGTGCTCAAGTGTCAATCAGTATAATTATTGAAAACTATAACGAAATAATAAAAACAATATCCGCAAATAGCATTGCAGACCTTACTGTTTAAGCTTTTAAGTCTATTTTATTCTGCGTTAATGGTTATGGTCCGGAACGAGCGTATAGTGTGTTTTGAGTGGGCATTTAATCTTTGTCCGTTTCATATGATTCCTCTGCGTCTAAACAGACAAGATTACGATAAAAAGTGAGATTTTATGATACCATTCTCTTAAAACACTGTTCATCTTGGGTGGTCAGGCAATAGTCGATGTGATTTCTTGGTCTAATAAACACTTGATGTGTATATAGCACCAGCCGGTTTCCTTTTTAATGTTTATTTACTTATCATACGGGAGAAAAAATATTTGAGTACCCAATTTGGGTGGTTGAAGTAGTATCTCTCAGTTGTGGTAAATGTTTGGGTAAGTAATCGAGCTAAGAAAAGTCTGGTTTAAGAAGACAAAAATGGACTGCTTTTGTTAAAAAACTATATTTCATAATTACTTAAGGTGAAATATATTTTAGAATTCAATCCAAGCACTTTGCGCTTTTATCGTCTTACTTCAAACCTGAAATTGCTAAGCCACTTGCACAGTATTTCACCGAATTACTTACGTCTTTTAACGTTCTCGCCGACATGATATTTCATCCCGCAGACATCTGTCAAGCCGAACAGGATCAACTTTGCCGCTAGCTTATTAATTTCTCTTTGCTCCCGTTTATTGCCCGTTATTGGATTATTCCCGTCGCAACTTTTCTCTTCCTGAGTGATCTAAAATAAGATTCGTTTCTCCGTTTTATTTAAATCTTGTTAGTTCGTTTAGTATCAGCGCTGAACTTTTTTGACGTGAACGTATATTGGACAGATGTAGCTACAAACAAGCGTATTAACCCGCAGGTTATTTTAGACCTATACACTGAATATGACCAGTTTGTCAACTAGCCTTGGGCATGTAACGTTTCCGAGAACGTTTTAAGCTTTGCTCTTTGCACGGACAATGTTGTTAACAGTATTCCGAAGTCGATAAATATCTCTGGCCTAACCATTGTCTGTGGCAATTGTCATTTGCTGTCAATAAAATATGTTTCCGTTACTCGGCCAATTGTTCATTAGGTACCTAATACACGAGGTGTGTTGATATATTCGATAAAGATACACAATAGACAGGAGCTATTTGTTTTTTGTACGTCCATTTGTCTTCTAATAAATCATTTGTCCGAAGAGTAGTGGTATCTAACTTTTGTTCTATTCAATATTTATTGGGTTCGATAAGCGTAATTCTTCATTTGACATTCATTCATATCCTGTTGTCAATGCTGGTTTGAATTATCATCGACAGTTTTACGTCACCTTATAATTACTAGGTATAACGTTTATTATAATTAATAATGATAAAAGCTAAGATAATAAAGCCCTGACGAATAGCAAATAAAACGAGGACACAATTTTCTTCCAAGAAACTTTTCAGCTAAAAGAAAAGTAAGATAGAAACAATTAAGTCCTCAACGAAAAAGTTCGTTTCAACTCCGTAACTAAATACGACGAAAATCACTTAAGACCCTTAAGACTGAGCATTGCAATCCTCCGCAAGTTTTTATTCTTACAAAAAGTGGCGAGAGAAACGGTGGTTGAGTGTCATACATTTTGATGCCACCGTTTTTGTCCCCCCTTGTTATTCTCGAGACAAAAACTGATGTTGTTCGCCTGTCGGCGGTTTTTGCCAACTTGACAAGTTACTCGACGGCAGAACTTTAATTTGTCGTTAATAATTACCTCTTTATTTGTCTCGATGTTTATTTCCCTACCAATTATTGAAATTTATATAGACCGCATAATTTAAGCGGAAACGGAGCGGAGTGAAGTACGGAAATATATATGAGAATTTTGAATGAAGCAATTAGCTGATTTAAGTCAGACGTAATTGGACGAGGTCTAGACGCTTGTCTCTTTCATAGCAAATTACGTCATAAATCGGCCCGCTAAAATTGTTGCGACCAACTTAGTCAGTGAAGACAAAAAAGAGCTCGCCATTTCAGTAATTGGCTTTTATCCAAATTAGCCAGAGAAGGTCCTCTGAAATAATAACTTTTCAGAATCTTAACAAAACATGTCAGCGGGTGAAACAACGAAATGAACTGTCAACTGAGACGTCCAAATCCAATTATTCTTGGGCTTACAAACACGGAGATTCAAATTAACCTGGTCTCTCTTCCCTTTTTATATGCTATCGTCGGATTCAGCGAAGTTAAATCGGAATTTCAGTTGTGATACTTGATTAAGACTCGTTTTAATTTACACCTATGAAAGTAGGCGCCATCACCATTTGCGCGGACATTTAACGGCATTCTGAAAATAATTAAAGTGCTACCGACGTCACTAGAGTATTTTTAAAATTCAAACCATCACTCGGTATTCGGAGTCTAGCATACTACACATTCCTTCTTTATTTGCTATTAAAATAGTTTTATAATTATGAGTATGAGATTCGAGCAAACTAAACTAGTAGCGTCTCCTATTAAAGTCTTTTTAAGGATTATGGAAGTAGCTAATTTGAATAAGTTCAAATATCGGATAAAATAATATCATACTAACTTATCAGTATTTTGGGTTCGAATCAATAGGTGGTGGTAACAGACTGAAGGTTTATATGTAGTTAAACCAAAGGCCAAAACGACGAAAAAGACGAATGTTGCAAAATACAATTGAAATGAAATCCGCTATTTTGATAATTTCAAATTACGTGCAAAGTAGTTGTTAAACAACAGTTTGTGTTAGTTTAAAGTATTATTACTTAATTCGCGTTTTATGTTTGTAAAAATCACCTACTTTAAGTTCATGCGTGCATGTTTATTGAAAGGGTTACTTAATGTGTAATATAATTTTGACGACCGCTTTAGCCTAGTTGGTAGTGACCCTGCCTACGAAGCAAGAGGTCCTGGGCATTTATTTGTGTGATGAGCACGAATATTTGTTCCGGAGTCATGGATGTTTTCTATGTATTTAAGTATTTATTTATCTATATAAATATGTTTATCGTCGTCTAGTACCCATAGTAGGTACAAGCTTATTTATTTAATATACAATGCGCTCTATTAAACTAATTTGACGTTGTTCGAACCATGGGAGAGATTAAAAAAAAATCAATACTGTTAAATTTCGTCAAATCGTCGAGATTCTCTGAATAAAATAGGAATAGTATGAAAGTATTCAAGTATCGCAAGCAACGTCAGCGCTTATTTTCATTATTGATGGTTTAACTGACGTACCAATCGGTGACTTCAACTGGAGTCATTGGGAGTCCTTCATCAGGTTATTCGGCATGCAACAAAATACTTTATAATACATTATTAATAATAAAAAAGCAAAGGAAAGTGCTGAGGGAATTTTTAATGCCGATATTTATTTCTAGGTGATTCTGTCATCGTCACCCTATATTTAAGAGCTAAGCTCTAGTCGGTGGTTGAGCTTTCTTCTTGTCATCCCGATACAACACGGTGTTTACTGTTTCCTTGATTTGGTCTGTAAGGTAACTGATTTTAGTCACGTTTACTTAAACGGCCATTTAAACTATTCTCAAAGAATAGTCATTGAATTCACAGGTACCTAATCCTTAGTGACGTTAGACTCTGATCAATCAATCGTAAACCCACTAACTGACGTGAACCCGGTGACAGATGGCACTGTAATTGCTGGGCGTTTTTTCAGGGCAGACATTTTTTAGGACAAAGATCGAAGTACAGATGAAGCAGTGTAGGTACTGATTGATGGTTCTTGAAGACAAATGAAAAACGAATGTTACCGGGCTGCGCTTGATTACTGGGCCATTATTTACTACGCTTTCCTTCACCGCACCTAAAAACCATTGTAAGTCAGAGCTTGAATTACGCGCTGTTATTACAAGACCGAGAGTCAAGATATACTAGGAGTGAGCGTTGCGGCAAGGTGAAATAATTTGTGAATAATATAGCTGCAGAGTAGGAAGCTTTGGAGGATCGCATCGAGAACAATAAATATGCCATTGTTTATGCGATTCGATAATAAATGTTGCTTCAATTTAGCTACACTTTACAACATGATTTTAAGTATTTAGACTCTGTAGCATTTTCATTGAACGGAAGTGTAGGAAGAAATCAGTGCAGGGACTTTCAAAATAATAATTAGAGCCAATAACCTTAAATAATTATGTATACCAACGCCATATTTACCATTACGCTACAATAAAAATGCTATCTATCCTGCGTATGTACAAAAATGTCTGGTTATGGTTGTTGTTATGTCCTACGCGATTTCTAGTGTTTTGGAAAAGGGATTAACAAATACTACATACTTATATACGTCTTGTGGATGTGGCTAGTCGATCCTACTTATTTTACATCTCTCAAAGCTCAGTGGTTAGGTTTTCGCCTTAGATTACGACCAAAAAAGCCCATTTCAGGATCAACATATTATCGTCATTTATTTTATTTTTATTTATTATCATATCAGCCGAAAGACGTCCACTGCTGGACACAGGCCATCCCAAAGAGTGCCATAATGACCGGTCTTGCGCCACCCGCATCCAGCGGACTCATGCGATCTTTACCAGATCAACCCGATCTTTACCAGATCAACCTATCCATGTTATAGCCCTCCGAATTGCAAAACTTAAGTGGCAGTGGGCGGGGCATTGCATTTCAGGATTATTATCAAACATTTTGAACTGACATTTTTGACATGTATTATACACTTTTATATGTCTGATTCCATTCCAGAAACTGGATGCAAATGACGTATCCGAGACTAGACGGATAAACTACGAAAGAGTCGAAATTCTTTGGTTAATAGTGATGTTCCTCGTAAAACCATGAGGAGCATAAATGTTTAATATTTAATACTCTCTCTTACTTATCTTATAAATGCGAAATTTACGACGTATAGATGTTTCGATGTTTGGATGCTTGGATGTTTCTTAGATGTTTGTTACACAATCATGCTTAAACAGCTCAACTTGAATAATATTTTGAACGAAGATAGTTTATAGCCTAGATTAAAATAAAGGATAGTTTGTATCGTTTGTTGTATATGTGCAAACGAAGTCGCAGGCGGAAGCTAGTAAAAATATAATTTTGATGCAAGTAATTACGCTAACGCTAGTTCCTGCATAATCCCAGAAGATACCGTTGGTAATAAGCATCTTACTTATAACAGCTTATTGCCAGTTAGCCAATGGCTAGGAAGACCATAACAGGTCTTTTACATAGGTAATGTAGTTGTTTTTTTGATACTCTGTATACTGCCTTATAAAAAAAATACTCTGATATTTCCTACTCTGGCAGGTGCAACCGCTGTTATTCAGACCCTCGGCTTTCCCCGATCCCGGTCGAGAAAAACTCGTAAGATTTACGACCCGCTATACTTCGCTTGCGAGAAAAACTCACCCTCGGCGCCGCGATTTCCGAATTCGGGATTAAAATCTTTTAACCTTTAAAGGAGTTTCGAAATTGCCCGCTTTGGCGCGCTAGGACAGTTTTTTGGTGTTGATGTCTGATTCAGGGTCATTCTTGAGAATTGCATTATTCATATCATTCCCGTGGCGTTTTTTATAGTAAGATTTTTTTACTAAGTTACAATAAAATCCAATTAAATATTTAATAATAAACATATTTATCGAATGGGCATCACTTTAGGTCAATTAGGTTCGAAAATATACCAATTCAAAGTTCAGCTGTAAGGGGAATGAAAAAAAAAGGCCGGGGGAATCATAAAAAGTACAAGGGAATCAGAGAAATTACATGGGAATCATAAAAACTACAAGGGAATCATAAAATTGACAAGGGAATGATAATCTTTGGTATTTTACACCCGTTCCGAAACTTGAGATGCACCATTGTAAAGCAAGACGAATTTATATGATAAAATATTTATTTTCAAGAAAACTTCAGAAATCTATCATTACCGCGTTCAAAAAACCGGGGGATGTAAATCAGGGGAGTCAGAAACCGAGGGAATCAGAGTCAGGGGAATAAGAAAAAGTATGTTTTTTGTCGATTATGCCGAAACTATTATTAATATAAGAGTAACTATTAAATCAAAACACGCATTCATTCATGTGTTATTCTCTACACTAAACATTGTATGCCGATTGCAGGAAATAGATTTTATATGAAAATACAGAGTAATCATAGTCATAGTGAACCAAAGTCAGGGGAATTAGATATCTACCTTCATTGCTCAGAGCTCCAGCGACCGACGCGTACTCTCTCCGTGGCGTTGCTAGCGCTAACTGACAAGGGTGAGGCACGGCAGAGATTGCGAGTCACAAGACATTGCAGTAGGGATGTTCGTGTTGTTTAGTCAGGCATCAGGGGAATCACAGGTTAGCTCTGGACAAACCTTTGATATAGATTCCTATAAAAACTGTGATAAATAGGGGAACCATATATATATTTTTTAATCATTAACTAATATTCTAGCGATTTACCTCGATACAATATTTGATTTCAATCCATAACTAGTTCTTTTCAGAGTAGATTGTTCACAAAATGGGTGATGGACGCACCAGGGGAATCATGTGTTAGGTGTTTGATATTTTTTTATGGCAGATTCTACTTACCTTAAAACAAAAAATAATCCTGCCCCAGTTAGATTAAGTGTTGTACTACTAAAAAAAAATGTGTCAGGTTAATTATTTTATTTTTTCGGGCACTTTTTCCCTCTGGACGCTGAAAATTTACCCTCTCAAGAATCACCCTTCAACATTCAACTGAGATGAACGCATAAGATATTGTAAAATATTCAATATTTTTGCTCCGGGCATTTCAATTTTGACGATCGTTTAAAGAATAGTAAACGGATCCGCCCCGTCTAAACTGAAAAGGTAATTTTGAGGTTAACATTATTACACTAGGTTACACTCAATTATTATAACGGCCCGTTAGCTATCCTTTTAAAATTTGATTAAGTATACGGAAAGTTTGACGTTTCTCAGTTGAACATAGTCAATGCAGCCTAGCCTCAAAGCGAAGTTATATGTATCCGTACCTGTTAACAAGGGTATTTGTGAAGGTAATCTGAAACAAAAACATTATACTTAGAAGTGAAAACTCAATATATTACACGCCAAATTCTATTATCCCCCTGGAAGTTTCAAATCTCGAAACCGTTGCGCATTCTAAAATCACCGGTGCTTTGCTGGGGTATAAATTTGATTTTGAATTTCTAGAAAAAGCCCCCAACCGACGGTGCCAAAATTTACGACCGATCCAAGTGGGGTTTTGTTTTTACCGAGCACCGACCACAATTTAAACTGGGAAATGTGTACGCATGCTTGGGGTAAAAACTTTACCGCTTTTTACCGCTTAGCGCAATGTATGAGCGAAAGCGATAGCCTTTTCTATTACTGTCTAATGGAATTTAAATATGGAACTGGCTATTTAAAATCGGATTCGAACAAGAACCTAAAGTCAAGTTACCCACTCACTCTATTGGATAGATAACTGGGCTTAAGTGTCGAATGGTAATCACTTGTACAAAATCACCACTAACTCTTGGGATTCAATAGTAAATGCACAGGGCTTCTCAAGACGTATGTAGCAGAGTCAAAAACCAACTATGGCAGTGAACTTTTATCCTTATTTCAGAAGCGTGAATTGAAGATATATTTAAATAAATAGGGTTTACCTACAACTAATCTGTATTCCAAAAAGACATTGCTTAAATTTAAGGATCACTTGCGTTAGTCGTGGTTAAACAAAACTCTGACTCGCCAGTCGCTTTCGACTCGCATTCGACAATAGGGTTCCTTTAAAATTTTGCTCAAAGTTTTTTTGTTTTAGTGAATTATTGCGTTTATAATAAGAGAACAAAAGTGTTTGGTGCGTCCAATGAGAATATTAAATGAGTTTGCATTTTTTACTAGGCAGTGTTGTAAATGCATGGAAAATTAATTTTATGAAACCCTAGTTGCGTTATTTTTTTCAAGTTTACCCTTTCTTTAAAATGTTTCATCAAAACCTTACGTTAAATAAATTAAGTTGATATTATCCTGATTATACCACAAGTTTGTTACGAATTCTACTTATGTCGCTGTCTCCTGCCGAAGACGAATATATTATGTTTACTCTTTTTTAAAGCAACGTACCACGTCTTTGTCACAAATGTTCGCTGTTCAGTCTTATCGGACGTGTTCAGTATTCATTTACCTAATATTACCAATTTTACATATAACTAGCAAACGCGGATTTATCAAATTGAACCATATTATTAATTAAAATCCTCCCGTTTAATAAACAAACATCAAATTCACGCCCACATCAAAATGACGTAGCTACGAGCGGCTCGTATGAACAACACGGCAACTTCGACAGCCATGTTGGCAAAATTTGAAACTAACTGAAATTGCATGCATAAGGTAGGAACGTGCAAACTAGTTCGGTATTTAAATCAGCAGCCAGACGTTATCAATAATAATTTACACGACTGATTAATTTCTATATCTTGATTTGATGACATTTTTAAAATACAATTTGTACGATATATTGTTAAAATGAGTTTTGAATCTCAAAGTTAAAAACCTATTACTGTCAGTTCATAAAACAGGAGTTTTCGTTTTATTTTGTCTTATTACGTCCCAGCACCAAGTGTAAAATTTTCAAGATTCTAAACTCAAACGTCTTCAAACTTTCAAGTGAAGTCTCATTATAAAAACCACCTTTTAACCAAATACAGGGGACAAAAAGAAGTTCAAAGCCCGGTATTACGACACCAGACCACATCGCCTGTAATGAACTGAGGTTTTCACGCACGTACGGGTTTCCGACGACGTGAGCGCGAGATTTGAGCGATAAAAAAGTGAGAAAAGACAGTTTCACGTTTGTTTGTTTAAAGAGGAAATGGAGGTTAGGGACGAGTGAACTATGAAGACAATATCTGGGGGTTTAAATAAAGCGTGACCCGTGATAAGTAATAATTCTTTACGTACCTATTTACCACGAGCAGTAAGTAAAGAGAATCCATGACTCAATTTTGAAACAAAAATATGGTAGCTAACTGTTTTAATGTAATATTGTACGTAATAACTAATAAAACAAAATGAAGTTATGATTATAACTGTAAGATAAAAAAATTCTTAACTGGAAGTAGGTATAACAGCTACCGCCACCGCCGGAGGGGTGAAATTTTCAATTTATAATAAAATGCAGATATATATCCCTAAGTTTTACCCAACTGGCACATTAATTTGCTAGAACTTTCAAAAGGGGAAATCAGCAAACAGCTCAATAAGTTTCAGTCCTAAAACAGGGGGAACATTAATTACTATCTTAGTTATGACGGTGCGACTTTCAGAAGACGTATTTGATACAAAATCCTTATAAATTGTATATAATATATAAAGAAGAAAGTTCTTTATAACTACCTTTCCTTAATTCAGATGGGAGGAACAGACAAGTTTATAATATTACCAACAGTGATCGTAACTTTTGTAGCATTTTTGGTGCAGCATAGTATTGTTAACGGAATTGGTATAGACAATATCAATCAAAATTGTTAATTAAGGTTTATTAACGTTCTTAACGCTAATTAAGCATTAGGATTGAAATTATTTATACCAGTTCCGTTAAAAACAAGCTGCACAACAAATGCTACAAAAGTTACGATCACTGATTAATCAAGCAACAATTTCGTGCCTATTGTAGGCACCACTTCAAGCGACATATTACTACAGATTTCGGAGTTATTTTTATCCACAATTTTACATAGAATACCGAATAATTTGAAGGTAAGGGGCCTGGGGGATAAATGGATTTACAAGGGTACTGACCCTTTCGATAAGTACCTTAAATTGTAGGGTCATTTTATTTATTATCGTTCTGGTCTGGGGGATTTATTTGAATACACTTATATTCAGTAATATTGTGATAACTTTTTCTATTAAGCTATTATTTGATACAAAAGAATACTGTAATTGGATATGCAAATATTACTGATATTAAATACGGATTTCAGATATTACATTTTGAATCGTTTGTTTATCGTGATTGTTTTATTGAAATTATCAAGATAAGACTCTCGAGAAAAATATACAAATGCAGAGAGTTTAATCGAGTTAACGTATTTTGTTTGATTATTTGTGCGGCTAGATAATTTGTAACTTAGTTTGCGTGTTTTGTTTGATTATTAGTGCGGCTACTTTTCAATAAAATTAGTTGCTTATATCAAAATATAAAATGGCAAATAAGTAACATTAATAAAATCGTACGTTAAACAAAGTTTATTGGGTAATTATATTTAATTCGTGGAATGAAATTTCTAATACATAATAATTTTATCAAATCTTTTGCTTATTATGATTTTAACGATTATAAATATACATAAAAGTGTAGAATTACCGTAAATCTCATTTAAAGTACCGACTTTATTCTTGCACATAAATCCAAGAATATTAATAGTACCTACTAAGCAAACACAAGTCAACTTTTGCACGGACATTATTTGTGTCTGTCTCGTGCCGCGAAAAAAACGAGCCAAAGTCTTTGATATCGCAGCGACAAAACCCGTAGCAAATGCTTTGGTGACAGTTAAAAATAATGCTGAGTTCATTTACGTGTTTAATTCGTTCAGTTGCGATGCTAAGTTTTATGCCATGTTGTACATGACATTTGTGATTTCGTTTATTTTCAGAGTATATTCGTTTATTTAACAAGCATTAATTATTATACTGTAGAAATGACGCAGGTAAAAGATTTTATTAACTGTATTTTTAAGTAACTGGTGGAATTTTCGTAAATCTATGATAACATTCTAATTACTACGAGTATATTCGTTTGCCATTCCGCTAAAGGACATGAAGATCTATTAGTGACAATGAGATATATCTGGTTGCGTATTTTTGCATGCAGTTAATGTTGTGTTTTTAGGGTTCCGTATCTGTAGCCAACAAGCATTTTTTTTCTCGTTTAATCTAATAGTTGTGAGGTATCGTTGGATAGGTCAAAAATAATAATTAGTGATTCGTTTGCGAGATATTGGGCTGCTACTGAGAATGTGAAGAAAATCGTGACAGTGGTACATATAATGAATTTAAAAGGAAAACTATCACGGCTAAGTAGGCATAACTAGTTACCAAGTAATAGTCGACCACCTGAAAATGTACTTAGAAAGGCCAACTTTCGTACAAATTCAGCCGACGCAACCATTTAGTTGGCGCGCGCGTGTCGATGTAACTAAGAAAGACAGGCAACTACGGAACCCTACACTGCGCGTTGCCCGAAACGCACTTGGCCAATTTTTCACTCTTTTTTCAATCATATTTCACTCTTTACTTACAATGTATATTTCATATCGCCTAGCATATTGCAACTACTAAATATGTCATTATACATCTAGCTGCAATATCGGTTTTCCATTGAGTTCTGACCATTATATCTCACTACCATTCTGGAATATTCCCCGCAAGCCGCACCACTTCATCAATCAGAACCATCAATTTGCATCCAATAGCACCAATGGCAATTATCGTGGTTCAGCCAATTTGCCTCAAGAATTGTTCAAAGTGCATAATAATTTAAAAGCTAACTAAAACATAGCTCGGGGCGCCAATTTTCATCTCTTACTCTATAAATATTGCAGGTTTTGCTTTTTCATTTTCGTCGAGGAATAGTGGTGGAGCGTAATAATGAAGATGAATAAGGACAAAAATCATACTCAGTGAAAATTAGAATGAATTGTTACTAGTTTTGCGATAAGTAATATACGCTTTATTTTCTTTGAAGGCATTCATACTGTGTGATGAATCTTATGTACTTATAAAATTGCTCAAAATCTTTTTGGCGTAATATAATTGATTATGTTTTACATTTCGTGTTACAGTAATATTATTATCTGGTATAATCGAATGTATATACTACTCGAATCGTGAAGCATGTTCAGTACTTCACTATTAAAAACATTCATCTTCCAGAAGGTTTCGAAACATGCCGCTCATAGCAACAACGAATACGTTAACCACATAACTCGAAGAAACAAAACTTGTTTATAATAATGTATTGGTAGTGTCTTGTTCGGTGATGGAATATTCGGCGAATATTTCTTAGCAACGTCACTGCTCGCAGTCTTGTTACCATATTATCCATTTATTCATAAAGCGAACACTATCTTATTTTATGTCACTGTCTTTGCTAAGTGGACTGTCAATTCATTACGTTGGTTAAAACAAGTGTCAAGAATTTCTAGTCCTATTTGGAATGAGCTGATATTTCTTTTGTCATTTTATGGCTAGAGTTTGATTATGTATCATGTAGTATGTATTGCATTATTGTACATTAATCATGACAAAATGAAATCAAACAAACTACAAAATGAGGACAAAGGCGACCTTATCCTTTTAAGGGATCTTTTGCAGCAAAGCTTTGAGCAAATGAGTTAACAAACACAAGTGGAAGATGTTGATAGACAAAATTGTGACTTATTACCAAAACTGAAAAATTAAAACAACAAATAATTATTTTAAATACACATAACCTGAATATACCAGTGACTTCCTTATTTTTGATGACTTATAACGATACAATACTTCTGTAAATTGTTATTTGTCTGTAGGCATACTCTGTCCCTGTACTATATATTACTAGTAAAAAAGGGCGCATTATGCATTGCGGATTTATTACGCGCCTTTTTTACTTCAACGTTCTGGCTTAATACAATGCACTAACTGGGGAAGGGGAGATTAACCATATCTCTCTAATACATGAGTGTGAGTGCAGTTAGTGCACTGCATTTAACTAGGTCTAAAGGCCGCTTAAGGGAGGCGAACCCATGTATTTTGTTATAAATAATCAATGAAAACTGTGTAGGTATTTAAATATATAAAATAAATGTAAATGTACATACTATTACCACAGAATAAGTAATAGTACAAGTACAGAAATTGCACTTCCTAGCAAAAACGACGTTAAGGCATAAGAAATGTGCCTACTCTGTGCATCTCTGTCTATCGTATAACTTGTATTCATTCACACACAGCACGTGTAGCGCTAGGGCTGTCACGCCAAGAATACATCAATGAAGGCAAAAAATGCTCACTAGATGTCGCTTGAGTAAAGTGAACCGATATTAATTTAGTACATGCTTACTTCACATACAATGTATGTCAGCGTCATTATGAATAACACCACACATAAATAAAATTGATCTGCCACTTCTCTATTCTCTATTAACTAATTCAATTTAACTTTTGAAGTTTTAAGGACACCATGGAGGGCTTTCTGTGTTCATGTTGACCCATGAAAAGGCGCACTTTCAGAGCAAGTGCATTGTAAAATATATATTCAAACCAGTCTTTCATTTTGAAGTAAATTGCAGTAGGTATCCCGTTAAAAGTATAGGTAATAATAAGTAACATGCATTTGTATTGTTTTTGTACATTGTACTGTACCTTACATCTTCATAATGTAAAGTAGGTACCTAATAAAAAAATAAACTTATCGTTCACAATTTGCGGGCAGATTAAAAAAAGATAATCCAACGTCCTTTTGGGCATTTTTTAAACAGCCATAAACTGAGCAGCTGTGGCGGTTTGTTGATTTTTACATGTTTTAAAAAATTATGTTACTTATAATTATAAAATAACACGTTGTTACGTTCGTTCGTCGCGTTCTAGTCGGCGGCGGCGGCATGTCTCAACACGCACGTGTGCTCGCTCGCGCGGTGCCGGCCCTCGACTGACTTGGAACCTGAGGTTCCGCGACCGCTAGGTTATTAACGCGCCGCGCCCCACCCACTGCAAGCCCCCTGCTATTACGACAATCTTTAGATTTCAGTATCACTATAAAACGAACAAGAACTTGTGTTCTATTCCCCGTCATCATTCTGTGCTTATGCTTACCTCAAATCATCACTTGACCTCAATCGACGCGTTTGAAGCCGTATACGGCGATGATCGGTGAGAAATCATTACCTATTGGCTGACTGTTGGGTAATCTTTGCTACATGAGTAGTAAAATGCTATTATGATCTCAATCTACTAGAGTGAAAGAGCAACTGATATGATACTCAAAAAACAAAGAAGAATCTATGATGTAATTCTATATTAGTTTAGACTAGTTTCGGTGGCGAACTTAAGGCACGATTTCCGGGATGACACATGCTTTACGTGTAAGGACTTCATCTATATTTTTCCGTCTTCGCATGATTATGTATCAAACATCCAACCATAAAAACTTTCATAATAATAAAATAAGTAGGTAAAATTTTGCAGTTAGTTCTACCGGGAAGGCTGTCGCTACTTAATACAGCATTCTCCAGTGTGTGGTTGCCTAGTACATCAATGGATAAAAAGCACGGACTAGCTTAGGGAGATATTTCCATTCGTGTTTATGTTCAGGACTCCCCGCGCGCTGAGTTTTATTGACAACATAAATACTGTCGGTGCTTAGGAATGGGTAGAATAGAATTTACTGTAGTGCATATTCAATTTGAGGACACGTTATTGAAAGATCTTTTATAATATTTACTATCCTTTTCAATATCATGTTCGTCATTAAATTAGATATCATAAAGCGAGTCTTCTTATTACCGCTTTTCGGTTTCTTTAAGTATGGTCTTTTATAGTATTACAAATTCTTTTAAACCTATATTGGCGTCAATGCTTACGAATGTTACATTACACTGATATAATTTATTCAAATTTTAACATCACAAATGTGTCACTCTTGCCAAGGAGACGCTTTAACAGTTCCGTGCCAAAATCATGTCATATAACCTTAGCGTATAACCCACGGTAAAACTCTAAAGGGGGCAACTAGCTGCTTTTGCTATTAAAATAAGTCATTTTACAAAAGATAATAACACTGCGGTGCCAAGTCAAAAAGGCGGATCACGAAACCAATCCCATAATGACGTACGTCATTTTGACTTAAGCCCCGGTAGAATACCGTCCACAAACCGGGTCGCATTACAGAGTCAGTGAGCAACTATTCCCGAACAGTAACGAGATGCATCCAAATTGCATTTCCCGATGCGCTCACGATTCTAATACCGAATTTGAAATCGGAATCAAACCACGTACGTGTAATTATTGCACTTGACTTGAAAACTTTGGCGCTAGATTTAAGGCTGAATTTCAGATTGTAGGATATGGAATATGGCGGAAAGTGCTTTCTCGTTAATTCCAATATTTATTATTAATGTTATTATTCATCGAACCACGAGATCTGAAGCAACTGGCAGAAGATACAACTAAGACGAACACTGAGAAGGAATTATCTGTTATTCTTCTAATCTTTGATAGCGTATATACTTTATTTTACTTCAACATATTATTTTGGTAGAGAGATAGAGAGAGTGTACGAAGCTCGTTTTTGGGTGATCATGGCTTGATATGTTTAGTTGTGTTCCTAAATAACTACGGGTATCATATTAACTACCTTAATTCATTTTAAAAGTAGGAGACTCCTTAAAGGGATAATTTGGAGTTTTTACATTGTACTTTTTTACCGTGTTCCATTATTAGCATTATTAATTGATGTATG